>JAWZSL010000074.1:0-600000 GCA_034769285.1 Lutjanus argentimaculatus | reverse complement strand
GTCAGCACGCTCCCAGCTTGGAGTAGCAGAAAGGAGTGTGAACATGGAAGATAAGCATTGAACTGTTAAACACTTTAAAAAGGCCCAACTAAAAACAGTACTATTCATTCAGTTTAGGCTTTATTTAGAATATTTTCACTACTTTGCTTTGCTGTCAAACAGCCTTTTGATTTTTTTTTTTTTTTCTTTTTTCTGACAAACTGCTGTTATATAAGCCAAATATGGCTCTCTCCAAACCAACCAAACTCTATAAGTGTGATTTTACTTCATAGAACACTTGAGTCGCTGGTCCACCGCTGCCTCAATCTGTTAGACTGTTTATGTTAATTTGTGACTTTGGTGTGAACAAACTAAATGGTCGAGGCAGCAGTAAACCAGCAACTCCCATGTTCTGTGAAGTAAAATGACCGATTTTCTCTATGGAGTTTGGTTGGTTTGGAGAGAGCCATATTTGACTTACATAATGATGCTTTCCCATCAGAAAAGGCTGTCTTGACAGCAAAGTAAGACAGTGAAAATATTCTAAATATAGTCTACATTTGAACGGATACTGATTATTTTTAGGTGGCTAAAACACCTTTTGCTGCTGGTCCTGTCCACAGCAATACATTGCTTGGCTGGTGCCCCTCTCTGTTTCTCCAAACTGGGAACGTGTCATACAACCCCAGTTCAAATAATGTGAAATTTCCCTTTAAGTATGGTGCCAAACTCCCATAAGAAAAAAATTAGAATTTACAGTAGGATGAGCCTAACACGTAAATGTTACTGTCCAGCGGAAACTTTGTCTTTATAAAACATTTCAAATTTAAATTCATTTCCCAAAACAATTAGCCCGCCGGCTCTCCAAGCCTTTTTTCTGGGCTCGAGTTTCATCTTGTTTTGACAGTTGAGGACAGGCTCGGCGTGTTTATACATCATCGTGTGAAGCTGTGTTGCGACCGGACGTCTCTTTACCCTCAGAGGGGGAAAACATGGCAGCGGCCTTCCAGCACAGAGCCACTTTTTAACGATTAAAAGAAACCACCTTGTTTTGTTTGTCGTCTCCTTTCTAATGTGCACTGACGCTGCTGCACAGGGTGTGAGCCAATCACAACACGGCTGCAGACAAAGGGCGGGACTTGAGAGCAATCAGTGAAATTCATAGACACAATGGGCCCCGACTGTCAAAACCAAATGAAACTCGAGTGCAGATGAAAGGCTTGGACGCTGAGCTGTGTAATTTCCTCTGGGCAATAAGCGCTCTTATTCAGGTTTGTGTGTGAATGCTCCAAAATGATTTTAGCTCGCAAGCTGCAATTTTGCTGCATACAGACAGAGTTCACTCGAGTGACTTGTTGCTTTAATTTTTGTTATTAAATTCAGTTTATTCTCTGGGTGATCTGCATCGTTTTGCACAAGCCCAGAAGTTTATATGACATCCTATGACATGGTTATTTCTCTTTTTGTAACATTCTTGTACATTTGTAGATTTACTGGTTACTCACTTGTGTTTTTTGTTCATTATCAATTGTTTATCATTTAATTCTGTAAAAATGTATAAAATTGTTTTACCTTCTTTGCCCATTTAACAGAGGGCAAAGGAAGTAAAAGGAAGCCTCGTGATAAATGGAATAAAACAACAAATTGTCTGCCCAAAGCTCATTTTCATTCTCTACATCCCATGTGCGTCAGATTGGACCATTGTCTGGCTCATATTATGAAGGCTAATCCTGGCAATAAACTGTCTTTCACAAGTTGTTTTGGACATTTAAAATTAAAATTTGATCCACTTTAAGTCACGTCAAGTCATGAAATTCCTTCTCAGCATTTAGCATTAGTTTTCAGCATTGCGCACAGACCAGAATTACAAAGCCAACATTGCTACCACAAAACTTGTAAAGGATCAGCCATTTTTATGATATCCTACAAAATGGGCGGCGTGAACTAACATTCTTCAAATATCTTATTTTGTGCAATCAAATAGTCCAAAACCAAAAGATATTCAATTAACAATGATACAAAGCAGAAAAAGCAGCAAATCCTCATATTTCAGAGGCTGAAACCACAGAATGTTTGCCTCTTTTTCTTGAAAATGATTTATCAAATGATTATCAATACTAAAGCCTGCTTCTTTAGTTTGATGAAACTTGTTTGATTAAGTTTTGGGGTATAAATTTCGCTCCAGAGGCTGGAGCATCTATCCTTGGCGTTTCCTTGACAACACTCCACAGTTGGCCCTCATCCTTCTTGTCCTCCTCCAGTTGGTTCTGGAACCCCCATTGGGAGGTTACTATGGTAACCAGCGAGGTCAGGACCCCGGCGTGTGCCATACTTGACCGACCGCTCAGCCCACGCAGCATGATAGGAGTGTGTTCACACACAGAAGCCCCTTTATGCTGTTCACAGAATGGAAGCAGTTGTCAGACAGCTGTGTCTACGTGCACTCACTCACACACACACACACACACAACACAGATGGTCTCTTCCAGTGAACCTGGTTCCCATTGCCTTGGGTGGAGATGGAGAAAGCCAGTTGGACATCACCCAAGTGAAACACTGAAAGAGACATATACTGCATGTACGTGTGTGTGTATGTGTGTGGTGTGTCTGTACTTCAGGAAAGTGATGGAGTAGTTAAACAGTAGCTGAACAATATATTTCACACAGTTGAACATGTAGTTTGCAAACCAAAAAAGTCAGAGAAACTTCAGAGTGGAAGAGAGTTTTAGCAACACAATAGCACATAATCACAATATTCCTCTGCTGTATGTTGAACTCAGATGTGCGCTATCGTTGGATCACTGATCAGGGCTGGAAGACGTGCGTACCGCTCAGCAAAGAAAAATAGTTTTTAAAGAAGTAACTGCAAAGTAGTGATGCTTTCACAGACAGCAAATATTGAGATGAGAAGCTCCGCTAAGACTGTTGTAGAGAATCGGTTTGAGACAGAGTGTACAGGAGAGGGACAGGAGTGAGACGAGGACAGGACAACAGGACGGAACACTGTCACTACATCATCGGATCAACCAGAATACAAACTTCTGGGAGCAACAGACAGAAACACGTGGTGTAATTCCACCTAAGCATTTTTTTTTTTTTTTTTTACCAGCTGAAAATGCTAGCTGGTCTTCTGAAAACACTCAGCTAGGAGTGCATGAGAGCACTTTAGAGGCACAGCATTGTTTCAGAGTTTGTATTATCAACAAGTACTGAATCTAAACTGCTTGCACAGGGTAGAGTAATCTCAGCAACCAGAAAAAAAACAAAAACAAACAAAAAAAACATCCAGCATTCAGTGCTGGATAGACCCTCAGTGCCTCATCCTGCTGCAGGAGATTGTAACAGAGTAAATAAACAGGACAAAAAATACAAAAGGTAAAAGTAACCCATCCTAGTACTATAAGCAGTGCACAGTGCCAGGGACCAACTTCAGCTCTGTGCCAGCACCTACTGACAAGAGAACTGACCTAACAGTGTGTTTCTAATGGTAGGGGAAACCAGAGGACCCAGGCATGGAGAGAACATGCAAACTCCACATTGAAAGGCCATGTCTGAACTATTATTTGAACCCACTAACCTTATTACCTAAACATTTCCATTCTGACATGTTAAACAACTGGACAATATGTTTTTGAAAGCTAAAATATGACTGCACGCCTGGAAATTAGAATTATTTTCATAGGAACAGGCCATCAAAGCAATCATTTGTTTTTGGGATTACAGACTGGAACAAGAAAGAATTTTTGGTCCAATGTGACATTTTTCAGACTACTTGGGTTTTGGAATAATGGGCTGTCAAAACAATGGTATGGCACTCTTATGGTAGTCTTGAGATACCAGTCAGTCGGAGAGTTTGCTGCCTACTGATCGCCTGGAGATTTCTAAATACAAGGCAAACCTATGCCCCTTACATATTTTCAAGGACACACCTTTATGGATACGATGCTCTGCCCCATTTTCCTCAGTAGTAAGCACACAATATCACTGCAATATGAAGAGTTGCCCTAAAGACTTTATCATCGTTTCCACTCAGTTTTACCTTCAGTCTCTATTGAACAAAGCATTCAGAGACTGACTCTGTCTCCACTTATGGAAAGTCATCATTCAACATTAATATGTTTTTTTCACTTGCCCGAAGTCAATTTTTACTTATAAAGTGTCAGAAAATAGTGAAAAATGTCCATCCCAGGTCAGACCATGGTGGTGTCTTTAAATATCTTGTCAGTCTAAAATCATATATTCAGTTTAATATGACAGTAAATAAAAGAAAGCAGGACATTCAATATTTTCTACCATTTTTGCACAAAAATATTCTTCAACAATAATCCATTATCAAAATAGTTTAATAGTTTAATTCTTTTTTACCACTAGCTAGTGAGTTGCCATATTTGCTTGCCTGACTTTTTACTTGCCCTGGGCAAGCCTCACTGTTGAGCCCTGAAAGTGTAAACAGATAGTAGCTACAGTATGTGGCTTAAAAACATTCAAAACCACCGGCATGGTAATGTGTCTTTTCTGTAAATCGCACTTCCTTTTTCTATAGTGCTGTATTGTAAACTTCGCTTGACTTCGGGGCAAGTGCAACAATATGGGACTGTGTCGTGGACTCCTGTGGGAGTCCCCATACATATCTAATGTGTGTTTGCGTCCTGACTTTATGTTTGACATAAAATGAAGACGACATGGACGGGAGACAAATGACAGAGTAGGCTACCGTGACACTAAAGTGATATCTATTCCATGTAGCAGTAACATAGAGTCACACACACACACACACACAGAAATCTGGACAGTAGAGGACTGTCTCATATGATCATCTCATGTGGTTGTCGTGGTTCACAGTCAGGGTGCATTTATCTTCTACGCTCCAGACTGAGGCAGGAAGACACAGCTGGACCCACAAAAAAAGAAAGACAGGATGAATTGGAAAATGTAAGGGTGAGATAGAGGTTGGAAAAATATACACGAGAAAATGTCTGTTTGACCCAGTTTGATGGACAGATAAAGGACAGAACACATGACTTTTTAAAGGGGGATCATATAATAAAGAGAATGAATCATTATATCAAAGGGAGATGGTTTATCAAAGGGCTGGATGAAAGGAGACAGGTTGGATGGATGGAGCAAAGAGAAATCTGTCTCAAAGGTTGAGATATTCCCAGTGTTGTGGCAGAAGTGTATGCCTCTCTGCCTCATGATGCTGAATAGCAGCTGAGACTTAATGACAAAATAGATGAATTTTTTCAGTGTGGAGCCCCTTCATTAGGTCAAAGACAAACCACCTGTAATTCTTTAATGGTAAAGTAACTAAACCTACCCAGATAAAGTGAGGAAAAAAATCATCTACATGGTTCAAAGAAATCAATGCTGACTGTTAAGTCTGAGATAAGAGAAATCAGTTTTCTACACCCTTCCATCCACTCCAACCTAACTCCAAAGTTAGGTTGGAGTGTTAGGCACGGCCCTTCTGTTGGTCCACAGAAGGGCCGTGACTTAGGCACCGTATTTGGTCTGATGGTCTTTAGTGCTTTTAAGTTGTAGACAGTCCTCTTAAGACATGTTACTTTGTGTAAACAGTTTGCAAAAACAGCAATGTTTTATACACGGAGACAAAATGCGGTTAATGTTTCAACCAAACCAGTTAAACCAGTTAAAAAGGAATATAAGAAATAGGAGGATTAGCCTCAAAATCTGTGCAGATTTAAAGCAGACCACATTTCCTGTTTCAGTTTCAAGTGCAAAATAATGCCTCTAACAAGCTGGAAGTTACAGGCATATTTACTTAAACTTCAAAATAGAAGCTTAGTCTGGGGTCACGGTTTAAACCTATTCTATTTAATAAACCTGTTCAATCTGGCCAATGAATAGAATGCAGAGGCATCGTTGTGATTCAGTAATGATCTCAAGTCACTTGGGGTGGAAAACAAATATTTGGGGAGGGAAACAGTTACAACAGTATTCCCCCCGTCATACAACACTGTGGGGACACTACGGGAGTTTGAAACATTTAATTATTATTCTTTTGGTTGCGAAAACTGTGTCCGGATCATTCTGTTTTTATGCCTCAACACTGGGGACAGACGTAGCTGGGGGATTGTTTTTGGGGGGTTGTTTGTCCTATCCCCCCTGCCGTATCTCAGGAACACCTTGAGACAATTTCTTGACATTTGGCACAAAGTATTTCTGCTTGTATTTACTTGAAGTGAAGGTTGAACTTTGTCGATTTTGTAGGTCAAAGGTCAAAGTTCAAGGTCACTGTGACCTCGTGTCCGTCCCATTCTCGTGAACTCGATATCTCAGGATCACTTGGAGGAAATTTCTTCAAATTTCATGCACTAGTCCTGACAAAAAATTTCACACAGATGTCACACAGGATAAAATGATGAGATGATGACATTTTATATCCAAAAGGTCAAAGGTCAAATTCACTATGACATCATAATGTCATAGTGACATGTTAAGCTCTCTATCAGTTCTCTGTCTCCCTCTGTCAAAACAGTATCTAAGTGAAGACAGCATGTTTCTCACTGGTGGTGGTTTCTCATTGGTGGAGGCATAATTCTAGTTATCAATGTTAAAACAGCCATTATGGCCGGAAATAAGAAAACAATCAATAAAACAGGTGATTCCAAACTTTTGAACGGTAGCGTACATATAGACAGAGAGAGCAACACAGGCACAGAGAGTCAAAGATGGGAGAGATCATCCAAGGGACACAACCAGAGATGGAAGAAGAGGGTGAAGAGAGAGTGATGAAATGGTGTGCAACCATCACACCGTCCCAGCAGAGACACTCAATGCACGCCAAGGTGTGTGAAGGAGAGAAAGCATGTGTTTAATGTGAGAGTTTGTGTGAGAAATGTGTGTCTGTGTGTGCACTTTGCTGTGTATGTGCATGTGTAGTGTGTGTGTGCGCGCGTGTGTGTGAGGATGCTCCAGGCTCACATATGAAACCAATTGTTAAGGTTAGATGGACTCCACCACATTTTATTAACATGAAGATAAATGGACCAATTATAAAGCTTCACAACACACTAACAGACTGCTACTTGTCTGTGTTGTGTGTGTGTGTATTTTTGTGTGTGGTTGCCGTCCACATCTGTGGATGTTTATCACATCATTGAAGAAGAGAGACAGAGAGGGAAAGAATTAAGATGGGGAGAGAAAGAGGAGTTAATGAGGGTGATTGTGTTCTTCCAGCCGACCATGTCTGTGTTGGCTACCGAAGGCACCATGTTTGACTCATCTTCACAAACCAAAAGCCACAAGCAAGAAAGGTAAAACAGGAATGCGAGAAAGAAAGAGAAAAATGGCGACATCAGGAGGCAGAGATGGAGAGTTGAGTTCTGCACGGGACAGAACAAACAAATCCGGCTTGTCCCCAAGTCTTTAGCAAGTCTGGTGTGCAAGACTTACAGGCATTTATTGGCAGGATATGCCAGAAATGTATTATAATATTCATAAGTATGTTTTCATTAGTGTTTAATCACCTGAAAACAAGATGTATTGTTGTGTTTTCATCACCTTAGAATGAGCCCTTTATATTAGGGTTGCCACTAGTGATTATTTTCATTATTAATTAATCTGTCAGTTATTTTCTCCATTAATCAATTAGTTGTTGTTTTCCATAAAATGTCAGAAAATGGGGAGAAATGTTGATCGTTGTTTTCCAAAGCCTAAGATAACATCCTCAGATGTCATGTTTTGTCAGCAACACAAAAATAATCACTTTACTGTCATGAAAAGGTGAAGAAACCAGAAAATATTAACTTAAAATATTCACATTTTTTTCTTAAGAAATGACTTAAATTATTAATCGAATTATCAAAACAGTTGGCGATTAGTTTAATCTGCTTAAAAGTCTAAAAATAATTGATTAGTCATTGCAACCCAATTTATATCTACAAAGGGAGCGGGTCTTCTTTGATGGAGCCTGTCATGTTGCACCAGGTCGTTTCTACAGTAGCCCAGAACAGACAAACAGAACACTGGCTCTAGATACTGTATAACCTTTTGCGTTTTTTCTTGGGTTTCACAGCCACCGTAGGTTCACCCACATGTTTGAAGGGACTGAGGCGAAGTTCACTGCTTGATTGCACTAAATCCTACAAACTGGTCCTTTAAGCAAACCCCTCTTGAACTCACGCTCAGTTTTCTATTTGAAAGCAGCCTGGAAGTCCTGCTCATTTTTGATATTAACAATGTGGGGTGACTGGCTGTTGGAACACTAAAGTCTCCTGGCTGAATCACCTGTAAGAGTAATCAAAAAATGTGTTGAACCAGTTCCAGCCCCTTGACAAAGAGTCATATTTACAACATCATCAAGTGTGTAGATGAAAAAGGTACCAACAATCTGCTGCTAATGGCAGCTACAGTTCAGAGGTTGAACTTTGTCAAACCTGATAAATAATTTCATCAATCTAAAGAAATTCACTGTTGGATTTGGATCGATTCAGAAACTGTGTTGCAGTATTTTGTTTCTTGTGAATCTGCCAGAACTCTAATTTCGCTGCTCTGTCTACTGTCTTCTTCATCACAACAACTAACAGTGACACGTTTGCTACATGCAGACATTTAGAGGTGAGAGGTCATGTTGTTCGATTTTTGTTGATACGACTCTCAACAGATCGTTTTCACTGTCTATTTTTTGCTGAGAACAACATGCTATGTGTATGACATGACATGCGTGCCAAAAGTTAGGTGACGCAAACACGTAACCCGGGCGTTACTCTCAGCAGTAAAACAGATAAGCATATCTCCTGAAATGTCAAACTGCTGTCATATGGCTGAGTGGTAAGTGAATCCCCAAGACCTAACAACAAATCATTTTACCAGTAGTACCTGTGGCCTGACAGTTGACTGATCTGACCCTCCTCCACACCTGAAATTTGGCCCATCCACTGTGTCTTGTGGTTTATTAACCTGCTTTTACTTTGCGCATGTGAAATGATAATTCAGTCATAAATGTATTATTCATGCTCTTGAGATGATATGTTTCATTTCTTCCCATGAATGTCTACCTTTGTGCTGCTGCAGCCTTTTCGCTAATATAACAGCTTTCACTTCAGACTCATGCCTTCATCGTTGTCTCTCTTTTATTCTCCTTTGGTTTGTTGTTTTTGCTCAACGCGGCGGAACAGCAGCTTGAGTAGGATGGATGAATGTGGCTGACGGAGCGAGAGACACAGATCCTGCAGCCTTTACATCTGTCTGCGTGGGCGAATAAACGAAAAAAAGATGAAGAGAAAAGCAAGAAAAAAAAAGTTGCGACACCAAAAACCAACTCAAATGATTTTTCTTTCCAGCTTTCAAAACAAGAGCTGTGACGTCTTACTGAGGCTGTAAAGAGAGACGGGAGACACAACTGTGGCTTTGGGGTTACGCTGTGTGTGTGTGTTGTCTGTGTGTCTTTATAAATGAACAGCACTTTAAACGTACAACCCCAATTCCAAAAAAGTTTGGACATTGTGTAACACTAAATAAAAACATAATGCAATGATTTGCAAATCCTTTTCAACTTTTATATTAAATTAAATACAGCACAAAGACAAGATATTTAATGTTCAAACTAATTTACTTTATTGTCTTCTGGAAATATAGTCATTCTAAACCTGCAGCACGCTCTAAAAAATGTTGGGACAGGACATGTTTACCACTGTGATACATCACCTTTTCTTTTAAAAACACTCAGTCAGTGTTTGTGAACTGAGGACACTAATTGTTGAAGTTTTTGAAAGTGAAATTCTTTCTCATTCTTGCTTGATATAACTTCAGTGCCTCAACAGTTCGGGGGCTCTGTATGTCATATCTTGTGCTTCATAATGCACCACACATTTTCAATAGGAGACAGGTCTGGACTGCAGGCAGGTCAGTCTAGTACCTGAACTCTTTTACTATGAAGCCACACTGTTGAAACACGTGAAGAATGTGTCTCGACATTGTCTTGCTGAAATAAGCAGGGACGTGTCGGAAAAACGCAGTACTTGCATGATGTCTGTGCAGGGAACTGCTGTGATTAGTGGAACTGGATAAAATTGCAAGGTCATGCACACTTCACGGAGAAATGTTGTGATAGTAACATCGCAACTTCCTGGATGGACTAAGTTACCCATGATGCCATGGGCACTAACACACCCCCATATCATAACAGATGCTGGCCTTTGAAGTTAGCACTGGTAACAATCTGGATGGTACTTTTCCTCCTCCGCCTTGGAGGACACAATGTCCATGATTCCACAAGATTCTTCCCAGTTATCTGAATCTTTTAATGATATTCTGGATTGCAGATGGTGAAATCCCTAAATCCCTTTCAGTTTTTGTGTCGGACTGGTAAACTTCACCCCATCTGTGCTTGTGAACGACTGAGCCTTTCGAGGACGCCCCTCACCTGTTACCAATTCACCTGTTTACCTGTCAGATGTTCCAAACAGGTGTTTTTGAGCTTTCCACAAATGTCCCAGTCTTTTGTTGCCCCGTCCCAACTTTTTTGAAACATGTTGTATCAAATTAAGAATGAGTGTATATTTACAAAAATACAATAAAGTTTATCGGTTTGAGAATTAAATATCTTGTCTTTGTTCTGTTCTCAGTTGCATTCAGCTTGAAAAGTATTTGTAAATCATTGCATTTGGTTTCTATTTATGATTTACACAATATCCCTGCCTTTTTGGAATTGGGTTGTATTTTTGAGAATTACATCCCTCATCAACATGTTAAATAAGAATTTTAACTTGTGACCTTTCTGGCAGTTTTTGATCTAAACATTTGGTAAAAATGTGGGAAGTCAAATTAAAACAAATACAAAGAGCCTCATGAAAAGCTGCTGCTTGCAATAAAAACTAAAGAAAATACCAACTAAAGATCCTGATTTGAACCTTTGACCCCCGGGGGATCTGAAGATGTGGGAAGAGACGGGGATTAAACATGCACTCGTAAACGAGTTTAAATCGGGACTTGAACTGGTGACCCCGAGTGTCTGACCATGTGGAAAACAGTTTACGGGTTTGAATCCCAGCAGCTAAACAGAGGCCCATATGGATCCAGTTGTCCATCAAAGGCCAGAGAGGGAAAAATAAACACTTTTTATATGATTTTCTCTCTCAGAAAGACTCCGTCTCCTCGCTGGCGTTACTGGCCCAAAACACTCAGCTGGATCTGTGTTTTTGTGCGCCGCTCAAAACATCGTTTTGCATGTGTGCTTGTGTGCGCTAGTGTGATTATATGTGTAAATTTGCATGTGTGTCTCTTCCTGTGTATCGATCCTGACTGATGTGGCGCGTCCAAGAGATGTTTATTTAGCGGTGCAATCACACAGAAAAGCAGAACAGAGGGCAGAGAGAGATGAAGGAGTGATGGAGAACCCGGAGTAAATGAAAAACATGAGAGGATGAGAGAGACGGATGGAAGAGGAGAGAGAGGAGCAGATTATTTTGGTTTTCCTGTTTGAGGTCAGGGACAGCAGGGAGACAGAGTTTATAAATCTGATTCCAAGGGTTAGATTTTGTTATTTTACATGATGTGGAGTACATTATGCCCTCATATTCTTAGTGGTACATCTTCATGTTGGAGTAAAAGGGTTTATGTACTATATCAGGTGAATATTAGATATTATTGTGTGTAACGTTGCAGTGGCGGACTCAGGGCAGGCATGAAAAAGCTAAAGGGGTGCATGTGATTGAGCAACAGCGTGAAAATCCTGATATATTATGCTGAGACAGCTCCAAACTCTGTTTATAATTAAAAGTGTTTTACAGATTTACTACAACTCACAGGAAATGTTTAACAATTTAATCCTTTACAGGCACAAAGAGGCCAACTGATTTTCTAGCCTGCAGGGCAGCTAATATGGCACAGTTTTGAGTTTTATCCATCAAAAGGCGTACTAGAGGTCCCTGCATCATGTTTCTGCCACTGGATTGACACCCCAGAGAGGCATTTCTTCATGTTTTCTTCACTGAAAGGACACCCCAAAATGCACAAAATCCCTTTTTTTAACTGCAAGGGCACCCTAGAGGACGCTTTATCATGTTTTCTCCACTGGAAGTCACTATAGAGAGCACAGCATTACATTTTTTTGCACCAGAAGGGCCCTCTAGAGGGCACTTTATCATGTTTTCTTCACTGGATTAGCACCCTAGTGGGCACTTCTTCATATTTCCTCCACTGGAAAGACACCCAGGAGGGCACTTTGTCCTTTTTTCTCCACTGGAAGGCACTTTAAAGGGCTCTTCATCACATTTTCTCCACTGGAGGGGCAGCCCAGAGGGCACAGCTGCACATTTTCGCCACTGAACGGCACCATAGAGGGCACTTCACCACCTTCTCTCCATTGAATGGCGCACTAGGGGGCACTTCATCATGTTTTCTTCACTGAAGGGACACCCTACTGTAAAAGGCAGCTGCGAGGACACTTTATGACATTTTCTCTTCTGTAATGGTGGCCAAGAGGGTACTTTGTCTTGTTTTCTCCTCTGGTAGGGCAGCTGAGAGGGCACTGCATCATGTTTTCTCCACTGAAGGGACTTTGTCAAGTTTTCTCTACTGGAAAGGTGTCCGAGAGGGCAGCCGAGAGGGCAGTGCATCATGTTTTATCTTTGTCTCCCCTTTGATCATTATGCACCACATACTTAGAACCATAGAGAGTCTGCTTGGGTCAGATCTGGATCAAATATTAGACATAATGACACACAGATCTGAGACCTGTGGCAATACAACAGAATGTACCCAACATGACTGGACTGAATATCATCTGGACCAGACTCATCCAGAGTCTGTTTTAGGAACCAGACAGACGCGTGAAAATCTTCAACCCAGAGCAAAAAATGGCTGTTTAGTGGTCAGTCATTTCAGGGTGCTTTCACAGATAATGTGTACATGTATTTTGGCAGCCCCTTGTTGAAAAAGGAAGCAAGCAAACTTTAGCAACCTACAGCGATTACACTCTGTAATATTATGACGCAGGCCCTTGCAGCTTCAAATGTTCTGTTCTTTTGTCTGAATCATTCATATTTTCAGCTCTTGTGATACCAGAACTCAAATAAACACGAAGAAGCTGATGACACAGGATCACCAACACAGTCCAGTTAACTGTCTACAAATTAGTGTTTTGTTTGTATTGAGCCAGTGTGAACACAGACTGGACCGTAAATAAATCTCTGAAGGACATTTCTACCTGCTTCATCTTTCTTCTACAAGAGAGTCTCCATCTCTTGTCTGTTTTATCTTGTTATTTTATGACCACTTCATCTTGCTATGTCCTTTTTGTCTTATGTCTTTTACATAGTTTTTCAACGTGTTACACGTCTTTTACACTCTTTTTGTCTTGTTACACATTTTTCATCTTGCCAAGTCTTTTTCATCTTGTTACATCTTTCATGTCCTTTTTCATGATGTTTACTTTTTGTCTTGTTATGTCTTTGTTTATTTTTCTGACAAGATGAAAAATACGCACTCAAGTAAAATACACATGCCTTCAAAAATGAACAGCTACATGTAATTTTGTACTGAACAACTTATCAGGAGCCCTAAAAAAGTTGGAAAAGTTGCAGGTCTCTTCCTCCGAGTATGTTGGGAACAGGTGTGCGACAATTTTGGGAAACAAGAATTCTGATAAAGTGAGTTATTTCATAGCAATAAGAGGCTTGACCAGGCAGACAGAGGTCACAGATGTTAAAAAACTTGGATTTTTGAGAAAAGTTGAGCACTGTGACCCCGCCTGAAGGATTCTTTAAGTACTGTCCTTTATGAAAACTGCCCTATATCCCCCGTCCTCCCCACCAAACCAAACAAGCATCCAGCCATCACAAACACTAAATGCAGGAAATTTAAAAAAGACGAGGGCAAAAGGACAGCGAGGACCGTGTGTGTACAAATACAGGAAATACCAGCTTTCTCCTACAAGTGCTGTTCATGCATAAAACATGTCATGACCACAACTGTCTTGTGAGCTTCGCTCTGCATGACAATGACACATACTCGTACACGCACACCTCCGGTGGAGGCAACAAGCTCTCTGTCACGTAAAAAACAAGCCGCAGAACAAACTTTCTAAGACACCGTCACACAAAAGCAACAGACGCATAATGACAGCCGTGTCACAGAAGCAAACCTCAGAAAAATAAAAGAGAGAAACCACCACCACTATTCTCAGCTGAAAACATTAAACAATCTTCCAAACTATTTGAGGAATTATGCAAATCTGGCATCTGCTGAACTGGGAGTAAAGGATTTGCCTCAGGTAGCTCCAGGCTCCTGTTTGTAGTTGAACCTGACCTTTGACCTCTGGTAAGGAGGAAGATATTTTCCTATGGTGATAAAGAAACATTATTCTTGTGGTACTGGATAGGTCTTTTGTGTGATTTCCGCAAATAGAGAATGCAGGGTCTCCTATGTGTGAGATGCTATGATAGAGCAGAATTTAGCATCAGCCTGGTGTCGATGATATGAAACAAAACTCTTCCCTATGCACCAATCTTTCTCTCTCACAATTTTTGTTTACAATTTTTTAAAAACCTCTGTTAGTGAGATCTTCTGATAATCCATCCACCTGACAGGTGTGGCATAGAGATACTGATTAAACAGCAGGATTATTGCACAGGCGTCACAATAAAAGGCCACAAAAATTTTATTAGTCACTTAATTATAGATACCAAATCAAAAAGATTGGGACTTCCTGGTTTAATCTTCAATACTGTGTTGCATTTTTTTTTTTTTTTAATCTAATCTTTTACATGTTTTTAATCTTGATGTTTAAACTGAAAAGTAATTGTTAACTGCAGTTGTCAAATGTAGCAGAGTATAACAAACAGTATTTCCCTCTGAGTTTTAATGGCAAAAAGTACAAAGTTGCATAAAATGGAGATCACTGGAGTAAATTACAAGTACACAATACTTTTTGTTGTTTTAATACAGGTGATTGATTCTACTACCTAAGAAGTTGTTTGTTTTCATGCTCGAGGTGATATTACAGTCCAGTAAATGTCCCCTCCTTCATAGATTTTTTCATTTAAAACAGTTATAACTTTAGAAGGATTAAATAGGCCAAACAACAAGTTTTTGAAGTGATGGAACAGTATTTTTTTTAAGTGCCACATATATAGGAGGTATTTTCACAAACATGTATGTTAGGAGCAGGTGTGCTGTGATATTGTGTAACATAAATAAAGGAAAATCCCAAACAGTTCAAATTCTTGATCTCATAGTCTGAGCGGGTAGACAGAGTTCATAGATCTTTGAAAAAACCTAGACGACATGACGTGTGAAAACAGAGTTTCTGGTTAGCAGCATGAAAATAAAAACTCATTATGAAATTATTACTGAGGTCATTTGAGGTCTGACATTTGAAGATATTCTGGGAGTCACTTTGTTTAGTGGAGAGGACGTGGTGTGTTTGGGCCTCAGATCATTCTTACACGAGCTTTGTCGCACGTCTTTGGCCTGCGCTGTCCTCGCTGCGTTTTCTCGCTAATGATAAACAAAAACGCCATAAAACTAATCCTCATGAAAAGCAGCGACATCAAAATGGGCCTAAACAAGCACCGCTGTGTTCTGCCCCGGGTTTGGAATTCTATCCACATGTTCCCATTTGATCCCTGTTATTGCAGTCACTGAAACACAAATCCCAGCGACATTCCCACAACCACATGACTGGGGCTGCCTCAGGGTCAGAGAGAGACACTGTTTGCCAGTTTGCATGCATGCATTACTGTTCGCCTGTGTGTGTTTCTGTGTGTGTGTTTGTTCTACCAGCAGCGCTCCATATGATTTGTTCGGTAGCAGCAACTCTTGGTTCGTCAGTGCGCACCCTCCTGGTGGAGGTGAACCCTGTGGACCAGCAGCAATGGGCCCTCTGGATAAGATGGGCCTCCTGGATGAAATGATTTACTTCAGCTTCAGCTCTGCAATGAAGTCTATTATACTGTACTTCTGAGACAGTAGATATTAAGCTTTCTGAGTAGCAGATGGGTGAGGTTTACAATGACAGGTCAACTCAAACAGTGTGGTGTTACAGAAGATTCAACTAAATTTACTTTACTTTAAAGGGATAGTTCAGATTATTTAAAGTGGTGTCATATGAGATACTTATCAAATGTTATTTTAGCCACTACAAAAGGACCCATCTAAAAAATCAATATCAGTTTAAAGTGTATGCTATATTTGGAATATTTTTGCTGCTTTACCTCATGGTCAGACAGCCTTTTCCGCTGTTACATAAACCAAATATCACCCATGTCTAACCAACCAAACTCCATAGGGCAAAATCAGTAATTTTACCTCACAGAACACAGGACTTACTGGTTTACTGCTGCCTCAACCAGTTAGTAAGTTTGGGTTACTGTTTGACTTTGGTGGTTTAAAAAGATCCAGTGGATTCACCAAAGTCACACAATAACACAAACAAACTAAGAGATGAAGGCAGTGTTAGACCAGCAACTCACATGTTCTGTGAGGTAAAATTATTGATTTCGCTTATGGAGTTTGGTTGGTTTGGAGAGCGCGATATCTGGCTTGTATAACAGTAGTTTCCTCTAGAAAAGGCTGTCTGATGGCAAAGTGAAGTGATGAAAATATTCTAAATATAAAGTGCACTTAAATTGATACTGATTCTTTTAGGTGGACCCTTTTTGGTGCTCCTCTCCGCTACTCCTAACTGGGGATGTGCCGACCGCCATCTACTGTAGGCAATACACTGACTAATGGTAACTACCACATACAACCTAACATGAAACAATCAGAAGAAAATCCCTTTAATTCCTCAAATGACGTATTAATTGACTTAAGATTTGACTTGGACTTGTCTTGACTCAGTTGACTTGAATTACGTGCATGTTTTCTGGGTGCAAGTCGAGTCTCAAATCAATTGAAAGACTTGAGTGAAGTTGTGAAAGCAAAAGGGAAATGAGTGAAAATGCCCTGAAAGGGTAAAAAGCGGAAAGCTGAAGATGAACTTAGAATCACTGAGCAGAGCTGAAGAGTGATGACCGCACCAAAGCCAAAACACAAACTCCGGCTAAGGATCAGGCCTTCCCGGACCCTGTTGGGCGAGTGTGTGTGTGTGGGACCCAGCCATCCAGTTTTACAGTACAGGCTGTGACGCAGATCGTTGCCCTATATGAGTGTGTGTGGAGTTGAATCACAATGCGGTGGTGTTGAGACTTTTCACTTGAGCTTAATTTGTCACACAGAGCTCAAATGTGGTGACTTGGGTAGGTACAGCTGTAGGTACATGCCAGTGTATACATGCTCACTACCGGGGTTCAATACACACACATCAGCAAATTATTTTCATGCAAACATATAGGTTACACACTAAAATACTACACTAAATACTACACTACATGGCCAGAAGTATATGGACACACGACTATTACACCCCCTATGTGATTGTTGAACATGTTATTCCACGCTTCTTTAACAGCCTCCGTTCCTCTGGTTTCAGGATTTTCACCAGATGTTGAACCTGCTGCAGGGATTTGATCCCCATTCAGCCACAGGAGCATTAGTGAGGTTCAACACTGATGGTGGGTGATAAGGTCCAGCTCACAGTTGGTGTTCCAGCTCAGTCTGAAGGTGCTGGATTGGACTGAGTCAGGGCTCTGTGCAGGCAAGTTCTTCCACAGAAAAAAAAAGAAAAATAATTTCTTTATGGATCTAACTTTGAGCACTGGGGTTACTGGTATGTTGACATGAATCAATATATTTTGGACAGAGGTGTAAGTAATTCACCCTTAAGTCATTCATTCATTTATCATCACTTCCCTTCTCACACTTTTTCATGTCAAGTTTTTGTTTCCATTGCTTTCTCCATTACAGCCCTTTTCACACTAGCATTTAAAAATGGTGAAATTTTGTTGCTAAAAATCAATTATTAGGGGCCGGGCAGCCTAAGCTGCCAGGACCCTATTGTAATCCTGCATGTTCTTCTTTCTTTCTTCTTCTTCCGAGGAAATCCTACTTCCCATGCACGAAAAATGACCAAACTTTGCACAAAGGTCCAGTCCCATGTCAGATTGCCTCAGCATGCAAAAACAGGCCAATAGTCCTGATGGTGGCGCTACAGCAAGCCTCTAAAGTTCAAAATTTTGAAAATTCATAACAAATCAACCATATGTGCTACAGATTTACAACTTTCACCAAAATGTAGCCCCAATACTGAAGAAACTTTTGTACATTTAAACCTATTGCAAATTATGAAGTCCATCATTCTGTTTTTTTCAAAAACCGTAAAACTTATTAAACCTATCTCCTCCCACAATTTTTGCTCAATTGGCACCAAACTTGCTACAGAGCATCTTCAGACTGTCCTACACAAACGATCCACACAGATTTTTGATTTATCAAAAATTGAGCCTACAGTGCATCAAATGTTTGACTGTAAACGGTATTATAAACATATACTTGCAAATTCTTGCTAAATACATTTTCAATGTTCATGAAAAAAATGAGAAAATTTTGGAGTCATGATAGATGATGTTTGGAAAATATCAGAATTTTATCTCAAAAACTGAATTTTTTACAGCATTTTGAATTTTACTCTCATGCGAACAATTGGAGTCAATGCAAAAATGGCATTTTTAAACATCAGTTTTTCTCTTTTGGAGCCAATAAATCATTGTTAAAAACTAATGACCAACATCTCCATGCTGTCTAGATGCAATTTGTGTATTTTGGGATTTTTGTCTCAATAACTGAATTTTTGACAGCCATTTGAAATCTGCCTTTACATGCTAACAGCTGCTGTCTTGCACACAGGTGACTGGCTTAGTCAATTTGTGAAGCTACAAGTGGCGTTTCCATTTGCCAATTAGCTCAGTGAGATAGAGGATGGTTCTTGGTGTTGAAGGTTGCAAGTTCAAGCCTCAGCTTGTACAACATTTCCATATGAGAAATCTACCAAACTTTTCACAAAGGTCCAGTCCCATGCCAGATGTCCTCAACTGGAAACACAAGACAATAGTCCTGATGGTGGCGCTACAGCAAGCCTCTAAATTTCAAAACTTTGAAAATTCACAACAAATCAACCATATGTGCTACAGCTTTGGAACTTTCACTTTGAAATGTTCTTTTCCATGGCATGGATGGCTGCTGCCTGGCACCCTGATCCTTGGCTTAGTCAATTTGTGAAGCCACACATGAACTGTCACTTGCCAATTAGCTCAGTGAGATAAAAGACGGACTTCAGCGTCAGAAGTCGTGAGTTTGAGCCTCAGCTAAGGCAGGATGGACTTTCAAATGTGAAAGCCTTATGTTCAGGTATCATGCTATGTGGATTAGAGACTAGCTAAGATTTAAAATAATTATGATTCAGGGAGTTTTGGGAAGAGACAAATACTCTTTATCAACACGTTTCCCTGTTATCCCTTGTCTCTTTTCCCTGTTTATTTGGCTTAGCTATCAGTCAATATGCAGAGTCTCTTGTGCCAGAAATTGTGAGTTCAAGCCTCAACTGATGTAAAATGCACATTAGAATGCCACCTTTTTTTCATCTTCCTACACTCTGCTTGTTGCTCAGAATTGCCTAATTTTGCCTAAAATTGCCCGGCCCCGACCATTGCTGCGCAGCAGCTATAATTTTCCTTGAAATCTCAAGCAAGACTGATGAAACAGAAAGCCTAAAATATAGCATCCAAAATGGCGAAGGCTATTGGAAATGATTAGTTAAATTGCAGCATCTACTTTTCGTAGAATTTCAGGCACAACTAGCATCCTCTGTCATCCTGGTGAGAACGCATTTCTGCTATTTACTGTTTATCATATTTTATATTAACATATCACTGCGTATTTTATTTTTGACCTGTACTTTAATGTATGTTGACATGTATCTTAATAGATTCTGTTGGAATACAATTTAGGTGAACATAACTCTCAACATAACAAACAGAGTTTTGCCAACTTCAAGCAATGGGAGCCCAGTGACACAGATGAGACAGTAAGGAGCCCTTTGGATGTGCAGAAGAGACCAACCTCAGGGGACAGGAGTCCAGCCAAGAGGTCATCTGTACCAATACCTGTACCTGGACCAATATGGCAGCTGCGTTGATGCACTGCAGCAGGCGATGTGGTATCTACTAGAGGTGCACAGAGACGATATTATTTGTATCTCTTTGTGTATCTGTTCAACCAACAAACATCTGTCTCTATATTTGTATTCAGGAAGAAGACCAGACGTGGTTTACATTGTGTTTTTTTACTGGGAGTCAGGTTAAATTGTGCAAATGTTGTATTTTCTAACCTTATAAACACAGTCAAAGCAGTGCCTGCAAAATATCAAACATTGGCATGTTGGCTAAAGTAAGTTTTAGTAAGTATCAGAAGCCCAAATCTTAAAAATAAGGGTTTCAAAAGGGTTCTTCAATGGCTGAGGAACTACCCACAGCCATTTGCTTAAAGAAAGGGTTCTTTGGGTTCATTGTACAACTAAGGATTCCATCAAGAACAGTTTTCATCCAAAGAATCCATTTTGACATTCTTCAAGGATTTCAACAATCTTTCTCAAAACTCTTTCTTCCAAAGAGTTTGTCAAGAGTTCTTTGTACTGTAACATAAAAAAGGTTCTTTGCAGAACCCCATGAGTGGGTTCTAGATAAATGATTGGAATATAAAAGGGTTTTTCGGTAGAACACCAGTGGGTGGGTTCTTGTTAGCACTCTTAGAGGGTGGAAAAGTTCCGAAGAATCCTCAGTGAGGGATCCGGATGGAACCGTTACACAGTCGAAGGGTTTTCTGTAGAATCTCTCATACTGTAGGTGGTTCTGGGTAAAACCTTTCACAAATGGTCCTAGGTATAATGCTTTATGTTGCTAGAACCCAACATAAAGAGTTATATGTAGAACCGTCTGTAAATGGTAGAACTCTCTGAAAGGGAACCTTAAGGTTATACTAAGAACAAAAAAGGGCTCTCCTGTGGGGACAAGAGGAACCTTTCATGCTTCTAGTTAGCACCTTTATTCCTAAGAGTGTATGCTTAGAAATAAGGGTTGCAAAAGGGCTTTTCTTGAATGGCTGAGGTTCTACCCAGAACCCAGAGAGAAACTGAAACTGCAATTAGAAATAGAAAGTCTACAGTAAAGATAAGTTGGCTCTAGAAAAATATCCTCCAGTTGAACTTAGAACTCCAGTTGATAATCTTGGATCATTTTATCAGTGATTGATTAATACACGATTTTACAGTGCAGAGGAGCTAACTTTTCCAAATTATAATCAGTAACTTGGGAAAGAAGAAATATCTGTTTCAATCACATTATTTGTGCCTTTGTGAATAAGAATTCTGGTGCATTCCTGGTGTCTACCTATATGGGCTGGGGCTAATATGTTCCCAGCTGGCGAGCATGTTAGCATGCAGGTCGCCAGCTACAGTAGCTCACAAACTCGCCCTGTGAGTAGTCAGTGTGCCTCTGAGCTGCTGAAAGTATTTCGCGCATGGATGAATTTTGCTGCACCACTTTCTGGTGTTACTGGGTTTTTACTCTGTCTCTGTCTCTCTCCAAGTTTCTCCTCCCATCTCTTGCTCTCTCTGTCTCTCCCTCTCTGGCACCTACAGCTAAAAGTCATCATGCTCAATTACATTGACATGACTGGACCAACCGCTGTGTATGTGCGCACACACACACACACGCACACACACACACACGTCTTCCAAGAATATTACAAAATACAAAGGCTTTTATAAGGGGAATACAGTACTCTTTGTGAACTCTCTCAGTCTGTCGTGTACTGTACTAATACACATTCATTTACACACAAACACACACACACTTTCGCGCTTCACACATGTTGCTGTAATAATTTGGGGGTGAATAAAGGCTTTTTATTGAGGTTTAATGATGTGTTCACTCTGAGCGGCTCTCTAATAGTGACACAGAACAGAGAGCTGGCACAAGGATCAGCCTTTAGCTGGTGACTCACACCTACACACACACACACACACACACACACACACACACACACACACGCATTCACTGGTGTTACAGTAAGTCGCTGACCCTCGCCTGACAGTCTGTCAGTATACGAGTGGGAAAAGTCATGTCTCCCACACTGTTAACATGGCCTTCACATCCTCTTCTCTTACTTTCACACCCTCTTCATGTGTTTGTAAAAAGAACATGCATGTAAAAGGCTCTCAGGGCGTATTAAACAGGAATGGGAGCCAGAGGAGACAGCTACGGGTACTGTGACAAACTAATTAGCCTGTAACATGGAAAAGCCGTACTGCAGGCAGAGCAGAGGACACCAATAAGGTTCTCTGCAGCGAAAATGACATCTGGCGCCATCATGGAGGCTCTGTGGAACAACTCTATCCAGATAACGGTTAAATCTAGGGCAGCGACTGATGTCAATTTTAAGTATTGTTACGTCTATAAAATCTCAGTAAAAAAGAAAAATCATCAGAAAAACAGGTCTCAGAGACCAGTGCGACATCTTTAAATGTCAGTTATATGTCTGTTTTGTTTGACTGACAATCCAAAACCCAAAGATTGTTCATTTATATTAATATGAAACAGAGAAAAGTGACAACTCCCCCACATTTAACAAGCTGGAACCCACCAATGTTGAGTTAAACAATGAATGGATTATCAGACTTATTGGTGATTTTTAGTTGAAGAGCCAATAACCAATATTTTTCCAATTAAGACTGAACAAAATTGGCCTACCATGAATTAGCACATGGTTATCTCTGCAGCTCTGTTACACGTTTTTGATATTATATAGTTTTTGGAGTCATTTCCTCACTAAAAATATTGATTGACTGTACTGTTTGCCACATATTATGAATAAATTAATTTTGTGCTCATTAAGCCTTTGCCAAAAAAGAACTATGACACATGACTGTAGTAGAAGCCATACATCATAGTCATGTCTGAAATTACATCTGAAAAATTCAACAGCAAATTCTCTTTCCATGAACGTCAATGTCATATGATCTCCACAAGTTTGTTTACAAAACATTTTCTAAACATGGTAATCAATCAACGGATCAGATGACTGGCATAAGACAAGATGGTCGAGTTGTCTATGTGTTCCAAGAGTTGCAAACTTATTATTAAAGCCCTTTTAAAATAGCCAACAATTAAAGTGTGAACACATTTTCCAGGTCAAAGTGCAGTTAAATATATTAATTTGTCAACAATCATGTAACGTAGACAAGTTTTGCCAGATTTTAAGTATTAAGCAGTGCTAATGTGTCTGTCTTGTTAAGTAAGTCGACCATCTTGGGGGTTAAGGAGCCTCTGTGTTGTTTACTTTGGGGTCCCTGGGAAAAGCCTCAGGGTTCATGAGCAGTTCATAAGGACCTCGTAAGATGCTGCAAAGGGGCCGTAAGGTATTTATAACATGCTACCATAGAGCCCCCCAACTGCTAAAACAAATCATTAGCATCCTGCAAAAATCTTATATGACTCTGAAGAGGCAATTTTTGAGGAAATGAGAAAACCTGGCTTATTTTCTCGTCGATGCAGACGCATTTTTGACATTTCAGAAGGTGCTGTCAAAGGTCAGGCCTCGCCAGATACTTCTGAGAACTAACTACACTGTTTGAAACGTGATTTTCTTGATGGTTTGGTTCCTCTGATTTTAATTAATCTCTGTAATCTCAATGTTGCTGAGCTGCCTTCAATATTCATGTCCTATTAAATCAAAAATTGGCTTGAGAATAGGGTTAATCGTCAACAAATTAGTTTAACGATACTGGCAACAACACCATTACATTATTGTTTTGATATTTTCTTGCATTATTTGCTTCTTATTACATTACATGCTTCATTGCAATTTGTTTTTATTACATTATTGGCATTTGCTATGGGAAATGATGAAGTTAAAAGCCTCCAAAGGGTCAAACGGAGGGTAGTGTCTTATTGACTGACCACTGCAGGGACTGAACCCGTGACCTCGCAGTCACAGCACAGCTTCCAAACCACGAGGCCACTCCTCCGTGTGTAGCGGTATGATTGGAGAGGTTTTGGTGTCAGTTTGGGTGACAGGAGGGTCTTTGTGCAGTGTTGAGGGCCTGCCTGGGAAATTGTAGTTTAAATAGTGCCTGGGGGCTCGTAAGAGCGTCCTTGATGGGCTCGTAGGGAGTTCATAGCGTGGTGGAGAGGGTTCGTAATGTAGTGATGAGGGTTCATAAGGCTGGTGTTACAGGCACAGGAAGGTCAGGAACTCTGCAAGAAGCTAATGGTGAGCTCCAACTTGTAGCCTCTCTTTGACCTGACAGAGAGGAATTAGAAAATCCTCGTCGTCCTCCCCACTTCATTTACTCGTTCTCTTCGATTCACTCCACTTCATTTCATTTATTTCAAACAAAAACTGCCTGTTTTGGTGCACTTTGGCTAAAGAGTGGCAATCTATGAATACAAAATGCCTTTAACCTCATTATTTTCTGATTCATTCACTCAATTCCTTGTACGTTTATTTTCATCCTGTCGTCTCTTATTCCCAGCCACTCTCCTCTCTTCTCTTCCCCTCATCACCCTCTCTGCTCGATGGGAAGCTGAGGGTCAATGTGTTTAACACACCCACAAATATACGGTCTTTCTCTCTAAAGAGGGCCCCCTGTTTCTATTGAGACCCCAACATGCTCGTTAAAATCCTCCCATAACCGCTCATCCTTTTTTCAACCACTCCTCTACCCTCTTCCCTCTTCTCTCTTTCAACCCCTATTCCAAAAACATTGAGACGCTGCACGAAACATAAATAAAAACAGAATGCAACAATTTCCAAATAACTTTTGACCTATATTCAATTGAATACGGTTTATTAACTTTCTGTAAATACACACTTGTTCTGAATTTGATGCCTGCAACACGTTCCAAAAAGTTCTGACAGGAGCATGTTTAAAAACTGCAATATATCACCTTTTCTTTTAACAACACTCAGACAGTGTTTGGGAACTGAGGATGATAATTTTGAAGTTTTGAAAGTGAAATTCTTTCTCATTCTTGCTCTCTGAAAACGATGTTGCCTGGATGGCACCATACAGTATGTTGCTCCAAAAACCTGTATGTGCCTTTCAGCATCAATCGGGCTGTCACAGATGAGACAGTGAGCGATGATGACATGGACGCTAACTGTATGTTTACATTACCAGCAACGCAGCTACAAAAGAGCCAAGTGTGGCTGGCTACACCGAATGCTGAGAAAAATTAAGGTCAGCTCAACTTTTATTCACAGCGCATCACACACAGCGACAAGTGTCGGATGTTGGTTTCTAGCTTCATGCCGCCACCTTCCATTGAAAATGACTGATGCTTTGTTGCTGGTAGTCTGAACATACTGTAACACACCCCCACACCATCACAGACGCTGGCTTTTGAATTACCGCTAATTACAATCTAGATGGTCCTTTTCCTCTTTAGCTCAGAGGACACAATGTCCATGACAATCAGAGATGTCTTAACTTGCATTTGTAGATACAGCAGCACACTGTGTTTCTACTGCATTCAACTGGATACAAACTGAAGATGATTTGCAGATTGCATTCTGTTTTTATTTACATTTTACTCCACATCCTAACTTTTTTGGAATTGGGGTTGTAACTTTACTTCTGTCCTGCCTTTCTCCCTCTTTCGTCCTTCTCATTTCTCCCTCGATAACTTCATATTTTCTTTTTCATCACCCGTCTGTAGTTGCTTTCACTGCCCTTTTCACCTCTCCCGTCCTGGAGGTGAAGAGTGCACAGGAAAAATGCCCTTGACGTTCTTTTTGTCTTGCACTTTCCTTTTCTCATTTCCTTCCACATACTTTCCTCCCATCACGGCCCGCTTCGCAATTTCTCTTCGTTCCCGTCTCTCCACCTAAAAGCCCAGAGGTGAAGAGTGCAGAGGAGAGTGTTTGTGCTGTGGGAGTCATGGTCATTACTGAGCTATGGATGATCACCAGGGGGAAGGAGAGATGGAGGAGAAGCACTTGGAGAACTTGGAGGAAGACTGGGTGCTTAAGCTCTGTACTGTATGTCCATTCAGCTGTCAACCAAACTTTTTGGTGTTTGTGAGGGTCTGAAATTGCATTGAAAGTGTCTTTTCCATCAACCTGGATAAATCAAAGTAGCCACCATGAATCTAAACTTCACTTAAAATGCAAGGCGCATAAATGATCTCATTGATTAAGGGAAGTCTAAGTAGGTGGAGCCAAAGAACATCCATTTTTCAGACTTTGTGTATAAAGGAAGAGGCAAAAAAGAGCTTGGAAATTTGGTCAAAACTAAAAAAAAAAAAAAAAAAAAAAAAAAAAAAAATTTAATGATCTACCTTAACATAATAGCTGTAAATTATTATTGGCTTGTGAACCTTTCTAGCCAGACAACACCCCCTTGTGACAGATTGGATGTGTTAAAGGTAGAATCAATGGGAATTGTCTGAACTGTTGGGTTGGTAAATCATTGCAAACACAGCAAAATAACAAGGAAAATACGTCTCTGCAGAAACAGCCACCACCACACACTTCTGGGTCATAAGTGATGATTGAAAGGAATTATGTTCATATCTATACATTTTAAAAAATAATAGCATCTATCACGGACCTGAGGTAAGAATCGTGTTTTTGTTAGCTTAGATTCAGTCATTTATATCTACAGAGGGAGCAGGTCCTCCTCCATGGAGGCCGCCACGTTACACTGTCATGTTTCAACAGTAGCCCAGAACGGACAAACAAACAGTGGCTCTAGATACAGACTTTCAGTTTTCTCAAGTTTCGTGACCACAGTAGGTTGTTATCTTACATCCTTAGAAGGGGAAGAGTTTGCAATCTGCAAGTTCATCGCTAGATGCCACTACATCCTGCACATTATTCCAGTCCATTACATGCTAATTAGCAAATGTTAGTGCGCTAATATGCTAAACTAAGATGATGAACCTGATTAAAAGGTAAAAGATTTCAATTATCAAGTGAAATAGCTCAACATCTGCTTAATGGATTGGCACCAATTTTGGTACAGTTGATGACTTTGGTGACCTCCTTCCTGTTCTTCTAGCGCCACCAGCAGGCTGGGATTTGTGGTTCGAGGGAAAAACTGTCTACACAAATGAGTGATAGATTACAGCGCAGTTTGGTGCAGCCATTAATGGCCATTGTAAAAAATTGGTGACCCTCTGACCTTTCATCGAACATCAGTGATCTAACACCAGTGCCTGTAGAGTTTCTCTGTCAGAAGCGGTAAAACCCTCAAGTATTTCATAATGAAAAAGCAAACAGTTGAGAAAAGCCAGAAAAAATAGAACAAATTTAGTGCACAAGTAATGTTCTTTTTCTTTCCCATCTTGAGAATCATTTTGCAATTTACGCTGTCACTGTCTCGGCCAAAGCACTGATGTTCTTTAGTGCTACCTTTGAGGTTTAAATCAAGATGAATCCTGAAATGATTCTGGCTCCAGCAAGAAATGTTTGAAGATGAAAAATCTGCTCCACAGAATGCAGAATGCAACTCTCAAAGAATTCATTTGTTTTGGGCAAAAATCAAGTTTTTATTATTAGTCGGTATCAGTTCATATTGGCTTTACTTAATGCTTTCATTGGAGGGTAAAAACCAAAGAATTGGCAGTAATCTCATGTAGAAACCAATGACCGTAAATCCATGTCTGCATGATGGACCTCAGGTAATGCAATCACTATTTTACCATTTAAAGGAATCCTCTAACTCCAGGTCAAACAACAGTCTTTTCAATATGAAATATTTCCGCTTTACCCTTGTTTTATCATTTGGTTTTCATCCTCTTCTATCCCTTTCTTTTTTTTTTTTTTAAGTTCTTTCTCTCTTACTCTCCCGACTCTTCTTCACTGATGGCTTAAACAGGCCTCGTGAAACGTCTCCACACACAGAAAGAGAAAGAGGACTCTGTGGGGTGATCACGGTTCAGAGGCCAAACAAATGTTCTGTCAGATTTACTGGCTGAGCGAGGTTGGTGGCGCTCCCACACACACGCACACACACACACACACACACACACACGCACGCACGCACACACACACACACCCCCCAACACACACACACACACAGAGTAATCCTGCGGACAAATTTGGACAAACAAATTATATCATATCGCACACCCACACACACTTCGTTCCCTTACCTCATGACCTCACCACTACACGACCTGCCTTAACCTTTACCCTGTCTTTAACTCTTTAACCATCACCTTTAACACTCACTATCGCATGGATGACCCTAACCCACACCCTGACCTGAACCTGACCTTAACTCCTCCCCTGACCACTCACTTTGAAAATACTCTTTTAAAAAAAACAGCCCTCAAACTCACCATTTGTTCTGTTTTTTTCTACTCTTGTGAGGACACTGTTGAAGGACCAGTGTGTAGGATTCAGTGGCATCTAGTGGTGAGAAGATTGCAACCAGAGATAGTAGAATAACTGGACAGAGCTCCCAGGTCTGAAAAATGAAGTAAACACAGTACTACCTTGAAACTGCACTCTTTCTAACGGCAAAAAGAAATCTGGTTGTATGGAGTTTTATGAGAAAATTATTAATTCTCACCTGATGTATGAGAGTTTCCTAATTGACTCAATGATCTCTTGCTTGTTTTAAGTCTTCTTCAATACAGTGGGATGATCATTTTGTGAATTTAAACTCAAACTAGACAGTATCGATCAAAATTCTGTTACTGCATTGCCCATTTCTCAGCTCAGATGTTTTCAGAAACATATTTCATTTAGTGTACTGTTTAGCTGTAATACAAGAAAGATCATGACCAGGCCGCCGCCATTTTTTTTCCGGTTTCCAACGGAGCCTCCTGAAACTCAGATCAAACTGTCGATCTAGGCAGTGCCGATACAAATATGGATCAAGATTCTGTTGCTACATTGCTTATTTCTCACTTTCAGAAACATATTTTAGTGCAAATTTAAATGCAACCAGACTCTTGCAGTTTCTAGGAAACCCTGGCATTACTATAGATTATTCAACTTCTTACATATGAGCATTTGTTTGACATATGAGAACTTAATTTCAGATGTAACAAGATTGTTCACAGGTGGAAAAGTCCTTTTTAAAGGAAAGTGAGATATCGTTTTCACATTTAAAAAATGTGCTTTCAATAACATGCTTTCAGATGTTTCTCATTGACAACGGATGTCAAGGTTCTGTGAAAATCAACTGACAGGCACATTCAGGTAAAGTCATTTTAGGTTCATTTTAAAAGCATGAATAATGTGATTGATTCTGATGGAGTAGACACTGGAGTTTGGCTGATTTGCTTACTGACACACTTTAAGATATCAGTTCTGAAAAACTACTATTTTTAAAAACAGTGTTGTTAAGTTGCAAGGGACATAAAAAGTATTAAGTGTTGAGTTTGTTACACAGAAAAATCAGAGTTCAGTGTGAGGCCCCCTCAGGAAAACTAAAGATGTTTAAACTGCCATAACACTTTGTGTTATGAGTTAATAAAAACACAAACCACAGACAGACACAGAGACACTGACCCATGTTATTACACAAAAGTTGCTGGTTCATGTCACTCCCTCAGCGGTTATGATTGGTTATACTGGGCAGACTAGTTCAAGAAATGGTATTTCAATCTGCTTTCTCTGGATAAATAAAAGCACACATGCGCGCGCACACACACACACAGTGATGACTGTACAATAAAATGAAAGCAAACTTCTGAATGCTCGGTGAGCTCAGATGGAGCCCCAGAGACCAGTTCTTTCAGGATCACAATACCTGCCCACAGGTCTGGTAACGTTCTTACATTTTTAAACTTCACAATGAGTGAAACAGCAGAACAAGCTTCAACTGCTGCAGCAGCATCATTACAAGAAGACGAAAGGATGGAGGTGAAAGGTCAGAGCTGAAGAACTTTGATAATGTAGGAGGGAAACACCGTGTCAGTGGGTGCTTTTAATTACGTTGAATTATGGCTCCTCTTCTCCTCTTTCCTCCCTCGACCCGGAAGTTGTTCCCTGTCCGCCATCATGAAGGATCTTCCAATTGCTTAAATGCACCTGGAGGCAACAAGGAGCGGGGAGAGAGGAGGCTTCTGGGGGAACTCAGAGCGAGGATACACTGGTGTAGAAGTCTTTTATCAAGAGGAGTGATGTTGATTGGACAGTTTTGGCAACTGTCATCCTGCATCATCAGGATCGATGCAGGGGAATCAAATTCTGGCCGACAGAAGTTTATGCATCAGTTTACTGCCTCTGATACGAATACTTATCTTCTTTGGTGTCACACATAAGTAATGAAGAAATAACTGATTATAAGCATTATTAGTATTATTAGACTGCAAATCGACAAGTTCTGAATGATGACACAAACATGTAGAGACAAGACGACAAGGAAGCGTCTGGGCACAGTCATGATTCAGAGATTATTACTGTGAGATCACTGTCACAAACTGTTTAGTGGACTAATCAGGGAAAATACCTGCGCTGGCATTCTTATTTTGTAGTGTCACGTACAGGGATTTACGGATAATAATATAAAACACATTTACATGGTGAGACACCATCACCTTGAGTGTTGCTGTCTAACACTTTATAACAGGATCATTTCATTGGAAACAGTTGTGGTATCAAACGGCAGTTTGTGTTTTGTTCTTTTATTTTATAATAAACTTGACATATACAGTGTTAAGCTTATTCTTGTGCAAATAACAATAATGCAAGTAAATAAATAGCCTAAGAAATCATTACAAATAACACTGATCCTTATATAAAATAGCAGTTTTAAAAGGAATATTAAATTATGATTAAATTCAGCATCAGTAAGAATACTACTAATAATCATCAATGTTAAAGAGTTTACTTGAAACTGTTCTTAAATAAGGATTCCTGTGGACATTCATACCAGCCAGTTTGACAGATGATACAGCTGTGCAGCTCATCATCAGCAACTGTTGTTGCTTTAAAGTGACGCTGTGCAACCAAGGATTTCATCCTCTCTGCCCAAACACCCAATAAAAGTATAAAAGTTGTTTCATGATACACAAATTAGTGTTGGACATTTGTAATTTTGGTCTCCCTCTGATATTAAATGTATTCTAATAGATTTTGCATACACTTATATTTTATTAGTCTTCTTTTTCTTACAATTCACTTGTGCATGGTGTGTTTAGGTGCTGGTGGAAACCTTTGGTGTTTTAAAACACCAACAGTTTGAATTCACTGACATCACGCAATAACACAATCAAATTCACAGATCGAGGCAGCGGTATTCCAGCAACTCCCATGTCCTGTGAGGTAAAACTACTGTTTTCACCCATAGAGTTTGGTTGATTTGGGGAGAATGAAATTTGGCTTATATAGCAGCGGTTTCCTGTCAGAAAAGGCTGTCTGAAGGCAAGGTAAAGCAGTGAAAAAAATCTAAATATACCTTTTTTTATAGGTGGCTAAAATATGTCAAAAAAATGTGGTGGTGTTTATATGTATCTGCAGATCCATTCGCTGTGTGTGTGTAGATGTGATATGACCCTGGTACCTCAGCTGGTATTGTTTAGCACAAGAGGGTGCAGTCCAGCTCTGTGACTGATCTTTCAACACCTTAACAACACACACACACACACACACACACACACACACACACACACACACACACACACACACACACACACACACACAGTCACAAATGAGCTCTCAACACCTCGGCTACAAGCATTCCTGTGACATGTACATGCAAAGGGCACGAGGTCACACTCAGGGCTGGCTGTGTGTACATGCATGTCTGTTTATTCTTTTAAAAAGCTACACTGGGTGGAGTTTGTCCCATGTATTGATCTTTCACACCAGGCTGAATTCATCCAATCAGAGAACGTTAACCAGAAACAAACTCTGAGAAGCATTTATTGCTTTGTTTTGTTTTTCCGTCAATTTCAATGTGCACTTTCTAAATGCGTGTTGTGTAAGAAAATATAAAAATGGAAGCGTGTAATCTGTTTCTGAAGGCTTGAAGTGGAATTCAGCTTCACAATAAACATACTTGAGAGAGAAACATCTCAAGTTTTTATTTGTGCGTGTGTGTCCTTAAATACACTCATGACTCCAATTACCGCCAACTCCTTAAAGTCCAGACTGTATTCCAGTTAATGGGCTTTACTGTATTTGTACTGTGTGTTTTATATTTTTACGTTTTATATTTCTGGTATTCTGGTTCATGTGAGAGTAACTGTTCAAAGTCTGGTGATACTGAACAGCAAGAGTAACAGCAGTTATTATACTCACTAATATAGATGTTTAACTTGTGGAGATTTCCTGAAAATCCCTGAAACACACATAGAAATTAACAGACTAAACTTTGGGAACCCCAAACTTTCAAAATTAGTGATTACTCATGTGACTGGTTGGCAAAGTACTGTGGCCGGGGAGCTGTGAACATGCAAGCCAGCCCATTCTCTTTCCCAATTCATCAATTACCAACATTTTGTCACACCGCTCACGACCCATACAGACACACAAGGTAGAAGCACCAGGCTTTCAAGTGACCTCAATGTACAGTAAAGGTCTTCGCATGGAGGAGGTGGGGGTGGATGGAGGGCTCAAACAAACACCACAGGACTTTCACCCAGGAGACCAGAGTTCATGTCCTGTGTGAAAACCAAACCGTCATTAAAAGATGCATCATATCACTGTCATCTTGCGGCTTCATTTATGTCACGTGATGTGCTATAAGTCAATATGTGTATTTTAACATGTTCTTTTACTTAACCCACCCAAGTAGTTTTGTTGCCTAAACCTAATAAAACTGTCACCGTTTCACAGTGTGAACCGTGTTCCACAATGTGTAATTTTCAAGATATTGTGGCTTTCATGAAATAATCTGCCACATTCTCATTTGGTATGGGCATTTGCAACACGTTCCCACGCCCAGCTTGTCAAATATGGCAGCTTGGTTAGTGGCCCTACCCCTTCAAACTATGATGCCTCACCCTATTTGAGGGAACATGCACATAACTTAAGTACATTACGCAATTTACGTATTTTAAGTGTACTTTAAAAATCCAGTTTGAAAGATTTACAGGAATTTACTGAGTTTTCATTTCACATGGGACAAGAACCTTGGTTTCCTGTGTCCTGTCATGTCATGTACAAAGATTGACACATAAGGGATAATCAATGAGTAGGTGTCCGTTAAATGTTTTGAAGGCACGACGAGGCAGTGAAGTGACTTCAAACTGTTTAACGCACCTCCAAGTTGATATCCCGCTTATACTATGGTCATTTGCCAAGAATATGAAATAAATGCATTTGCAGATTTTGGGATGAAAGTTTTGCACTCAAAACCAAAGTTAGGAAGCGTTGTCATGACAAGGAATAATTCTAGTACCTTTTACAACCAAACTCAGCTGATTTGCCACAGTTGATAAAGAGTCACTGCTTCCTAGCCAGAAATGATGTGAGCGAACAACTGTTCACATGTATTAGCGATGTTGCAGCAGCACACTTGAGATCTGTAGATGAGTAAATTAGGTGCCTGAGTTATTTATTCACAACTAACATTATTTTCTTAAATCAGCCTTGTTTCTATATAGTTGGAGGACAGTTTACTTACACGTAACCCCCAAAAGTTCCCTTTTTCCCTTCCAAACCCCATCCTTTCTGAGGATATTCCTATAAAAAGGCTGCTATGGATCATATAAAAGGTGCCACTTTTTCTCAGCTAACTTAATTATTCTCTCATCCTCCCTTTCAGCTGGTTTGATGGGGGGAAACAGAAACGTCAAAGATGCCACATAATTTGAACCACATGAAATAAGTTGGAGGTACGTGAAACTTTGCTGAAATACAGCCAGGGTGAGTGATTTTTCAAGCAAACGACGTGTTGTTCAGCCTGTTCGCTGACACACACAGCAAGTTAGGATGTCTGCATTTAAGAAAACTGAAGCAATCAGCAGTTCGCTCACTTGCTGGTATGGTTACATGTTGGATAGCAGATGAAATTCAAACGTGATTAAACTTCAACCGAACTATGTGTGTGTTAAACGGTTTTAACGCACACCTGCCGGCCAATAAGAAGAGAGTATTCACCAAGACCATGGTATAAGTGATTTTTAAACAATGTAACTGTCACTGCCCACATACCTTCATGCACCCTTTACACTGGTATAGATGTTTAGCAATACATCCACTAGAGGGCGCCACTGAGAGTCAAAAGTTAACCCAAAGAAGAAGAAGAGTCAAAAATTTCTGACAATAGCAAACATGGCAACACTGGAGGAGGAGGTTGCAATAATGTAACTCTTGAGAAAGACGGCGGTGGTCTGTGCGGCTAATTAAATACATCCTGACATGTGGACAGAAAATTCTTTTCACTAACTAACTGATGACAAGTGTCATATCCAACACTTCAGGAATTTTAAAGCTTCTTCTTCATGTGTCATGGTGGTGTCTTGCTTGAACTGTCTACACTGCCCTCCACGACTATCTGAAGTACTGCTCTGTTTGGTCCGAATCTGTAAGCTTTCAGAAAACATGCACAAATATGGACAAAATGAACACAGAGTATGGACAGAAAGCTCCGTATATAATCCGTATTATAACATTTAGCATGAATGAGCCTTTTCCTCCTACACAGGAAGTGCCGTGTTTACGTTTTCTGTTCATTTGGCATCAAGACGGTAAGAACTTGGGCTGTTAACATGCATCAGTGACAGCCACCATTAAAGAACAGGCAAAGAAACCTCCAGAAAGGACAAAGTCACAGTCTTGTGCATGCTGTTTGATTGACAGGTGATTTCTGGGACGTGCACCAAGAATGCTCGACTGTGGATAAATTCTGGTTGTTTGACAAAGCTATAATTACATGTACTGCAGTAAAGTGAGGAGATAAGTGGAAGAAGTCAAATCAGTCTTGCAGTGGTCATTATAAAGTCGTACTGGCTCAAATCTCATGGCGCTACATGCTGTTAATGCAAAGTTGTTTTTTCTGTAACCAGCTGCTGAAGGTTCACGCTCCCTCTCCCTGCACTAGAGTAACCTCTCTCTGTCTCTCTCTCTGTCGCACATATGACCCTGCAGCTTGAGGGGGGCGAGGCGAACAGAGAGGGAACTCTTTTCCATAGACGTCAGAGTGCAAACACAGTACCCACAATCACACACATGTACGAACACAGAGCAGGGGAGGAGGGGGGCATGTTTGTGGTTAGCACTGAGGAATTACCATGGGCTTATTCCGTCATTCACCAAAGCTCGGGGGGTAAGGAGGAATAATTCCACCAAAACACCAAAAACCACAATAAAGCATTTCTGCTGAGAGAGTGAGAGAGAAATAATGGAATGGAAAAGAGGGGCGGAGAGCCAGCGAGGGGCAGAAAAACGACACAACCAGAATGTGACCCTCGAGGATGGATGGATGGATGGATGGATGGATGGATGCAGGGTAGCAAGGAAGGAAGAAAGGATGCAAGCAGTGGTAACTTAGAAGGTGAGTACACGACCTCCAGTGGCTGATCAAAGTAAACCAATATAATCAAAAATCAGTTTTCACAGAATGTTTCATTATTTTGGTGGGATTTCAGCAATTTTTACTTTACTTGGAACCTTTTTTCTGTGTTACATGAGAGAGCGCTTTGATTTTACATTTAAAAGTCAATGTAGAACTCACAGAGAGTTCTCTGCAGCCTGTGAAACCAGCTGTATAATGTCTTCTGTGGCTCTGGAGGAGTTTTCTAAAGTCTGGGAAACGTATTTAAGTAAAATCACTCAGTTATCTTGGCTTGGGCTTTGAGACTACGGCCCTGTTCAGACCTTATTTTAACATGTGACCTCGGTGTAACAAGTGGGCAGCTTGAGTACACGAGTTCACGGGTGGCCTTATAACGTGGATGCCATCGGATCTCACTTCCTTTCTCTATATGTAAATAAACACTTGGGCTGTTTTGTCAATTTACCATTGACCATTGACCAATTGACCATCACTCTTTATTAGGCTGTTTATTTCGTTCCTTTCTTCTTTTTTTTTTTAGTTCAGTGCCACATTAAACTTACACATTAAGCTCTGTAGTCCACGGGAATTTTGTAACTGATTTACAATCAGAGCGATGCACTGTTTTTTTAACTTTTTCTGATGGTGGAAATCTAGCTGACCAGCAGCCAGAGGAGGAACCCCAATGCCTGGCCTTGATGCCTCCCAGCTTATTCGCTTACTAAAGATTTAATTTTTGTGTGCATTTTTATGATACCTACGTGTTTTGCCTGTGCTGTGGAGTTATTCTGTTGCATGTTTTCTAATATTTGGGTTTGCTACTGTACATTTCTGCATTGTCATGCAATCTTATCAACCAATCATTTTAAACAGCCAAAACATACAACTAACCGTGTGGAAAGTCAGTGCTAAAGATTCAGATTTGAGGAACAAATTTGATTTCTCGCAGTAGTTCTGCTTTAACAGAACATTTGTTCTGTTCACTGCTGCCTCCTATGATATCTCCTCCAAACATATTTCATCTAAGATTCATGTCAGCCTAATACAAGCATGGAAACTGATTTATCTGTGGGTTCTGCACCCGTAGACGCATGAACAGCGGCAAAACTAGATGGAGAGAGATAGAGTACAGGGATAAAAGTGGCTTTCACTGAACTTTCATTGTACTGTGAAACCAGAAATTACAGTTTGACATGTGCGCCAGACAGCAGGCGAAAGTTCAAGTTGCTGAAAGAAATTTCTGTGAAAGTTCAACTGCTCTGACAAGGAAGGCAATTACTGCTTCTGCCATGTCTGTGTGTCGCCACTGTGTGCCGGATAATAAAGCAAAGAGATCACATAAAAAGAGCGGACAAATTACTTTTCTGTCAGGACAATCGATGAGAAAATGTTAAAACAAAGGCGCAGAAAGATGGATGACACCAAGATGAAAGACCTAGTAGAAAGAAAAGACAAGAGAGAGTCATGACTAGGTAAATGAAGAGAGAATATAAGAAAAGTTTCTTTCATACTCTACAAGGGAAAAGACTCGCATCAAAGATGAGAAAAAGTTAGCACAATGTTGTTTCTGTCATTTGGAGGCTATAAATACTGCAAATTTTCTTGTCATTTCTACTTGTTGTATCCTTTACTTGTTTGTTTTGTATCTCACTGCCTCATTATACATCATCTTCAAGGTGTTCTCTCACCTGACAGTCATGCGCACATTTCATCTAGCATAATAATTTGTCCCCTTCTCCACCGAGGTGAGGAGAGGCAAATGAAAGAGGGATGAGAGAAAAAAAAGGATGAGTGCCAGGGATGAGTGACGCTCTGATTAAAAAGGTGGAGGATTGCAATGATAATGACGCATCTGTCAGCTGCACCTGACCATAATACCTGCAAACGGCCTCTGTGACATCTATCAGTGTGCATCTGTCTTTGAATATCTATAACAGCCTTCATCCCTCAAAGAATCTGACACGTCTTTCAGCATCTTCCTATTTAGACACCTGGGGGAAGACAGTAACAGGTGGACCACCTGCAGAAACATATTTAAGGATGGACTGGTACTGAAAGATGGATAGACAGTGAAGTATCCCTGGGTCGAAAAATTGTCCTTATGTTGGGGCACCTAAGGATAGCGCTGTATTTAAAAGTACAATGAATTCACGTGAAAACTCAAAACTGGTAAAGACTGGATTTTTTTTTATGTAACAAAGCTGCACCTACTAACTAGGAAGGTGTTTTTATGGTCAATGCAAAAGCAGATTTCCACAATGTGTCCACAAAATGTCTCCATCCTGCTTGACGCCATGTTTACATGCTACCTGGGAGGGTACAGTTGACATTTCGGCTAAAAACATGGTGTAAATGGCATCTTTTGTGGTTAAATTTTAACGTCACGGCTAACGGACACTTGGATTACACCACACGAGCAGGATGGAGACATTTTGTGTTTGTTTTGTGTTCTTCTTTTTTACATTTTATCCGTGGTCACCATTCACTGCCATTGGCTCCAACTCTGTTTTCTGCTGAAACTCCAGGATTGTTTTGTGAACTGAAGATCTTCACCCATCATCACATCAGCATAGGGGTGAGTACATACTGAGTGGACTATCATTCTGGTGTGGAATATCGCTTTAAGTTGCAATTAAATCAGGTTTGGCTCTTGCTCCCTAAAAGATATTGTAAACATACACTCATTCTGAATTTGATGCCTGCAACATGTTCCAAAAAAGTTGAGACAGGAGCAACAAAAAAAGAGTTGTGAAATGCTCAAAAAACACCTGTTTGGAACGTTCCAACAGGTAAAACAGGTTCATTGGTAACAGGTGACAGTATGATTGGGTATTAAAGAGGCATCTTCAAAAGGCTCGGCCGTTCACAAGCATGGATGGGGTGAGGCTCACCGCTATGTGAAAAACTGTGTTAGCAAATAGTCCAACGGTTTAAGAGCAATGTTTCTCAAAGTGCCATTGCAAGGAATTTAGGAATTTTCACCATCTACAATCCATAATATCATTAAAAGATTCAGAGAATGTGGAAAAAACCCAAGAAAACCAACATTAAATACCTGTGACTTTTGACCCCGCAGGTGGTGCTGCATTAAAAACTGCATTAAAACCCGTATATTCTATAAATTAGTTCAAAAGTCTGATTTTTATCTTGCTGCATGCAAAAAGTGCCTAAAAACAAAGGTAATGTTTTTTTTTAAAACTATCATCAGTTTTTTTTTTAAAACTATCATCAGTTTAATTTTCCAAATTTTCACTGTTACTGAATTGTGGTAGAAACCTGAACTTTTAGCTTAAACAATCCATTTAATTTACGTCACAGTTCAGTAACTCCTGGCTTAAAAAAATATCCCAACATCATTCCTCCAGCTTGGTGGATCAGAAATAAATCCATTTGATGTACCCGACAACACATGACCACAGTATATTGACCCTGACTTGGCCAATTTATTAAAAAGGAGGTAATAAATGTTGGTTGTTCCATTAATTTTCCCTAAAACCCTTATTTAAAAATCATGAGTGTGGAGCATTATTTCCATTATTAAATATGACGACGTCTTTTCTCGTGCCCTCAGTAATGGTAGCCAAGGTAATCCTGGGTAATTCTCCATTTATCAACACTGCAGGCTGAGTTCACTGCCAGTAATTGCACATGTGGCATCGGGTCTCATCTTTAGGGTGAAAAATCGAGACAACGAAAAGAAAATGGGAGAGATTTACTGTAAGGCTGAGGTCAGTCGGTTTTTATAACTTTCAAACAAACACACACACACACTCACACACACGCACACTATCAAGCCAGACAGATATGACATCATTGTGGTCTGTGATTCAATCGTCACCGGCGGCAACCGCGAGCCAAGCACATGACCGCAGCCTCGTATATCAAGACCCCTGCAGAGTGTGGTGTGTGTGTGTGCGTGCGTGCGTGCATGTGTGTGTGTGTATGTGTGTCTTCTAATGATGAACTGGAGGAGGGGGACCTGTCTGTTTGGAAAAGCTGACAACTTGATCCATTTTTCTGTCCACACACTCGTCTGATGGATCTCTTTTTCTCTCTCAGCCTGTTCTGGTTTGGTTGAGACTGACTTTCTTTCAGTCTATTATTCAGTGTTTTTCTTAAATTTTTTTTTTTTTACTTAATAAAAGTCTGAATCTTTTTATGTTAGCATCTGACTTCCTCTTTTGCCTGAGAATAAATAGTCAATTGCTTAATATTTTAAATAATTTCAGCTAATAAGTTGGTATTGCAATTATTCAAGTACTGCTGTTGTTGTGCTGTTGTAATTTTGAGTTAAATTGCTTTGTGTGTTTTCTGTCTTATTCTGTTGTCATTAGGGAGACCCCTCTTGTTTTTGTTCCAATTCTTCTTTTTCTTTTCTTTCTGTCATTCTCTGAAAATATTTGTGCAGCAAAAAACATAAGATTAAAACTCCAGCAGATTGGTTTTGCAAATTCCACCCCTACTCAGGCAAAAAAAGGACACCAATTCAACTCAAGGTGGAGCGACAATTATGTTTTCACATGACAGATGGTACCCTGATATGTAAATAAAGAGACAAGAGGAAAAAAAAAATTGAATGGGTTGTTTTAGCACTGATATTTGCTGTTGACACTGCTTAGGCCAGAGATACAGTTGCTGTTCAACTACACATTTGCGTCCATGCAGCTTTGATTTGTCAGGACGTGCACAACCATCGCTCCAAAGGCTGCCGATGCGAGTGCCATGATGGTGTGCATAGTTAAAAGTGTATCTCTGGCTTTACCTGACATAGCACTGGAGAGTAAACTTTGAACAAAGTGGCGTCCAGACAGAATGAATTTCAAAATTTTGGTGTCCTGCAATGAAAAAACAGAAGGAATTGCGGAATTCGCTGTGGAACAAGTAGTGCAACAGTGACACCTAGTGAAATTCAGGTTACTGCATCACAGTTAACAGTTAACAACACGTTTTAGCCAACTGCGCTCTCTTCTGAGATTGAAATAATGTCTTCTACATCCTGTAGGTGTTAAGTGTATCTAAACAAGCTGTAGTCTCTGTCCACGCTACAGATTGTTGTTTGTGTGATGTCACCATGTCCTGACGGCTCCTGCGACCTCTGATAGGCTGTAAATTACACCAACAGCTCCCTGCTCTTTCTGTTTCTGTCTGCCTCAGGAACAGTCCGATCAATCCATCTCATAAATATCAAATACTGAATAATAAAAGCAGGCTCTCAGACTGTGACCCCGACCCTCCACTTATCCTTTATGTGGCTCCTGTTTGATAAATTCGGTTCCCTCAGGTCGTTACTGCCCTGCGGCGCCTCAGGTGACACTTGCTCTCTGTGACTCCTGGCACATGGCGTCATCAGATATAAACTGAGAGAGATCTTAAAACACATTTTAGGAGACAGGCTTTTATATTACTTGTTTATGAGAGGGTATTATTACTAATAATGCAATAAAAATATTCAGCCCCGTGCATTAATTCACATATTGGCGTAGAGATAAAAGTCAGTCATATTTATAGATCATTAAGGCTTAATGATGATGATGTTGTGTTCAGCTCTTAAGACTTTAATGGTTCCTAAAGTGGCAGGTGTGTTAATAGGAATATGAGTTCACAGCTGTAAATCAATATAAAAAGACTGTTCAGTGATTTTCACATTTTCACTTCAGTGTTAACATAATCAAGATAATGACCCTAATACTGAGGTTCCTTAAGATGTTTTTGGTTAAAGTTTGACATGTTAATAGTTAATAGAAGGAAGGACTTAGGAAGGGTCAGTTATACCATAAAGCCAAAACAATGTGCTAAATGAGGCTAAAAATCTCAGCTAAGTCTTTTGATTTAGTGTTCATATAAAAAAATATTGATTAGTGAAGCATTAGCGAGCAGGTCACTAAATCTGTTCCTGCTCCAGGGGTGCTGCTCCATGGCTTAACTCTGACCTTTGACCTCTGCTGGATCAGTAAAGTATCACCTTATTATCAAAAGTTGGACGATCCCTCTGCTGGGCCGACGCTTTAGTCTCTTCAGCTTTTATCAGGTTTCACACCCCGACAGCTGTTGAGTTTGAAACCAGCAGGGCGTCCATCTCAGCAATGGTGTGTGTGTGTATGTGTGTGTGAACAGCACCAGAATGTGTTTTACAGCCTGGGAAGGCACCGTCCTCCGGGCTTGTGTTGTTAGTGAACCACATTCTTCTCTCTTCTCATAATCACGCACAGACCCACAGTTCAACACCAGGGCAAGGCTCAAACACAGAAACACACTGCTTTCATCACTGAAAAAAAATCTCTTATTGATATCTTTTTCTCATTACTTTAAAATCTTTTTCTTATTAGCATCTTATACTATTCAATAGGATATTTTGCTGGGGCATTTTGTACACACGATAGCAGTATAATTTTCAAAGCATGTCATGCTTTGCATGCTTTGAAAACTATATTGTTATCTTGTGTGCCAATGTTTTATAAAATAATCTTGTTCCTTAGTTGAAGGCGGTTCACCTTTTGTTCCTTTAATCCTTTTGAGCTGTGTTTATATATCTTTTTTATTTCATCAAGATGAAAGCGGTATTTATGATAAAGCTGCAGCAATAAAATGTGCAGCATTTTTTAAGGACTGGAAAGATTAAGAATGTTTGCCTTTTTTATATAATAACTGGAGCTGGGAGCTAAAAGAACTTATAAAACTTAAAAGAAAAACTACATTTACCCACAAGCCCCAGAGTCAGGAGTACTTAATTTATTTTTGTTTTGGGGTATTGATCATTCTGCTGTTATATGACTAACTTTTTATAGTTTTAAAGCAGCCTTGGGGGCAGTGCAAAAACACAACATCTCATAAAGTTGTTGTGACGAACCTTAGTGAACAGTTGCCTGTTTAGACATTGATTTACACACTGGGCAACGTTGGCATTGATTTGGGGTCATGTTCCTTTTCAGCGAATGAATTTAAGTCCAAGATTCACTCCCCTTTGAGTTGTTTTGGTCTCCAAAATACTGAAGTATCCATCTCTTTAGCGGCGAAATAAAGAGATGCTGAGAGGCTCTGGAGAGGTAACTGGAAATGAAGAGTTGGGTGATAATTCACATTTGTTCCATTTGGTTTGGTTACTACCAGTAAAACCTTTAGCATTATATGTAGCTATTTGATCCATTGTTGACAATACTGATTAGTGTGTAGTGGCATTAGTTCATATGTATGCCTACAGCCACTAACAGAGGCTGTACGTAGGTACAGTGGTGCTTTGAGCTAAATGCTAACCTCAGAAAATTGGGAGTTAGTGCTAAACACAAAGTACAGCTGAGGAAACCAAAGTATTGGGCAAAAGTGTGACCTGATTCAGGCACTAGAGAAAACTTAAATGATCACAGAATGTGTTACTTCTGTCTGAACCAAATTTCACAACAATCCATCAAACAGCTGTTGAAACATTTCACTCAAAACCACAAATGTCATCCTCACGGTGGGACTAGAGGAGATATCACACAGACATTTCCAAAAAATGTATATTCGTTGATCCAGTCATTCACTTATATTCTCTCACTGCTCCTCCCGTTAGAGGTGCTCTATACATACATTATTGAACATAAATAAACATGATATAAAATGCTCTCTCAACCTCAGCACTGACTGACACTACTGAGGTATTACAAGGTGAACAGGCGATGGAAATTTTTAAACATGTTGTTTTGGGGCTTTGCTCCAGTAAACCTTTCTGGAAACTTTCTGTCCCACAACTGCACTCAGAATTTGCAGGATTGTCTGCACATGTTCTTTAAACTAAAGCAGAAACGAGAGGAAGAAAAGAGTTGTTCAGACTTCTCACCTCTCCCTCATCTCCCTCGCCAGTCATCTTCTCTGAGGCCATGAACCTGACAGGTGTGAAATTATACCTCTATCCCCTCTTTCTCTCCACCTCCTCCTCCTCCCTCCATCATGCTCTCCTGACCTCCACACACTCACATCTGGCAGATGGTTAGTGGAAGTACAAGAGGGTAAATACCTGTGGGACAAGAAACTAGGCTGATGTGTTGTAGGGCTGATATTCAGAGTTTGTGGCGTGTACACACATGAACATTATAAACATTATAAACAGCAGGGCTACAGCACCGCCACTCTGCCAAGCTCTACGCCGCTGTCCATGCTATACTGAGCAGTCGTCACGCACTAAATAGCAGTGGGGGCCTTCAGTCATTGGTCCCAGTCCTCTTTGCGTCTTTTTGATATGCTGGTATAGTTAAGGTTCTCAGTATGGACAGCACAGGGCTAAGCTGGATGGCTTCTTATTTGTCGGGGGGGGGGGGGGACCAGCAAGTTTGAGTTTAGTGGGCACTTGTTGGAGGTCATGTCAATCAGCTGTGGGGTGCCCCAGGGCAGTGTGCTGGGTCCCCTGCTCTTTTTGCTCTATATGACCGACATGAAAGCAGCCTGTGCTGACACTTTATTCTTAGATGCAGATGACTCAGCCATACTTGTTTTGCATTAGGGTTGGGCAATCGGATTAATGTATTCGCCATCAACAATGGGCTGAATCTATCACCAGCTGTTTTTTTTTTTTTTTTAGGCAAGATAAATGCCAGAACCAGATACCTAGTCAGGAGGGCTCATCGGCTGGACAGGGTGTACAGTGGGAGTATAGGCACAGTACAGCCTTTGCCACCTTTGTCTCAGAAAATTCAGGGAAAACTCTATTAATTGGTTGGTTTCTGGGTCTCTGTGCAAAATATGATGAAGCTACCACCTCTAGTGTGCTGTGTACACTGTACTTAATGGGAATGTGGAGGCACAAGGGCCCAACAACAAATCTTTGCCCCCTAACCACTGCCCAGTATGACTTATAGATCATTTTTAATTCAGAGGACCTTTTACGAGATATTTGTTCTTTATATTTGCTGTTTTCCTGCTGGTATTGCAGCTCTACAATTCACTGCAACCATAGCAGATTTGTTTTACCACTCGGTTGTGGTAATGGGGCATGTTCCATGTGAAAAAGTGATGTCAGTATTTTCACCCCATAAGCATTTGTCAACATTAATAAATCATACGGGATCACACTTCAGGTGAAGGGATTTTTCTATGTCAGAGAGTGAAAGAGAGAACAAATTTTTCAGTTTTCTTCTCTCTGCAGCACCGCCACTTTCTACTTTCCCCTCCTGATTGACAGTTAATGAGCATTAAGTGGAGGCCGTCAGTCTGCTAACATTACTGGATCAAGTGCATAAATGCATGAAGCTTAGTGTGAGTGCGTGTGTATCCAAGCCTACGTTAACACCCGTTCACAGCTGCCAGCATGTTTTAGCGAGTACCACTCAAGTGTGTGTGCATTTGCATTAGGAAATATTTATGCATGCATGCGTCACTGCATGTGATTATGTGTATATGTGATCCGTGTGTGTCACCGTGTGCGTCACTGCATAAAGCGCGCACGTGTGTGTTCCCATTATTGTCTGCCTGTTTTCGTGGAAGCAGTGTGGGAGTTTGTACGGGGGTATTTTAGAAAGTTTGCGTCTCCCTGTCCAATCATGCATCAGCCTCCGTTTGGTAATCGCTCAAATCGATGCAGAGTCAGAGTCCTTCGCCGCTCTTACGTCTTTCCTCTAAATACACGCCGCCGCACGAGTTCGACCTCGGCTCGTTCCCCTCCTTTCCTCCTCTCCGTTTTCCATTTCTTGCAGTCTCTTCCTGCTTGCGTCTCTGCGGCGTGTGTTTTAATTTATTCACGGTCTTCCATGTGTCGCACAGATGCGCCACAATTTCACCAAATCCTTGGCCTCGCCTTGAATTTGCAGGCGTGGACGTGGGCTGGCTGCCGCTTGCCATTGTTGTCTCCATGTTGAAGCTTTGATGTTGAGTTCAGCCATAGTCATTTTGTGACACAAGGGTGAAGACTTAAAATGCAAGTCACGTTAACAGACAGCAGTGCAAACTGAGGAGGCGGACATTTTCCTTCAACTTCGACAGCGCAGGTGTAATTCCCAACTCATGATTTGCTTTTCCAGCATTTTATGAGCAAGTTATGAACAAAATATTTCACTTAAACTCCACTGCTGGCCATACTGTTGTATTCAGATTTTATTTTAAGAGACACAGCGCATTGTAATTAATATTACTGTATTGTAATGAAAGACATCGATGCTGGTGCTAATATTGACACTTACTGAATTTCTAAAAATCTGCATTTCACAGGTTGAAAATGGCTCAAAACACCACCTACAGGGTAAATCATCCTGAACCATCTATGTCATGAAATTTATATTAAAAAGAGCAGGTTACGAACCATTAACATCTACACAATTACTCTACAGTGGTCAGGATTTTATTGTCTCCAGCCTTTTATCAGTGGAGGCAATGAGGGCTTGTTGCCTCTGTCAGTACTACTGTGACTCTATTGCACCTTTCTTTCATACATATGCTGCTTGGTTTGACTTGGTGTGAGTTTTCATCTGCTTTAGGGTGTGTATTTAACTGATGATGAGCTTTAGTCCAGTAGCTGTAAAATGGTGAATAAACATTTCATTTCCTATAAATTCTTCATAAGTCCCCCCTTATTTTGTTATCTAAAAGCTTTTATTATGAGGGAAAAAAATTAGGAACTGTCAGGTTTTCATCAGCAGTCACACTATACAGCTGAACAGTAAAATAAAGCAGATACCTGAAAGTACAAACACTAACGAAGATGAAAATGACAGATGAAAACAAATAGAAGACATAACAAGAAAAAAATAATCTAAAAAGTGTAACATGATCCTGGTTCAACTCCCGCCTGTGGCCCATTCGCTGCCTGTCATTGTTTCTCTCTGCCCCCTTTCCTGTCGTATCTTCAGCTGTCCTATCACAATAAAGGCAAAAGCCCCCCAAAAAATCTTTTAAAAAAACGAGAAAAAAAGATGTATTAAGATATAACAATACACAAACAACATAAAACAAGAGGAAAACGACTTTGAACGACATAAAAGACACAAGACAAAAGCAACGCAAGAGGACAAAAACAATGTAAACGACATAACAAGATGAAAACAACACAAGAAGAAGAAAATGACCCAACAAGACGAAAACGATGTAAAAGATGTAACAAGACAAAAACAAGACAAACATGACGAAACAAGACAAGAGTGAAAAGGTGAGGTTCAGTTAGCTTTGCAAAGAAACAGTCATTAGAAATGTCTTAAAGAGGACAACTTTTGACTTTTATACTTCGAGTACATTTCACTTTTTCACTTCTACTTGAGTACAGAATGTGTGGACTTTTGCCACCCCTGCCCAATCCCACCCTTTCCTCCTCCCCCTTCTCACTACTTACAGTCTCTTCCTTCCCTACATCCTCTTTTCATCCACTTTATTTATTTCCTCCCTTTCTTTTTACCTCCTCTTTCTTTCTTTCTCTCCATCCTTACAGTACAGTACAATAGTCGGTCTGTGTGACTAAAATAGCAGCTCAGGTACAGTGCTGTGTTTTCCATATGGCTCCCATTCACTCGCTGTGGAGAAAGACTATATTGTAGCAAACTGGGCTGTAAAAACATAACAGGGCCGACTCTTAAAATATAATGAAAACCCTGCTCCTACATTTACACCGCCCGAAGCTTGTAGTTTCACCTGGTTGTTCGAGACAATGTTTTGTAACTGGAAGCTTGTAGGTTTGATTCAGGTGACTGAATATGGATGGAAAATTGTTCCTGAAACAGAGATCCTGAGCAAGTCTAACTGACAGCTGCTCACTCAGTGTGATTCACCCAGGAAGATATCAGCTGTACTAAACACATGATATCGATTTGTTTAGGTCAACCCACACCTAAATGACAGAATAGGTCGAGGACGGGACTCACAAAACGACACACATGATCGATGTAGAGTACCAGCAACAGGTGTACCAGACCTTTCGTTGAAAGTTAAGTTAGGAAAACCAACCTCCTGTGGTCGGCCCTGAATTTGCCGCAGGATATTGGTTGCACGTACCTCTTTAAATTGATCTAAAATAAAAAAAACATAACAGCTAGAGCATTCATTCTTTTCACAGATGAAAGCTAAGCCGTCTGTCTTTCACATCATCAGTGGTACGCTCGTGATGAGTCATTACATTACGTGCAGTACAAAACATGGTGACAACTGTAACTGTGAGTAATGCAGCAGCCCAGCCACCCTCCTCTTGCTTTGATTGGCTCAGTGTCTGTTGCTGCCACCCACCCGGTCGCATAAACTGGTCATACAGTGTCACATGTGGCATCTTCCTCGCCGTGGAGCTCGTCACGGTTTTGTTTATTGGAGGAACAGTGCCTCTGACCTTGGGTTAAAACATTCAAATTTTAAAAAAACCAAAGAGGTGTGTTGGTCTTCTTTGCTGAAAACGTTTATTTATTTTAAAGCTGTGTGAACATTTAAATTGACGTACAGATGAAGCGTACATCTTTTGTGTTGGCTGACTTTGGTGGGTGTGACTGGACAATTTTTGTCAGTTTATTACCTGGATGGCACCCCAAAAACAAACTAAATAATAAATTGATTAAATTAAAATCAATAAAGAGAGAAACAGGACGGAGTCATCAATTTTGAATTTACAGATTGAAAGTACAGATTTTAGAGATGTGAAGCACAAGAACTAGTCCACTTTTATGGACCAAACAATTAATTGATTAAATGGAGACAATGACTGACAGATTAATAAAAACATTAATTACTGGAAAGACTTGGAAAATAGGTTCAAAATGAAATTTGATATATTTCCTCTTCAGCCTCTTTTAGGATTTTTTTTTTTTTTTAATTTGTTTATGCATTTCTCTTTTATTCTGGAAAAGTTTATAATAAATCAGTCCAATCACATTCTAATTTAATTTCTGGGGCCTAAAAGCATAAAAAGTCCATTTTAAGAGAAACAGACAAAACAGTGAAGTGGGAGGGACAAAATAAAAAAATGAAAAATGTGAACTCAGGACAGCCGACCTGCTTTCACGTATGGTTTAGATTCACACATACACACATACGGGCACAAAGGCAGTTATTAATCCAAAAATACTGAATGTACTTTGAATAACTCAATTCACAGAAACATGTAGCAGCTGTGTGTGTGTGTGTGTGTGTGTTTCTTAAGATATACACATGACACAGTGTTCAGCCTGTGTAATCACAAACAAAATGAACTTGGAAAAATACAAAAATACACACACGCTTTCACTCAAGTAATGAACTGAACTTTTCAGACAAATTATATTAGTAAAAACACATGGTTGGGACACACACACACACACACACACACACACACACACACACACACACACACACACACACACAGAGTAATAATCTCAGCTCATAGACATTAATATCAGGGGTGATATAATGACTCCCGAGGGCCCTGACCTTTATAAGTGGGATGGAAAACAAAGGCAGCACTTACACAGCCGCCCACAGACACACACACACCTACACACAAAAACACACACACACACCACTCCAACTTTTTGCTATGATTTATTGTGATAAAAGGGAGGACTGTGGCCTTGGCAGTCTGCACTACATTTTTACTAAGATGATTTTTTTTCTGCCCTGTTATTTGTGTTGGTACTGAAGCAAGACTCAGTGTGTGTGCGTGTGTGTGTGTGTGTGTGTGTGTGTGTGTGTGTGTGTGTGTGTGTGTGTGTGGTGTGTGTGGTGTGGTCTGGTGTGGTGTGGTGTGTGTGTAGCCCTCAAATAAGGAGTTGATAACTTTCCAGCTACTGAAAACATTTATTTATTCTTTCCTCCCTTTTTATACAAATGGTCTTTAGCAGTCGGTGGGAGTGTGTGTATATGTGTGTAGGAGATCTGTGTCCGTTTTCATGGTATAAGTTTGACATGGTTTTTAAATATTGTTAAATTTTTAGGTTTTAAAGTGTGTTTTCTGAGCAATTTGTGGAACGTTGAGAGAGGTGACACAGGGATCATTTATCATTTTGAGGGAAAGAAACACATGAGAAAGATGAGAAGATTCATCATTATTAAACAACCACTTGTTGTCACAACTTTGAAGAATCTTATAGGTTATAGTTATAAAAGTTATAAAACAGAAGACTGTCCGTTAAAGTTGGCTGCAGAGAGCAAAGACTTTCCATCTTATTCTCCAGTTTATCACAAAAAATTACATTCAAAATCATCAAATTTGGAGATAAGTGGTTTTCACTGCACAGCAAAGGTACAGAAAAGGTTTCTGCTGATGATGAGTAAAAGCCACCTGGAGTGGTTTGGCATCATTAGGGTTTTTTTTTCCAAACAAACAACATAAAACAAAAAAGGGGAACTGGAGGTAGAAATACAAGTCTGAATTTAAGGTTTAGTGATTACTGCTAATATGTTGAGGTAGAAGTTTGAAGTCTAGACTGCCCACACACACACACACACACACACACCAGAAACTCCTTATTAGTCAGCTAATCTGTGTGCTTCTACACTCGAGCAGCTTTAAATACACACACCACCAGGGGGGTAACACTAAATCAACTGGTGAGACTGTGATGAAGGCCACAAGTACACAACACACACAGACACAGAGACACACAGACACACACACACACACACACACTCCTCTAATAGCCTAAAAAGTCCTACTTGGCAGTGCTACAGTGCTGTTATCTTGATGGGTAAATGTGTAGTTGAGTCAGTGCAAGCCACACATAGGAACACACACTGGAAAACAAATATGCACACTTGGGGAGTAACGGATTACATGTAATAGAAATTACATGTATGATGTTAAGGACACAAACACACACACACATACACACACACACACACACACACAGCACAGCCTGTAAAAATGTTCTGCTCCCCATACCTTTGGCTCTAGTGCTCTAATTGGCAGAGGCCTGTGATTGGCTGCTGGACAATTGCCAACAACCAGTGAGAGGCCTCGGTCTGCTCGATCAAAACCACGGCTCCTAAAACAGCAGGAGAGCAGTGTGTGTGTGTGTGTATGTGTGTGTGGTCACCTTAGTCAACAGTACAAACAGTAATAACATTGACTAACACCCACACACACAATTACTGTACCAATGGCTGCATGATTACAGTCTACATTTACCATAAAACCTTAAATTAATAAAGTATGTGAAACATCCTGTGTGTGTGTCTGTGTGTGCGCGCGCGCCACATGTGTTAGAATCATAACACTCACAGTAGGAGGTTTTTAAAGCCACAGTGGTCCTTGTAATATAACTGCTGCTGCGCTGTGTACACACCTTCATACTGACACATTGACAATAAAATAGAGCCACACACACACATGTTGAAACGTGTGCCGTCTGATATCTCCCTATTTATTATCTCTTGCTTTGACTTTAGAGTTTTGTTAACTCACAGTGACGTCCATATTGTCACAGACTCAAATTTCTGTACACAAGACTCACCACTCTCAACCACAAATAAGAGAAAAGTTTCAGCCACCTCTAATATTAACAAAAACAAAGCCTACAGCAGGCCTACAATTTATTGGCATGAGACAACATAGCCTTGAGGCATTTTTTGCAGCATACATGTTTACACATGTGGACAACCTCCCTCCTCACATAAATAACATACAGTTTGTCGAGCGTGGCTAACGTTAGCAGCGCGTCACCAGAAGTTAAATGCTGACACGTCTCTGTGCTGAATGTGGTTACAGATTCAAGTATGTCAGTTTATTCTGACTCAGCCGACATACAACTTTATTTTAATTTTCTAGATCAAAATACCGTCAAACCACGCTGGTTTTATGAGATGTCATCTGTTGTTAACCACTGGATAAAAACATCCGTATGTTTTCAACCAACCCTCTCTCACAGGGCGCTGCCGCCCCGGTTAGTGGCGGGCAGCTGTGTAACGTCTTAAAGGCAACAGTTAACTAGTATCGTACATTAATATAATATTAATAATTAATTTAACTTATGACATGACAGTTTGCATTGCATTTTAATTATTTATCAATACATGCTTATCATGTTTAATGTTTATTATAATATAATGAATTTTGAGAATTTTGGGGGACACAAAAGCTCATTTGGACAGGCTTTGCCTCCCTATGCACCCCCATGGGAGACTGCAGTCCAACACACTTGCTTGTGGAAAATACATGCAAATACCCTCCTGTCACACACACACACGCACATACACATCGAGTAGAGATTAGAGTAGACTGGGCCTATGCTGAAGTAAGGGAAATAGTTCTGATGTCAAGTGGTCGCCAGTGGAAACTGAGCCGAGCTGTGGAACAGAATTAGCACCGATGTATAGCTCAATTGTAGCCGACGCCTTTGGACATGCAAACACACACACATGCACAAGTGCACATGAATGTCATTAAGTATCAGAAATATACTCACAGATGCAAAAAAGATTTGATGATTATAGGTTAAAGTTTGAGAGCAGTTTCACACACACACACACACACACACGGCGGCCCTCATTCTGAAACAGGCTGAGAAAACAAGCGGTAAACTCAGTTAAAATGGATTTATTTTATGAAATCTAATAATCGCAGCAATAAAAACATATTGGAAGAATGTTTTGGCCGTTTCCTCTCTGACGTCTAAACCCCCTTTTCCTGCTCACATTTACAGAGGTGAGTGAAAGGATATGAGACTGTGTGTGTGTGTGTGTGTGCATGTCTGTGTGTGTGCGTGTGTCTGTGTTGAGCATTAACTCAAGGATGCAAAGAAAGAAAGAAAGAAGGGAAGAAAAGAAAGAAAGAGTCCAACTTACATTCAAATAAAAGGATTTAACCCAACAGGATATTGCATCATGAAGCTGGCCGGCATCCCAGTTGTTTGATTGGTCGTTTTGAGTCCGAACATGTAGTCTACACTGATTTAACTTTTACTATGCCGCTATAAGTCCCAGCTTTAGGAATTACACATAAACTGAGCATTTAAAAGAAATGCAATGAGAAGGATGGAGGGAACGAAGGAAAAGAAGTAAGAAAGGAAACAAAGAGCAATAAAATTAGCGAGGAGCGTGGTGAGGAGAGCAGGAAAGGAATATGAGTTTTAAAAAAAACTGAAGAAAAGAGAGAAGAAGGCTGGAGTCAGTGAAGTGAGGGAGGAAAAAGGAAAAAATGTATATGAACAAAAAATAATTAAGAAAAAAGAAGTGGAGTAAATGCATTTGGAATAATTTCTGGCTGGTTGTCCAAAATTTTTCCCCCTCTTTCCAAAGCTTATCAGCATTTGGTTACCTAAACCACACCAAGTGTGTAAATTCTGCAATGCAATACTTACTGAGATGGCAGCGACCATGTCAAACTTTTATGAGCACTTTGAAAGGCAGCATAAGGAAGGTGGACTAAGTGGTAGGCACACTAGGTAAATCTCTTCACACTTCACCCAAAGGGATTTAGCAAATACAAGTTATACATACCTACATATACATGCACTACCTATAGACAGTAATGCCAGCTAACGTTAACTAATTGACTAACATATATTAAGGGACAAAGGTAATGTTTGTAAAGGAGTAAGGAATGAAGAGAAACTTGCACCCCTTTAAAAAGACAGAGAAGCAGACTGAAGATGATGAAGTGAGGGAATAAAAGGATAAAATGTATATCAACAATAAGAATTACAAAAAGAGTTAAGTAAATGGATTTGGAATAGTTTTTGGATGGTTTACTGATGTTTTTCTTTCTGAAGCCCGTCGACAGTCTGCTTTTAGGGCTTCTAATGTTTCAGGACAAGGTGGAAGATGGCATACACACACACACACACACACACACGCAGGGAAGCTAACCACAATATGATTGGATGAAAATATTAGGCTGAGGCTTGTCTGTCCTTGTTGGCACCAGATCTCCCCAGACAGAAACCAATTAGAGAGTTATAGACCCACGAATGAAACACAGAATATTGTGTGCATGCTTACAGGGTATTAACTCATACAAATGCACACAGACAGGTTTGGTACGGCACTGAAAACCTCTTTCACTACCAGTCATGGTGTGGTCCTGAGCTGCTGCTGCTGCTGCTGCTGCTGGCATCATACGAGGAGTATCAATAAAGGTTGTGACATTGAGACGTCTGGAAGGGTTTAATGTTGCAAAGTATAAAAAGGTAGATGAGGGGAATATTGGAGGCAGGGTGGCCCGCTGTCTGTCTCAGAGCGGACAGATCGCCCTCATGAAATCTCTGTCAAATTAGGTCAAATAACGTGTGTGAGATGTAAAAGAAAGAGTTTAAAGTTTCAAGTAGGAGATTTAAAAGAAAGTTTAAGATTCAAAGAAGAATTTGCTTATTCTTCTCAGTCAAGGAAGTTGTGAGTTCCTTTACATGAACACTTGTGTCCTGGCTGCATTCACATGGATTCAGACAGCAGACTGACAATATCTCGGACAGTGTAGGAAAAACGAACAGTCCCACGGACAGCAGGACAGCAAAACAAAACATGCATTAAGATATGTTGCTATGGTATGTATTAAATAAAATTATTTTGTGGAATTATTCTAGTAATGCATGCAGCTATAAAATGCTATAAAAAATCTATTGCAAACTTAAAATTAATGTTAAATTCACTTCAGAACATAAGGTTGTTAATTCATTTCCGACTTGAGGCCTGCACCTATCAATTCTGTGAGTCAACACAGGGTTTCCCAATCTAGACATGAGCGAGTTCACATAAATGGGGCGGTGTCTGCAACAACTCATCAGTCGCAACATGGACAAGTCTACTGAGTGACACTTCAAAAAACCTGAAATATTCCTTTAATACAACTTGATTCCTGTCCCACTCTGGACCCAGTTTTGACCTGAACTTGACTTGAACTGGTCTTGGAAGTGAGCTGAACTGGACTAAGGTGGTCTGGACTGCAGCTATGAACCATTAATGACAAGTCAATATTTCCTTGAATATTTTGTCACCAACACAAACTCTGCTTTTCCAAACGCAACAATGATGAAGAGTTCAGTGACCAACCGGTGCCGCTCTCATACATAGAGACAATGAACAATGAGCTGCTCTCAGAAACACTCTGTGTGAGCACTTAGATTTATAGAGCAATCATCACAGTACGAAACTCACTTTACTATCTGGGATATTGTGTAACTGTGACCACCAAAAAGCAAACTGGAAACACACACTGTATAAACAAAAACACACAAACAGTGGGCACACGAGAAGGCACTTAAACACTGACAACAAGCATGTTCAGTGAAAGCAACATGGGTTAAAGGAGGAAAAAAAACGCCAACATAAGCAAATTCGGGCATTCAAAAATTAAAAATAGAAAACAAAAACAGCAATGCAGGAGCCAAGATGTGCATGCATGGAAACACACACATGTAATTTCTAATATAAACTGTAAAAATAAATTATTTGTTGGAACTTTAAGAAGTTCGTGTCCAGGCTGCAATAAAATTCTAAGTTGACTGAACTAAAAAAAAAAGAAAATTTGTGGGGGAAAAAAATAAGTTGACTGTATTTGAAAAGACAATTTGAGGTTATCTTGGAATGATTGAAGCTGGGGATGCGAATTTTGTGAATTTTCCTTATCCAATAGATGAAAATGCAAATAACTGATTAATCACTAATAATTAATAAGACACAAAATGCACATTTTTTCCCCCGTTTTCATTTTTTTCTTTTTTTTTTTTTTTTCCTCATTATGAGTCTAAGTTTTCTTATTCAACAGAAGGCCCTGCCAGACAAAACAATGTCAAATGAGGTGCAATTACTGTCATTTCTACACTATGGATTAATTATCAGTTGATTAGTCTGCGGATATGCTGATCATCTTTACTTAAACTTTAAAATTTAATGAGTCATCATGACTGTACTGTACTTCAAGTCAAAACACAAGTTAGAAGAACTCGAACTTGAATTAATAATTAAAATTAAACTTGTATATTTATTTCGATGCCTGCATGATTATTTATGGTAAAAAAAAAAAAATTAAGGCAAAATATATAAAAGTGGACACAGAAAACAGAAACAGAAAACTTTAGAATAGTTTTTGGCGTAGCTTTGTCCTACATTACACACAGCAACCCTCCACAGCATCTCCACCACACTACCACAGCCATGAAAGTAATAACACACACTTCATTTCACTTCATCACTGTTTTTACTGTCAGCCTCAAAGGTCGTTAAGGGCTGCCTTTAACGAGCGAGCAAAATAAAAGCCCCCTCCTCCTCCTTAACGAGTCCCTCTTTTAATGGCCTGAAATCTTATTAGCACTGATGCTAATTTGTAATCATAACATCCCACTGTTTTGGTAAAATCTCGCCCTGCGTGAGCGATTGAGTGAGGCCACACACTTGAACACACACACACACAAGCAGCAAAACACAACAATAGAAGTCGATTAATACCAGGCTGAACAAAGACGGGCATTGTTTTGTTGGGACTTTGGGGGGGGGGGGAGGGACTGTGAGACAGGACAAAGTTACAGCTCCCACACTGCACAACAAACACACGCACTGACAGTAATGGTGGTGCTCAGGCCTGATGTGTTCAACAAAACATGAAAAACAGGGCGTTTTTGGTTCCTTTTGTCTCCTTGACCTGTTTGACTTCCTGTCCTGTGAGGAAATGGACACGTCTGAGTGTTAGATGTCAGGAGCCTCTCCTTGACATTTAGGGACCGTTTGCAGAGGGTGTGTGTGCGTGTGTGTAAATGACATCCGTCAAAGACCTTGAAGACGTGCGAGGGTGCCTGTGACTTCACACTTACTGTTCTTCTCAATGTCGAAGCCGTTTCCTTTAAAAGTCCCTTCAGAATAAGTCTGGACGTCCGTTCGTTTGCTCTCACGCTCCTCTTCCTCCTCCAGCGCAGCTCTCCACCCTCGTAACTTTTGGTCGGTTGTTTGAACTCTCCTCGAAGGACAGGACATCTAAGATACAGAAGGACAGGACATTTAGAAAAAAAGGTATCTTGGGAAATTTGAGGAATGTGTTGTGAAAATGTCAGGTTTGGTGGATGAAGTCAGTTTTCTGCAAAATGTGAAAAAGTAAAAAACACATGAAGCGAGAAGAAATTAATTCATGAAGGACGAATACATTTATATCAACTCTCATGTCAGGTAGTCACCTAGAGAAGTGGGTACTTTAAATTTATGCTACCAATTTTTTTAAGGGACAGTTTGGATTATTTAGTGTGGAGTTATATGAGGTAAATATCCATAGTCAGTGTATTACCTACAGTAGGTGGCGGTCAACACGCCCCAGTTAGGTGAAGGACAGAGGGACACCAGCATGGTAGCTAAGCAATGTACTGCTGCGGGCAGGGTATACTGTATTTAGAATATTTTCACCGGTTTACTTTGCTGTCAGACAGCCTTTTCTGACGGGACACCTCTGTTATAAGAGTCAAATTTCGCTCTCTCCGATCAGACCAAACTCCAGAGGCAAAATCCATAATTTTACCTTCGAAAAACTAGGAAATTTCTTGTTGACCGCTGCCTCGATCTCTTAGTTTTTTGTGTTACTGTGTGACTTTGGTGTCATAAAAGGATAGTTCAGTTTCACCCGAGCCACAAGATGACACAAACAAACTAACATATCGAGGCAGCAGTAAACCAACAACTCCTTTGTTCTGCAAGATAAAATGACAGATTTCATCAGTGGAGTTTGGTTGGTTTGCAGAGAGGGATATTTGGTTTATATAACAGTGGTTTCTCATCTGTAAAGGCTGTTTGATGGCAAAATAAAGTGATAAAAAAATATATTCTAAATATAGGGTACACTTAAACTTACTTTTAGGTGGAACTTTTTTAGGTGGCCAAAATACCTTTTGTTGGTGACTCAATCCATTGCTCAGCTTCCTTGCTGCTACTCCTGCTGCTTCTCCAAACTGGAGGCATACTGACCACCATCTACTGTGGGTTATACACTGACTATGGGTAAGCACTAAATACAACAATATTTTGACCTGGTGAAAGCTCAAATTCAAATATTGTCACTGTTGGCTTGACAAGCAAAGGTGCATCAAAGGTGCATTAAATTAACAAGTAATTTGGGCGGCATTAGCACAAAATGACAAAGTTCATCATTTTCCCCAAAAGTGATTTATAAATGCATGTCAGCACAAAACACATAAGATACCTACAATTGAAGCAGAGGATGTTTGCAGATGGAACCCGACTGTCAGCAGGTGAGCACAAGCAGACTCTGCAAGGCAGGAGAACAACTTCCTGTTTTGAAGCCACATGACCTCGAAATGAGTCACATGACAGGATTCAGCCAATAAGTTGATACCTGACTCTAAAACATGTAGAATCAAATAAATAAATAAATAATAATAAATAAAAGCCATTTCCAGATTTGAACAGTTAATTAGCTCATTTTACTAATTCCTCAAAACCAAACTTAAGATCACCTGATAAGCCTAAAGGTGTCATTTTAATCAAAAAGGTTCACAGGAAACAACAATATTGGGTTTAAACATGGGAGTTCCCAGTAGATTTTTATTCTTTTATTCCTTTTATTTGTGTTTATTTATACTGACATTTCGTGATGTTGTCGTATTATCCATTCCATCTTTATTTATTTATACTCATGAGAAGACATCATGTGATGTTGTCTCTGCGTTCTTTTCCTCTTATTTTTATTTATTCTTCTTGGCATGTTTTGCTTGTTTTCCTGTTCTGTCTTATTTTTATTATGTTTTAGTGTCTTTTGCTTGTGCTTCAGTTTTTACTTCAGTTTGAGCTTTTTCTGCTGTTTGGCCTCATTGTTTTGGCTTTGTGTTGCCACATCGCCTCCTGGGTTTCCTGCTCTTTGGCTTTGTCTGTCACTTGCACTTTGTAAACTCTGTTTTTAAAGGTGCTATATAAATAAATTTATTATTATATTAATATTATTTATGAAACTCGATCACCAAATATTACACTGAGAGGCCTACATAATCAGAGGTCAAGTACAACACCTTTTCAGTGGTTCAGCGTGTTGTGACAGTGATGAAAATGTTCTTCTTTTGAAATGTCTTTACAGTAATGAGACATCACCGCTTAAATGGTGAAAACTGACTGATACATGACAAACAAACCAGTGACTTCAGACTGAGCACTGGTTTTACTGATCTGCACTTCAAGTTTTCCAGACATCTGGGTCACTTGTTACTTCTTTAGTAATTAAACTGCTGATGAAGCAACAGTTACATGTCTAGAAACATTCGCTTTTCAACCATATTTAGCCCAGTTGCAACCTGTATGCTTACAAATATTTTGACCTAATCAATCAGTGATTGTGGGGTTGTGGACTGTGTCGTTCAGTTATGAGACATTCTCTGAGCACCACATCACCCTGCTGCCAGCTGTTCACATCAGCAGAGTTTGAGATGAAGCGAAGGATGAGGTAAAGAGCAGACCACCCTCTTCTACCTGAGCCCTGGAAGACGTCACAGCGTGCAGCTACACAGTGACTAAACACCTCAACAATTTGGTGATTAGCATCTTGTTAAATTATATTGCTTTTTCCACTGAGCTGTTCAACTGCATTCCTCACTGCTAGTTAACACAAAGACTAATGAGAGGAGCATGGCGTGTAAAATGACTTTACAGCCGTGTGTTGGTGGTATAATATAAACAAACAACTGCACAGACACACAATACAAATGGATTGTGATCCTGATAAATGTGCATGTAAAATATGGTCAGTTCTTTATGTGAAGTAAATTATTACCAGACATGTCAGTGCAGCATTAAGCTCGAAGACACAACGGACTCTGATGCTACTTAAAGGTCCAGTGAGTAACATTTACAGGATTTATTGGAAAAAATGGAGTATAATAATTCATAAATATGTTTTCATTTGTGTATAATCACCTGAAAATAGGAACTGTTGTGTTTTTGTTATCTTACAATAACCCGTTTATATGTACAGAGGGAGCGGGTCCACAGAGGCTGCGACATTTGACCACCATGTTTCAGATATGAAATTTTGCATTTTTCAAAAGTTTATTTGCCACGTCGTGTAGTTTTTAAATTTGGGTCAGAATGTGAACAGCAGTGACAAGGTGGTGATGATAATATGGTTGACATGTTCATATTAAAAGTTTAGCCTCATGCAAGAACATTTTAGTATTCTTATCTTAAATTTCTCTTACTTTTTTCCCTACAAAAGACTCGTACAAACAGGCCATGTCAGATTCAGCAAATGCTTGTAACTTCAGATAATTGTGTAAATGATCCACCTGTGTGTATTTGAGTGCACGTGCATGAGATTTGTAAATTAGCATAACTGACGTCTCAATAATACCCCGTAAGGCTCCACTTCCTGCCCCATATGTCAGGAAGTGTTCATTCATGAAAATGTCTACAAAGACAAAAAGGAAGAACTTCACCAGTTTGGAGATTGAAGTTCTGCTTTCAGATAATCCGTTATTTTGACATTGTCACAGTGGAATTAAGGGACCTGCTATAGCAAAGAGCGGGAAAAACAAGTGCTGTTGATGCCACGTTACCTGAGGTTTGAACTGTCACTGAAATAAATAAGATGTGTCTCCATATGGAAATCACTCGAGGAAATAAAGAAAAGCCTCGCCACAGCAAGGGGAAATCAATGACCGCAACAGGAGGACGGGGTCAAGGGGAAGTTTCCGTCACAGAGACAGGACAGAAGAAGTGAGAACATCCCCCCTCATCAAGCACAAGTCTGGATGAGAAAATGTTTGGGGAGATGCTGTCAACACGGCGTGTCTGTTCCTCAGTGAGAACTGGAAATGAAAGTGTCCAACGCTCGTGTTTTGAGGTACATCCGTTGTTCTAAATGGCAGAACATGCGCTGAAAGCATATTTTTCTGCAGCTGCAGTACGTGTTTGGGGAGAATTAAATAGAGTAAAAAAAAAAAAACGCATGGACATGAGGAACAAGCGCTGATGGACCCGCAGCGCCTAAAACCAGGTTAAAGGAAGTTAACCAGTGCAATGATATTTACAATTCAAAATCGGGGAGAATCTGGTCCACATTAAGATTATATCTGTGAACGTCTGACACTACAGGAGCATTTGGACAGATAATCTGGTCAGACCAGCCTCGAATCAAGAAGGCCCCCGTGATCCTTCAGGGAGGCAAATCAGACCCAGAATCTGCCCAATGCTCTATCCTGTAGTGTGAGGTCCGCTTATTGAACAGAAAACACAGCTTCTGCAGTTCAATGTTTTTAATCATTGTTCTGGCAACTTATGCAGCCCAACTGATGGCAAATGTACCAGTTTACCATGGATCTTCTTTGGATCACGTAGGCCAAGAGGAGAGTGTGGCTGCCTGGGCGAGACAGGGCCTTCGTACACCTTGCTTTGGCTTATTATGACCTGAACAAATTCCAGCTTCACTGTGCAGTGAAGGTCCCACACAGGAGGTCAGCAGAACCGGTTTGAGGAAGCAGCAACAAGAGGACACCATCACATCATCAACATCATTGGGGCTATTGTTGTCCAAGGCCACAATGTTGACAATGATAACTCACAATAACATCACTAACTGTATTCATATTTTCCTACTGTCTACCATGGAAGTCGTTTATCTTTATCTTTTATGTCTGTTATTTTATATCTCCCTCACCAAGGATCAACTGACTAAACTCTTAAACCCTTGTTTTTCCTTTAATATCTTACACAAACCCCTTTTGTGCAGCTGGATCTGACTACAATGGAATCATTTATTCATTTATTTTCCTAAATTTCAGCCAAACAGTGAACATCAGCGCTCACTGACAGACGGCTTCATCGACTCGAGAGGTTTGAGCTCTGGACGGCCTCAGAGGTGTCAGTGCAAGCTGTTAACGCACATCTGTACACATGTGAGCATTTGTGATTGCGGCGAGTGTTTGCAAGCTGATATCATATGTCTGCATGTGTGTATGAGAGAGTTTGTAAGCTGATATCACCGCTCTGAAGTTTGGCAACGTGAAGGATAGACTCACAGGTACAGATGGGGCTACTGTGGTTTTACTTGCTGCAAGTGTTTGATGTTACAGGCCTCCTCACCGCTACGTGTGTGTGTTTGAGGTGATAATGAAACAACTAGAATCCTGTTTGCCAGCCTCCCCTCCGGTCATTTTCCATCACATCTGGTGAATGTGGCGCACTTTGACCTCTCCATGTTCAAAGCTGGCCTGAACACACACACACAAAGACACACAAATACACACACACAATGACAGATAATGCACGTGAGTATGTTGGCTGTAAACAAAACATTTTTCAGAGAAACCACTTTTATTTCATCACTGAGTCTGATTAACATAGCAGTGAGATGAGGCAACAGGATGAGGAAAAGTTAGGAGGAGGGAGAGGACGGCCGATGATGGAGAAGTGGATGTGATCGAGGGTTCAGGGTACAGAGGGATTGGGAGGAAGATGGAGGATGGGAGGAAAAAGAAAAAAAAGAATTATTGATTCTACAGATGTAATCTCACTGGAAGTCTGTAACAACCAATTTAAGAAAAACTGTAGCGACAGAAATTAGACTAATACAAGTGAGACAAACGAAGCAAAAACAACAAAAAAGAAAGCAGTCATAAAAAAACAAAAAGATAAGTGTATAATAAAAACAGACATTACCTCTCATTTCATTCATTATGTGGGTTTCATCATCCTTGGACATGATTTCTAATGAGTTGCTGCCATCTCTTTTAAAATGTTTTTGCCCTTGTTGTCATTTTGTAGGTATATTTCATAGATGGATGGTGCACCCTGGCTGAGCTAATGTCTAATTCTACATGTTCTTACCATAACCAAAAAAATCAGATATGTATAAGTAAAAAATGTAAATGTTTTAAATCTTCAGGGATTATTCCCAGAACTGCAGTAGTGGGATTTATTTGCAGGGCTATCTTAAAGAATAATTAATTACTTTTCTTGAATAATTATGTCTTCACTGTCATGATTAGTTCTTAAACTGATTAGATGGAATCACTAGCAAACAGGAAAAACTTACAGTTTGACCACCAGTTTTATGCAATTGACATTTTTCCAACATATATTTTGAAGATTAGAGGTCCTAAAATTGATCCCTGTGGAACGCCACAGCTAATTCACTTTTGGCAATGCAGTGGGATCCTGCAGAGAGTTGTTGCTGTCTGGGATACACAAAATATGAATACCACAGGTCAAACATACTGCTAAATATGGAAGCCCATTTCCACCAGCGAAAGAAAAATATCCCTACGGTAAGTCATATTTATGAGATTAAAAAGTAAAAAAAAAAGAGAAATAAATCTGCATTATTCCTACCACAATTACAAATACTGTAACGTGTGTGTGTGGGACCCAATTGCAGCACACAAGCACAGAGTAGCGTTTGGTAATGACCTTTATTCCACACAGGAAAAAACAGGAACTCAATCAGGCAAAGAAACATGGGAAACAGTTCATTCTTTGGGCTCAGTGCCCACACATAGTCTCTGGGTTTAAGGTTCAGGGAATGGGTCGAGCTGAACCCGGAAACGGGACTGAGGACAGGGACGTGAGTCCCCAGACCCAAATAGTTCAGATCTTTAACTGACTGCGGTACCAGAGAGGGGCTTACAGGAGACGAGGTCGATGAGGCGGGGAGTCCAGAGCCAGGAGAGCAGGCCGACAAAGCAGCAGACGACGAGGGGCGAAGGTTGGGACGAGGCGCAAAAGTCAGGACCAGGTGAGCAGTCAGGACAGGCAGACAAGCCAATGAGGGACAAGCAGGAAGTGAGAAGAAGCCAGGTGAGGGATCAAAGAGCCGACAGGTACTGTAGGTAACAGATGAACATACACACACAGGGCTGCGTGTGGCGTCTCCCAAACAGCCTCTGAGCAGCAGCAGGCAGCAGACGAGAAGATGGAAACACTCACGTTGAAGCGTCGTCACGGGGAAACACCACACAGCCAAGGGGCAGACAGAAACCAAAGATGCTGAGGTAGAACTCGTGGTCAGGGGACAGAAGGCCGATGTGTTTACCAGGAGGCAGACGAGGCAGGCAGGTCAGAGGCAGGCTGAGCCGGCAACAGGAGATCAGGCAGATAAGGACTGCCAGAAAGTCTTGCATATGGGCGAAGAACAATCTGGCAAAGAGTGTGTGTGCTGGAGAGGCTTATATACTGGGCTGATTGGCTGATGTCCTGCAGCTGTGGAACCAGGTGAGTGGAGTGAGGTGATCAGGTGGGAGTGGCCGGCAGGTGGAGTGAGGCAGAAGTGGGGGAGAGTGGAAAATTACTGGGAGAGCAGGGGAGCACAATGCAGACTGTGACAAATACACTCTAAAATAAACAAATTAAAGATTGAAATCTCATCTTTAAATAAATTTAAAGTTGAAATTGAGATATTAAATGCACTTTCTATATATTCAACCTGCTCTCGTTATTATTATGTGACATAAGAAGGCTCCTGTTTTAAAAAGAAGAACCAAACTAAGTGAAATGTGCCAAATTTTCTAAAAGCGATGAAAAATAGCTGTTTTGGTTCTTAAACAAAAACTGTTGTGATCAGTGATGTTTCATTAATGCCTGACGTATCAAATATGATTATTTAATAAAAAATTAATTAAAAACTTGTGACCTGTGAAACCGTCAGAAAGAGAGTTGATTCTCATTCCCACAATGTCAAATACCAACTTTCTGAGATGGTAAAGTGCCTGTGCATTGCTTTTTGGGTAAAATCCTGCGTAGTTTGCCTTTAAGCAGTTTAAAAACTTTCATTTTATTTTGCACTGAATTAACTTTATGGTATACAGTGCACCTGCAGACTCTATTGAAAGGCAATAATTTTTCACTTTGATGGATTTTCTTTCCTAAAATAACTGCCGTGTCTCTCTCAACGCAGCTTTTCAGATTACAAACTGTCCAAGAAAAAAAAATCAGACGTGGGACACTTTCAGCTGCAGCGTGAACGCGGCCAAAGAATACAGAATGAATGACAGAGGAGGAAGTGATAAGGAGTGAAAATAGTGGAGGAGTTAAAACAGGAGGGAGGTCAGGGCAGGGTGAGGAGGAGAAGAGGTGTGTTTAGAGAGAGGGGGAGGAAGAGGAGGAAGACAGTGAAGGTCAAAGAAAATGAGAGAGAGAGATGGAGGAGCGAGGACAGACCACCGCCACAGCCCACCCACACTGCACACAAACGCTGCGGTCAGAGGTTCACCTGCAGTTCATGTTGACCATAACAGCACCCCTGAGAAGGAGAGCAAGAGGGAGAGCACGAGACGTGAGGATTACAGGATGGGAGGATGTGGTATCAGGAGGGACGGACGGGCAGAAGGAGGGAAGGAGGAGATGGAGGGAGGAAACGAGAGAGAGAGGTGGGAAGGCAAAGTAATAATTTAGGGTTGTGGGAGCTCAGGAGAGGAATCGGTCAAAGAGAGTTTCAGTCTGACTTCTGCAGACGTTGTGGGTTCGCACCAAGGTCAGTGAAGTAAACACACATTCACCCGGCTAATTCTAGCCTTTCTCTTATATACTCACAAATGTACCTGCAACAAACACACAGATGACTTTGCAAGAAAATTTTAACTTGTTCGGAGGAAAATAAATGTTTTTACATCACTATAAGTAATTAAACTATATTAAAATGTGTTCTAGGTAGGTTTTATACAGCACCTGGTTGCATAAAATCACTTAAGCTAAGATCGCCCTTAAATTTTTATCTAAGGATTCCTTAGGAAAAAATGTAAGAGAAGATCCTTTAATCTCTAATGTTTGCCCTTACAGTAGCTACATGTTCCCTCATACACTGCTAGTTGGTCCTTCGTGACCATTTTAATCTACTCCCGACAGTCCCTTAAAAAGTGAAATAATTTGTGGAACATATGACAATTTATGATGATTAAAGAGGAGGAGGAGGAGACACCAACATGAAAAAAGGACAGAGAAAACACACTGGACACATGAGCGATGTGCATTAGATTTGATGCTAGCACTAGCAAATTTGTAGCTTGCTAGCTAAACGTATTTTTTATTTTATTTATATTGTAATAATTCTTCTTGACTTCATCTTGTTTCACAGCAGATTTCTCACATTGATTTTGTCAGTTACTTCTTGTTGCATATTCAGCTTTTGCATATATTATGACTGGGTTGAATTTACGTATTTTTAGAGGACAACATTCTCATCTTCTGTCCATTTTGGCTTTCAGAGTGTGGCATTCTCTGTGTTGTACATTTTGGAGAAGCTAGTTAACACAGACTAGTTAACTATTAGCAGTTCCTGTTTGCAAAAAATATGTATTTTTAAAAAAATGTGTGTCTGAGTGCTTTTAACTCAGTGGAGTGTGTATTCTGAGGCAAACTGTGTCATAATACTGTTAACTTGAAAAAGTTATTATCCTTAAAAGTTTAAGATCAAGTAGAAGTAATTTTGTAATTATTCAAAACAAAGAAATGTTAATAGTAATAATAGTCATATAAACTTCATATTAATTCTTTGTGTTTCAGAAAACATGTTCAACAAGTTTAAGATATTAAGTCGATCCAAAACTCTTCAGTCACAAGCGTTTTAACTCGAATAATGCATGCTGGGAAGTCTGATCATGTTTCTCTAAAAACGTAATTTAATGGGTTGATTGAACTCTGTACAGTACATTCATTCAACTCATCATTTCAAGAGGAACTCATGTTTATAAGTTCTGAAGCGTTCTGAAAATAAACTCTCCTCTGCATAGGACAAGTGTTTGCCAGTATCTCCTTTTTATAAATAGTATTTTATTTAATGTAGTCTTGCTAGTTGTACTTCTAGTCTTACTAATATACAGGCACATAAAGAAACACACTATGCACTAATCAGAAATGCAGTTTTATTGATAATACTGACACAAAATGCAATGCACACAGTATTGCTCTCTGTAGATATGAAGTCAAATGCACATCATGTTTAGAATACATTCAGTTTGTGCCTCCCAGAAAACATTAAAATATCTTCGATACTGTCAGTTATGATCAAACAACAGAACTACAAAGAACATGATGCTGTTCATTCTGGCTTTAAAACCAGTTTCACCAGCTCCTACATGTTTCTTTAGTGCATTTTTATGGCATCATGAGTCTATTACAGTCAACAGCAGAGGGATTCTTGTGATTAAAGCTGAAGCGTAGTGCAGCATATTTTAATTCAAGACAAAAAAAAAACTCCTTCTGAACAGCACTGATGAGTTAAAACTTTTCTTTAATTCAGGCCACACCCCCATCAGTGATGTCTTTGCCCTTGACAGCTGATTGGGGTGCAGCCAGACGTGAACGGTGCCTAAAAGTTTCAACCGATCAGACATCAGTGCATCTATTTTCCCTGTTAAATTCGCACTGAGTTACAGTTTAAAAACATTTAAACTAACAAGAATGTGGGATTGAACATAACTTCCACAGCAGCAGTGTTTTAAGCTTCATAAAGGCAACTGGAATTAAAACATTTTGTGTGTATCTTAGGTTTAATTCATGCTGAGGCACAAGTCAACATTTCAGCAGCAGCGCGTGTTACTGTATGTCAAGGCAACAAAGCTAAAGGCACGTTACATTTACTGATAGCAATAACATCGGGAAAAAAACAGTGCAGTGCGAAGACATTTTGAGGCTTTTTGGAAAATATAACAATCACTGAAAATTGCAACTGACAGCAGGATTGTCTAAATAAAGTTTTTCCATTTTGAGGATTGTAGATTTACACCAGCAGGATGTTTAAAGCTCTTTCATTATATAAAATTATTTTGAGATTTTCACTCAAAAATGAAATGCAATACACTAAAAAAAAAAAAGTCAAATTTGTCATGTATCCAGGCAAACATTCTGACATAAATCAAAATAAACTGATCTCATCCAGGTATCTGGTGCATTCAGAAACAAAGCACTGGATATTTTCTCTCTTTTTTGGTTATTTTCACAAATTTATCCACATTTTTTAATATATTTACAGATTTCACTCGAAGACAACAGCCATGTTGTTTATTCATTAAACATTTCACAGACTTTTCTGTCCCTGTCTTCACCATTATCATTAGAAAGGTGAAGTCACATAACTGTGGAAAACCAAAACCAGAGTTAGTCCCTCTATTTTTCTGATGCTCTGTGTCAATTGGTTTTCGCTCATGAGCATTGACCAAATTTCTTGGCCGAAGTGAACCATCTTCAAGTCAGACTCCAAGTAAAAGATACATATCGGCAGGTATTAGACGAAAGCAGGTGGTAACAGTCATTCCTTCAAATATCAAGTTCACTTCTTTTTGTGTAAACAACTTAAGGAAAGTAGAGCTAACCTGAGCCCATATTACAGAAACTTCCTAATTTAAAGATCCTGTATTAATTATTTGATAACCATGGCAATTAAGGTTAAAGCCATTCAAAAGATTCTAAGGTCAAAAAAAACTTAAATATCTTTAGGATAACTTCAGGATAATGGTTAAGCTGTCCTACTTTTGGCTTTTCCTCTTGTATAGCTAACTTACTACCTTGCTACCAGTAGTGTTAGCTAACAGTAGTTTTAACTAACAGTATTGTTGGTTGGCTAACAGTAGCTAATGGTAGTGTCTCAGGGTAATGTATTGCTGGTCTGTGGTGAAATCCAAAGATTTCACCACAGATGAGACCAAAACCTCTAACTCATCTTTAAGTTAAGTGCTCATCATTGTCTTTGTTCCATTTTTTGTATGTTTCAATGTACATTTCAGTATGTTTCAATGATAAAAACAATGGTTAAAAAGTTGTTTAGCTCAGCAGGATTATTAGAGTAATGTTGGTTGCTAGGTAACAGATATAAAAGTTGATAAGCAATGTTGGATTGAGTATTTAGGATTTCCATAGATAACCAGAGATAAGATAGGATATGATTCCTATGCAGACTCTTCTGATCTTCAGATAAGAAGTTTCTGTAATATGGTAGCTGAACCACAGGATTCCAAACAGGAATACATAACTCAACCACTCCCCTAAGCAGCTTAATACCCAAAGTTCAAAAACTAATAACAATGATATTAAAATGAAAGGACTTATAAGTCCTAACAGAAGCTATCAAAGCTTTCCCACAAGAACTTATAACAGATTTTTGAATCGCACAACCAACTGGTTTAACAGTCAGTGTCCACAGGATTCAGGTTTGTCAAGTCCAGCTGTGCTACGACACAGTCACAACTCCATTGTGGTTTCAGTGTCCACTGGAAACGCTTGTTTTCAGGAGCCACATTTATAATTTAGTTTAGACATTTTTTTACAGGCATAAATACATATTTGCGGTTTATCTAGATGTACTAACAGATGCTTTGTGGCTGTACTGTCATGTTTTTCCAGCTTATGGACCAAATATGGTATCACCCATGTCCCTTACTCTCCTTGCCTGGCCCGAAGCCATATGACCATATACCCAACCCCTCTTTATAGGTGCACTATTGACTTGTTTTTTTCTGCTTCAATGTGTTTCTTGATGACCCTGATGAATGCCACAAGCTGAAACGAGCTGTTCTAACAGTAAAGTTGTTCTATATACCACATGGCTAGAAATCAGCACATAAAGATTGCAGTGTGAGGAAAAGAGCGGTTAGCGAGACGCTCCGATCGCAGAGCTGGTGGACATCGCCACACGCACTGGAATGCGACTGGATCATCTCCTGCAGCTGGATCCAGTGAAAACTGGTCATAAGGTTCACGCTCTGCACCTGCACCTTTTTTCCACCAGTAAGAATTGCTTACATTCAAACAAGGAAGACAAATGCTGCATAGAAAATGAACTTTAGTCAACCTGGACCAATGTAGTGACTCTAAATCCCTGAAAATAATCATAGAGCAGGCATCTACTCATCTTAGCAGTAATGTATCTGCTTCTGAGAGTTTTTAGTGTTATGCTCAAGTATTTTTTTTTCTTTTCATTCTCAGAGGCATTCAAGTGAGAATGAAGCCATTTGAACGATCCAAGCTAAATGCACAGTGGTTTCTCAGGAGCAACAACGAAATCTAAACTCTGCGGGAAACAACTCAAACTAAAAGAGTTTATGAGCACAAGGAGACAGACGTTGACATCTGATAGCGAGAAACTTCCTCATGTTTGGAAACCAGGGCAAGAACCAACTGGAGTAAAGGTCTGGACTAACGCTCAAGTTCAGATGTTTTTTAAGACGTTATTGAATGACTTTAAAACTCTAAGGGAGGTAAATTGCTGTGATATATGCTCAGGTTAACAGAGCTGGAATTAAACCTTCTCTGACCTGATGACAAGTTGCCAAAACTCTGTCCAATAACTGAGCTGCTTGTGAGTCCATGTGATTTTTGTTTACAAGGCCTGGTTGGCTCGTAATTGGGTGGTGCGCACCTAAAACGAACCAAACGGGACAAAGTCAACTTTTCCACTCTGGTGCGGACCAAAGCAAACTTAAGAACCCAACAGAAAGCACTCAAAAAAATCTTTGACCTTTAGGAGGAACCACTGAGAAGAACGAGGTGCTAAAATAAATAAGAGAAAAAGAGAGTGGAGTTCAGTCTCTTCTTCTTGTCTTTTAAGTTACGACTTGGTTCATCTGTGTTGTTCTTCAGTTTCTACTGGCTGTCTGAGTCAGCGGGGGTTATTTAAGGATCAAAAGACCTCAACACACACACACACACACACACACACACACACATATAAATGTACAAATATGTACTGTATGTCAGGAAATCCCATAGAATCTGGGTGGATTAGTTCCTCTCTTCTAACCTTTCCTGTTCTAAATATAAATGTGTATGTGTGTCTTTGTGTCTTTGTGTGCCTATATTGAGACCTTAAAGGGATAGTTTGGATTATCTGAATTGGGGTTGTATGTTGTATGGATGTACTTTTCCACAGTCAGCGTATTGCCTACACCAGATGGCAGTCAGCAGTTTAAGTGTATGCTATATTTTGAATAATTTCACTGCCGTCAGACAGCGTCTTTTGACAGGAAACAGGCGTCACATAAGCCAAATCCCACTCTCTCCAAACCAACCAAAGTCCATTGGCAAAATAAGTCATTTTACCTCACAGGAACACGGGAGGTGCAGGTCTACTGCTGCTTAGTTTGTTTGTGTTGTTGTGTGATTTTTGTGAATCCAAATTAAGCCTTTATAACATCAAAGTCACATAATAATGAAAACAAACTAAATGATTGGGGCAGCGGTAGACCAGCAACTCCTGTGTTCTCCAAGGTAAAATGACTGATTTTGCATATGGAGTTTGGTGAGAGTGATATTTGACTTGTGTAACAGTGATTTCCTGACAGAAAAGGCTGTATGACAGCCAAGTTAAGTGCTGGAAATATTTTAATACAGTGTACACTTAAAACTGATATAAAAATTTTTTAGCTTCCTACACCAGGACTCCTGCTGCCTCTCCAAATTTGGAGTGAGCCAGCTGCCATCTACTGTAGGTAATACACTGACTGTGGAAAAGTTCTTCATAAAACCCCACTTCAAATAATCCAAACCATCTCTTTAACACACTCAGGAATGTCTGCAGACACACAAACACACATGCAAAATACTATAAATGTGAGAACATGAAAATGCAGGTTACGTCCATTAAAAGACCGACTAACTTAAACAGCTCCAGTTTTTGTTACATTTCTTCAGCGTGTGTGTGTGTCCTCCTTATCTGCACACATCTATCTATCTAAATCTAAATCTAGAAACAGTCTTTGTACTAATAAAGCTCAAACCCCGAGATCAACAAAAGCAAATCCCTGACTTAACCCCGGCTGAACCTGGAGAGTGCTGAAAGACTGGAGGAGGAGGAGGAGGAGGAGGGAAAAAAAAGAACCCGAGCCAAACAAAAAGATGAGGATAAAATGAGGGTAATAGGAAGAAACTGAGAAGAAGGCAGAAAGGAGGATAGAGGGAGGATGGGAAGTACAAGGGGAAGAATAGAACTAGACACAGGAGGAAAAAGAAGCATCAAAGGTGAAGCAGGAAGAACCAAAGAAGGAGGCGACTCAATACAAGAAGGAGGAAAGAAAGAAAAGAATGAACATGAGCAAAAGATGGAGGAAGAAAAGAGGATTTAAGACAGGAGGAAGTGGGGAGAAAAAAAGAAACTGGTAAGAAGGAAGGAGATGCAGGATGAAGAAGAGGAGGAAGAACACAAGGGAATGCAGGAGCAGGGTGAGGATGAAGGGGAGGATAAGAGTAAGGGCAGAAGAGGAGGAAGAAACGTTTGATGAAAGGTACCAGAAAAGGTGGAAACGAGGAGGAGGAAGAGGAAAAAAAGCAAGTAAGGAGGAGAGAATGAACAGGAGGAAGAAGAAGAGGCAAATGAGAAGAGGAGGAAATGATGATGACAAGAGGAAGGAGAAAGAATGGGAAGAAAAGGGAGAAAAAAGGAGAAAGACAGACTGGGGGGGGGGGACAAGGGGAAAAGGAGAAGGTAGAAGATGGGACTGGGGAGAAAAGGAGAATATGAGGTGGAGGAGAGAAGTAAGGAGGAAGAACAGGAGGGAAAAGAGTAGAAGGAAGAAGATGAGATTGAACAGAATGAGAACCAATGAAGAGGAAGAAGAGAAGAGGGAACATAAAGAGGAGGAGGAGGAGGAGAAGGAGGCAGATTTATCACAGCTTGATTTTTTTAACAGTATTTTAAACGGTTAACTGCCGAGAAATAGCACGTTTTGTGACTACACATGAGACAATAAGCTATAGCTGAAAACACCCCGATTTCTGACTGCACTTGAAGGCAGCATGCGTGGTAATGATGTTTACTGTACAGACGATTCAAAGAGAATAAGTTTGAAAGTTTGACAGTTTGAAGCTGCTCCGTCACCGCTGCCTGACCTGACTTCGCCTCGTTGTAGAAACAGACACAGCAGGCGGTAAGAAGATCACAATCTTTGATTCTGTTTCCGCTGTTCGAACATGGCGGCGCTTGCCGACGGGCTTTTTACTCTCCTTTTATTCTCTGCGTGAGGCCAGACGAGACGGAGCGCGGGAGAGACAGGGGATGACGAGGACACAGCGGGAGACACATGCTGAGATCTGATCATAAGTTTGGAAATGCATCCGGTGCAATAATGCAGAATTTTCTGATCTAAATCTAACAGTAAAGGCACAAATGGACACATTCACACACACACACACACACACACACACACGTCAGAGGCGTTTGGGAACCTCGGGCACTATTGCTAATCAGGTCTATCTGTACAAAAAGAGTGTAAACTTATCTGAACACAGTCAGAGTTCATAAGTTCACCGCTGCAGTTTTCACTTTTCACAAGTTTTAAAGACTCAAGAAAAGAAGAAAAAGAAAAATCAGTTAAATTCAGCCTCATTTTCACTTCTTCGTCCGTTAGCTCGTTTCTTTCGTCTTTTCTTTTTCTTCTCTGTCTCCATCCATCATCACTCTGCTGCCTTGGCGGTCCGAAAGGTCCCACCATCTTCATGGCGGCGTAGTTCTGCAGGATAAAAAGGAGGTTACTTTCTCTTGAACTTGACTTAAAAGATGATTTTTCCACTGTCTTATTTATATTTCTCTTTTGTCATTTGCTCCATATTTCTCTGCTTGTCTTTGTCACCCAACTTCACCCTTTATCTTTCTTTCTTCTCCAGTACGATGTCTTCAAAGAGATTTTCCTTTAATGTCAGAATTGTCTTTACCAATAAAATATTAAATCGAGAGTTAAATATTTATACATTTCTTTCACATGTATTAATTTCTTACTTTTACTTAATTTTTTTTCTTTGGCTGTTTGGTTTTGTTATTATTCTTTGGTAAATTCTTTTTGCCCATTTAGACTCATCTCCCTGATGTTTTTTGTTGTTGTTTTTTGTATTGTGGAGGAACCATGGTGTTTGATGTTTAGCTTCTGAAGCTTCCCAGTAGTGTTCAAATCCAAATTCAGATTTTGGTTGAACTACATACAACCCCAATTCCAAAAAACTTGAACGTAGGTCAGTCTAGTACCTGAACTCTTTTACTATGAAGCCACACTGTTGTAACACCTGCAGAATGTGTGTTGATATCGTCTTGCTGAAGTAAGCAGGGACGTCTCTGGAAAAAGACATCGTCTGCGTGGCAGCATATGTTGCCCCAGTACTTGCATGTACCTTAACAGGGCCTTCACAGATGTGAGAGTTCCTCCTCCAAAATCAAACTCTCAATATTTTGTAAAGGAAACGGTTACTTTGCTTCCCAAAGCGGACTGTGAACTTAGTTCAAAATTGTAAACTGGTTCATTTTACTCTCTGTGAACTGCACTTTGAACTAGCTCTTGTGAAGTGTGGACTTACACAACACTGGATGTTATAATGACTGATAGCAATTATGGCCTTGGGTGTCCTGGTGGCAGATACAATATAACCAACATACATCCCCTGTCTGTCTCGATACTATCAGCTGTCTAATAAAGGAGAAAGTGCCCCCAAAATTGCAAAAAAAAAAAAAAAACGAAAAAACAAAAGATGATCTGTGAGAATAAGACTAAAGTTGTAATAAACTGGAATCATCATTTTTATTATTGTTCTGCATGCTTATAAATGATAAATGACGAATGACTTTGTTGTTTTAATCTTATATTCTGTTTATCAGGGAGACTTTGTAACGTCTGTCCAGGGACTACAGATGAAAGTAGCCTCTTGGCTAACTCTCTGGACTGTCAACAAATAAAATAAATTTTACTGCTTCATCCATCACACAAACAGATTTAAACTTACCGGGAAGGAGTAGAGGAATACGCCAACAAAGAGGAGGATGAAGAAGAGGATGATGAAGAGGATGATGAACCACTTGAAGCGCCTCCACAGGATGAACTTGAGCGTCTTATAGGGGGAGGAGAACCACAGGAAGGAGGTCTCTGGACGCCTGGGCAAAAAGAAGAGGATCAGAAACCATATTTGTACATCTGTTTACAGTCACATTGTGGGGACCAGCCCTCCTTGTGGGGACCAAAGGGAAATCCCCATAACGTAAATCATTAAATTCCAAGGGGTTAGGGTTAGTGTTAGGGTTAGGCAGGTAGTTGTTATGGGTGGGGCTAGGGTAATTCTCCAGGAAATGAATGTATGTAAATATAATATCGTCTGTAGTGATGGAAACACAACTCTGCGTGTGTGAGAGACTCACTGAGGCTCCTCCAGGTGAGGGTTCATGTTGGGTTCGTCTCTGCCGTGGCCAGCTGGCCTCTCTTCTTGCTCCTGCTCCGTCACGATCTCCAGAGACATCTCCACCTTCCCCTGTAAAGTCATGAGTAGAACCACAAAAAAAAAATACATTGATGAGTACACAAGATCAGATGTAACTCAACAAGTTATTATAAGTGCCGTACGTCTACTGAACAACTGAGCAGAAAATTTAATTTGGATTATATGTCACAAGTTCCAAAATACGTGGCAAAATGTCTTATTTTTATATGTAAAAAGTTAAGTCTTCCTGGAAACTTTCTTTTTGTTTATTCAAATCGAAATGACTGGATTAAATTCCACAAATATAATCATTTACAGTTACAGCCCAACATCCAGATTCAGGTCATGACTGCTAAAACAAAGACTTCTCAGTGGACGTCTTGGCCAAAATGAATCATCACTGTTCAGTTTGTTTTTAAAATCAAGGACTATTTTAGGCTGAATCAGACACAGAAGTCTTCTCTTTATGTGTTTACTAATGAAGGAAGTCTTTGGGTGTGGTTGTTTTGCTCACGGCGATGATCTTCTCTCCGTTTTGCTCGCAGGTGCAGGGCCACCATCCTTTGACAGTCTTCTGTTCAAACAGAGACACCAGTTTGTCCATCGGCTGGTCCAGAAGCTGCAGGGTGCATTTCTCCGGAGACTTGGCCGGACGCAGCATGTGGTTCAGGTCCATCACCAGGTGACCTGAGGAAACATTCATAGTACACTCACACAGGGCTGAATGATGAGCGAAAAAAAAAAAAAGGACAACTAGAAGAGGTCACTCAGATGAGTACAGATCCCTGCAAGGTGAAGCACCTACTGCAATGTCACCACAACTGCCGGATGCACCAGAGTTCCACCAACATTATATCACTCTCTGCAAAGCCAATAGACTCATTTGGCAACAACAGTAATTTTACCTTGCAAAACACGCAGCTGCTGGTCTACAGCTGTCTCGACTGGTTAGTTTGTTTGTATTATTGTGTGCGTTTTGGTCACACAAGTGACACAGAAACTTGCAGCCTCCTGCTAGCAGAAAGAGCTCTTTAATGTAGGATTCAGAGTGCTTTAAATTACAAAGTTTTTGAGGAACACTTCTCAAGCTAAAGAAGGTTATAAAGATGGCTGATGCAGATGCTTTTGGGAAACCCAGATCTGTATAAACCAGCTGTGTCAGCTCTCTCTGTAAAGACTAATTACTGAGTGTGTTATGAGAGAATTATGGACGATCCTGTGGCGAAGAGTCGTTAGTACAGTTTTGATCACGGTTGACATTAAGAATGGTGGGATTGTGTGTTGATGAAAGGCTGCAGAGAGACTAGATGTCCGCTGGAAGTGTTTTTCCAGAGTTTGCTGCAGTTTGACAGTGTGATGGTAGGAAAATGGCTCGTGTCTGACCCTCACACCGTCGCAGGAAGATTAACAGTCAGCGGTCCGAGCTGACGAGCTGAAGACAGGCAGGAATGGAGAAAATGCTTTGAGGTGGCCACACACCCGCTGACTGTACGCGGCGGGCAAACTCGATCGAGAGAAAACGCAGCAGCGGAGCGAGACGTGACAGACGGGAAGAGATCAGAGTCTGGATTCCTCATCTTCCTCCTCAGACCGTCGTCCTCCCGTTCTTTGGCGAACGAAAGGAAAGATGAAATGAAGCAGGGGGAGTGAAAGAGGAGAGGCCCAGCGGTGAGTTATTTCGAGGGCCGGGGCAGCGTCAGGGGTGAAGGAAAGGCACAATTTTGACAGCTTGAGTTCTGGAGAAGAAAAAAATAAAATCAGCCCTTCCTCTCCCTGAAATGTGCCAACACAGCGGAAATGGAAGAGCGTTAATTCTAAAGATAAATGTTATCGTAGTAGTTTGTCCGTACGCACATCACACATGTGGCTCCCTGGATGGATTTACCACCCAAATCTTGGCCAAAAATTAGGGAAAACTGTCTAAATGTCATTCTCAAAATGAATTAACTGTGTTTCTACAACCACAAGGCTTGTCTGTGTGTGTCTGACTCACATTAATAGGCAGTAATCTGGGAAATATGGATCCATTTACGGTAATTATTTTAGAGTAAATTTCAAGGAGGCTTTTATCTTGACTTTTATTTGAACTTTCACTCCAGTTTAGTTAGAAAGTCAAAAACGTCATAATATCTAAGATCCCACTGAGACCAATGCACCTGAATCTCTCTTCTTTTATACTGACTTTGCTGACAAAACAAAAAATACAGCAATTTTATATGTTTTATTTAAAGGTTTAACTGAAGTTCCAACCAAAAATGGCCAAAATTATGCTTGATATGATATATTTTTCTGTGGAAAATTGTCACTAAATCTGTAAAAACCAAAATATTATTAGCCATATATTTTTCTTATATATCATGATATTCCAGGTCATAAAACCTTCAACAACCAACTAGAAAAGTAGCATTTTGACCTGAAGATAAGACAAAATAAGTTTATTAATGTTCTACTAGAAATGTGATTTTCTCTGCTTTGTTGAAAGGTCGAAACATGAAGAAACAGTCAAATGTAAAACTTTACAAAAAGGTCAAAAGAAAGTAAGCAATGGAAACACACACACACACACACACACACACACACACACACACATGTGGAGCTTTGTGTTTTACCGAGGTAGTCGTCGAAGGAGAACTTGTCATTGTCCCACACCTGGATGGTCAGTTTAGGAGCCAGTTTAGTCTCAGCTTTATCCATACTCCAGAAATGTTCCTGCAGACACAGAGAGATCAGAGGGGAATAAAAGAGAAAAACTTTTCGAACAGCAAGTTCTTTTTTTCTATGATCTACATTCACTCTGTATGTTTTGTGCACTTGAAGAACTGAAAACTTCAGAATATCTTAAAAACAAAATGTTGAAATACAAAAGTTCTGTGCATGAGACTAAAAAAAACAAATGCCCACTTAGAAACAATTATGGAGACATAACAAGAAGCAATACTTTGCCTCAGAAGCAGTGTTGTGGTAAAAAGATGTGAGGAAACATGTCCACTTTCGACTCTGATAAAATCAGGGCACTGATATTTCCATTTCACGTCTAGATTTATTTTTAGCCCAAAATCACACTTTAAAATCTGAACGGCACACAACGCCCTCTGTTCTTAAACCCTAATCCAAAAGTTTTCTTCTGTAAGGGCTTAGGTTTTACGTAGAACCATTTGCTTCTGAAGAACCATTTTTTGAAAAATTAGTTTGTCAAGAGTTCTTTGTAAGACAAATGGCTCTATTAAGAACCCTTCTGGAAGAAAAGACCTCTTCAGGGATTGTTGAAACTCTTGCAAAACTTCCTTGTCAAGGGTATGTCAAGGAGAGTTCTTCGTAACTTAATAAAGGGGTTCTCGGTAGAACAACCTCGGTGGGGTCTTGATAAAACCCTTGGAAAAATAAAAAGCCTCTCGGTAGAACCCCCTTAGTTTGTTCTAGACAAAAACCTTGGAATATAAAAAGTTTCTCAGGAGAACTGAGAATTCTTCCTGATAGAACCTCCAGCAAGGGTTTTGGTCGGAACCATTGGAATACGAAAAGGTTCTCGGTAAAACTCATAGGTGGGTTCTTGTTACCACTTTTAGAAGGTGGAAAGGTTCTGGATAGAATGGAACTGTTAAGGCTTTGTCAAGGGTTCTTTGTATCATAATATAAAAGGGTTCTTGGCAGAACCACCTTAATGGGTTCTAGATAAAACCTTTGGAATATAAAAAAAGTTCCCTGTAGAACCCCCTTGGTGGGTTCTAGGTAACAGCTTTGGGATTTAAAAAGGGTCTTGGTATAAGCCTTGGGTGGGTTCTTGTTAGCACCCTTAGAAGGCAGAAATGTTCTGGATAGAACCCCTAGCGCGGGGTTCAGGTGGAACAGTTACACCATGGAACGGTTCCCTGCAGAACTTGTTATACTGGGTTCTGAGTGAAACTTTTCACAGATGGTTTTATGTCTAACCCTTTATTTAGGGTTGCAGGTAGAACTCTCTGAAAGGGTTCCAAGTTGTAAAAGGTTCTACCAGGAACCAAAAAGGGCTCTTCTATGGGAACAGGCCGCAGAACCTTTATGGTTCTAGTTAGCACCTTTATTTTTAAGAGTGCACAGACAAATGAAGCATCACCATTTGTGCCATCATTAGTTAACTGGCAGCAGGTGACATTAGCCTACGTTAGCTAGTAGCTACCTTATACGCAGTTAAATTCTGACAGCGACAGTCTGGGGTGTGACTGTATTTCAAGAGGATTACAACACTAGGCAGATTTATTCTGTTATTAGTACAGTAACTGTTATTTAGTGTTAAATTAGTGCAGTTCAGTTATTATACATTATTATATATTTTGGTCATGTGTGTAACATTTGTGTTGAATAAATTCTCCTCCATTCTTTCATACATTTTGTGAAACTATGTTGGATGATGAGACAGAAGAGACGCTCTGGGAAACGCGTCCTGTCAGTTTGGAGCAGCACTCCATTGACACATCTCTCACAACATCACCACTTCCACAACGGAGCTGCATGTGTTTGCGTGTGCACTCTCTATCTGAACACATGTGTCAATCGAGGTGCAGCCATGTGTGTATTAGACCTATTATCGCCTCTGGTAAACTCACACTAAACTGCCAGACAGTATCTGATCCTGTCTCACCTTTGTGCTAATGGGCTTCACTCTGCAGCTGCTGCACACTGAGTTTCCTCTGCTGCTCTTTCCATTCCCTCAGTTGCCCTCTTTTTATCTCCGTGTGTTTGAGACTCTTTGGCTGTTGTTGTGTTGATAAAAAATATGGCTTTTCACACCTGAAATAAAATAGGTCCCCTGTGATCTGCAGCAAATGTCAATACGTCAGTGACCTGCCTAAAAATACGCTGTGAGGAGATTTTCCGCAAACTAAAAGCTGCACTCGCCAACTTCACACACTCGCCTGAATTCACTTTTTCTGAAGTTTATGAACTTTGCTAATAACCAGGACAGGTGATGATCGATTTATAGCAAAGTAGGAAAAAGAAGTCTTTAGGAAAACTTTAAAAAGTGATTTTTCTTTCTCACTGTTAAAGAAACAATTTTGAATATCACTTAGTGAATCCCCACATGCTGATTTCCTGCTGATTTGGGGAACCCACAGTGTCTTAATCTCTGTCTTGATTTATGCTCATGAGGCGGATCTGTCCAACCATTTCCTAACTCTTATCCTGGTCTGGGTCGAGTTGACAGCAGGTATCCAGAATGCGTCCAAATCAGTTCCCAAAACCTCAAATGGCTCTTTATTTGTTATGACGGAGCAGTGGTCTCTACTCTGAGCCATCTCCAGAAGTCACAGTCAGGGGTCTTAATGGGTTTAAAACTTTGGCTCTGATCCTGCAGTGGATCTATGCAGATGTGTCGCCTGAACTCCTTACTCTATCTCTACGTGCAGTTGATTAAAAGACAAGTTTATTTTTATGCAACAATAATTTGTCAGGTGACGATATGTTCTCATTGTCATTTTACTTTTTTTTTAGCTGACTGTTGGTGGGCAGGGCTTCAGGTACAAAACAGTTCAGTATTTTATATTTGCTTTGGCTGAGTTCTCACAACACTGAGTTTCAATATGCAAAACTGGCTCGCAAAACTCTTCTACTCATACTGAGAAAACTGTAAATTCCATGTTCAAAATAGCAAGTTTCAGATGTTATTACTAAGTGTACAGATCACTGAATCCATGTCTTTGCAAAATGTCTTATTTCAACACTATTATGTGGTATTAAAATATAACTGCTAATTACTTGACCACCACTCCCATACATGTGAGAAAAAGAAAAAGAACTGCATTTTCTTCTCTTCTCATTATTGTCAACATGTTGCATGTCTGTAGTGTTAATTGACTCTTAAATGCACCACAGTTCTCTCTTGAAGGATTATGAATTGATGCAGAAAAGTCAATAATTGGAAATTTCAAAACCCAATTCTTGACATTAAGATCGCCTGTTATACTTTTGTAAGACGGCTGAATTGGATGGTAAAACATGACAGATGTAAACATGTGTGTAATGTTTACTAACGCTTTCTAAACTATGTTACTTCTGGAGTTTTGGTGATGATTATTAAGTTGAAGGGGACACGAGGACACTGCATGCAAGTTGTGTTTGCCTAAAGTAATTATGTAGTAGGTGATCAAAGAAATCCTGTATAGATATCAAAATTTTGATGTATGAAGATGCATTGATAATCGTTTTACAATCCCATTGTAGTCTTCTGAATCAGAATCAGAATCGAATCATGAGGTGCCAAGAGATTTCCAGCCCTAATATGAATGCAGAATCTGTCGGCAAGGGACAAGATTTAGGTACCAGAGGTGCTCTGGTTTCTGTTTGTAGTGCGAATAATATTGACCATTTGAGTGCGCTTTGGTTGTGTGGTGGAACACACTGGCCAGAATGTAATCCTGGAACCCATCATCTGGTGGCAATTTATCCTTTTATTAACTTTTTGTTTGGGTTTATCTGCATTCAACAGCCTCCAACTCCATTCTTGCATCAGACTGTACGCAGTGACCACCTCACCTCAGGAAGTCTTGACCTTGATATCTGTTATCTTGATGTCCGCTGGCAACACTGGGATCCCCGAAACACTGGCTGTTGACACCAGGATTGGGTTGTGCCAGCTGATCTTTGCTAAAGCCTGGTCCTAACTGTTAGGTTGGTCTTAGTTAAGACAAGTCTTTAGACTGGACTTTACAAAGGTTGCACCAACCAGACTTGAGCATAGTCTTAACTATCCCTGCATGAGCAATGCCATTCATGTGAATGTCCACAAGACTGTGTCTGTTGCACTGTGTGTTGCTAGGACAGATCGTTAACAATCTTCTGCTGTCTTGTTGATTTTTCACTAATTATTTCTAATTTGGGCCAACATTTTGGAGGATCAAGGAACACTTTCATCTCACATTAAGAAAACGTTATATCTATAGAATTATCTATAGTTTGGTGTCTTGAATAAAGAAAAAAACTTTGAGAAGTACAGTCAGAATCATCATCTTATCTACGTAACAATGCAGGATTGACTGTGTGAAGTCAGACCCCAGATGTATATCATCTGTATTTACAGTAAAACAGCATTGTCAAACAAATAAAATGAAAACGTTGAAAAGTCATTCTTACTTGACCTTATTTCAAATTCTGACTCCTGCAGACTTACACTTGTTTTCTTGTTGCAATTTGTATAATATTGTGAAAGTGGACACTACAAACCTTTTGGTAGCATTATTCAATGAAGAACATTTTATTTTGAAATGCTAAAAGATGAAAATCCAGGGGATAAATGTATCTAAATGTACATCTTGAGCCACAGTCCAGACGTTATATACTTTCTCATGATGAGAAATCAAGTGAATTAGCAGAAATTTGTTTTGAGCAGGACATCCCTTTATATGCTTTTTATTATGCTTCATACACCGTGTTGTCCTTTTGATACACCATAACTCTGACTTTTTCCTCAGAGGTCTGGAACTCAATTTTTCCTCATCTTCCTCTGAATATTCCACTCAAAATGTCAGACATGTTTGGCTTTGAATTTCCTGAGAATTTTCTGTACTTTTACCCCCAATTATGGCAATTATAATGGTACAAATATGACTTTCAGTGGGTCAAACACGGTGTCACAGTTTGCTTCACAACACATCTGATTTTGGCAACAGAGAGCGTCTCTCTGCGTCTGTATGTTTAAATGACAAATGGACTCGTCTGTGCTGCCTGTGTTATGACTTCACACTAACTCTCTAAATCAGAGTCTAAATCCACATCATGCTCTCAGACTTCATAACGACACACACAAACACAAAGTAAACACAATACACCCTGTGTCTGCTAAAGCATGTACGCAGTCAGTATGTGTGCGAGTGTGTGGTGTGTGTTTCACTTTATCCACAAACTCTGTCCAAGCACATTAAGTTATCACTCCACAACTGTCATAAGTAGGGGTGGGACACTGTATATGAGTGTGTGCATGAGTGTGTGTGTGTGTGTGTAACTGTTCTCTGTAATATCTAACAACATCAATCAACTTCCTTTTTGTTGCCAGCATGCTAAGTACAGTCTTGTTCAGTCTTCTCCCTCATTTCCTCCGTCCATCTGTCTCCATCTCTCTTTACTCTCTCAAATCAAATAAACTCTAAATGTTCAAGTTAAATCGTTGACAAAGCTAAATTACATATTGTTGAATAAAATGAACATGTACATTGTAATAAGATAAACTACTAATAAGCAGTAAACAATTACCTTGTGCTCACAGAAATTATTTTTCTCACTCTCTTTTTTGCCCTCAAAATATTAAGTGGTGTTGTTTGATTGAGTATTATTGGTAGGATTACAATTTTAAAATAAAGACTGATATACTGCGATACACAGTGCAGATGCCGACATTATGATCACATGAAAACATGTTTCATTGGGAGGAAATTGTCATTTTTTGAGCTAACCAAACTAATAAACCTAACAAAGAACATGAAACACTTAGAGCTGCAATGATTAATCTATTTTAAATCAACTATTACAATTAATCTGTAGCTATTTTGATAATTGATTAATTGTTTGAGTCATTTTATAATCATGAAAAAGTTAAAATTCTCTGATTTCAGCTCCTGGTTTCTTTACTCTTTAATAAAAAAGCGCAAAAGACATTTGAAGACGTCACCTTGGAATACTGATCAACATGTTTCAACATTTTCTGACATTTCATGAACCAAACAACTAATCTATTAATTGAGAAAATGGTCAACAGATTAATTGATAATGAAACTAATCATTTTTTGAAAAATAGGACCAAATATGTGGAACACACAGATGTATATGTCACATTTTGGACCTATTTTTCAATTGACAAGATTGTGATAGGCATTAATTAATCGATCAGTCGTTTTGAGTAATTTTTCAATAAAAAAAAGTCAAAAAGATCTGATTTCAGCTTCTTAAATGTGAATATTTTCTTCTTTCTTTGATCCTCTCTGGCAGAAAACTGAATATTATTGAGTTGTGGACAAAATAAGACATTTGAAGATGTCATCTTCAGCTCTGATCATTTTCTGGGCAGATTATGGACAAAACAACTAATTGATTAATTGAGAAAATAAAAAAAAAGACAGATTAAGAGATGATGAAAAATAATCATTAGTTGCAGCTCATTTTAAATTAAGGTAAAACAAAAAGTACCGGAGAGTAATATTAACATATCTGTGGATTGAAATTGTCTAGCTAAGCACAGTTTTTTCTTTTTATTTATTATTTACTTGTTTGTTTATCAATACAAGATCTGTTTACTCTCTTCATTTGGATAAATATGGACTTTTATTTTTGGGATATGGATTGCATTTTGTTTATTGGACTTTAAAGGTACTATGTGAAGCAATACATGTATTAATTGTTTTGTATTGCTAAGGTGTTAACATATTATAAAGCAACATGTGCCTTCCTATGACAGATTGTGGAATAATTTACATATAAAGGAATTTGGTCATTTTTTTTCTGGTGAAATCCAAAGGATGTGACATTTATTTGTGCTGCTGAGTGCCTCGCCTCCCTTCAGCTCCACCACAGCGCCAACAGTGTGCAACACTAGCTAACATTAGCTAGCTAGCTGTTTTGGCCAGGCGGAGGATGCTGGTGCTGACTACAGTTCATTTAACAGCCACCAGCTTCATTAATAACCAGGATTTTCTAAAAAAAAAAAAATCCAAAGAGTAACCTTAAAGCTGTTTAATCAATATATTTATTTTAAAAATAGATCAAAGACTATGTGCAACATTAAAACAGATAATTACTACCCGACTCAACTCTATGGCGCTTTTTGCACACACATTTTGGTTGTTTCTCACCACTCTCATGCGTTGATTTCAGTTGTTTTGTTTTCAGTGATTAAGTTTGATAAACCATTTGTACACAGCCAACAGCAAGCAGATAGCGTTAGCAGCTAGCTGGTAAACATGATGGAGCATTTCCCTCAGGAGTCAGTGGAAACCAAAAACGGACAATGTTGCTCTTTATCTGTTGGGTGTGTAAATGTGCCACTGCTGGCTATCAAGTTCGCTATATCCATTTAATATTGTATTAACACTGTAAGTCAGTATTGTGCTCTGTGACGCTACGCCCAAAGTAGCCAAAAATCAGTACATTTCTTGCCCTTCCACTATCAGCCACATTCTCTTCTTTTCATGAGGCAAAGAAACTTTACTACTAAACTTTAATAGGTTTTTAGGGGATCTGAGGTGTTGAATAAACTGTCAAACATTTTCACACTCATTCATTTTGTATATATGTATGAATATGTCTTGAAAAAACATGAGCTGACAAAGTACTAAAAGATTAAGATTTCCGAGCTGAAAAAAGACAACGAGTGTGAGTGTTGATAGTGTTGTTGATCAGCCCCTGTGACTCAGTCATTATATCACCAGCCGACCGTTGAGCTCTCTGGCTTCATGAACTCGGTTTTCTGGCTCCAGCTCTGTTTTGGAGTAAAAGCTCTCACCCAGCGCGTTTTTATTTAAAACTCCCTCTCGTCTTTTCAGCCGCGCGCTGATTGAGGATGCTGCTACGAGCGAGCGAACGCCGTCGTAAAACATGTCGGTGGCGAACGGCTAAAGAGGCTCGCGTTCACGCCAAGAAAAGCAAATGACAGCCATGTTGTTATTCCAGTTTTCAGTGTGATGTTGTTTTAGCTCTTCATTCGATGTTTCTGTTGAGTCTCAGAGACTCAACAACATCTAATTCACTCCTCTTTCTTGTAAAAATGTCACTTCATTATTTTTGTTAATTGGAGACCACTGTAGATTATTCAGGGGGCAGAAAATCTGTAGATCTGCTGCTTTCATATACTTACTTTTGGAAGGGATTAGTTGATAAATTATTTTTAACCAGGTTCATCGGAAACACTGGAAATGACACAAGTACAAAATAACACTAGTTACAGGTATGTAGGCTTATGCTAGATAACAAAATATGTTTTTGCTTTGTCTTAAACAGATGGATTTGGGTCATATTGTCAGAGGCCATTTTCAGGTTCAGTAATACTTGATTTCCAGTGGACAGTCTGTATATGGTAGAAACTTGAAGTTCTTTAAAGGATAAGATAAAATTTATATTCTATATTTTTGTTAATATCAATAAAGAATCAATAAAGAGACCAAAGCCAGCATTTTGTAACATCTCCCAATATACTTTGTGACTTCCCAACCCTGTCTGAAGACAAATCTTGTAATCTTGTAAATCATTATAAAGAGCTCACACATAGAGTTTCTTCTGAAAAGTGCAAATTTATTTCCTAAAACAGCTGGTTACTGATTTTCAACAAACTTTATTCAAACAATAGTGGATGTTGGATACGCTGGGGACTATTTTCTGAGGCAAGTTGATCTGCATTTATCATGTGGTCATAATAATGAAGGAAGACATCAGCGAAGTGCAACAGAGTGACTCACTGATGTGTTTTTAATAGTTTTTGGACAACAATGGAGCTCTGTGTCCAGTGGTGGGAAGTAGCTAAGAATATTTACTCATGGTCCGTACTTCAGTACGATTCTGAGGTATGTGTACTTCAGTATTTCTACTCCAATACATTTATTTAACTGTTATACTTAGATTTTACATATAAAACACATGATCAACTTGCTAAATACGATGCACAGACCCTAATGTGGACATTTTTCGGGCTCCCCGACTAAGATTTGCCTTGAAAATTAGAATATTCGACAAATCATTCTCTTTTTTTCAGTTCAGTGTGCCACTATATTCCTCTATCAGCCTACATGAGTACATTTTACCAGTAAGATTCTCGTTTTAGTGCCTTTCTTCGTTATCTGTGATATGAAAAATCTGATTTTCACACAGTCAAAGAAAGTAGAAGTGTGTGTCCTCCTATAGTTCAGTTATGAAATCCCTGCGTACCACGGAGCTTCTCCCCCTGCTCCTTCATGCGGTGAATTAAGGGTTTATTTCAACCACACCAGAGTTGGTGATTGTTGCATCAGTGAAAAGACGAACCAAGACATGTTTGGTGAGATCTAGTTTGTTTTTGTCAAGTTTGAATGAAGCTGACGATGATGATGTTGAAATTACAGTTTTCCAAAGTGAGTCTGGTGAGATTGGTAACTGTTTCTGTTTCTGGCTGTTTCTGGTTAAACAAAACTCACTCCTTAAAAAAGGTGTCTCACTGTAGGGATCCTTTTTATAATTTTGTCAGACACTTAGAGTAACAATCTGAACAATCTGTCAGCAGCAAAAACAAGCACAAGTAAAGAAGCAAGTGTCACCCTGCATGCTCTGCAGCGCGCTCTGGTAAAGTGTCTGACTGTGTGTCACCTGCGCTCTGTTTCTATCACAGTTTGCTTTTTGGTTTGTGGTTATAAAATTAACAGCCTGTCATGGAGTTGTCATTGTACAATGTTTCATTTTGCTGCTGCACCGTTATTTAGCAAATATTCATGATGGATGAGAGACAAAAAGCTGCATTTTTCTCTCCCACCCTCCCTTCTTACCTTCTTGTCGACCACACAGAGCTGCTCAGCTGGTAGATAGTGAAAGGGAAACAGGAATCTGTAGTTGAAGTTTCCCTCTCCGCCCAGCGAGCGGTAGTGGACGTCCGTCTTCTGCTTGTTGTGTTCGTGTCCGTCGAGCCAGCTGATAATAACAAAACAGGTGACGACTGTCAGCCGATGCTCATGTTGTTATTAGCCTTTTTTAAAGTGATTAGTCACAATATTGATTTTTAAAGTAACATATTGATTAACGTGCTCCTCCTACCCTTTAACGTAAATGTCGCTCATTTTCTCCCCGCTGATGCTGACATCATCCAGGATGACATCACAGGTGTTCCAGATGATGCAACGCAGGAAGAACCTGACCAAGAATCAAAACACCTCTGATTGCTATTGATGTATTTGTTGGTGGATTGATTTCATTCATTATTCATTACTTTGTTATTATTATTATTATTATTAAGTCATAAAAGACAGACCAATTTACCCAATAGTCAGTGCCTAATTAATTAAATGACATATTGATTGACTGACAATTGACTGATTGATAACTGATTGTGTTCCTACTTCTTAGCCTTGCGTGGTGTGATGTTGAACGGGGGTCCAGGTGGTCCCAGGGACTTGGGGAACAGGTCCAACCACATCATCAGACGCCCCTGATGGACAGCAACAATGACCAATCAGGAGCCAGAAATGGACAAAGAAAAAAAAAGCATATTTGTTCTCAGTTTGCGTGTGTTACCTGCTCTATGTCAGGCTGCAATGGGCTGTACAGTGGTCTGGTCTCCACATGTTCAGGTACTAATCCCAGTTTCCTCAAGATGTGGAGGGACAGTCGCTCCTTCAGTGGGCCAAGGTAACGTTTGGACACATTTCCGTCCTCTGAAAACACACAGACACACACAGGCATATGAAACAGCAAATCGAGGTTTAAGTGGAGGTCACAGTGCTCTTTACATGGCTATTAAAGCTCTCAGAGTGGAGAATGGAAACACAGAATACTGGGTGGACTGGGAGGAGAGCCGTTCACATAGGAATTATTCATTATACACACACACACACACACACACACACACACGCACACACACTAATACACTCTAAGCCATTCATTGGTCTCTGCATCACAACTGAATGAGGAAAATCAGTGTGGCTTCCAAGCAAAACTAAAATATCAAACTAACGTCAAAATTTTATGACTGTAAACTGAAAGTAACCTCAACTGTGAGAGGAATAACAAAACAAAATGAAACAAACTGAAAGGAAAGGACAAAACCAAATGAAACAATAGGAATCAAAAAGAAATTAAATTAAACAAAATAAAAGGAAACAGAACAAAAGGAAAGGAAATAAAACACAGCAAAAGGAAAGGAAAAATGGAGACAAACAATATGAAAAGAAAGGCAAGGAAAACAAACGAGATTAAAGGAAAGAGAAAGGAAGGAGAGGAAGCAATAGAAAACAAAACAAAACAAAACAAAACAACAAACAAAACAAAACAAAATGAAAGGAAACAAGAAAAACAGGAAAAGGAAGGAAAGGAAACTAAAGCAAAGGAAACGAAATTCAACAAAATAACACAAAGGAAAGGAAACAATAGGAAAGGAAAAGAAAAAAGAAAACAAGGAAAGGAAACAAAACCACCCTAAAGAATAGAGTAGAAAAGATGAGAGAAGAGAAGAAGAAGAAGAAAGAAGACGTCAGAAAAAGGAGAAAAAGGTGAGTGAAAATAGGTTGAAAGAAAAACCGCAGAGAACAAACTAAATAAAGGAAGACAGGAGAGAAAAAAGTTATGGATAGAGAGACGGAGTGAATGAAAGTATAAAACAAAACTCAGAGGTAGGAGAGGAAGACGAGCGCAGCCTCTCGGCCAATTAGCAACCACTTTTGACGGACAGCAGGCTGACGCACGGTAACCGCGGCAACTGTGGAAAGCGAACACAGCAGCGGCTCCTCGCTAACCAAGAGACGACCACGATGTTGACGTTGGCTCATTCACATGCAGTCACACACACACATACACACACACACTCACACACACTCAGAGTTGTACCATAAATCACCAAAACGACAACCATGACCTCGCATCGCACCAGCCATGGAACATATGTGTGTGTGTGTGTGTGTGTGTGTGTGTGTGTGTGTGTGTGTGTGTGGTGTGTGTGTGTCGGGGTGAAAATGAATCTTGAATATTTATCTCATCGCTCTGCTTTTCAGGTGGTCCTGTGGTTTAACTCCCCCCTTCCATCCTCCTTTCCTCCCCCTTTCCTCCTCCCAAGTTCTACAGTTTTAGTGGTGGAGGAGGAGATGGAGGAGGCAGATAAAGACGTGGAGAGGAGTGATGGGGAAAAGAAATGGAGTGAAAGAAGAAGAAGAAAGGAAAGGGGTAAGAAAGTGTTGAGGAGCAAACAAAGGAGACAAGGATGGAAAAAAGGATGGAAAATGAAGGAGGAGAAATCTAGGAGACATTAATCAAGTTTTCATCCAAATGAAGTTCATATTTTAACCGAATTTTCAGAGAATCTGCAAAAAAGAAAACAAAAATCATGAAAATTTATGCATGTTTCCATCCACTACTGTTAGGCAAATTATAGGTATTCACAGGTCCACCCAACCTCTAGAACCCAAAATCTGATCTGGGGAAAGGACAGTCGGATCTGGGTCAGTTGCCATTCTACAGGTGTGAAGTAACTAAATAGAAATACTTTGTGACTGTACTTAAGTAGATTTTTCAGGTACTGTATCTGTACTTTACTTGAGTAATTATTGATCTGACAACTTTTTACCTTAACTCCCTATATTTGAAAACAAATATCAGTACTTTCTACTCTTTACATCTTCAAAACAGGTTTGTGACTTTACTCAAATTAACATCTTAAAATAATGACTTCGCATGTACGTAATTTTGAGAAAGTTTTTCCATCATATTGGTGGAAATGGGCGTCCGTAGACGTCTGGAGATTGTTGATCTATCTGTGTGTTTCTCACTGTGAGCAGACTCCAGTCTGCAGTGTTGTTCATACACTTCACTGATAAACCACAGTATTACAGAGAAAATTAGACTTTTATGATCAAAGAAAGTTTTTATATCACTTCCGTCCATATTCACTCTCTCTCTATCTGCTGCCATCACACTTTTCTTAGTCAGCTAACGATGTGAGAGCAGGTATCTCTCTCAGGAGGGACCAACACTCACGTCATGTTCATCAATTGCTGATTAACTAATTCATTCAGTTCACTGTGCACCAAAAATACAAGCACGTTCAATGAACACCAATCTATGGGCGCATTCATGCACAGCACTCGTTAATACTGTATGAAACCATCAGGACCTTAAGGTGACAATGACATTATTAACCAGTCTTTGAGGCCAAATCCAGAAGAACAGGCAAATAGCTGCTGAGGGTCAAAACATATATGTGATTTTTCATAACAAGGATCATATAAATCCCAGTAAACATGACCGCATATCATTTTATCATAATCGATGCCTACATGTGAAAAGACAGACGGAAGGGGAAAGAAAAGGTGGAAAAGGAGGGGCAACAGTTTGGTTTAAACAGCAAAAAAACAAAGTGTGTGTCCATAGTGGACAATGAAAATTAAAAGGGTAACAAGAAATAAAAAGTGGAGAAAAGAGGTGAGAGTGGAGTGGAAGAGAACGAAAAGAAAAAGAGAAGAGAGAGGGAGAGATATGGGTGGAGTGGGAGTACAGTGCAGAGTGATTTATTTGCTGCGAATTTACTGACCACTACACACACACACACACGTGTGCGCACACACATAATGTAGAGTAATAAGTGGACGATACGAGACTGTGCAGCTTATATTTTCATTAAACTGACTCTCTTTTAATGGTGGAAGGTCTGATGATGTCTGAGTCAATCAGCAAAGCAGGGCGTGTGAATGTGTGCGTGTGTGTGTGTGTGTGTGTGTGTGTGCGCGCGCGTGCGAGTCTGTTCAGTGGCGCCAATGGTTCCTTAATCAAACTGCCTTGCACATAAAGCTTTTCAGCCTCTGACTCTCTCTAGTTTTGTTTTCAATTCACACTGGCTCCAATGATACAACACACACAGAATGATATTTAAAAGGGTGTGTGACAGTGCATCATATTATAACTTGACAAAATGTCAAAAAAAAAAAATCACTTCATCCGCATTTTGTAATCATCTGCTACATTTTGTAATAAAATGCTTGAACGCATCACGCTGTAAAAACGAAAAAGTTGCGAAAACTCAAAATATAAAGGTCACATATTATGCAAATTACACATTTTCATGATTTTTCAACAAAAACGTGTCTCCAAACACCCCCACAGTATGAGAAACGTCTGTCCTCTCTCTTTTTTGCTTGTTTCGTTTTTAAGAAAATGTGTGTTCCAAAGCACCAGTCAGATTTGTGTCTCTTTATGATGTCATAAAGTGCTTGGCAAAACCTCTACATGGGTGACCGTCCCGCCCACTGAATACCCAGTGAATCACAGTAGGCAGTGCCTGCTCCCCCGAGGAGGGAGCTGACCAATCAGAGCAGACTGGGCTTTATGGGAGGAGGGACAGGAGCCAAAACAGAGTGTTTTCAGACAGAGGGTGAATAAAGGAGGTGCAAAATGACCAGTATAAGAAAAATAATGTTTTATGAACATTAAAGCCGGCAAACATATTCTAGTAGAACCCCCGAATAAAAGTATGAACCCAAAATTAGCATGATAATATTTTTGAAAAAGTTTTACAAATAAATAATGTTTGTTAAAATAATTTACAGTATGGCTTTAGACAAACTTGAATCTTTGAGTTTTAGAGATCCAAAAACTTTCAAAAATGGTTGAGTGCACTCATCAAAGTGAAAAAGTGAAGTAAGTAAAGTGAATACTGGTTAATATTTTAATGTTTTCAATTGCGACACTTTAGTTTTCAAGCACCCAAATAATGACAAATCAGGTTCACAGCTCACTGTGGACAATCTTCAAAATACATTTTTTTGGATTTCTAAAACTCAAAGATTCAAGTTCATCTTATGAAGAAAAGTAAATTATTTCAACAAAAGATCATCGGTTGGCAAACTATTAGTTAGTTAGATAGCCTATTTCAAAACTTAAGAGTTTGATTTGATTCAAAAGCAGTTATGTTTTATGTGAGGCTGCCCTTTTTGAATGAAAATGTAATAATATGATGCATTACATAATAAACAGCCTAAATTGACTCTTGACGATGATGGGAAACACTGAAAACAATACTTAAAATACAACATGACCTTAACATTTTTTACATTTGATTATGTGGCTGACAAGAAGCCACTGTTGTGATTCAAGAATCGATTGAGGTTATGAGGTTTGACCTTTTGTTTCCTGTAAAAAGCTCTGGTAAAACTGGTAACTGCATATTGAATAAGCTGAAGCTCTACGATGGTCTTTTGGGGAAGTTTTTTTGTTAAATGACCTTTGCAGCAGTCAGCCTTTCTAGAAATAAAAGCATGAATGAGTTCTTCCAGGTTGGCTTAAACATGAAATCCCTGAAATTGTACATAGATGATATAAAGTCATTATTGGTCAGAGGGGTCTAATTCAATATTTGGGAAGTTTCAATTTAGATTAATTGTTAAAAATTATAATGTGCACAGATGAAGACATCCATTTTATCCACATAATACACCATATTATTATATCTTCATTATAAAAAAATAGAACTCCTGCATTTCCACTGTAATGTGTAACAAATTGTGGTTGTTATTACATAATGATGGGAAAATGCATTACATGTTGTCAAGTTATTACATAATGTGATGTTATTACATAATAGAGTGATACGCACGTGGTAGAGTGCATTTATTGCAACACATATGTAGTATGTATTTTCGATGAGTCACTCACCGAGGTCTGCAGTGGTGTATTGATCTCCTCTGAAGTGCATTACATTGTCTTGGAAGACAGGTTTGCTCAGGTTTCGTCGATCACACACTCTGTGCAGCAGCTGCCAGGGTGTCAGCTGGTCTCGCCACTGGTTTACCCCCGATCTAATGGGTGAGAGACACAGGAGGAGAGTGCGTGAGACATGGATCGGGGACAGAGAAAGACACTTTAGTCCTCAGGAAACTGGTTTTAACGCTTAAAGTAGAAAAATGTTTCAGCTTTTTTGTATTCTGGGTGAGTCCATCTGCCTGTCACACAAAGGGTGACCATGTTCTGTTACTTTACAGGAATATTAATTTGATTTTTTTTTATTTTAGATGATTAAGAATATAAATAGTTAAATAGTAAATAGCTACCAATATACTATTACATTATAATTGACAAATTAACAATAATAGTGCACTCAGTAGAGTGCAGATCTCCCATGGACAATCACCGACATTTTGATTAGTAACCGTAATGTAATTACATATATTTTCTCAGTAACTGCAACAGATTACAAATACATTTACTGTGAAATGTACTTAAATGTAACTAGTTACATGAAACTGGTTACACAAGTAATTACTTTCTAGCACTGCTTGTGTGAAATTCTGTCATAATTAGTGTGTGAAATCTTGAGATTGAGCTCACAGTGACCAAAATCAAATCAGTTCATGCATGAGTCCAGGAGGACATTTGTACCAAATTTGAAGAAATCCTCTCCAAGTGTTCCTGAGATATTGCATTTATGAGAGTGGGATGAATGGGAGGTTATAGTCATTTTTGACCTTTGACCTCCAAAATCTAATCAGTTCAGTCTTGAGCCCAGGTGGACATTTGTACCAAGTTTAAAGAAATTCCCTTGTACTATTCTTAAGATATCATGTTCACAAGAATGGGACGGACATGAGGTCACAATGACCGAGATCTTTGACCGCCAAATTCTAATCAGTTCAGCCTTGAGCCCAGGTGGACATTTGTGACAAGTTAGAAGAAATTCCATCAAGGTGTTCATGAGATATCAAGTTCACAAGGATTTTCAAAAATTATGAATCACAGAGGTCCTTCAGCACACAGCCATGATTGTGCACAATAGAAATATTTGGCTGATCGATCCAGTAATATACAAGATCAGCTATGGACAAGCTCCCTTTGTCATACATGAACACACAACTACACCTGGTGGAGATAAAAAAAAGAAAGAATAACAGGAGTTATTAAACTCATCAGGCAGTTCATGAGTCTACTTACACACAGTAGGACTGTGGCAGGCCACACATGGCTCCATATTTGGACAGGAAGCGGTTCTCCAGGTCGATGACCGTCTCTCCGATCTTCTCGTCTTTGGTCAGCATGTCATGGTCGTACAGCATGACCCGGAGGTCCTTGTCCAGAGGGAGGGAACAGGTGAGCTCGAACATCCTGAAGGAAAAAAGAGGCAGCAACAGAGAGAAAACAGTCAGAGCTCTGATGAAGCCCTTAGAGGCTGAGAGAATATACATGTACGTATATATTGCATACATATGTATACATACATAATATCTGTGTATATGTACTGTATATACACCAAGTTATATCAATACTTTTTTTATGCTCAAATAAGAAATAAGGGTTCTTCCTGAAGGGGTGAGGTTCTACCCAGACCATTTGCTTCCGAAGAACCCTTTTTGAAGAAAGGGTTTGTCAAGAGCTCTTTGAAAGACTGAAAGGGTTCCATTAAGGACCCCTTTCACCCAAAGAACGCTTTGCAGAAGAAAGAGTTTTCCAAGAATTATGGAAATCGCTGAAGAACTCTGTCATCAAGGGTTCTTTGTACCATAATAAAGAAGGGTTCTCTGTAAAACTCCCAGAGTAAACTGTAAATAAAACACTTGAATAAAAAAAAGCTTCTCTGTACAACCCCCTGGGTGGGTTCTTGTGAACATCCTTGTTAGCAATCCTGGCCAGGGGATTCTTGGTAGAACCCCTTGAGTGGGTTCTACGAAAAGGTTCTTGCTAGAACCCCCTGAGTGCATTCTAGATAAAACTCTTGGAATGAAAAAAGATTCTCCATAGAACCCCATGACTCATTTCCAGATAGAACCGTTGGAATAAAAACTGTTCTCTATAGAACCCCCTGCTTTGGTTCTTGTTAGTATCTTTAGAAGTTGGAAAGGATCTGTATAGAATCCCCAAAGAAGGTTCCACCATTACATGTTAAACTGCTCTCTGTAGAACCTTTTGTAAAGGCTTCTGGATGAAACCTTTCACAGATGGTTCTAGCTATAACCCTTTATGTTGAGTCATTTGTAGAACTCTCTGAAAGGGTTCCAAATGGAACCTTTATAGCAGGAACCAAACATGGCTCTCATACTGCGACTGTGACATGGTAAGTAGTGCGCTTACTACTGAGGAGGATGGGGTGAAAGCGTCCTGTCTGGTAAGACGTGTCCTTGAAAATATGTAAAGGGCGTAGGTTTGTTAACAACTGTTCTCACCACAGTTCAAGCAACTATTCTGCATTTAGAAACTCCCAGATGTTCGGTAGGCAGCGAGAACTCCAATCATCTGGTATCGTATGACTGCTTCTCTACATCAGAACTCATTCAGTAAAGGTTTCTTCATCTAGCAATTAAGCACATTAGCTCTTTTTCAAAAAAGGCAAAACCACCTCAGGTTGAGCATAAAAATTGTGAATCCAAACTTCACTTCACTTCAGTCCTAACTGTATGCAGTGTGACAGTGAATCTCCTGATTCTCCTCTTTACAGCTACGTATATTGTACTGTGCTGTATAATGAAAATCAGAGGCAGATACAGAGTCTTCACCTTTATTTCCAGGTGAAATAACTTTGAATTTGATCTCTGAAATTTGAACAAAAATCATGTCATGTCAAGAGTTTTCAGTACGACTGCTTGCTCAGTCAGACACTGAGAGCAGGTTACAGCCTGCAGTCTGAGCTCTGATGTGCACTGAGATGCTGTGATCAGTGTGAGTGCAGTGACCCCTACTGGTGAGTAAATGAAAAAGGTCCAGAGGGAGAGAAAGACAGAGGAAACAATGAGGAGAATGAGACGGAAAATTATCAGATAGCAGCTAACATATTAAAGAGCGCAAAATAAATCAGTCAACCTGTTGAATTCAAGCATGTAGTCAAGCTCACTGTACATTATATGATGTCTTCATGGAAAAGACTGCCTTAGTTTCAACCAGAGTAATGTGTTTGGTCTGGAAAGAGAAAATCCACCCATCATTTAACATATTAAATGAGAATGAGAGCAACCTTGAGGCTTTTTTTTTGCAGCATAGCAGCCCCATTTATTAGTTTTTTAAGTCTCAGACTAAAACCACAATTAAATGCGACACATTTAACTTGAAAAAGTAAGACCTCAGAGGAGAGACAAGCCAAATGGCTGCAAGGTAACAGGTGTTTCTCCTTGAAGCCCCAGACTTTCAGGAGTTGGAAGGGTTGGAAACATGCACCACTAAAGCAGACTATTGAGACTGAAAGGATAGGCGCCTAAGAGCAACTTAACACCTGGTTTTAGCTTGGACATGACCCGTGCACATATTCAAAAATTCACCTAAACCCAGAGCTCAGAAAACAAGGGATCAGTGCAGACCCACAGCTCTGTTTTTGTGGGTTGATCCAGCAAATTTCTCCCAAAATTTCAGTTGTGCCAATCTTGTGAGAGTAATAAATTTTAATCAAAACCATGATCTTTCACTAACCCTAAAAGGTCTTTTTTGCCCTTAAACCAACCAACAGGTTGGCAAATTAAGGGGTTTCTGATTAGATTGGACCCAAAAATTTACGTTGTGGTCTGGATTTTGATGAAATCATTGTTTTGTCCCAAGTAAGTCTAAAGTCTTTGTCACAAGTCTCAAGTTTTTATACACAAACACAATTATCTCTGGTATCATTTTTTCGAACTGGAGCTCAGTAACATAATGTTAGTTCTTCATGGTTCTCTCCTCCAACTTAATTTGATGCTGTTGGATTAACAAGGTTCAGACAAAGTGAATATGGAAATTAATTGCTGACTCGCTGAGAATGAATAGTGTTAATGTTAGTTGATTCAGGAAATGAAGGGAAATGAACTGATTCACAAATTCAGACTTTTTAAACAACAGGCTTTTTAAATTTGGGGCTTGGTGTAAGGTATCAAGTATTTTTGATTCAAAAGGCTCAAGTCCAAGTGAAGTCAGAAGTCATTGGTGTCAAAGGCCAAGTCAACTTTTTTTTTTTTTTGTCAAGTCATATTTGTGACTCAGCTCTGGCTCGAGTCCAAGTCATGTGACTTGAGTCCACACTTCTGTGAAGTAGAGGCTTGTCCATTTTACAAGAAGGTACAGATTTCAGTTGTAAAGAAATACTGCAGAATGATCCCTTGTGGACATTGTTTATAAGGAGGGTGATGTGATCACGGTCATCACATCACATCTGTAAGGACCCCGGGGATAAAATGTGATAGGAGATGGACTGAACTCTCTCCCAGAAACATGCCTGCATAGTCTGTGAGTGAACAAGTTTTGGGAAGTTGGGACAGTTGGTCTCAGCCACACACAGACAGAGAGCTAAAAGGGACATTACGTACTTTCCAAAGACAGGGTCCAGTGTACAGGGGATGTAGTTTTCATGGTCGTTGACTGTCTTTTTCCCCAAAGTGATTTTCACATACGGGTCACACTGAAACACACAAAGTAGGAGACAAATTTTCTATCAATTCATTTGTTGTCCCATCCCCTTCCCTGACCGAAAGTACATTTATCCATTTGTGCATGATGATTGTAAATCCATCAAATTATATAACAAAATAAATCAGATTCTCTTCTATACATCCCCCTCTCACTTTCCCCTCTCTCCCTTCATACCTTTCCGTTGGTGTCTTTGGGCTGCAGCCCTCGAGCCTGGATAATGTAGACTCGGACCAAACACTCCTCGATGCCATTGGAGGAAGCTTTCTGAACTGTCTGGGCGGAGCAGGAACGGAGGGGTCGTCTGGCAGTGAGTAGATCTTAAACATACCCTGGTTAATGATGGTGAGGGTGTTTGTTGGATCAAAGAAGACAAGACACAGTTAAAGGGGAAAACTGTAAGAGGGGAAATAAAACATTTAAGTCAGTTGAAATGAAAAAAAAAAGAAAGTTAAGCAGGACATTTTGTTACGTGAAGTCATGTCACGACATGAGATTTTGTGGTGGAACATTTTGTGACATGGCTGTTGTGGATTTTATCCCCTTGCCCATGCATCCGAAGGAAGAAGTACTCAGGAGTCCAATATGTCTTACACTGAAACTGGTTTAATAATACTTGGCCAAGGAGAATGAAGGAATAACCAGTACACAGTTGGCATTGATGTTCCCTTCAATTCTGGCGTTTCTGTCCTCCGGATAGTCTTTAAGCATTCACAGATAAGGTCATGATGAACCTATGTCCAAATAAGGTCAGACCCAACACATTGAGTTAGCTTATTGGTCTGAATATGCAAACACAGGAATATGAATACACAAGGTCTGAGACCACAGTTCAACACCTCTGGCTCTACAGCTCAGGGTCAGTGTTATCCAAAACAGATTACAGTTTACGTCTTCTCCGGTCAGAGAGACAAGACAAACACCTCCTCGACCTCAGCTGCCATAGCAACACTATCAGGTTGTTCACTTGTTTATCCGAAAGGAGAAGACAGCTGCATCTACTGTCCTAGAGGAGAGACAGTATGTCTGTTGAAGGTTAAAACAGGTATCTTAATGGTATGGCTCAAAGGCCTTAGCATGACCACTAGAGAATGGAAAATTCCCTAACAATGACATACACAACAACCAGCACAAGCAATGGTCTGACAGTGTCATTTTGTGTCATTGAAATGTGCTCTGTTTTTCCCCAGAAGTTTTAGAGGCAGACAACCAAATGAAACTGAACATTTGGGACAATATAAGTGCATGATTAAAGTACATTTTGCTGCTAACTCTTCTGAACTTTTACTTTGCTACTTTTATTTAAGTAAAGTACTTCCTACACCATTGGTAACAGGAGAATAACAATTCAAACAATGTCCGATTGATGTGATCATATAAATGGTTTCATTAAACTACTTTTTACTATTTACTTCTATCAGTTTTGTACTTATTCACTGTTAAAAATACTGTTGTTGCCTCATTTGTTGAGTCACTGTTGTCATGCCTGTTCAGCTGTTTCAAGGCTATAAGACCAGTGAGGTAAATAGCTGTAGGTGGATTTATTTATCACCAAACCCTCATATCTATACTCCACCTTCATCCAGCCGTTTTGCACTTTGTGCTTATGCACATACATGACAAAGTATACCAGATGAGCTTGTAAAGGTCCACACACACACACCTGTCAGTCAGGTCATGCAGCATAACCGACCTGAACAGAATATAACTGAGTGGAAATAAAACAATAAAAACTGTGATGTTTGTATGCAGCATAACACAATGAGAGCACGTTTTTTTTACCTTGAACTCTCCCACCACTGAAGGATCTTCTCCTTCATCCTGAGTCTTCCCCCTGTACAGCTTGAACGTCTGACAGAAATCCGAAAGACCCTCAAAACCCTCGACCTTCTCTAACTCCTGGTCATACACCTGAAGAAAAGGAGAGTTCACCACATCTTATTTAATTGTATTTATGATATTTTGATAGTATTGTTCTGACACTCAAATGAAAAATTATAGGAGAGAGAGAGGGCACAAAGGTAAAAAGTTAGATGTAGATAGACAGGGTTGAAAGAAGGGAGAAAGAGAGATGAGAGAGAGAGACATGAGACCACAGTGACCTTGACCTTGAACCACCAAATTCTGATTGTTTATTATTGAGTCCATGTTCATGCCTGATGGAATGACTCAAGAGGTGCAAGCATTCCTGGGAAAACATGTTCACGATAATAGCATGGATATGAATTCACAGTGACTTTGACTAATAACCACAAAATCTAATCAGGTCATCCTTGAGTCCAAGTCCAAGTGGACATTTGTGCCAAAGTCAAAGAAATTCCCTTAAGGTGTTCTAGAGATATCACATTCATGAGAGTGGGGCAGACAGACAACCTGAAAACATAGACTTCAGTCAGGTCATCAAAAAGGGTTTAGGAGAAAATGTATAAAGAAGGAAGGGATGATAAATGTGGATGAGAGTAAATGAGAGACAAAAACAATGAGAAAAAGTAAAGAAGGGTGGAAGAAGAGAGGAAAGAGTGACAACATGATTATACATGAACGTGTTTGGTGTTCTTGTGAATAATTCATTTTTACAACAACATATTGCTCATAAGAGTTAAGTCTTTAAACAGAAACACACACACACAACGGTATTTGCATCGGGATCATCTTTATTTTTAACAATCTTTATCAGGTCGCCAACAGAACACACACATCATGCTGTATGGCCTCATAGCTGAGTATTGGCCAGTGTAATTCCACTGGTATTGGATTTAATCTTGAGCCAAGAGCTACTCAACACTATATTACACTCACGCTGCAGGGGCGCTGGCACAAGATGAGTGTGTGCATGTGTGTAAATGCGCACATACTGCATCTGGGCAGGGACGTCCATGTGTCAAAAGCACAAAGAGATTCATTCGTTTTCATTAGTGGTGTTCGTTTGCATCAGTTTCACACACACACACACACATACACGTTCGCTCGTTCTTTTCCGATCATGGAAGAATAACAGGTCTGCAACGAGTCACTGAAAAGGTGAACTCCAACAGAGCGAGCTGGAAACAGTGGTTCACTACATCAGACTAAGAAAACTGTAAGTGCCAGAAGTGGCAAAACTACAGTACTATCAAGGGCAGTGGGGGAAATGAGTGTTCACTTTATCCCCCGAAAATGATCCAATAGGTGCCACAGTTTCATTATATATATACAACATATAATTCTGTAGTATAGAACTATTATTTCTTATATGATATACAATTATACTGGCCTCGAGAGTAGTAACCTCTTTGTAATTAAAGAGAACAAAGAGGCTAGTTAGGAAAGAGATGTGGGGAGATGAGGAGCATGAGGGAGGAGGGAGATGAGAGGAGTGAAGGGTATATGGTCTGTGATTTGGGTGGAGAAGGAGTGAAAGAGATGGAAAAGCAGGGTGAGGATGGGGGAGGGAGGAACAGGACAAAGAGAGAGTGATGAGGGGCGATGATGTAAACGAAAGAGAGGTCTGGAAACACCAAACCCAGTACCGAGGGAGAGGGAAGACGAAGGGGGGAGAGGGTTTAGACAAAGCACAAGGGGTTGGAGGGTTGATACATGCAGAGAAAACTGACTCAGTGCGCTCCTTTCTCTGAGTACAAATAGATCTATAGCTGTCCTGACTGAGAGTTAGATGAGAAGATTGATAACACTCTCATGTCTGTACGGTACATAAGAAGCTACCATCAGCAGCTGGCTGACTTAGCTTAGCACAATGACTGGTGCTATGCCAATGATGGCCCATTATTTCAAAACACCAAAGTCAGAAAAATGTCCCATTGGACCAAAAGCCCATTTGTTTACAGGATAACATGCTATTGGACAAACACCCATTGCTCTATGGGGCTACTGCTCCAAAAGAAATCCTAAACTTAATCCTAACGTCTAATAATGATTTTGTCAGAGCAGCCAAGACGACAAGTATTTTCAGACTAACAGGTCTTGGAAGAAAATGGCGTTTGTTTTTGGGATTATAGTCTGTCGGACAAATAAGCTTTTGGTCCAGGGGACACTGTTGGGCTGCTGCAGTTTTGCAACAATGGTCGGAACAACAGGCAGCCCCCGAAAGACCACCGGCCTTGACATCAATTTGTCCCACTGCCTTTATAGAAAATATGTCTGTAGATCTATTGATAACTGCAAATAAGGTGACTCCTGGGTCAAATGACTCTGCGGTAGTCACAGGTATTTATCAACTCCAGCTTCCATTGGCAGTGATGGAAACATGACACCTGAGTGGACACATTTTCATTTTTGCTAGTTTCAGTGGGGGGGCAATGAAAGCTTGTTGCCTCCATCAGTAACTGCAATTGTTTTGCTCCTTTTTCATATACGTGCTGTTGGCTTGAAGGTTTGAACCGCCTTGAAGGTGTGTATGTATGACTCATTTGTCTATAGTTGAGTGTCTGAATGTTGGATAAACATTTTTATCCTATAAATTCTTCACAATAAAATCCCCCACTTTATTTGAGCAGCAAAATCAGGAAATGTTGGGTTTTCATCAGCAGTAACTTAAAACACAGGAGAGAAACTAGAAAACGTTTTAACTGTATCATATTGACAGAAGACATAGTCTGGGTGTAGCTGGGACTGTGCCAAGAGAGCAAATGAGATAAAACTGATGCTTTCTGTTAAGTTGACATGCATCCACTCTGGAGAAACAGAAAGGTCGGTGCCTTGTCCTGAATTAGACAACCTGTGATGATGCTGGTCAAGATGCTGCCAGTTTGCAGGCTTAGAAAGCAGGTGAGGTGTGGGTGTTTTGATATCTCAGACAGGAAAAGTTTCACTAATCAATAAAACTGAGATAGATTCAGGCAACTTTGTAGAGTGAAAAGACATTCAAAGTACTCAAACTTGAAAATACATCAGATTTACAAGTTTATATGCAGACTTTCCTTTCAAGATTCAACTAAATTAAACATAGAAAATAGTTTAGCTGCCCTCTTTACATGGGAATAGTGAGGGTATAAGAGAAAACAAAGAAGAAATTGCTTTTTTAAAACAGTAGTGTAAAGGTGAAACTGAGTTTGAAAAGGTTAGAGGTGTGAAAGCCTTGAAGAAATCTAGGATGATGCAAATGAAAGACAAGTCTGGAAACACTGGCTCACTGGAATACAACAAATCCCAATCGGCATGCACCAAACCCAGTACCAGGGGAGAGAGTGAAAGGAGGGAGGATGGGGAGGAGGTGAAAGGGAAGGGCGAGAGGTGAACCAAGTCATAACAAGGATGGAAACAGCGGCGTCTTTGTGACATAAGCAAAACAAACCAATTCTACTGTCAAGGAAGAAAGGAGGGAGGTTGAAGGCAGAAAAGACAATGAGAGGTGAGAAGTGGGTGAGAGTGAGGAAGGAGAGGGTGAGCCAAGGACAGGGAGAGCTTCTGACTTTACTGTAGGTAGAAACCGGAGATTAAAAAGGACAGTACAAAGAAGGGAAAAGAGAGGACAGGAAGAGATGAGGTGACATTTGGCAGGTTGAGGCAATGTGCAACTCAATTCAGTGAATAAATCAGTTTTCTGACATGGCATTATCTTATTATTTATATATTTATATTTTATCTAAAAGTTTTGGTTCACTAGCTCAACTACTGTTAAATGTAATAGCCTAGCTAACATATCTGACAGCAATGTCAGTAGCTTTAGCTGACCGTCTCCTACATTTTAAAATAAACAGCTCTTGTTCAAGAAGGTGTGAGTGTGTGAAGTTGGTAAACAGAAGTTTTATGACTTGGTTTTATCTGTTTATATTAATTAGTTGAATGTTTAGATCTTTTTAAAATTTAACTACCGTTTAGCTAGACAGTTAGCTAAGTTGTTTCCAAAAGTTAGGTGACAGTTAAGGTCTAGCTAACGTATTTGGCGGCAACTAACATTAGCTGACTGTCTTGTACAAAGAAGATAGAGAGATGACAGGAAAAGATGAGGTAACATTGAGCACATTGAGACAAGAAAACAGGAAAGAGAAAAGAAAACTGGGTTTTCAAGTGATGCAACGCAATCTCTGGCAGCTATGTTGAAGCGCTTGCTAATGAATGCATTTTTATGTGATTATAGTCATTTTTATGCTTAGATCATTTTAAGTTTTAACTACTGTTTCGCTAATGGTATAATAGCTAACTAGCTTCTAATGTTAAGCTAACGTATCTGGCAGCAATTAACATTAACCGACTGGTGGAAACAGCAGTGTGTTTGTGACAGAAGCAAAACAAACCGATTCTACTGTCAAGGAAGAAAGGAGGTAGAGGAGGAGATGAAGGAGGTTGAAGCCAGAAAAAAAAAAAAGAAGAGAGGTAAAGAGTGGGTCAGTGTGTGGAAGGAGAGGGGTGAGCCAAGGACAGAGAGAGCTTCTGACTTTACTGTAGGACAGACCGGAGATTATAAAGGACAGTACAAAGAAGGGAAAGAGAGGTCAGGAAGAGATGAGGTAACACTGAGCAGGTTGAGGCAAGAAAACAAGAAAAAGGAAAGAAAATTGGGTGTTTAGCTAATGTGATGCAACCTCTGGCAGCCATTTTGAAGGCCGAACAGCTCTTTTTTAATAAATGTGCAACTCTTTTCTGACTTAATTTTATGATATTATATTAATCAGTTTTATGTTAAGATCATTTTTAAGTTTTTAGTTTTTTTTAGTTAGGCTAACAGTTAAATAGCTAACTAGCTTATACTGTTTAGCTGACAGTCACAGTCTGGCAGTGATTAACAGTGTCTCCTACAAAGATAAAGATAATAAAAAATAAAATTGGGTTTCAGGTGATGTGATGCAGCAGCCATCTTGAAGGTCAACAGCCCTTGTTCAAGAATTTGCAACTCAGTTCAGTAAATACAGCAGTTTTCTGTCTTGGAGTTATGTGGTTATGTTAATGAGACAATCAATTTTATGTGTAGATTTTTTTGTTTGTTTTAGTTTTAGCTAACTAGCTTAACTACTGTTTATCTAACAGTCATGGCCTAGCTAATGCATTTGGCAGTAACTAGCGTTAGCCAACTGTCTCCTACAAAAAAGGTAAAGAGAGGATGGGACAGGAAGAGAAAAGAAAATTAGGTTTTAACACAACATTTTATCTGATTATATCAATGTTACTGTTGTGTAATTTTTGTTAAACCATTATTACTCATGGCCTAGCTAACGTATCTGTCAGGAACTACTAGCTTTAGCTGACTATCTCCTATTTTTGAAGGTCAACAGCTCAAGAATGTGCAACCATGGGTTCGATGCAAACAGCAATCACTAATAGCTAATTGGGCACACTTTATAAATATTAACAGTAAGTTTTTCTGTTTTTTCACGTCTTAATGGGGCGTATTGACCAGATTAGTGAACACAACAGTTTCTTGCATTTTTCAACTATCGAATTTTTTGCCATCAAAAATACCAAAGAACTTCTGTTATGATAGGCTACCATAAAGTAACTGTATATAATTACCTTATTCAAAATGTTGATTAATTGATTCAAGTTACTCTTAAAAGATCAGGTTGAAAGAGTTAATTGTTATATAACATCCTGTGTTTGGAAACAAATCAACTTTACCTGACACTTTCACGATTTCTTTCACAGATGTCCCTGAAATAATTTACTATAATCATCTGTGTTTGATGAATTCTTGCACCTTCTTGGGGATCTCTCATTTGCAGAGCTTGTTAATGATATATTTAGCCATTTCCATACCTCATTTTCTAGTGGACCTCCATGATGGCGCCAGACGAGAGTGCTAAATTGCTGATGCAACTGCAAAGCCTCTGCAGCAGCAGCAGGAGGAGATGGAAACAGAAACAGAAAGGTGACAGAAAAGGAGGCGACAGCAGAGGTGAGAATATTAAGAGAGGGAGTTTACTCGGGTCAAAGCGGAGGCTGGAAACTGTGTCTCAGCTGACAGTAGCAACCCAAAGATTGTCAAAGGGCAGAGGGAGTAAGAGGAGGTGGGGGGGCAAAGAGAAAAGAGGTGGCAGCGCAGGGTGAGGGGAAGGTAAAGGAGGTTGGAAAGGTTGGAAACAGCGGCTCATTTCCCTGTGACAGTAGCAGATCTGACTGAATAGGCTGTCAAAGGAAAGAAAGGAACAGGAGACGAAAAGAGGAGGGAGGGAATAAATAAAAAGGAGGCGCTGGCACAGAGTAGGTGGAGAGGAGGAGATGAAGAGAGGGTGAAACCGAGGCAAAACGACGATGGAACCAGTGGCTCATTGGTCATTTCATTAGTTTCCATCCAACTGTCAAGTGAATTTTGAGCAAAGTTTTGAAATGTCGCAAAAACTCTAAGGCGACTTAGATGTGTTTCCATCGGCAGGGGTGAAACCATTTAATAGGCTTCCTGAACGAAAAAAATACACCCACTAGATGGCTAAATGGAAAGAAACTTTCAAGGGTCAATGACTATTGGGCAAGCAGTTATTGTTCTCCATTGTGCCATTTAGCTTTAGTCATATTTTAATGTTTTCATCTGAGGAAAAAGACAAAGAAACGGATTTTTACATTGTATGACGTGGGCCTTTGTGGAACATTTCTGGTAGTAAGAAGGTCATTTTACATGAGATCAATCTAAAGTTGGATATCAATAAGCCAGAATAATACATATTTTTTCTCTTAGTGCTATATGATTACCTCTACACCTTTTTTGGTATAAGTTGCCAAGTTTTGGAGATTGAAGCCATAGAGATGTCTGTCGTTTCTCCATATAATGGAACTAGATGGCGCTCAGCTCGTGGTGCTCAAAGCACCAAAAAATACATTGAAAAAATTTAACAGCAATGTGTCTTTTCAGAAATTATGACCCAGTTACTCAAGATAATCCCCAGACCTTCTTGTGAACAGTTTCATGTAGGAACTACTTTCTTTCTGAGTTCAATACTGGTTCTTGAATGATGCCCAATCTGAAGAAGAAGAAGAGGAAGAAGAACCTCATAGAGATCTCTTACTTTCTCTGTGCTAAAGAGCAGCTAGCCAGGGTCTGAACACTATGCAGAGTTTCAACCACAGATATATTATAATGAAGTAGTGAATCCAAAGATGGTGCCAAGTCATAATACATCCGCCCATGAGTTCCCCCTCAGTCCATAGACTTTACATTGTGATAACGTTAAAGATTTTTAAATGTCTTTTTTCATGAAAAGTCAAAATTTCATAATTGAAAGAGTCATAACTGACCTTGTTTTCAGTTCGAGGTGTCCTGTCAACAGTTTTTATAGATGTTTCTTTTATAATAGTGGCCAATGGAGGAAAATGCTTTTTGGGCCAGTGGGGAATTTTTTGCTGCAATACAGTGAGTGGCCACTGGAAAAAAAAACTGGTGGCAAGGCAGCAATGCCCTTTCTGCTTCAATTATAAATTCATAGTTTCATCTCTTCTTTTACCTCTCGGTCTGTAAACAACAGAAATGCTTTCTGCCTTGGCTCCAGGTTTCTATCCCTGCAGCGGCGAGGGGAGGATGAGCTGGGCACTAGATAGTTATTAAGCAGCACAAAGTTCACTTAGTCTTAGTTAGTTAAGCAACTGGAGGTAAAAAAAATAAAAAATAAAAACTACTCTGGGCATAATGTAGTGTTTTTCCTAAATGCCTCTACAATGTGTAACATTAGACGGCCACTGATGAGATTTACTTGAAACACTTGAAATTTGTTACTGAATGACAAGGCATTTTTCAATACTACTACTAATATAAAGGTACTAAAGTTAGGTACCCAGCCCTACCTACACCTGCCAACGGTATCATCGCGCAGAAGGAAACGTGCATCTACTCACGGACGAGAGGTTACAGCTCAGCTGAGGAGGATGGCATGATTGTTTTCACCTGTGGTGTCACAAGCACGATCCTCTGGTCCATAAGTAGATGCACACTTGCTTCTGTGCAGTGATGCATTTGGTAGAAACAACAAGGTCTGTGTATTATCTTGAGTAATAAGTACCATATAGTTCCATTGTATTGGAGAGAGGGCAGACACCGCCACGACTGATATCTCCAAAACTCTGCAACTCACACCAACTATCTAGATGCATAAATAGCACTACAGGTAAGACAAATACATGTATTTTTAAGTCATCAAAATATTATTTTCCAGATCTTGTACAGTTGTTTCGCAGCTATGTAAGGATATGTACAGAAAAGTAATTTTACAGCTGCAAAATGAACTAAGAAGAGAAAGAACATAAAAGAAATCGAGAGGACGGAGTTGAAGCTGCTGCACTGATGTGAAATGGCTTTCAAGGGAGAGGTTAGAGGTCTCATTTAAGAGTAATAAAAAAAGGCCAAATTCTGACATGATTAGTCATTTGTTTGGGCATCAGACGAGAAGAGTGACGTGTGCTTTGAGTCCCGGTGGAAGAAAAGGTCGGCGTTTGGGCCGAGAGAATCGGGATAAGGGTTGAGCAGAGCGTGGGCGATGGCGGAGGAGCTCCTGGGACGTCGGGTGAACCGTGGCAGACTCAGAAAGAGCGAGACTGAAGACAGACGGCGGCTGACGTGAGCCCTCATTTTCGGACTCGCCAACATCGGAGAGTGGCCTTTTCTCTGAATCCGTCCCACTGCGGCGTTCCTGAAGCGAATTCAACACGGATGAGTCATCTGAGTCTTTCGGAAAGGGGGCCGGAATGTGACGGCGCCGGAGAACAGGAGGACAGGGCATGAGAAGAGAGGCGGAGGAGGAGACTGATGGAGGGACAGGCTGATGGAAGAGACTGGCAGGATGTCAAAAATGTGATTTAAATGGTGAAGTTTGGGGCAACGAGCAAAAGGTTTTAAGAAAATGGAACAAAGGTCTGCACTGTCTCCATCTTCTACATGTTGTTCCTCGCTCCGTCTCCAGCTTTCCTTCTTTCCTTTTTTGTCTCTTTTGTCTTTACCTTCTTTATCTTCATTAAATATTTAGTTTTCAGCAGACACACACAGAAATCTGAATTTTCACCTGCATGCGCATTTACACACGTACACAGATGCATACACAGGCTGGTTAGTGCAGAGCATCAGTGAAACTGGACAGACACACAAAAACCATCCAAGCAAACTAAATTAATACTGATACTGATTAATCTACTCATCATTTTACAGATGCCAAGCATAAGACAAAATAAATCAGGAGGATTTTTTTTTTTTTTTTTTGCTTTTTTTTTCAATTTTGCATTTTTACAATAAAGTTGAAATGTCAGGACTTTATTCTCTTTATTTTCAAAATGCAAAATAAAAAAGAATCTTTCTCCTCTCATTTTCTCTTCTCATATTGGCCCTAATATCATAATTTGTATCACTGGTTGTGATATCCATATCATTTTTTTCCTAAAAACTTAATTTTTAAATGTTAAAAATAATCCAATAAGCATGTTTTGTCAAAAAATGTGGTAGAAGTACAAGGATTTACACCTATGCGAGGGTTATAAAAACTGATTGATGTAATTTTAAAAATGAATGTATACATAAAAATAATGAATTATGTAAATGTAAACCAGAGTGACTTAACACGAAGAGTTGTTTTCATGCCCTAAACTACACATATCCCAAAAGTAATCAGTGGGAAAAGTTAAATATCCTATGAGGGAAACGTCCGTACCGAAGTGGGCTGACGTGAACTGCTGCACTGATTTGGACTGAGAGAGTCGCTTAAGGTACATTCATAACTGACCGTGAGGAGATACGCAGTTCATATCACACTATCTGGAAGCACTTAATTTGAGTGGCCTGGGTTAGCATTATCACTGCTATTAACATCATTCAGCATCATTTCTCACTGGAATTCTGTGTCATGTTAGCTAGCTAGGGACAAGAAACCAATGTTTCAAGTGTCGTAAAATGCGAGAATGAGTGTAAGATATAAATGTATCTCCAAAGCAGCGGTTCTCAAACTTACTTATCAAAGGTCTGCCTGACTTTTATTCAAAGTCAGAGGTCCTGAACATTTGGTGGTAACGAAATAACATTAAATCAACTCACATATAACTTTCAAGCAACACATATTCAAGCTCAAGACAGTCAAGACTGTCAACATCCATTACAGCCCAGTGGGAAAAAAGGAGATTTAGGAGCTGCTAGCAAATTCTGGTGTAAAGTTAATGCATGAACTCAGCAGCAACAACACACAACACTCAATTAATGACGCCATGACAATGTCAACAATGGGGAAATAAGCCACATTAAAACATTTATCTGGGAAAAGGATTACTGTGAGTGATCTCCAGCTACATTGTAATTTCACCAAAAAAATATTAATCAATAGAAAATTATTTTCAAACTAGAAAATGTTCCATTTCATAATGTATTGTATTCATAACATGAGGCACTGGCTGAGTCCAGATTGACTTGCTATTCAGTCTTAATCTGGACCTTGATCTTTCTCGAAAGAGTAATCTTACTGGTTTCCAGCTAGTTGGTTTATAACATATTTCTAAAATCTGAATGTTTCCATGTACCTGCACTATATAAGCTATTATGACATTGCGGCAATGTATTTTCTACCTTTCTGTGCACCTCATTCATCATAACAAATATTTGGTGTTTTACCTGATAATTGACTGAAAATGCTGATTTTCAAATTTTACTTGATTATTTTGAGTCTATTGACTACATGTGTATAAAAAAACAATGCAAGCACACTGTACATAGATTTTTAAATGGACAGAACAGACTGTTATGACTGACACATTAAACACACACTCTCTTACCTTCAGCGTGTCGAAGCCTCTCTCCAGGTACGTCCCGTACTTGTTTTTCTCTCCGGTCGAGGCGTAGAATTTACTCCACCAGTCCATGAACTCCTCCTCCTGTTGGTCACAAATTCAGAGGTCAGAGGTCGGCCAGTTAACAAAGGACAGGAGGTGCTGAATCTAAATGCAGCTAATACTGAAAATCAATAAAAGTGTTCAAAGATTTAGATGAAAATATCTCAAGTGTATACTTTTGAAGCCTTTGGGACTGTTGTGTTCACTGTGTTTTATACATTTATTGTTTTTCTCAAATATTCTGTGTATTTTTGTCTTTTATGACTCAAATTCTTGTTACTCTTGAAATTTTTGCATTGGATTACACTCCATGCTGTCTTTATTTTCACACAAACTGAGTAAAACTGCCTCAAAATCCATCTCCTCTCTCACCAGAAACTCTCAGATGGAGTCTACACCACCGACAGGTATGATTCTACTCACCACCTTGACTCTTGTAATGACCTTCGACCTTTAAAAACACACGAAGAACCCAGTAGTGAGTGCTGTCTGCACTTGTAGAGCAGCGCAGCGCCGGGCTCAGGAATAACCCGCTTTTCATGATTTTTCCAATGATCGCATGGCAACACGGAGGTAGCCAACTCACGTCAACACAAGTAAAAATTGCCTCTGGTGGCTCTGTGGCATTAAGGTCATGTATATGGGCGTTCTGAGGCAATGGAAATGGGCAACATGAGGATGGGAACAGGCACAAAGTGGACAAAACCAACATGGACATCAGAAGCAACAAAAACTTCGCAGAATGTATGTTTATGTATGAATGAAAAGAATCCCTCAGCTGCTTTGCTCTGAGGTCTTTTCCATCACTTCTCTGTTACACATAGAGTCTGCGGGCACAGAAATATTTACATCTTTTGTCTTTTCCACTTGTTCCATCCTTATTCAACTGGGAGAAAAACAGACCATCAGGATTGTCATGCCTAGACTGAATTTATTCAACAAATTGTCAGCGCATGTTGTCAGATTCATTCACTTGCTTTGCTTCTGAATGTTCTGTGTGGTAAACATCACTGACTCAAAGCAGACTTCTCTACAGGGACTACAAGTTCTCTACAGTGAACTTCAACTTGTCCGGGGACTGTGGCTTTGATGTTTCCCCTCCCGACTGGGAATATATGTGATTCAGCAAGTTAGGCAGAGATCAGACAAAGTCTCAAGTCTTGGATATGAACTCTGGAGTCAAGACCGACAAGTCCCAAGTCCTAAACTTTGTGCTCCAAGTCCTAAACAAGTCATTATGGGCCTTAAACCAAACTGAATGCCATTAATGTATTTCTTGGACAGAGCAACAGATGGTGTAGTTTAGTTTATGGCAATAATAAAGACATTTTACAATCTGTTTTTATTGCTTTCAAATGAACTTTACACATTTTAAAAACAAAATGATCAGGTTGTGTTGTTGTTCCTGTAATCTTTCTAAACAGATATCTACATATGAATGCAGCAGATTTTAGTATCAAAATCATAAGTGTTCACCTTTTTCATTTGTAGTCCAAGTAGAATTGACCAATGACAAGCTTTGGTTACATTCAGGTAAACAGTCGAGCAAAAGAGGCAGAATGCAATCTGTGAACCTACTGGCTATCTTCTGACTACTTTTCTTGGGCTTTCTGCCTTTATTACGATAGGACAGCTGTAGGGGGGCATGCAGCCTAGGCCTGAAGTCCAAGTGAAGTCAGGAGTGACTCGAGTCCACGCCTTTCTAAGTTAGGCATATAGAGTCGAAGTGAAACTGGAACTGGTTGTGTTACAGGAGTAAAACCTCATTGAAAAGTTCAATTTGTAACAATGCTATAACTGAAGATTTACCAGTTTATTCCACCAAGCACGGCACATCTGCGCCATGGATCTGTCCACTGCACAGCTGCAAGCCCCACCAGCTGCGTTTCAGAAGCATTTCAGCAGTGGAGTGTTTTTCCCGCCTAATTATGTTTACTTGCTCAGATTTTTTTGATTAGGTCCTCTTTCCTTGTTCTTTGTGCTCCTACTATGAATAAGCAGGCTAAATAGCTTCTTTTCTGTCTGTCTTTATGATTGTGAACTGCACGGGGTCTTTTATTTTGAAAATTAACCAGATTCTCCCTGCCTGTTCTGTGTCTGACTTCCTGTCTGTTCGATCTGCTCTGTGCTATTTGACGCAGCATCTGTCAAAAATAGACTCAACGTGTATTTGAAGCGGAGCAGAGCGGATTTGATGCGCTGCTGGTGGAATCACAAGCATTGTGTCGAATGGCTGCGATCAGCTCCGGCTGACATGGCGCAGCTGTGACCGAACACAACGCGCCTGGTGAAATTTAGCCATCAGCCTTTGCCCACATCCTTTCTCAACAGCATGTTGTGTGGCTCTGTAGTTTTAATTGATGTTTTGTCTCTGTTTACAGCTAATTCAGACATTTAGGTATTAACAGCAGGAAAAAGAAAAGAGGACTGAATGGTTTGTAAGTTATAGACGACAGAGGCAGAGAGCAGAGAACAACCGTCATCATTTAAACACAATGCTTGATAACTTAATCATTTTAAGTATGGAGCAAATAAAAAGGCAAGAGGTGATAGAGACACTCTATCATGATATGTTTAACACACAAATTTAAATTAATCATTTTCAGTGGAAACCAAAAATGATACCAAAATGAAACTTTACACACACGAGGCACTCTGTACTTTTTTCTGTCTTATAATGATGATTTATATGATAAATGATTAAAACTGTCTCACAGACTTACCCATTGTAACATCTAGCGTCAGCGTTAACAGTAAAAGTCAGGTCAGACAGAAATTAGATTTCATCATACACTGTACACTCAATCAGTACAGACACACAGACCGTAGCCACACATTAAAATAACAGGATTAAACACATTTTAAGTAGGTTTTCAACACATTTCATAATACTCATTCTCATTACACATGAAGGGTTTCATTCCAAAATGAAACATACACCGTTTGAAAAAAAAAAAAGAAATAAAATCCCTCTATTACAAAATGACTGCTGGCATGAAAGTAAAGGCTGTTAAAGTCTTACTATTACAGCTATGAGTCATCCTGAGGCCGGCACTCTGTTACAATGTCGTTCTGTTTTGGAGGATAAAATATCTTTGTTTTTGAAATGTTGACTGATGGCTTTTTGTGGTTTGGACATGGGTCATTTTGATTTATATGATATGATTTTTGGGGGGAAATATATCACATCTTTGAATGAAACCTCGTGTTTTTATCAAGTCTCAAGCAGCCTCGTCCATCAAATTTAGTAAAAGTCTGTTCACATTGGCAACGTTAAACATTCATTTTTGAGTTTTCTCACAGAAATAAAAACTGTCTGTCTCTGTGTGTGTTTGTGTGTGTGTGTGTTGGCCCTGACGCAACAAGGAAACAACGACTACAAAGATGGGGAATACCAAGGGGACAGATCAAACTACCAGCCTGCCCCTTCACACACAAAAACACACATTTCAGTCGGACCCGTCCCCGCCCTGCAACCTTCAACCCTCCGAGGAACACTCCAGCTTAAAACACACTCATGACGCATGTACCACTTTTTCCTTTGTGTGTGTTTTAGTGTGTGTGTAGGCATAAATGTAGAACAAAAGTGCTCTTATGGCACTGGTTCGGTGTGGAATCCCCTTTCTCCTACTTCCCACAGACTCATAACCGAGGGGGGAAAACTATGGAATTCCTCATTTTTCCAAAGTGGCAGCATGGCATGGAAAAGGGCAGCACGTGGAGTTTAACTAGGACATGACACACACCACGCATGCATGGCGCTGTGTGTCTGAGGCGTGAAGTGTCTGGTGTGTGTTAATGTGCCTTCTGAGTACAGTCGGTGCCAAGCACTGATGGCAGGGGCGCCAGGAATTGTGTGTGTGTGTGCCCAGTGGTGTGTGTCAAGGTGTGTTCACTCAAGTCCACGACTCCTGATTCAGACAGATTAAGGCCGCCGGTGGAGCGTTCCAGAATGCGGCGGGTATTCAGCACACACTCAATAGATCGAACACATATACGCACACACACACACACACACACATGCAGTGGTCTGTTCAGGGTGTCAGTGTGGTTTGCAGCCTATCATTACGCCCTGCAGGGAAAGCCAGGCTAACCAAACCAGACTGGCACTGCCAAGAACTCTGCGAGCAGAGCGACTGAATTTACATAAGAGCTCTGAGCTGCTTCATAAATGCTTTTTGTGGGGAAATCCCTTTCACAGCAGCATTAGAGGTCAGAGGTCAAAGCAGCGAGGCTGAAGCTGGATGAGGCTCCACAGCTGTGTCTCACAGAGGAAAAAGAGGACAGTACAGACCAAAACTGATGGAGCATTCAGGGGCTTTTTGTTGACTCATACAGTCAGTTTATCACCAAGACGTTGTAAAAGGCTTTGTTCAGACTGCCGGCAAATCACGTCTTTAAGACAGATCGTCCACGCTTATAACTTTCCAAAACCAACAATCCAACATCGACACCCACTTTAGAGCAACAAACACCTGATTTCGAAAATGGTTGGACTACACACTGCACAAACTAGTTCTGGTCGAACATTACCCAACCCTTACAATCATTTTGAAATTTCTGAGCTGAATGTTTTGCACGCTGCCGTTCACTTTGAGTTTTTACATCAAATGTGATGGTCCAAGATTGTTGGATATCTTTTGGCTGATCTGAACAGCCAAATGCACAGGCCATATAATATTAGCTACATCACTGTCATACTTATCAAATGATTCACTGTGGTTTTGGACCATGTTCATTGTGGAAGACATGACTCCCATCAGGTTGTTCTTTTAATTTGTCACCCATCCTTGATCCAAGCACTCTATGATTAATAACATGTTCAGGCTGATCACCGAAAAACAGTGAGTCTATGTTTGGTTTTGCATTGTGTACATCCTACAGTGGCCTTTCCACTGGTCTCCCTTATATGATGGATTTAAAAGTAACTCACGACCACCTGAATGCAAATACCTCATGAATACTTTTTAAGTTCGTGAGGATTTCCTGTACACTTCACATTAAACAACTGGTGCACAAGGGATTATGGCAGTGATGGACAATCATATACCACAGAGATCATTTGGGATACTGACTGCTGCAAAAGATACAAAATCTGTGTCCTCTGACCTCTGTGTAGTTGCATTTCCAAACCAAAACTAAAGAGACTTGCAGGCCTCGTTGACCTGTTAGGACATATTCATTCTGGAAATGTGGACTTCAGAGCATCCATCACCTAAATTGAGACACAGCTTCAGTGTCTTGCCTCAGCAGGGAGATTGCCTACTTTGAAGAGAAATTCTTGAACCACCAAACCATTCTGTCTGAAACCTGCACTGATTTTCTTTGACTCGATTCTGTATCTCCAAAATAAACTGGTCAATGTGAAGAATGTGGAAAGACTGGAATAGATGTTTCAGCAGAGCTGTTTGTGTGTATTTGTCATTCCCTCCACTGTGGTTTCAAGGCAGAGCACCAAACCTCAAGTAAAAATCTGTGGCATTTTCACATAAATAAATGTCTTCTTTGCTATCACTGATTGACATTACACAGTAGTGACTCGATCTATATCCAGTTCCTGAAAGCTTTTCCAGTTGCTGTTCTACACTCACGCTGCCTGGAAGCTCATTTCTTTTAAAATTCTTCTGACTTGGAGGAAATGATGCATACCAGATTTCTGGCTAGTTTGTTTGAACCTAAAGAAGAACTGGGGTGTACCATTAGCAGCGATAGCCATCCTTGAATGATGAAAGGATAATCACTTTAAAGATCCATTGTACAGGAGTCAACTTAAAAAAATCAATCATTAGTATGAGCAAGATAATATTTACGAATGACTCTTCCTGAAACTTTGACTTGAGGGTTTTTTTTCTTTTCCTAGTAAGAACTTCTCATACCCGAAAGTCCGAACCTAGGTCTGACCGAAGCTTCACCAAGATTCAACCAAGGTTTGATTTGGTTTTACACTGCAATTATGCAAGCACACTACAAGAACTATACATGATGTACCTACGTCCAGTTGTCATTAACTATGTGGGTGCATCTACCTACACTTGTGATTGATTGGTTTTAGATGGTGTGGGTCTGACGTCGGTGTGTTGTCAGTTCAGTTAAATTCCTCATTCATCAGCTTGGAAAATAATTGAAAAGTGTCCGAATTTTTGAGTTTTTTCAAACTGAGTGACTATATGAAGTTGTCAGACCAAATGTCAATTAATACTTTGTCTTTGTCTCTCCCCATTATTTTGTCTTGTTGCATTGTTTTTCCTTTTTCCAGTTCTGATAATAACCTGCCAGAACTTGCTGATCTGACGCTCCAGACAGTTTGTTACACAGAACCATCTGGGAAGTTGTCCTTAGAAACTGTTTGGAAAAGGGCAGGCACTATCAAAAAAAAAAACTTGCCAGGTAATTGGATGAACCATCTGTCTATCACGTCTAACACAGGCTAACATCAAGCAATCAGATCAAACGCTTGCCGAAGCCGGTCGGGAGAAGAGTGAAAACATCTTTTCCATAGAGAAAAGCCTTCAGTGCTGTTCTTTGCTGTTCTTTCAATGAAGAAATACTCTCCAGTTCTGATAAAACTGATGCTACCACAGTATCTACACTAACCTTTTCAGGAGCCTCCATTGTTTGTTTGAGACAAGTCATTTCCATGGATGCTTCTTGCTGTCATCACACCCCGTAGCTGCCAGTAGCTGCCACTTTTGGTACAGACACAAACGGATAAACTGAAGCGTGGCAAGATGGATTCTTGTGAATTTGTGATCTTGTGAATGCAGCTGCATTGCAAGATAAAGAACTTCTTGTAACTGGTCCCAAAGTTGGAACCATCCAAAAAAATGTTTTCACTCTAGAAACAAACTGAGCCATGGTTCAGTTTGATCTAGGTCAATACCAGCCCTTTCGGTCAGACCAAGGTTTGGTTTTTCATCCAGACCATGTTCCAAGAGAGGTTTAATACCTGCAGTTATGGTTCAGATCAAACTGAAAAGTCCAAAAGTATGGACCAAATGAGTCAGGTGTGGAAGAGTCTAACCAACATCTGAACACCTAAACCTGGATGACAAGTGAACATTTCAGGTGTCTAGGTTGCATAAAGCCATTGTTTCAAAAGAATTAAGATTATATTTCAAATGTGCCACAGGTCCCAATGGCTTTAAACAATGCTTATGCATAACCTAGGGTTCCCCAGTATATTCTGAAAGATAATGCACTTATTTTGTTTTTGTATCTTTCAAAAAATTAAAGAACCCTACAACTGTCCAAAATAACTATCTTTATCCCCACTTGAGCAATGCTATGACTGCAGGCCTTTTTGAGTGTCGCCATTTTGAATGGGTAAAAACAATTTTACATTTAGACACCGTCAGATGAGACTTTATCCAAACAATTTAGTTTCTGTTTAATGTGCTTTGACTGAACTGAATAGTTGCTTATTACACATCCAGCAGACACAGACCAGCATTGAAATTTATTACTTTAGTACTTGTTCTGACCATGTGATTGAGGAAAAGACCTGACTCTGGAGCTGCTAAATGTTTCACCATGTTCACTGGCTAGCTGCTAACTTTATCTATCTGTGTTTTTATACTTGCCAGGTAAAGTGGAGCGGAGGTTTTAGAGCTTTTTCACTGACAACGAGAATTTGTGAAGAAAAACGGGGAACTGTAGAGGCAGATGACAATTTCTTTGTGGGATCATAACTAACGAGGGATAACTTTTATATTATACATAGTCATTTGATCTTTTAAACCAAATTTAGCCCAGATTTAAACTAGACTTCTAGGAGTCTTTTGACTTGCAAATCACCAATTAATTGACATAAATACCCAACAAGAGACATCTATTTTTGCGTGACATTTAGGGATTGTTAACTCTGAAGTATCCAATATGCTAAAGTCTGGCTCTCAATGTTAGCGGTGGACTTATAAAAGCAATACACTCATGGCATCCAGAAATGCGTGGACACATTTGGACAACATTCTGGGCAGCAAATATGCGCAGCATTCAGAATCTGGAGGTGAACAGCAGCTTACATCATTCTGCGGCTGAAATTAGCAGAACAAGAAAAACAATCATGATTTAGTAAGCTATTTTGACATCTTGTTTCTGGTCACAGTGTCATTATAGGGCCATAAATGTGTGTTTCATAAACCCCAAAAAATGCCACCTGGCACGAGGCCATTTCAGTTAGTTTCTCTGGTTCTATGGCAGCCAGGAAGGATTTATGAAACCAGAGGCAAACTACAACATTTTCAGAGTGGGATTATAACCAACCTTGACTGGTTATTGGCGACAAAGTGGAATAGTTTTGTTGAGAATTAATGGTAGAGGAGAGACGCAGTACAACCGCAATTTTTGAAGGGGCGCAAATTTATATAAAATGTGTCACCAGTGGAAAACATAGACACAAAAACCACATTATCTGGAAGTGACAGCTTTTTCAAATGCAACTAACTTACGGAAGGATTAGAAAAATAAGAAAAGAGGAAAGCTGGTTTGATCCATGACAAATACCATTATGAAGCCTGGATGCTGCACATGAAACGTGACACACAATGTTCATTTTCCATCTGAGCGACGTTAGATCTCAAATATCTCGAAGGGGGGTCAGTGCCTCCGAGGTCTGAGGAACCATGACGCTACTGACAGCCGATCTTCTTAAACTTTTCCAACTCTGAAACCAAATCTGACTGATCCGCCTTGGAAGCGTACACTCTGCTGCAGTAATCTGGTAATCATCAGACATACGCTACGCCCATGACCCGTTATTTGGTCACGACCCAGAGATTAAGAAGCCAGGATTTACAGCACATGAGAGAGCAAGCTTTCTTTCACTGGTGCCATGAGATATTACACTCTTAGAAAGAAGGGTTCCCAAAGGATTCTTCCTGAAGGGCTGAGGTTCTACTCAGAACCATTTACATGTGAAGAACCCTTTTTTGAAAAAAGGGTTGGTGAAGGGTTTGTTGTAATACTAAGGGTTTCATTAAGAAGATGAAAAATCCAAAGAACTATTTTTGGAAGAAAGACTTCTTCAAGGACTGTTGAGATCCTTGAAGAACTATTTCATCAAGGGTTCTTTGTACCATATTATAAAAAGGTTCTCAGTAGAATGCCCTGGGTGGGTTCTAAATAAAACCCTTGGAATGTAAAAGGGTTCTTGGTAGAACTCCCTGAGTGGTTTCTAGGAAAGACTGTTGGAATAGACCCTTTTACTCCCCCAGTCATCCAGATGAGTTATCAAGCTTAAAATGTTGAATCAAACATTTGTCCAGCACCAAAATCATCAAAATGTCAGGTTGTTGCATATACTTTATGTCAGGATCGATATTCCACTGGTCAAGTTTTACAGAATTCCGACAGGATCATGACTGTTTCAGAGCAATCGGTGGCTTCTATGGCTACAAGCTCTTAAAAGTGTTGACTGGACTAAAGACAACATCAAAATGGCTCGTGCTTTACAGCGTTCATTGGCAAGCCATTGTGGTCCCTATACTTCCATTGCCAAAATGCACGCACAGCTTGCTGTTTACAAACTGTAAACGGGTCTATACAAAAGGGTTTCTCAGTAGAACAGCCTGGGTGTGTTTCAAGATAAAACCCTTGATATATAAAAGGGTTCTCTGTAGACCCCCTGGGTTGGTTCTGGATAAAACCCTTGGAATGTAAAAGGCTTCTTGGTAGAATCTAATGGGTGGGTTCTAGATGTCCTTTAGTCAAGCTGTGGATGAAACCCTTGTAATATAAAGAGGATTCTGAGTAGAACCTCCTAGGTGGGTTCTAGATGAAATGCTTGTAATATAAAAATGATTCTCAGTAGAACCCCCTCAGTGGGTTATTTTTAGCATTCTTAGAAGGTGAAAAAGTTTCAGGATAGAATTCCCAGACAGGTTTCCAGATGGAACCATTACACCATAGAAGGGTTCTCTGTAGACGATCTTGTAGGGGCTTCTATAAGAAATCTTAAAGATGGTTCTAGGTATAACCCTTTATATTGGGTTCTAACAGAACTTTCTGAGAGGGTTCCAAGTGGAACCTTTAGGAACCAAGAAGGGGACAAGCTGAAGAATGCTTAATTGTTCTAGTTCACACCTTTATTTCTAAGAGTGCAGTTTTCTGATTCTTTTCGTTGCCTCTGCTCATCTTGAAGCCACTCTCTCCCTCTTTAACCGCGCCTCTCAGTTATCCATCCCTGCCTCGGCCTTTAGTAACTGTCTGCTTACACAGAGTTGTGGTATAGAGGATCTATAGCAGCTCTGTTGACTTTGGCCCCGGCCAGACAGAAAGCCGAGCCTTTAATTTGACTGGTTTCAATATCTGACCCTTAATAAAACAAATATCTTTGTTTGGAGAGAAAGAAATCACCCCCAATTACTGTCGAGCAAGGAGGGAGCGGGCACTACTGGATGTGTGTATTTGTGCGCGCAGTCTGCTCCGGGTCAGGCTAAGTCTTCAAATTGACCTGGCTTAGACAAATAAAATGGAAGAATGTAACAAGGAGCGTGGTCTCCCGTTCAAATCTGGGATCACATTTCTTCTGTAACCGCACGGCTCGCCGTGTGTCGCTCTGTTAAACCCTGATTTCTTCAGTAGAAAGTATTTTCCTGAGCCGCGACCAAAACAGCCAAAATGTAAAAAGTTTCTTGTTTCATCCTGGAAGAAAGCAGAGTTTTCTTCTTCTTTATCTCATTCCTTCCAGATCAGCCCTCATCTCTCCATGGCCAGAGTTATCCATCAGTGTCTTACTTAAAATAAACTTCATCAATAAAGGACTTTGGTTCTAAAACTAGATCCCTGCTACTGTCGACTGCCTTGTGAGGAAAGCATGGTGTGGGTTCTATGAGCATTTGTTTGGTTTAGTGCCTTTTACAAATCATGTATAATTTTCATGATACATGCAATTAGAGCTGCAATGATTAATTGATTATTTGATTAGCTGACGACTAAAGGTCCAGTGTGTCTGATTTATAGTGATTATTGTCAGAATATGGCAGTAATGTAATTTAATTTAATATTCATATAAATGTTTTCATTAGTGTATAGTCACCTAAAAATAAGGATTGTTGTGTTTTTGTTACCTCAGAATGAGCCGTTTATATCTATAGAGGGTGCAGGACCTCGTCATAGGTTCTCCTGCAACGCTTTGAAGGGGAGGGTGAGACAAGGTTCAATCTGCAAGTTCACCGCAAGATGCAACTCCCACACACTGGTCATTTAAATTAATCGCCAATTGTTTTAATAATCAATCGATTGGGTTTGAGTCACTTTTTAACAAAATAAAGTTCAGTTTCTCAGATTTCAGCTTCTTAAGTGTGAAAATTTTCTAGTTTCTTTACTCCTCTCTGAAAGTAAACTGAACAACTTTAGGTTGTGGACATAAGACATTTGAGGACGTCATCTTAGGCTTTGGGAAACACTGATCAATATTTTACACAATTCTGTGACATTTTAGAGATCAAACAACTAGTCACTTAATCAAGGAAATTATCGTTGGATTAACCGACTATAAAAATAATCATCGCAGTGAGCTGTGAACCTGAAAGATTAGATTTTTAATTGAAAATATTAAAATTTTAACATTCACTTTCATTTCAATCAATTTACTCAATATTTTTTTAAATCTTTTTTATTGTTTTCTCTTTTTTTTTTTCATTTTTACAGTATATTCAATTTCTTCATGAATGAAACTTATTTTCCTTTACAGTTTAAATTAATTTGTTTACATTACATTATTATTTCGTGATTTAAAGGAATAATTTGGCATTTTGGGAAATATAGTTTTTGCTTCGCTGAATTTTTGTGTGTAAGGTACTTTTAAATCATGATTGAAGGATTATAGCCAATATATTAATAATATATTTTTTGTATAATTTGTTTTTAAGAATTGCTTGTTGCCAATGTGAACAGATCTGTAACAGGCATCAAATTTAGTCTTTCACTAACATCATTATCATATGAAAATTATGTTAAATTACATAAAGTTGTGGCAAAGAAGAAAGAAAGTAATACTGTATTTGTAAGTTTATGGATGTTATCAAATAAAGGAATGAAAAAGGCAAATGGAAAGTTTGTCTGACATTCTGGTAAATGTCAAAGTGTTTGATCATGAATGAATGAAATGAGTCAGAAGATGAGTTTGTTACCTACATGAAGGCTGGAACTAGAGGTGGAAAGGTTAATGATAGCTGAACTGGCTCCATCTGCAAGCTAGACACACAAGAATATATACACACACACACACGCACACACAAACACATAAAAACACATACACTCTCAGGTTAGCAGGTTAGGGTTAGCCATAAATATTAGCCTCAAACGAGACAAACAATTTACATTATTCAATACATTCTGTCCAAAACATTAGAAATAAACATGAAACACACTGTATACATCAATACTAACATCATCAGACATTACATACTAACATTAGCAGACATATTAGTGACTCAAACACACAGAAATATCGTCATCACCATCATGTGTTCAATTAATAAAAAAAAAAAAAAAACTGGAGCCCAAACTTGTTCTGGGAGGGAAAAACTGAGCACAGTGCCTTAAATTTAAATCAGAAAACATTTTGTTTCCTTGGGAGATCCCTGGTGTCTGCAACGTGCAGACAGCAGTGTTCAGTTAATGCTGATCGGCCACGACAGAGCCCAGATTAGAAAGACAAAGTGTTTATATGAGGTCACGGAGGAGCTGAGCACATGGAGGAACAGAAGAAGAAGAAGACAGGAAAGGGCGAGGCAAGGATGCTGCAAAATACCAGCATGAATATAAACAACCTCAACATGTGTGGGCATAAATTAGGAACCAATTTAAAACTTTTCTGGGTCTTTTTACTGTAGATACTCACCTTAATGTCAGCAGTTCAGTTCCATAGAATTACTTTACATAATTTTTAATAAATAAGTCAAGGTTTGGTTTCTCTTTTTACTACATGCTCTCACTCAGTTACTTACTCTTTCAGGTTGTCACTTATGTTGCCTAAATGTCTAAATGTAGTTTAAATGGTGGACCACAATTGTAAGTGATAAAGTGAAATCAGTGAAGACGGGTAACACCGGAGTTTGAAGAAGTAATCAGATGTTTTACTTAAGTTAAAGTAATGATACAGTGTAAACATACTCTGTTTAAAGTCCTGCATTTAAGTAAAAGTACAACCCAAATTCTGAAACAGTTGGGATGCTTTGTAAAAAATAAAAACAGAATGCAATAATTAGCAAAACATGACTTACATTCAATTGAAGACAGTACAAAGACAGGATATTTATTGTTCAAAGTGATAAACTTGATCATATTTTGTAAATTCTGAATTCATTCTGAATTTGATGACTGCATCGTGTTCCCAAAAAGCTGGGACGGGGCAGCAGAAGACTGTGAAAATCTCAAGAAATGTCAAAAAACATCTGTTTGGAGGATTCGACAAGTAAACAAGTTAAGTGATAACAGGTTATAGTACTATGATTGGGTATGAAAGGGGCGTCTTCGAAAGGCTCAGTCGTTCACAAGCATGGATTGGGAGAGGTTCACCACTTGGTGGAAAACTGCGTGGGCAAATAGTTCAACGGTTTAAGAATGTTTCTCAACACAAGCTAAAGGAACTTAGGGATTTCGCCATCTGCAATCCATAATATCATTTAAAGATTCAGAGAATCTGGAGAAATCTCTGCATGTACGGGACAAGGCTGAAAACCAACGCTGAATGGCTGTGACCTTTGACGGCTCAGGCGGCACTGAATTAAAAATGTATATAATTGTATAAAGGATACTACAAAGAACACTTTGGAAAACTGGTGAGTCCACATTTCAGATTGTTTTCAGAAATCATGGACATTGTGTCCTCCAGGCTAAAGAGGAAAAGGACCATCCAGATTGTTACCAGCACTAACTTCAAAAGCAGCATCTGTGATGGTATGAGGGTGTGTTAGTTCCCATGGCATCATGGGTAACTGTCACATCTGTGAAGGACCCATCAATGCTGAAAGGTACAGATTTTGGTGCAACATATGTTGCCATCCAGATGTTGTTTTCAGAGACGTCCCTGCTTATTTCAGCAAGACAATGTCAAGACACATTCTTTCACGTGTTACAACAGTGTGCTTCATAATAAAAGAGTTCAGGTACTAGACTGACCTGCCTGCAGTCCAGACCTGTCTCCTGTTGAAAATGTGTGATGCATTATGAAGCACAAAATCCAACAACAGAGCCCCCAGACTGTTGATCACCTGAACACTTACTGAGTGTTGTTAAAAGTAAAGGTGATGTATCACAGTGATAAACATGAACCTGTCACAACTTTACTGGAAGGTGTTGCAGGCATCAAATTCAGAATGAGTGTATATTTCCAAATATACAATAAACATAATCAGTTTGAACATTAAATCCTTTGTGCCATATTCAGTTAAATATAGGTCAGTGTTTTTGCAAATAATTGCATTGTTTTTATTTACGTTTTACACAACGTCCCAACTTTTTTTGGAACTAGGGTTGTAAATGTAAGACACATTTACACCGAAGAAGCCAATTAAACTATGCTGTTGTTTGCAGCTGCTTGCTGACCAAATGTTGCACTGCTCACAATACATTTATATATCAAAATGATTTATTGATCAGTTGTGGTCAGAATGAAACTGATCGACGAGTGTGCAGAACTTTTGTCTGTCACTGCAAATGTACATATTGGTTGCATCATTGTTATTGTATCCATGCAAAGTTGTTTTGATGTCAAAGCACTTTAATTGGATGGAGGCGTTAACGTCAGGGCGTGTACGCCAATTTCAACACCGCACTCTCATCACACACACACACACACACACACACACACACACACACACAAACACACACACACACACACTGATGAACACTAGTTTAGCTCATACTGCACATTTTTGGAGCTCTCATGTCACCAAACATTTAAAACCGCCCCCCACAAACAAAACGAGACAATTGAGTTTTTGCATTAGTTAAAGAGAATGGAAAAGTCCCATGATGTCTGCTAATGTTGAATAGTGTGTGTGTGTGTGTGTGTGTGTGTGTGTGTGTGTGAGCGTGACGGCCAGAGAGAGAAAAAGAAACAGCTTTTGACCTCATCGATATAAAATTTTTGGTTTAAAACTCTGCAATAAGACATGTGTGCGTGTGTGGTGTGTGTGTGTGTGTGTGAAGCTGTTGTGGCGCCTGTGGGTTCAGGGATAGCAAAGAGGGACATACACAGACATTGAAAGAGAGAGGAAGAGCAGGGCGGATTTGAAGATGATGATGAAGGATCACAGAGGGGATGAGCGGCCGATGAACCACAACAGCGAGGAGAGAGAAGAAGAAAAAAGAGGAGGATAACATGCCCTTTAATGAGCTACCACATTAAAACGACTGTCAGCTTGATAGATTGAGAAGGAAAGAAGGAATGAGAAAATGAATTAAAGGGGTGAAGGGAATTAAAGAGTGGGAGGGAGAGAAAAGCAAAAAAAAAAGTGTGGAATGTGGACAGACATGGCCCAAGAGGAGGAGATGAAGGTGGGAAAAGAACCAATCTGGGTTTAGAAAAAAGATGGAGCAGAGAAGAACACAGGTGAAGGCAAAAGAAAAACAAAGCAAAATATGAGTGAGAGAAGGGAAGTTTAAGGGAAGAAGGGAGGGAGAAGAAGAGAAGTGAAAACAAAAAGGATGAAGACAAGAAGTAAGTAAGAGTGAAGGAAACAAGGAGCAAGAAGACAGCTTATTTTGCTGTTTAGACCATTCCTCAAAACTGTGTATGCATTGCAGATCACGATTCAGGTTTCCAGCCTGCAGGTTTGGGGAGTAACAGATTACATGTAAATGGATTATGTAATCTGGATGCCAAAAAAAGGTAACTGAATTACATTACAGTTACAGATAAAAAAAAAGATGTAATCAGATTACAGATCCATAGTAGAAATGGAGATTATTAGTAGGATTGCAATGTTAAAATAAAGAACGATGTACTACCATGCTCCCGTGAAAAAAATGCTTCTCTGGGTGGATATTTCAACATTTTTTTGTCTTTGAATTAATCAATCAATCAATAAATTACACATATTAAAGGAAGAAACAGCTGCACAAACTACAGTATGTGCGTCAAGGCAGTTTGATCCGTCTCAAAACACTTTTGTGCGTGTTCGGAGATAGGTGCAATAGGTGTACTTCAAAACGCCTGCATCAGGTGCTTTCAGTGCGTTTGGGCCTTTAGTTTGTTTAAGTTATTGTATTATTTGGTGTTTTTACCCGTTAGTTTATATCCAAACTAATATCACTTGTTGTGGATGGATGGATGGATGGATGGAGGCAGTCGTCGACCAGCAACTCCTGTGTTCTGCAAACTGTTTTTGTCAGAGGAGTCTGGAGCGATACAACAGTTTTAGCTTCCTCTTATTGAGCTACCTCAAACTCAGAGAGCTTTAGTTGCACCTGTTTTGTGGACTAAAAAACTAAACCAAACCTTTAATTAGCAATAGGGTGATAATGACTGAATTTTCATTTGTGGGTGAACTGCCCCTTTAAATGACAACATTTCAAATTTGGTTTAAAACACATTTCTAATTTTAGATCATTACGTAGATAAGACCCAACATTACATAGTTAGAAAGCTATTGTGGATTTGGTTTTTCAGAGACAGAGAAGAAAAGATGAAGGGAGACACCAGGGGGTGAAAGATGAAGTACGGGAGGGAAGAGATGAGGAAGGAGGCGTGGATGAAAACAGATGGAAGAAGAGTTCCAGGACGACCCTTTGGGCATAATGAGACAGAAGACAACTAACAAGGAACAGACTCCCCGTGTTTGTTTATACACACACACAGACACACTATAAGGCACACACAGAAACCACAGGGTCTGTCTTGGATATCATCGAGGGTCAGATTTTCCCCTTCAGTGATCACCAGGAGGAAGACTTCACTGAGAGAGGGAGGGGAGGAAGAGGAAGGAATACAAGAGAGGAGGAGAGGAGGACCACAATGAGAGAGTAAGAAAGAGAAGCAGGAGAACAAGGCAGGAGGAGAGGAGGAGGAAGAGAAGGAGAAGGTGGATGAGAAGCAGAGAAAGAGGAGTGGGAGATGAGATGAGGGGGACAGAAAGAGAAGATGAGGATGCAATAAAGGAAAGAAGAGTAGAGGGGAGAGGAGGAACTTAACAAAAAGAGACAAGAGAAGAGAAACATGGAGGGGAAGGAGGAGGATACACTCTTAGAAATAAGGGTTCCAAAAGAGTTCTTCCAAAAGTATTTGCTTCTGAAGAGCCCTTTTTAAAAAGTTCCAGAAAAAAACCTTGTAATATAAGAATGGTTCTCAATATAACCCCCTGGATGGGTTCTAAATAAAACCATTGGAATATAATAAGGGATCTCAGTAGAACCCCCTGTGTGAGTTCTAGCTAAAGCCCTCGGAATGTAAAAGGGTTCTTGGTAGAACCCCCTGGGTGGGTTCTACATAAAACTTTTTGAAAACAAAATGGTTCTCGATAGAATCCCCTAGATGGGTGCTAGATAAAAATTCTTGTTAGCACCCTTAGGTGTGAATGTTCTGGATAGAACATTTTACAGATGGATGTTGGGTTCTATGTAGAACTCTGAAACAATTTCAAGCGGAATATTTTAAAAAGTTTAACCAATAATCAATGGGAGAAACCAAAGAACTCTTTATGGTTCTTTATTTCTAAGAGGGAACGAAAAAAGGAGGTGAGAGGAAAAGCAAAGGAAACAAGAGAGAAAAGAGGAAGAAAAACGACGTGACGAGGAGGGAAGAGAAGATGAGAAAAGAAGAGGGGAAAAGGAAGGATGAGAAGAGGTAGAGGTAGAGAAGAGCTGAAGCAAAGAGAGGAAGACAAGATGAGGAGGAAACAGAAAGAGAGAAGAAATTAGACAAAGTGGGCAACAAACAAGAAGAGGAAATTAGGGGAAAAGAAAGAGGAGAGACAAGGAGGACACCGACTTTTAGAAAGGCCAAGAAAAAATGACAGAAGAGAGGATGATGAAGACAAAAAGGAAGGACGACAGCAGCTGACAGGAAAGAGGAAAAAGCATAGAAGAAAAGAATTAGTGAAGGACTCCAGAACAGAAGTCTTGTATCCACAGAGAGGAGGCTGACAGGAATCACGAGCTTGGAATTCTTTCCCGAAGAATCAGAAGTTCTCCACAGATTCACTGTCTTTGAACGTTACTTCGATGCTCTTTAAAGGGCCAATTCAGTGGTTTTCCACGTTGTAGCCCATTAACTTCAAATCCTGTACACTTTAAACATTACTGCAGAACATTTTCCAAGATCTACCAGACTGTCTTTACTGATTTCTTAAAAGGCAGCCATTTGTTTCAAACTATTACGGTTCAAAATAAATGTCACCTAGCAGAGAAAAGCAGAGAAACAGGCCGACTGTGTCTAAAGGTTGAAAAAATCCATGAAGAAGAAAAATCAAAGGTTTCTGGCAACAACAAACATGGAGACACTGAAGGAGGTTGTAATTAAATACATCGCAACATGTGGACGAAGATTTTTTTTTAACTGACCTATTGACGACAAATGTCATTTCCGTAGGATTTTTACAATGTGGTCGTGTCTCACTTTAACTGTTGGCCATACTGCACCCATGACTTTCATTGGCACTGCTCCATTTCATCGTTGTCTATAAGCTTTCATATCCATATCATAACGTTAGTTCAGACCTGAACAAACATGTTGAAACACAGAAGTCAAACAATAACATGAACTAATTAACAAACACAAACAGCGGTCCACAGCAGGACTTTATCACATATGCATTTTTACTATTTCTAGCCAAGTCAAGACCGACTTGATCGATCCCATCTCTACGAATATTTGCTTCAGTCAACGCTAAGCGAGGTCGAGATCAGATTGAAATTTCACAACATTACTTCGCCCAACTAGAAGAGTGACCCAGCAGAGTGCTTATCCCCACCATGCAACCTGAAACAAATACTTGGACGCCTTTGTAATCACCAACATTTTGAATGATTTTGTCAGATTTATCATATGAATTCCAGAGTTATGACCAAATATGTGTTTTGTCAGGTCACAGTGACCTTTAACCAACAAAATCTATTCAGTTCATCCTTGAGTCAAAGTGAACATTCGTGCCAAATTTGAAGAAATTCCCTCAAGGTGTTCTTCAGATATCATGTTCACTGATCGGTCCAGCAGTATTAGAGATTAGCTGCGGACAAGCTGCGGGTCTGTTGGTTACACATACACACAATCGCATGATCCCCTTCAGGCTTTACACGTGGCAGAGATGAATACAGAAAAAGAAACACTAGTTACTGTTAATTTTAAGTCTCTGCAAGCTGATTTTAGCATCAGTAGTCAGAGAGAACATCAAAACTTCGACTTCTCTTTTCGTCATCATCTCCAAGTTCAACTTTTGTCTCCCTTTTCTTTTTCCTCTCCATCTTTAACTCCACTTTCTAACAGTAACGTCGCTCTCCCTGAACTCTGTCTCTTCACCCACTATTTTTAGTAAATGCAACAACAACAGTATAAACACAATAACTAGTTGGGTTTTTTTATGTTTTCTTTAATGGACTTCGGGGACCACAGTTTGATGACGGTGCATTCCTGAGCCCGTCCAGCTCCCTTCAGTCCTTATTGGAACAAACGTGATTACACAAGGATCGCTGCGGTCTGTGTGTGTCTGTGTGAGTGTGTGTGTGCGTCTGCATTATTTATGTTTGCCCCCTCAGCAGAGTGTATGACAGCCTCCTGCAGTCTGCCAAACCAATAAGACCAAATTATGTTGTCTCCTGATTCTATACAATCCTCTATTCACTAATATACACAAAGAAACCATTTAATAGACCACAGCAGTGTGTGTGCGGTGTGTGTGTGTGTCAGGGGATAGGAGGTTGTTTCGTGTGTTTACAGACTTTGCATTTTCTCCATCAACAGTAATTGACTTCATGCTCTGTGCTCTTGCGGATGTTGGATATCCTCAGTTGACATATTTGCGAAACAGGTTTAATTATCAGGCCGTGGAGTTAATTAAAATGAAAGACATAAAATACTGTAAGAGATTAAAATGGACCCAAGATGATTGTTCTCAGTGTACTCTGCCCTGTAAGCTGCCATGATGTTGTGTTGTTCTGTCCAGTGTTAGAAATAAGAGTTCCAATAGGATTCTTTTGAAGGGCTGAGATTCTACCCAGAACCACTTGCTTTTGTGAATAAAGTGTTCATCAAGTTCTTTGTGAGACTAAGGGTTCCATTAAGAACCCTTTTTGGAAGAAAGAGTTCTTCAAGGATTGTTCAAATCCTTAAAGAGCTCCTTCATCAAGGATTTGTCAGTGGCTATCTTGTACCACAATATAAAAGGCTTTTCAGTAGAGACTCCTGCTCTGTTCTAGATAAAATACTTGGAATATAAAGGGTTCTTGGCAGAACCCTGGGAGGGTTCTAGATAAAAACCCTTTGAATATGAAACGTCTCTTGGTAGAACCCCCACGGCAGGTTCTAAATGAAACCATTGGAATATAAAAAAGGTTTTTGGTAGAACCTCATTCATAATTTCTTGCTAGCAAACTTACAAGGTGGATTAGAACCCCCCAGAAATGGTGGGAGTGAGGGAGTCAGAGGGTTCTGGGTGGAACCATTATGTAATAGAAGGGTTCTTCTCATAGAGGAGTCTGGATAAAACTTTTCATGGATGTTTCTAGGTATAGGGGTTCCGTTAAGCACCCTTTTCATCCAAAGAACTCTTTTTGGAAGGAAGAGTTCTTCAAGAATCATTGAAATTCATTCATTCATTCATTCATTTTCTGTAACCGCTTATCCATGAGGGTCGCGGGTGGCTGGAGCCTATCCCAGCTGACATTGGGTGAGAGGCGGGGTACACCCTGGACAAGCCGCCAGTTCATCACAGGGCTGACACATAGAGACAGACAACCACTCACTCTCACATTCACACCTACGGGCGATTTAGAGTCACCAATTAACCTGCTGCATGTCTTTGGACTGTGGGAGGAAGCCGGAGTACTCGGAGAGAACCCACGCGGACACGAGGAGAACATGCAAACTCCACACAGAAAGGCCCTGCTGGCTCGGGGATTCGAACCCAGGACCTTCTTGCTGTGCGGTGGCAGCGCTAACCACTGCGCCATCGTGCCGCCCACATTGAAATTCTTAAAAAAGAAAAAAAAAAAACTCCTTCATCAAGGGCTTTTTGTACTACAACAGTAAAGGGTCTCGGTAGAACCCCCTGGGTGGGTACTAGATAAAACCCTTTAAGTTAGCTAATGTCAGCCAAAGGCTAGCTAACTAGCTAGGTAATCTACATCAATCATTAGCTGGCTAGTTACATTTGATCGTTTTAGCAAAACACTAGCTAACTACTTTAGCTATCATTTGTGGGACTTGTAAAAGCAACATATAGTCACATCTTAAGTTAGCTAGTGTTGGCAAATCACTAGCTTACAATTTAGGTAGTTCAGCTAGCTAGTTTGCTAGCTTTTTGATAACATCAGCTATCAGATGAAACTGGCTACAATTGATGTAGGTTAGCTGGCTAGTTGAATAACTTTTTGCTAACATCAGCTATCAGAGGTCACTAGCTAGCTAATGATTGGTGTAGATTACCTAGCTATTTAGCGAGCATTTTTCTAACAACAGGTATCAGAGTTTTGTTTTTATGTTTTTATCAGACTTTTTGGTAACATTAATTAACTTAAGATGAATATATGTCACTTTTGCAAGTCCCCCAGCAACATCTTTTTCTTTTCAACACAGATGAGCCTATCACATATCATACACAGAAAACAAGAAAGGAAGAAGTTGCCATAAATGACTATAGATGACTACATAACACTTGCTACCATCACAGTAGTACAAAAAACAAGCTTAGGTAGCCTTCAAATTCTTTACATTTTTTTGTTTGAAAGGTATTTTTTACAGTATGTAAATCTGTAAAATTATGAATTCTGAAAGTTGTGAGCATTGTTGTTATTGGTTTTAACATGCAAACAGTTTAATACTACTGTATGTTGGTTCATGTATGTGTGGTTATGTCTGTGGGTTTGAGTGTGTTGTGTGTGTGTGTGTGTGTGTGTGTGTGTGTGTGTGTGTGTTTATTGTTTCTGAAACTAGAGAAATTTGAACAAGAATTAGGTCGTTTGGAAAATAGTTTCCATGTTCCTTCCTCAGGCAGTGGAAAGAAAGAAAGAAAGAAAGAAAACTAAACATCTTAAACTTGGAGAAAAGACACCAAAAGCAAAGGCAGAGAGAACATTAATGATTGGTAACAAGCACGGGTCTCGTGGTCGCCACGGTAACCACCGACCACAGAGACTGTTGCCATGTCATCATGTCAGAACATGTTTATTTATGCTGCTGGTACCACTGAACACACACACACAGAAACACACTTAGACCAAGATACAGACACATGCACATTCAGACTCCCCTTTTAATCAGTCATTACAACTGTACAAATGCCATAACACACACACCCCACACACACACACACACACAGATGTTCCCTGTGGAAAGATGAATGTTTCATACTTGCCCTTTACACTTATTGGTTATAACACCCCACACCCGAGAAAGCGCACGTCTGCACACTCAGAAAGATGCACATACGCAGATAAACAGGCATCAATAGAAATGTCATCACACACACACTCACACACACACACACGCACATATTCCTCATGCATTTGGAAAGTCATTGGATCACTGGGTTTTAAACCACTTACAGTAGATTCAGCTGTAATGAAGAGCAACTGGGGAACAAAAGTTCAACTGCAGTTTTTCTTTTACCAAACTGATGCAAGAAATATCTTCTTTTTGTGATTCTAATGGTTTGATTTGTTCAATAAATGTGATACCTGTGACAGCATGTATTGATTACCAATCAATAGTGGTATAACTTGGTTCAGTTGATGTTAACAAATTAAAAGAGCTCAGTGAATACGAGTATAGAAGCCTGAATATGTTGCGTTTTTATTAATTGCTTAGTATGGAGATATTTGTTATATGCTAGAGTAGCTTTCTTGCCCTGAACCTTGTCTTTCAGACAGTGCAAATTTCAAGCCAAGGTTATTATACTTAATCGAAACTAAAAACTAAAACTAGGTGTGAAAAGACATTTTAGTTACTGAAATAAAACAAAAAAATGATAACTAACTGAAGTGATACTGTTCTGGAAACAAAAACCGAAACTAAACTGAATTGAAAACAAAAATTAAAAACAAAAGCAGAAACTAATTTAAAAATACAAAATGAATAACTCGCTTTCAAACTCCATTTTTTATATTTATTTTTTATGTTAATCATGGTCGGCATGTTTCCTGCAGCTGCCATTCTAAGTTTGAACATTCAGTAATTATCTCTCTCTGTTTAGTAGTTTTCATTGTCAGTGGCGGAGTCCGCCATTCCTGAATTGGACTTAAGTTACCAACACAAGTAGAAAGAATTCACAGCATGTGCTTCGGTATTACTGTTGATAATTTTATCCCATTGACTCAAGTCTGCTAAGAAGTGTCAGCCATGTTAAATATTGCTATGATTACTCTGATTGCTGTCAGGCCTGGCTAGAGTAAAAGGAAAAAATGAAAGAAGGGAAGTAGCAGGGTCCCATTTATCAGAACAACCATAAATATAACAGGATCATAACTTAAAAGTTGAGATTCTCTTCTGCTTCACTGCTAAATTGTAACTGTCAAACATTCCCGTTCCCATTAAATTTTATTGCAATAATGTCAACACAGATGTTGCAAACTTGCAAACTGCATTAGATCTTTTTAAAGAACGCTGGGCTGCAAAAATCATCACTTTCACTTGAATGATATATCAGTTGACCGCTATTATCAGCACAGTTCTATTGGCTGATATTGTTATCAGCATATATGTTGTCCAATATGCACCAATATGAAACTTTTTTTTTACCAAAACATAATGCGATTGTTTTTACTTGTTAGCTTTATAGGCAACATTTGATGTGCATTTGATCCTTTATCTTAATTCAAGATTAATATATGACATAGTTTGCTCTCTTTTGTGTTTGTGTTTTTTTTTTATGTTTTAGTTATTTATAATTATTAAAAATTTCAGTGAAAGTTCACAGTTTCAGTGTCGTGAAATCAATTTGGACAATTAAGTTTATTGTTAGATTCAAAATGTCACAAATACTCAAAATGTGCATTAATCCACAACTAAAAATAGTCCCCAACAAATACATTATTCACTCCTACATTTACTAAAAACTACAGTGACCAACTACAGTGACCAGCTGTTTTAGGAAATTACTGAGCTTTTAAATCATTTTAAAGGTGTGCGTCCTGAGTAGGAAACAATAGGCTGAGAGCCACAGACAGTGACAGGGATGCTGATGTATTGAGAGACAAACTACTACATTGATTTTTTGGTCTTTCCATTGAATTCCTGAAAAACGAGCAATGTAATAGCACTTATTGCTCAGAAATAAAGCAAAGAGCACCTTTAACCAGCTAACTGACAGGACAGTTTTACCTGGTCGGGCACGAGCGGCTCCTCGTCATCGATGTCAATAAAAGCGTCCCCACTAATTAACTGGGGCGTCTCACCTACACACACAAACACACAGTAGAAAAAAATATTTTTAATTTTCATGATCACTCTATCTTTTTCTTGCTCGACATGTTTATCTGTCCATGTCTTACGTCTCCACTCCTCCTCCTCCTCCTCCACTGGGCGTTCCTCCTCTGGGCTGCACCGATACTCCTCTAGCGCCCGGATGGTGCACTGACCGACCACCGGCTTCCTTCCAAACTGGCGGTTGTCGATGACTTTGATAACGATCGGGGGCATGTAGAGGTCCTCGCTGGGAAGTCTCTGTGGAATAAAAGAGAAAAAAGAAGTAAGGAATTAAAAAAGAGAAAAGCGTGATGGAGAAAGACACAAGAGGAAAAGAATATATGTTAAAAAAAAGATGAGACGTATAAAACAAGACAAGATGAGAAAAAAGCACCACATCCTCTGACCTACAGCTACACTGGGCTCTTGACTCTAATCGGTTATGCCACCTGCCTGCCTGATGCTGATTGGCTCTGGCTGATGACTGTCTAAAGCTGATTGGTCATGCCTTGGTGGCAGTCCAATCAGGGCATCGTTACACCTTGGCAGACCCCTCCCACGCAAAGGAAGAAATGACTGAATCCATCGAGGTAGAGATTTGATCTTTGCGACCGAAATCAGGACATAAACACCACTTTGAATTAAGATCTCAGTTTGACATTTAAAATAAATGTTTACATGTACGGTGACTCGGTGAACAGCAACATTCATGTTACATGACAACGTGGTCTGTTTTTTCCATCCTGTGCCAATTTTAAGAAGACTCCGTGAAACCACTGACTGCCATCAAATGTCACCACAACTTGTGTAGTAAGACAGCAGAATTATTGTCACTCCGAGTGCCAAAAGACCGCAGAGTTTTTGTCTTATTCTGCACTGAATTTATGCAATTTAACTTCTGAACTGAAAAGCCTGAACGTATCATGGCATATCTGTTTCAATTGATTGTTTTAATGTATTGATTTTATTATTACAATTTAAATAGACTCGTAGCTTTTCAGAGCAGAGAAAAAGGCTTAATTATGAGGCTCAATTTCATATACTTGGCAACTGTTTTAATAATAGAGGTGATAGCTGGATTGCTGTAGTACATTTTACAGCTAATTCTGCTGCTGCTAAGCTCAGCCTCAATATTAAACTTTTCAAGCCTTTACAGCAGCTACATTGAAAGGCATGAATATCTCTATAATAGTATCATTTAGCCAGGCTGGTTCGAGGAAAAAGAAAACTTGGTAACTGTGATCCGTCTGACCTCTCTGGCTTTAAAAAAGGCTTAAGTGGGGGCTGATGATGCTAAACTCACACAATAAACTGAGAGAGCTAACATTAGGTGGTTAGACTCTTGAAAGAGTTGTATTTAAGGAAACTATGCACATGACATTTTCTTATGCCCCCATGCCATACGAAAACACTTACGCAGTCAACTTAAGACCTTAATATTGTTAACATTAAATGCTTGGACTGAGTTCAGGGGCTGGATTTAAGGGAAAAATATGTGCATATTTCCACAGTCCGGTTAGGGCTGTCACACTCTTGCGGTGGTCAACACAGGACCTTAATCTTGTTAACATTAAACTGCCGGAGCCAAAGCAAGGATATGTATTTGAGGGAAAAATATGTGAATATTTCCATACTCCAGTTAAAGCTGTCATAATAAAACACTGAGGTGATCAACTTCAGACCTTAATATTGTTAACATTAAACTCTGTGAGCCTGTTCTGGAGCTGCTGTGAGGAAAAACGTGAGTAATATTTCCATATTTCAGTTTAGGTTTTCATAAGAAAACACTTAGGTGGAATGTAATGGCACTGATGTAAACTCAGTGGAAATATATTCAAGGAGGGCAGTTTTACAAGAAGAATAAATAATGACTGTAGGGGCTTCCTGATTTCAATATTTTGGTTTTGTGTTGATTAAAATAAATGATTCAATCAAATAAACATTCTATATTACATCTACTAACACACTGACAATGAGGTCAAGTTAGGTGCATGTAGTTTAGTTTGTCCATAAAAATCTAACTAAAAATCTCCCTCTGCTAACTGTTAAATGTATGTAATTTTGGGGTCCAAGCCCCATCAGTGCTGGGAACCCTATTGAAACTGTTCAAATTTCGGTATTTTCAAGTACTAGCCAACACTGTACAAGTTAAGTGAGCAAAAATAGCAGGGCAGGTACGGGAGCATGTACAGCAGGTGTCAATTTATGTACAATGAAAGATTTTCAGACTGTTTGGTCACTAAAGTAACCTCAGTTCTCTGAAAATGAGGCTTTACCATAAAAGTTATATAAAAATTGTAGGGCTGGTACAGATGGGCGCACATACCTCAGACACTAAGACTGACACACGTCCACCAGAAGGTGGCACTATAATCAAGATAAATGCATAACGGCTCCTAATTTCCACATGGTGCATTAGTACATCAAAAACCTTATATCCACATGTTCCCTGAATTGAGTTGAATCTCATGGTATAGGACACGCTCATTTCCGCCTTTTTAGACAGGTAGACAGGAGAATACACATGTATCTATACGATCATCATCTATTGTATAGAGAAAAATATTTTAAAAAAAGAAGTAAACTAAAATCTCGAAATATGCAACACATACTTTTTTGAGTGCATCCTAGACTGTGAGTCCAGTTTACACAAAACTTGATAAGTAGAATCTATGGAGGCCCATGACGAAAAGTTATCAAAAGAATTTTGATAATCAAATAAATGCAGAGATTAAAAGAGGATAACTTCCTGTAGCTAGCAGTCAAAACACAAACTGTGGAATATCTTGGCAAGAATTGCTTATTTATTATTATTTATTATTATTGCTTATTAACACAGATGACTTTCTTGGCTGTTGAATTATACATGACCCTGAAATTTAAAGAAAATAAATTGTGTTACCACCTCTACCCATAAGATATCAGCCATGCCATGTCAGATTCAGTGAAATGTATGACCTCATTCTGCAGTGACATCCAGTTTAAAAGCATCTAGTTAGAATTTGTACCACAGTCACGTCCTTAATAAAAATCTCCACCCTGCATTAGTAATATATACACTGGTCACCATGGGAAAAGTCCCCCACCCTGCATCTTTACAGCTCTGAACTGTAAAAATGTTCCTTTTTTGATGGAAAAAACGGCTCTGCAACTGAGCTGGAAGCATCTAAAATGACTTCTACGATGGCAGCATCTGCGGACATCCAGCGTCCACATTCAGAATTACTGCTTTTAAGCAAAGGGATGATTTCTACTTTTTTTGGAAGAAGAAGAGGAGGAACAGTAGGATCCATTATTGTGGCTTCACTGATGAAGATAAATGACTGGTGCAAACCACATCGCAGTACAACTCTCATTAGGCATGAAAGCAGTGAGCCTCTGCACTGATTACATGTGTGTGTTTATGTAGAGTACAGTGTGTGACCGTGTTCTCACCACATCAAGGATGAGCTTATTGACGTCAAAGTTTGGCTTCTTCTTCACACTGCGGATGACGACACTCTGGACCATGGTGCCTCCACACTCCACCTGCAGGCTCGGGGAGGTAACGCTGGCCAGCTGGAAGCTTTTCAGGTTACGAACGCCCCATGCTAAGATCTGACAGAGGGGACATGAAGACAAGTAAGAATACTGAGGATAAATCTGGCATTTATTTTTTCATTTATTCTGTGAAATGTTTTTTTAAAAATGAAAAATGCCTCATAATGCCTCGATATTCACATAACGATAAAATCAACCAGAGAAAAGCAGGAAATCTGCACATTTTAGAAGCTGGAATCAGCAAATGCAAATCTGTTTTGCTGTATTTATTTATTTATTTATTTATTTATTTATTTTGGCTTACGTGAAAGTAAACTAAAATATTTGCATTTCCTGAAGAAAATGCATCTGATTGCTGCATCTGCATCAATTACAGCCCAACTTCTGATAGAGTCCCAGCAAAGCGTGTTGGAGATACCACCTAAAATCGCTGGTAACTGGATGATGTGTTCAAGAGATATGACAGTGTTTTATTAACGGCCACAAGCTGGTGCTAATGTTGCCATGCTTCAATATGTCATGAACATGCTTTTGAAGAAAATCGATGGTCAGATTGTATGAAAATGTTACACACTTGTGCTAAGTGGTTACATGTGCAACATTCACTAATTTGTTTGCAATCCATTTTAGCATTGATGAATTACATCCCATGAAGTGCTTCAGAACATCATTTCAATATGGTATGTACCGAGTTTGATGAAGATCGGATTAAATAAAAAATGCTGGAGGCGTTTTGAATATCTTTTGGTTTGGGACTGATTATTAGACAACACGAGACGATGTCGTCTTTGGCTTTGGGAAACTGTGATGGATGTTTTGTTGTTTTTTTTTGTGTTTTTTTTTACTATTTTCTGATATTTTAAAGATGATTAATTTAAACTACTAGTCACTTTAGTGAGATAATAATCAGCAGATACATTAAGAATGAGAACAAATGTTATTTGCAGCCTCAGCCCCTTTATGGAGTGCTCTAAATTCAAAAGCTCTAAATATGGTTGATAGTCAAGATATATATTTTCACCAGAGTAATCATTTGAATTGAGAAAATTCCATGAAAATGTTGTTACTTGGTAGAAGTTTTTGTTCTTGACATTACGTCTCAAACACAAATTCACTTGGGGCCAATGATGGTTTTGTCATCTCACAGAGGGGCCACTTCAGCATTCAAGTACTGCAAGAAAATGCGATATTTCTAAAAAAAAAAACCAAAAAAAAAACGTCTACACATTTTTATATTCATTAGTTAACCATGCATTGAACACAAACTCAGCAACTCTTCTGTCACTTTGAATTGGTCATTAATACCCCTGATAAAAATGGAACGCTGAGCATTGTTGGTTTTATCTGTGCTTTTGTAAAACACCACAGAGTATGCAGTGAAAACTTAAGTTTTATTTTGTAACTGGTCATAAATGCCCTTGATGACTTGCTCATCCACTCTGACATTTCTTTTGCACTGTAAAAACAAAAAAGTTGAGAAAACTCAAAAATTCAAGGCAACAGACTGCAATAGATTTTTTGAGTTTTGAGCCCAACTCAAATTCTTGAGTTCTGAAAATGTTTTAGCAACCACTGATCTTTTGTTGAGATAATTCACTTTTCTTCTTTAGACAAACCTAAAGCTTTGAATTTTAAAAACTCAAAATATTGTAATTTTAAAAATATTGAGTAAATTTATTGAAGTGAAAGAAAATGTAAACTTTTTGTATTTTAAAACAAACAAAAAAAAACAAAAAAAAAACAAAAAACAAAAACAAAAACAAAACTGACAAATCAGGTTCACAGCTCACTGTGACCAAATTTTGAAATTTGTCTTTTTGTTTCTAAAACTCAAAGATTCAATTTTATCTAAAGAAGAAAAGTACATTATCTCAACTAAAGATTATAGATCAGCAACACTTTTTGAAGATTACTTCAAAACTTAAAAGTTTGAGTTTGGCTCAAAACTCAAAAATCTGTTCCTCCTTCCTTCAGAAATACATACACAATATAAAATAATTGAATTAAATTGAAATAGGCTTGTGTTTTTATTTCATTTGATTTCAGTTGAAGGGGTAGTTTAAATTTGTATGAAACAACAATATTTTTGAAATCGTCATCATGTTGTGGGCCAGAGGGAAGGGGAGAGGGGACCAGAAAAGGCTCATGGTCCGCTAGTTTGAGATCCCTGCATTAAAAATTGTAGAAGATCTTAGCAATACCTCGATGGCAGTTCTCCGCAGAACAGGTTTGATTCCCTGAGGAACTATAAAGACGTTAGGCTCTCTCTGAGGGGGCGGGGCTGGAAGGTCCGACTCCTCTGGCTGCCAATAGGAACGCAGGACAGTGATGAGTCAGCAACAGGTCATCAACAGGAGAAACAAGATTAAAAAAAATAAAAACACATGCTCTGTTCTGTTCACTGCCAGGCAAATTTAGCATAAATGACTGTTACGGTTACAAGACGTTTAGTGTTACTGTAACATGTCAAATGAGTTTTAAAGTGTTAAAAACACACAAATGTAACATCCAAGTTAAGACCAACGCAGGTTTTTAGACAAAACAAGCCTGTTACTGGTGACACAAGTACAGAAAGGCTGGAGAGGACATGTTTCATTTGTTTTGTTTTGTTATGTTACAGTACATTTCCTCTTGATAATTAATTATCAAATATAAAATAAATTTAACTTTACATACTTATGTTAACAACAAAAGACAAAATAGTCTAAACTGTCTTTAGATCATTAAACAATGATTAAAAAAATGTTATCTTAAAAAACAAAGTTTTTTAAGTCTGAATCATAAACTTCCTTTTTATGTGCAAAGAATGTAAATATCTTTACAAATGTCCTCTTTGGCCTTCAACACAAAATCCAAGAAATATATGAGAGAAAACAGAATGTTGTTGGTGAAATTTGGGATTAAAAAAAGTGTGAAAAATGACAGAAAACTGAAAAACAGGCAGTTGAAGAAAAAAATGGCATTCGAATGGGAAGCTTATATGGGAGTTTGTGGTAACATGCTTGTATGATGGAGTTGTGTGTGTGTGTGTGCAGTAAATGAACATGCAGACATGAAACAGGATGGGCATGTTTTCATATTTATCTTTATATCCGCCTGTGTGCACATTGTACCCATTGCTGCAGGTCAGAGAGGAATCCTGGAAACATCAACTGAAGAAGCGTCATCGAAGAGAAAGAGACGAAAAAGAGACTTAAAAGAGCAGTGAAACAAAAGAGAAGAACTGCAGGTGTCAAATTTCAGCAAAAACATCAGGAGAGATAATGAGGACTTTAAATTACATATTGTTATCGTCACAGACGTATTGCATTAGTGGTTACTTTTAGCAACAAATAAAGCTATCTGTCCATCAGGAAACTCTGTCAGTCACTGAGAGTTCAGGTACAGCAGCCAGAGGACATCAGAAGGAAAACCAGAAAATAATTTTTCAGTTAAATATGATGCAGGTCAGAGTCTTAGTCATTGTAAATCACCTTGATACAAACAGACAGACTGAGTGTGTGGATGGGTGCATACCTGTACTTTCTGGATGTGCTGCAGTGGACTTGACACCGACTCATTGTCAAAAGTTTTTAAAAAAGTTGGAAATGTTGCTTTCAGAATAGTATGAAACCTGAGCTTTTTGGTCCCAGGGATTATTTTAATATACATTTACCTCATTTTTTGAAACTTTGGGCATATTTGATATGAATATCCAACATGGTAACATTACATATGAGACAAAATAAAGGACAGCAGGTCCCAAATAAATTCCAAACAGGGTAAAATAGCATCTAAGTTGCCATACATTTGATGGTATCGAACATTTCACTCTTATTGGAGCAATATGTGTGTAGATGTGCACCATTTGAAGATGGGGTGACTGCTGTGGTCAGTTTGGTTTTACCTCGTCTAGAACGTGGGTGGAGGTCATGATGTCTCCCTGTGGACAAGAAAAAAAGTTGGTTAGTTGATTTTAAAGGCTGAAAATGTACAAAATAAGGAAATAAAAGAGATAAATCCAAACAAAAAGACAGAAAGAACAAGTGAAAAAGGCAAAAGGGCAAGAAAATGATAAACTGACCTCTTGACCTGGAATATGGTGAACAGCTGGCTGTAGACACAAAACAGAGAGATGAATTACTGTTGAAATTATGAAGGCATATAAATAAATTATGCTTTAAATTACTGAATTAAGATCAGGATTAGAGTGCATACTCCTCCCACTAAGCCAAATTATATGAGCCCACAAACACATACGCATTTATCTTGTAAAATACACAACACACACATTTTTTCAATCTCACAAATTATTCACCCAGATAAAACAAAACATGCATGTTTCACAATTTGATGAAGAAGAAGAAGTAGAAGAAACAACAAGAAGGAGGACGGGAGAAGAAGGAAAACAAAGAAGAGGAAAGAAGAAGAATGAGGAAGAAGAAGAAGGAGGAAGAAGAAAAAGAAAGAAGAAGAAGGTGGAGACAGAGAAGGAGGAGAATAAGAAGAGGTTGACCTCTGACCTTTTCTCTGCGTATGAGCTCGAAGGCGGCCAGCAGCTCGCCAGCGTTCTGGTCCCCTCGTCGAATCGGGAACCAGGCCAGACGGGGGGAGGGAGTCAGGGAGGGCTGGCACACACAGCGGCCCATGAACTCATCTGCACCCTGGACATTTAAAACACACACATATACAATCTTTATACACAGGAAAAGAGCGATTAACGTTTCTTATTTTTGGCATGAAAGTTTGAAACCTCAGCTTGGGACAAAATGTAAAAAACATGGGATTAAAAAACATATATATTCACAGTCTTCAAACACTCACGTATGTATCCGCATCGTAAAGCTCCACCACGATGTTGGGCGGAGTGGCAATCGTGACCTCGGGGTCGCCGAAAATCTCCACCTCATAGAAGATGAGAGTCTGGTCCCAGGTGGGATTGAGAGTGTTTCGCTTCGTCACTGTTTTCTGGGACTGATGGAGGAACGACACAATGGCGTAGGGATCTGGAAAGAAAACAATATAACATAGCAACATTTTTTTTTCAGTTGCTTACAAGTATCAGTCAATACTGAAGCCACTTTTTCAAAACTCTTCATACAGTTTGTGTTACCAACAAACAACAACCAAACAATTAATCTCACCTCCAAAACTCACCCCAAAACACTTCATATCTGTGTCAAAATAAGCTTGTTCGACCAAAACACTGGCAACAACTCAAACACAGAAAGCAAACAAAATCACTCATAACTAGGTCTGCAAATTGTAAGCACTTCATCAATCATTGGTAACATTAACGATCAATTAATCAAATAATTGTCATTAGAAAAACAGAAAGATTTTGCTTATACCAAACATTACCAACCATTCTTCCCCACAATCAAAACTTTATTTCCACAGCATGATATTGCATATTCTCTGACAGCATTATGAAACATTTAAAGTAGGACCTGACCAATAGTGGATTTTTAGGGCCAATGCCAATAATAGGAATTTTCTAAAATTCCAATATCAATATATTGTTATTTATACAGAATATAATTGAAAGAATATAGTCAGAATGTACAAACACATTTGTTGCAACACTTGTGACGAAGACATGTAACGGAGGAAGGAAATTTTTCAGTTTAATGAACCTTATTGTCCAAAATGATATCAGTGCACAGATACTTTGACTGGTATTTTGAATGATTTTGACAAACAGAAATAAATAACCCCAAATAGGACAAAATATACCTAAACCTAAATGAAGAAAAATGATCAAATATACAGAAAATGCTACTATAAAGCTAACAAATAAAAACAATCTGCATAATGTAAAAAATAAGTTTTCTTATCGGTGCATATCAGACGACATATAGACCATCATAACTGTGATAGTTCAATAGCTGATATATCTATTTGAATTTAATATAGTTATGTAAAGACCTACATGTTAAAGACAGAATTAAATATCAATCAAATGCAGAGCACACTCACTCACTGACCTATAACACAATTAAATAAAGAATTAACTTTAAGATGAAGTTGGAATCAGCTGCGTTTGGACTGTTTATTATTTATTATTTTATCGTACATATTCTGATAAGGTTTTCTACGTATTTCAAAATAGTTAGTGCAGAAATGTGTTCTGTGACAGTTTTGAAAACAATGTGTTAGCATGTGAAAATGTGCTGCAGATTCATAATGTTTTACAGTTGGTGGAGTATGAACGAGAAAAGAGTTCATGGATTTTGGAAGATATGGTCATTAAATGAATTTTGTGTGAAAGTAATGAAAAATGATTCACAGTTTGATCCACGCAGACCTCTGGTTCACTGGCTGTGTGAACAGCTTCGACAGTGTGACTTCAGTTTTTGACGCAGCATGTTAGCAACTGGAAAAAACTAACATTTCAACATTTCAAATGACTGTCAATATGAAGTAGGATGTCAAAATAAAAGCAGCAAAATTTCTCGCCATCAATTTCAGAGCTGATGTGTTTTTTAAATCAGCTTCAGTTTGTTCGTCCCAACAAAATAAATCTGACCTGTCTGACTGCGATGCCACAATCATAGCCAAACTACAATACACGCAGTGTGTTTTTACATCTGTGTGTGTGTGTGTGTGTGCAGTTTCCATGCTGATTGGTAGTAGAGATGCCAACTGTAATGGCATTACAAACTCAGTCACTGGAACACAAGGCAGTATGTAAGTCTGCCAGTCCTGTGTGTGTGTGCGCATGAGTGTGTGTGTGTTCTTGTACTTCTATCTTTGTGAGAGCCAATTTGAGTTTTAGACCTAGAGAGTCAGAGAAATATTAGAAAGTAAGAACATTTTAGAGAGGAAAAATGGATCAACAACTCATACATATCTGAAATATGACAATGGGGCCAAACTAGGCCAGCCACTGATTTAATCTTTATCTGATTTTATTTTACAGGCTGACTGCACACTGGAAAAACAAAACAGCTGAGAAAACTCAAAGTTTTAGGCAACCCCTAGAAAACTGTATTTCAAAAAAATATTGTGAAAGTGAATAATGTGTAATTCTTTAATATGTTAAATACATTTTACGGGTCAGTAACATTCCTTAACCATCATCAAATTTTGTTTTTTTGCCATAGATAAGTCTAGCACATAATATAAGTGCACTAAACAGAAAAAAGGAGAAAATTTCTTCACAAGCTTCCTCACAGCTTCCTGTCTTACTCGAGCCCAGTTCAAAAAGGGGCGGGATTTCTTTCCACCACTGTGAACTACAGGTTTGAAAGTCTGTAGCACATTTTTCACAAGAAATGTACCTCCAAGTGGTTGAAATGTAGAGAAGTCTACTGTAAACAACTTAAAAAATAAAAGAGACTATACTATATGAACAACATTAATATTTACAGGCGCTTACAAGGCTCAGTTGAAGTTTCTGTCCTGAGAGGGAGAAGAGGATGAGGTTATCGTTGGAGCTAGGGGATGCATTTATAAAGAGGTTCCTCACAAGTATAGCAGAACAAACTTATGTATGTGTGTGTGTTAGTATGTGTGTGTGTCCAAACTATCCCGGCGTCTCACATAGTGACATCAGCAGCTCGGGAATGCCGAGCTCGAGACAGAGGGCTGGGAACACCGCTCGGAGAAGTTTGTTATTCCAGGTCACAACCACTCTCCTCCGTGTTAACACACACGCACACACACAGCATGCAATATGGACACATGCATAAAATCACACATATATGTGCAGTCACACACACACACAGACACACAGCGAGTAGTTTGTTGTTTCAGGCCCAGTGAAGAGTCTCTATGGAGCCGTTAGCATTAGAGTAAACAGAAGCTAAGTTGCATTTTCCCACCAGCCCTCAATTAACCTTGCACACACACACACACACACACACAGACGCGCACATACTTACATAACCCCCTTGGGCTGTTTGTATTGCTGTTTATATGAGCTAATGGGCTGTTGGGAGTGGACGTTAATTGAATGGGTCACCATGGGTGGTGTGTCTGTACAGTGTGTGTGCATCTGTGTGTGTGTGTGTGTGTGTAAGAGAAGCAGCAGTAGCGGGGACCCCAGTGGGAGCCACAGGGGTACATAAACACAGTGAAGACTGGGAGGAGAGAGGCGAAGAGAAGGAGGGAAAAGAACAGTGAGAGATGGCGGAGGGAAGTAAGGATGAGGGAAAGGGGAAAAGAGAGGGATGTACGGGGGATAAAAAGAGGGCTAGAGAGAGGAAAGAATGAAGAGAGGATGGGAGTTAAAGATATCTCTAAATGTGGGAATTTAGATCACCACCCAAAAATAAATTCTAAAAAAAGATGGATGCAATGAGATTTAGACAAGAAATAAAGAAAGATTGGATGGAGTGTACACAGACAGAAACAGAGAGATTTACCAACAAACAATAGACAAACATTTTTGTATATTTTGGATTTTTGCTGATTTTTGCTGCTGATATTTCCAACTCATTATGGCCGACTGCAGATGTCACTTATCATGATGGCCCATGATGGCTATCAATTATCAATAATAATAATAGTAATAATAATTATTATTATCATTATTATTATTATTATTATTAGTAGTAGTAGTAGTAGTATTACTATTATTATTATTAGTGTTTTTGAAATAAAATACAGTGCTTTTCAAAATATAATTATTTTCAAAGTAAATAAAATATTTTAAAAAATGTAAACAGAATGAAACAAAGATTGAAACAAAGGATGAAATACATATTGAGAAAAAGAAAAAACAAAGAAATTAATTTCCAATGAAACCAACTCTTCCTAAGTCCCGCCCCTTTTTGATTTGTGCCCCAATAACAGTTTCGTAAGTTTGATACCCGGTGGCGCTCACTCAAGTAGCCGACTAGTAGTAGCTTTATGCGTATAGCATTTTGCTAAAATTAGCTATCAGATGTAATGAGCTAGCTAATGATTGATGTAGCTTCATTGATGCTAGCTAGTTAGCTAGCAATTGTCTCTAATTAGCTGACTTAAGATGTGATTATATACTGTATGTCACATCCACAGGTCCCCCAACAACATCTTTTAACCATCTTCAAAATTTTTCTTCAACGACAGACAAGCTTAGCACATATCTAGCACAGAACGAAAAGGACGGGACTTAGGAAGGGCCAACTGCAAAAATCCGAGTGAGGACGGAAGCCATGATGCCAGATCGAAGAACCCTCGACCCAAGGGTAAAAATGATGAAGTTCCATGCTAATGCTAATTAGCAAGTTTATTATCTCAGAGAGCTTTATATTCCTTCTTCGCTAACTTTTTAAATTGAATAAAATGGTGTGCAATGGTGAAAGGAATGCTGGGACGAAGAAATAGAACAGTAGAGACAAAACAGAGAGAAGTTCCAGGAGTTCTCTCTCCATGGTTAGCTCACCCTGCGAGTACAGTCCATGCCTCAACAAATTTATATCTCCACTTATTTTACTAGGATGAATGAATGTCACTTTATTTGCTTTAGAAAGACAGAACGAAAGAGAAAGAAAACGATTTAGATGGGTAGAAATAAATAAAGAAAGACAGAAGGACGGACGAATGGATCGACAGACAGAAAGAAAGAAAAACCTCAGTCTTTGATGGTTGACTCAGTCTTTAATCATGGCCGTCCAGACGCCATTTAACACCAGATTAACACACAACTGAAGCCCATCCATCAACTCTACTCATCCATTACTCTGTGTGTGTGTGTCTTTCTAACCCTCTTTAACCAGCCACCCTCCATCATCTATCATTTCTGTCTTCCTCTGTCTATTCATCCCTCTGTTTTTCAAAGCTTCGTCTCTGTTTTTACATCGGAGTCTGCGGTGAGTTTCTGATTAACACACACACACAGTAGCTGTAGTTTCCATGACCTTCTTCAAATAAAAGAAAAACAGTTTCTCCTTTCTTTTTTGTCCTCTCTCTCTGTGTCACTCTCTTTTTACTGTAAAACTTCACCCTCCCCTCTTTTTCTCCCTCCATACTTCAGTCTAGTAAAACCAAACTCTCTTCATAATCTTATCTTTTTAAACAGAGTATAAACCACTCTCTACATCTGTCTGTGGTTTCATAAAAAGTGAATCTCATTTCTGATATAAATCAACTTTCACAAATTTAACTTTCCAGCCCACCAGATGGCGCAGGTTATCAGCAACATTTCTGATACATAAACTGATGCATAATGAGAAACATATCAAAGATTTAAAATAATTCACTGCACAGTACCTGAGAAGCTGTCTTTGTCCATGGCCAGCAGGTCTCTGGCTTGGTACAGGTAGCAGCGCAGGTGGTAGCGGGTGCCACCTACACACACACAGACACACACACAGACACATCAGTGTATTGACAAAACTTGTAGGGCTGAGGAAGAATGAAGGGTATGAAGAAAGTGGAAGGAGGGAAGAGTGAAAAATGTTGTGTGCTGTCTTACGGTCAAAGAAACAGGAAATGGTCGGTCTGTTGACTCCAAACGTGGTCGTGACCGACTTGTCATCGTTCTTGTCCTCTATACTGCTCTGTGGGAGGCCAGAAAAAAAAAGAAAAAAAAAAAAAAAGAAGGTGAAGATCACATTCAGGAAGAAAAGAACAGAGACACAGACTTGGAGCTGCTATAAAATATATAAACACAGCAGCACATTCTCCCTCTGCAGGGCCTTCAGAATAAAAGACTTAATTCAAGGTTATGACAAGTCTCAACATATATCATATGGCAAAAGTATAGACACCCATGCTGGTCTACTTTTGTGTACTTCTGGTCCAGCACAGTTTTTCATGGTTTGGCCCTCTTAGACTGCGTTGCATCAAAAAAGATTTATTTCATCTAAAATTAGAGTTTAGCAAAACAAGTTATAAAATGAGTAAATCCAGATTCAAAATTAAGCAGAGCTCTAGTTTATTGATGTGACTGAAATGTAATAGCTTAAATGGTATAGAGATGCTCACTTACCCATATTAAAGTAAATAAGTAAATAAAAAAATACATTTGAGTGTTACATTTGATCTAGAAAGTATAAAAGAGGGGAAAACCATTAATTTTGTCTGCTCTGTATTTCTTAAAACATAGATTGTTAGATAGCTAAAAATTTAGTATACGTTTCACTATTTGCTAGCTGGCTAAAGTTAAAACATATTGCACTGTTTGCTAATGAGCTAAAAAGATGTCAAAATCTTATGCTGTTTGCTAGCCAGCTAAAAAGTTAACAACACATTAAACTGTTTGCTAATGAAAAGAGCTGCCACAATGTTATATTGTTTGCTAGCTAACTAAAAAGTTAACATGTTGTAATTTACCAATATGGTCAAATAATAAGAGATTAATGAACAGACAAGAGCAAGGAAAGAGGGATAAAGACTTTCAAAGTTCTGTGCAACATGATTTAAAGTTAAGCCACGATTTAAGCCAGTTTAAAAATTAATTCTTGTTTGTGCAATCCAGCTTTACAATAGTTCCAATGATTTTTAAAGTGTGCTTTCAACTTTTCCTTTCCTGTTTCAACATGATAATGTTTCCGTACACAAAACCAGCTCCATAAAGAGATGGTTTTCCCATGTTTGGTGCAGAAGAACTTGACTAGCTGCCTGCACAGAGCCCTGACCGCAATCCCAACCAACACCTCTGGGATGAACTGGAGCAACATCAGTGTTGGACCTCACCTCACTGACCTCACTTACCCAGCAGTCTTGTGGAAAGACCTTGTAGAAAAGTGGAGGCTGTTACAACAGCACATGGTTTTGGAATGAGATGTCCAACAATCACAAATGGCTGAAAAGTTCAGATGTCCACATACTTTTGGCCATGTGATGTATCTTAACTGCCACCTTTTACATTTTTATTACATCACTATGTAATGATGAATGTGATCAATCCATAAAACTGATCAGTTTCTGTCCTCTGTCTCTTTCTGTCTCACCAGAGAACACTCCAGAGCAAAGATGGCCGCCGGCCCCGTCTTCTCCAGCGGCTCCATGCGGCACCTCCACCTGCGTCTCCTGAAGCTGTCCGTCTTCCTCGGCTTCAGGTGGAACTTCCAGCCGAACAGAGAAGCGTACTCCCAGCCCTCCCTCTCCGCCTCATCTGGACGCTGCTGCAAGTACAAACACAAACAACTCTCAACATCTGTATGTGTGTGTGTGTGTGTGGTGAGACACTTAATCACACTTTATTTTACAGCACAGATACATTACAACAATATTATTGTCTAATTAAATACAAAGTACAGCTTGTTACATCTTATTAGTGTACTGTAAACTTTCACATAAATGTCTTATTTTAAAGTACTATATCATTTATCCTTCTGAAAAAAGATATAAAGTCAGACACTGATGTGAGACAAGTATAAAGGCAGGTATAAAAGCAAAAGTCTGTTGCTTATTTGTGCAACTAGACCTCCATCTAGTGGCTGCTGCAGGAAACTTCAGCTGCTCACATGAGAGGATGACAAGAGATGGAAAAAGAAATGTGAACATGTGGACTAAAACAACTGCTAAGTGATATAAATACATATATTTTGAGAGAAATATCCAAAGATTTGACTTTTTTCTTTTTTTTTTTTGGAAGTCTGTCTCCACTTTCACACCGGCTAAAAAAGTATTTCACATTGTTGAACCTGGGGTTGGGATTCAATAGTATTTCTTCAAATCTGAATCTTTTCTAATCTTTCAACAACAAAACAACAAAAGTCATACAAATCTAAATATCTTTAAATACTTCTCCTATATTTTATTATTGTCAAAACACATAAATGTTTATTTGTGTTTTAGAATGTAATCACTGTGAAACAATCAGAAAATAACTGTTTATTTCTCTTATTTGCTGCTTTTTCTATTTAATGCTGCTCGCTCTCTTAATTCATTCTCAATGTCTCTCTCCCTCTTGCTTGTTAGTTTACAAACAATCCTGCATATACTACCTTTCAGTCTCCAACTATTTTTCTAATTTGCAACTTGTAACCTGTGTTTCAGTGACAGGTTTATAATCACTACGTCCATATTTATTTAAAATTTGTCTGCCTGGGGTGTTTGTTGGCCTGCTGATTGAAATGTATACCATGAAACCTGTGTCCTGGTGACCTTTGTTGTATGTCACACCACTTCCTCACTTTCTCTCCCCTCCAGTATTTACACTTGATAACTCCACTGTCACTTTCACACAAAGCCACAACAACGTGTCTCCTTCTACCTTCCTGAGAGCGTCCATCTTCTGCTGGTCTCGTCGTCTCATCCGTATCCATCGTCTCCTTCGGTTGGTGTGGTACATCTTCTCTGCCGGCACCCACGACTTGGGACGGCGATCTGGAGGGATTGTGATGCCGTACTCCCATCCTAAACACACACAGAGAATGGGAATTATTAGACTGGGCTGCACCAAAACAGTTAATAAAGTGTTACATTAATTTAATTTCACCTCTGAGAATAACTTGGTTGGGTGAATTAATGGAGCAGTATAGCCAAGATAACAAATAACAAAATGACAACAGTACAGTAAAGAAAAAAAGAGACTGCCTGGCAGCAGCTGGCAGACTCAATTGGGTTGAGTTTGTCCCAAATTTTCTTTGATGAACTTGATTATTTTGCCAAGTCCATCTGAAAAAGGTACCTATAAGTTAAACCTCATCAAGTGTTAGTTTAAAGTTCAAGGTTTTGGTCCAACAGAACTACATTTAATCTAGGTTTAAATTTAAAACTAAACTTACAGAGAGGTTTAAATTTAAAAATGTTCTTAATTTTTTCAGATTCAGTTTTAAAGTTTGACTTGTATGTTTCTGTGTGTGTGTGTGTGTGTGTGTGTGTGTGTGTGTGTGTTTGTGTGTGGTGCGCGCACCTTGATCATCCACAGCCCTGTTGAGATCTTCGCTCCACTCCACCTCCTCCCACACCCAGCCTGGAGGACACTCCACCTCGTCCTTTGGCACCGCCTTCTCCCCGTTCTGACACAAACAATTATCAGATGTACAGAAATGTACGTGAGTGAAGCCAGAAGAGGTGTAGAAACACACATACGTGAACAGTATTTACACAACCTTACCACATCAGTGTAGCCCTCCGACATGCCGATCCACTGCCCGCCCGGTAACCTCATCTGGTTCTCGAACACTTCCTCCGTGAAGGTCATGTGACCGGCGTCCACATCAAACAGTAGTCTGAAGGTTTATACAGAACACATGAATACACACAGATACTTTTACAAAACCTGACCTATATTAACAATTCATTGCATTAATTAAATTAATGTTAAAACATGGTTATTGTCCCCTGCAGGCTCCTGTAGTTTTGTTGTGACCAGGTGATTCTTTCCAGTGTGTCTGGTTGAAAATATAGAAACCTTTTTTTGATGAGTAAACTGCCAAAAATGCAGTTCAAAGAGGCACATGATGCCTTAAAAAAATGACAACAACAAAAACTAAGACAAATAATGCTGAAAAATAGAATTTAAACACTTTTAGTTGATAAAATTTTAGCCAAAATGAGCTAACTGCTTGCATAAACATTAGTGCTGATCAAATTTTGAAAAAGAGACAAAGATGACAGAGTGTGTGCGTGGGTTCATGTGTTCATCTCTGACACACACACACACTTACACACACTTACGTCTTCTCAGGGCTGATGTACCAGTCTCCGGCCCAGGTCCAGCCAGGTGAGGGTTTGAAGCTCTCTTTGGGCAGTTTAACTCTCCCAGTGACGTCACTGAATTTGGGGTAGGTTAAACCTGTAGTTCCCCAGCTGCCCACCAGGGCGAGTCGGGTCTGGTTCTCATACTGCAGAAACAGAGAGCGAGAGAGAGAAGAGAGAGATTTAGGTCTTACAAGCATGGGAACAGTAGCTGAGGATGGTCTAAGGATCTCAGATATTCACTCCCAGCAGCAGCAGCATCTCACCGTCTCAGCAAAGACCGACAGTTTTCCTTCAGCAAATTGGTTGAAGTGTTTGACGTCAGCAGCCAATCCAAACCAGACTTTGACCCTCAGCTGACCGGGAAGTTTGGCTTCTCCTCCGCTGCCCTGTGGGTACTGCACAACACACACAGAGGCTCAGTTCAACTCAATTTCAGAAGACAAAATGCATGTTTCTGTGTGTGTGAGTGAGTGTGTGTACCTTGAGGAAGACAGTCTGCAGCTGTCCGCAGTGTTTCCCGCAGTGCTGCTGGGAGAAGATGACAGTGTGTGCTGGGATGCGGTGGTACGCCACCCTGCGGTCGCCCTGCAGCATCCAGATCACGATGTCTGGAAGACTGTTCTGAGGCTGTGTGAGAGACGCGGACGTGAGTGTTTATTCTTGTCCTCTTGGTCAGTTCACAGCCTCAAACCTAACACATAAATGCCACTGCTTCTTTCACACACAGAAACACACTCACATACAACCCTTAAAGGACTTAACAATAATAGTTACTGTCCTTCTCTCTGCTCCTCGCCAGTTGAAAAAACAAAAAACTGTTAAAAATATACAATTAAACACATTAAAAAGGTTTTTGCACACATACATCTTGAGATGCTTTTGAAAAATAACAGTAATTTATTAGTAAGTATATGCAAAATCTCTATGGGAAAAATGTAAATCAGTAAAACTTCATCAATTTTTTTTACTCCTGTTTAAGATAGGTCTATTTTCAGTAGTGTCTGTACACTAATTCACTAATGGAATCACTAATTTGTCTATTAAAGCTGTTAGAGTATAAAATAGAAAGTTTGTTTACTTTTTGCCCCATCTGAACAACCTAGGTCAACTTTCTTCCCTTTCCTGTTGTCTGTATTATTAATTCCATCTCTGGACTATCAATTAATTATCCATTAATAGATTTTTAAGCAGTTAAATTCTTGATGGCAACTAATCGATGATTAATCATTAACATTCCTAGTTAAAAGATGTTGCTGGGGACCCGTAAAAGACACATATAGTCACATCTTAAGTCAGCCAATGTTAGCAAAATGCTACCTAATTAGATGGTGAATCTACATAAATCATGAGCTAGCTAGGTCCAATCATGATTGAAGAACAGAGCGAAAAGGGGCGGGACTTAGGAAGGGTCAATTGAGTCCAATGTCGCATGACTGCGCCCTATCGTGCATAACCTACTTGTCCAACCCAGCTGTGTAAACACCTCAGATGTTTTTTTTTTTTTTAAAAAGTTCATTTAACACTTGGTTATGAAGATAACAAACACACTCACCTCCTCAGCCATGGTCCTCAGCCTGCTGGCCCAGTCCTCAGCCTGCTCCAGCACAGTGGAGAGCTCAGTGGCTGGTCCGTGCTTGAGAGCGAGCGCCGCCGAAACAATCTGCTGCAGGTGGAGAGTACGAATGTGCCTCAGCGAGCGGTCAAGAGGGGTCGCACACTGCCACTGGTCGAGAGAGGGCAGCTCTTCACTGGAGAAACAGAGAGACAGAAGGGCAGCATGTATTTGCAGTCTGAAGTCGTGGGCTTACAGAGGGAACAATGTAATGAATCAGTACATCAGTGAAGGTTAAAATTATGAAAAGTGAAGTGAAGTGAACAGTAAAAAATATTTAAAGAACACAACCAATACGTTAAGCGAAAACAGATTAAAGATAAAACTTACAGTTTCTCAAACTGAAGTGATGTTGATGACACTGATGCAAGAAGAACTCATTACATTACTCAGTGTTTACCTGCAGTCTGTGATGATCTGATCCAACAGCTCGACCACTCGGAGCTCCACCTCCTCCAGATCACTGCCTGCCTTCACCTCCAGCTGCACCCGCTGCAGGTTCGCCTCCTGAACACACACACACACACATTCAGATGGTAAATGCTCTATACATTCAATCTAAAAGAGGACCATTTTCTCTTAAACTCATGTCAGATGTACAAGAGTGCACCGACACACACACAGATCTAACACTCACCAGTCTGTCTATGACAGCCAGCAGCATGTTGAGAGCCTCGATCCTCGGTTTGATGTCCTCCCACTCTGAAGACAGAACCACCACTGGCTTAACGTTCCCCCATGGGAGGTAATAGTAGTGACAACCTGGAGCACACACAGACAAAAACACACACAGAGATGATAGAGTTGGCAGCGATACAATCATTATCATCAAAATCATCAAATCATTGCTTTTAATCAACAGCATTCAACAACCAAAACTCTTGTGAACTCTTGTGACTTGTGAATGGATTACTAATTTGGGCTGGATAAAAAATTTACTGAGGGGGAAACACTACAGTGGCAACATGTAAATGTAAATGAATCACGATAAAAATAAAATTCTGTTGCTTTTTCAGCTACAAGTGCAATAAGATCTTCTATACTAGTGGTTCCCAAACTTTAGTCTACCCTTTCTTATCAGTGATAATACTGTGGAAACCAGCAACAAACAAAGGCCAAAAACATGAACCACATGTTTGCTTCATGTTTATAGTTTACTATTACAGTTACAGATAAAAAGAATCACGATACCTTTAGTGAAAATAGGGATTATTACCAGGATTACAATTTTAAAATAAATAACAATATACTACCTAGCACAGTGCACACACAGTCAACTATTTATCATGACCTCTGGTGAAAAAATGCTTCACTGGGTGGAAATTTCAACATTTTTTGTCTTAAAATCAATCAAACAATTAATAAATTGCACACAACAGAGGAAGGATCAGCTGGACACACTAATAACCCTAAAAATGAACATAAAACACTTCGTACTGCAACAATTAATCTATTATTAATCAACTATTAACTTAATCTGCATCTATTTAAATAATGGATTAATTATTTAAAGTCATTTTTTAAGAAAAAAAAAAGTCAAAATTCTCTGATTTCAGCTTTTTAAATGTGAATATTTTCTGGCTTCTTTACTTTTTACTTGTGGAACAAAAACAACAAACAAAAAACATTTAAGGACGTCATCTTGACATTTTTCACAATTTTCTGACATTTTCCGGACCAAACAACTAATAATTAATTGAGAAAATAATGGTCTGATTGCTAAATGATGAAAATAACCATTAGTTACAGACATAAAAACACTATTTGGCTCAACAATTAAACCAGTTTTATTTTGAGGTAAATCTAAAAGTAACAGAATGTAATCAAGTGTCATTACTTTAATATTGTGATATGTTACTGATTACATTTGTACAGGTAATTATTAACTGTATCTGAACACATTTTTAAAGTAACCCTCCCAACACTGTGCGTATAAAGCACTAATTTAATTAATTTCACCTGGACCAAACTGCATCAGTTACAGTCGGATCTTTGACTTCTGACTTTTGACCTTTTTCTGTACTTACCATCAAACACAGCCCTGCTGAACTGGGTGGTGGAGGCCAGAGGGAGGCAGGTGTAATCAAACTTGTTGCCGTAGTTGCCGATGCTGACCTCGAACTGGATGGCATCGTCGACGTCCTGGAGGAGCGTGGCCGAATAAAACGCCACAAAGAGGGAGAACTTCCTCTTCCTGAGAAACTTCTGTTAGACGGAGAGAAAAAAATGGAGGTAGAAGGACAGATGAGAGATACCTTTCTTTTTCTTTGTGTGTTCAAGTGTTTGTAACGTTCTCACAGCCTCTCACCTCCACCACCAGCAGGTCATCTGATGGTATGTCCTCAGTTTTCTGCTCCGGCTTGTCCACCAGTTTTGTAGTAACCTCCAGTAAAACGCGACCTCGATACGCCACGCCCTCCCCCTGACAGACAGAAAAAGATCTTTAAAAGATGCCATACTCATTAAAATAACAAAACTTTATTGCCACAGTCAAGTATTGGACTGTAATTTATCATAAAATGACCATGATATGTCATCAGAGATTAAGATCAAGGAAGCTGAAATAATTGCTTCTCTGACATCAACACTGCAGCTGCAGTGTCCCATTTTGAAATTTCAGTTCAGGGTCAGAGTAACTGTTGTAGGTTTCCTGTTTCATGTTAATAAGAGTTCAGTTTAACACTGAATTTTTGCAGAATGAGTGTCTGTTTATGAACTGTAAGAAATCACTAATAATCTTTTAGGAGTAGATCTATCTATCTATCTTTGGGTGTTAGAAAAAACAGATAATTCCTGACATTTTATTTTATTGACCAAACAATCAATTGACTAAATAATCAGCACATTAACTTATAATAATCATCAATTGTAGCCGTAAGCATAAGAGTAGACATGTCTCACAACAAACACTTTACATTTTAAATTAAATGGCTGCCCATCATAGAGTTTCTGCCCGCTAAAAGCAAGTTTTACCTCTCCCCTGTCACCTTAGTGCATGCTCTTGGTGGGAACTAAAACATTAGCACTACACAAACAATACTGAATTAAGCTGTTACAGTTTATCTAAAAAAAAACTTATCAGCCAAAATCAAGTCATGGGTGATGTTATCGTTGTTTTCTGCCTTTACTTTAAGGTGATGACTGATTGTATCAAACAGTAAAAATGTGCAAATGTTGAGTTACTTTTCCGAGGTTTAGCGCTTCATGTGGATCGCTGAAGGCGGTGAACTCCCTGAGGCTGCCGTAAAGGTTGACAAAACATGGACCAAATGTTGGCAGGAAACCAAGACTGTCATCAACTGCAATGACACAAAGAAGTTCATTATAAACAGGGCACAATGAGAGATGATAAAAATAAAGAGAAGACTGATTGATTGATTGATTGATTGATAAAATGTTGAAAATTATGTGCACTTGTTCACAATATTGATTCAGAGAGTTTCATCAGAATTAAGCAAAGATGGAAACAGTTACGAGTTGAAAGGAAAGAAGAAAAGAACCAGTTAAATTGAGTGAAGCTGAACAAAATAATAAAGGAGAGGATGGTGGACGTACTGCCAGAATGGACGGTCCGTGGAGTCAAGTCATCTGAATGCGTAAAGAGGAAGGATGGTTCAGAATTACAGAGAGGAAACAGAGGTCTTTGAACGCCACTCAAACCCAAACAGATGCACTGGACCACAAACACAATCCAGCAATGCAACATAATTTGGCTTGTTTCAAGTAAATCACATGAAACAATCGTTCAGAGTTTTTATGATAGAAGATAGTAGGAAGATTGGAAGAGGCTGTTAGAAAACACAAGGGAAAAATCCTGTCACATGTTTATTCCCTGCAGGACAGGAGGGGCAGGGAATACTCAGTTAAATCCAGCATTTTTGGTGTTTTTCCAAAATACAACTTAAAGACCTGTTGTGACTCTTTAAGATACCAAATAACATTTAGTTCAATAAGTTATGGTGATTAATTGATATTATATTTGTGTTTTAATTCTAAGTTTGTGCTGTTGGGACATTTTCTTAGCACCAAAAGATTTGTTTTTTGGAAGTACGTGCATTCTTTACTCAAATAAGAGAACAGATTTTTATGTTAAAAAATTCTCTTGTGAAAGTAGACGTACTGATTGAACTTCTTCACTAAAAGTGAAAAACAACAAGCTCTGAAATGTAGTCAAATTATTAAAGTAAAAAGCAGCTTTCTGAAGGACATTTCTACCCCTAAAGCTAATTGAACCTCACCTTTTCTCTGCAAATAAGTCACGTCTTTTGTTTTTGTCTTATGTCATTTTGATCTTGTTACGTCTTTTCATGTTGTTTTTGTCTTGTTGCGTAGTTTTTTTTGTTATGTCTTTGACGTCCTTTTCGTCATTATGTCTTTCATATAATTTTTGTCTTGTCTTTGTCTTTGTCTTGTTTATGTCTTATTGTTCCATCCATTTAGATTGAAATCAGTCTTGATTTGGGGAAGGCAGTGCATAATGATGCAAAATTAAAATATTCACTAATTCCCCTCAAATGCATTAAAACTAACCAGCCTGTTTTGATGATGTATGGAGTATAAAGTACAGATCTTGATAATGTATTAAAATTTAGGGAGAAAAAGTAACAAGCTGTCAGAAAATGAAATACTCAAGTAAAGTACACTACCCATTTGTGCACAATAATAAGTATTACTCTACTTTCCTAGTGATTGATTATGCTTTGAGATATTTGATTAGAGACATAACATCTGGAAATTACATTTTACAATTCTTTGATTTGGATAAAACAGAAAACTTGAAAACTTCTGGATGTGTCATCATTGCTATCATCGTATTGCCCAGCTCAGATTTAAATAAAATTGGTCTGCAGGATGGTGTTTAGAAGTAGGGTCCTGTTTTTTGAGCAAAGAAATTACATGATATCATATCAGTGCATAAATATGCATACCTGTTTATATCCGATCCAGCATTTTAGGTAGGCACAGGCATGTCCGATGCCTGTATTAGTATATGAATAATCCTGAAACCCTAAAAAAAAACCCTAATCTTTGTCAGTTAATTATTGCTCTACAAAATATTTATGTGCTTGCAAAAATCACTTTCTGTGCTAAAAATGCCCCAACACACACTCAACACAAATCTAGCACCATAATTCTGTATGATGGCATTAAGCTGCCAAATGCTGGGATTCATCATTATTCATATGTTTCCAACAAAGACAAAGAAGGAGAAATGGCACTTGTCACACAGTGAGCAGGACTCATGCATGTCGTGTTCTTCTGGGACACGTGAGGCACTGCAAAGACCGAAAATTTAGTGTTCACCACACAATCATCACCAAGTTAGTCTTCATGCACGTCACTGAAACCAAAAAAGTCCATGCTTTGTTAATTCACAAACCACAGATCCATCTGGTGGTTCAACATTTGAGATTTCTCGAATCAAATCCAATTTTCAGGTCTCACGAGAGGACTCTTGAATTCTGGACAGGCACACTCTATTTATCTAAGCTGTTTTTGTTGTTGTTGTTGTTGTTTTCATACCAGTCCAGTCCTGTGCTATGAGCTTACTGGGAATGGAACCTGATGGCTCAAACAAGCTTGCAGTCAACCCAGACCAGGTGGAGCCACACAAAACGGATGAGTTGAGATAAATTAAGAGCAGACCGGTCAAGAAGATTCAAAACTTTAATCTCTTTAATCTCTTTTTTTTCCAGGAAAACCTAAAATATGATTGAAACATCATATTTTTTATGGGCAAGAATAAAAGAAGACCTGCATCACTTGCAAAGCTGATATTGGTAGACATCCAGTTTTAATAATTATTTTCAGAACAGACAGAGCAGAAAAGTCAAACACTAATTCATCTGCTCCTGCTAGTTGTGTTTGTTGACATCAGCCCGCTAACTGCTCGTTAGCATTAGCCACCAAACAGATAGAGAACCATAGGAGATCAGCCCAAAGTGTTCCAGACTTGACAGATAAATTAAAAACTACCATCCAGTCTGGAGGTGCCTAAACTTTCAAATGTAAACTAATACATGTAAATGGGGGGCTTGTTCTTGCATCGCTTTGTGGGGCTTATATAGTGTTGGGGGGTCCATGGCTCCGGCACGTCACTGAGCCATGTTTCAGCTCTGCCCAAAAAATCCTGAACACAGAAATAATGAACAACAGTTTAATGGCCAAACTGATTCAGTATCTAATAGTTCTCAGTGCTTTCATGTTTTCAGCTGTGTTCTAACATGTATAAGGTTCGGAAGAAAAAGTCCCTTTTTCCTTTACACGTTAAAATGTGACTATTTACAGTATATGTCACTTTCACAGGTCCCATGGCATCATCTTTTAGCCATTTTCAACTTTTTTTTTTTTTTAACATAGAGGAGCCTAGCACATAGCATCTCTAAGTGAAGAAAACAAGGAAGGAGAAAGCTGACACACGTTTCGCCAGGTACCAAGCCTGCTCAACTGTTGGAGCACAGACCAAAAAAGGGGTGGAACTTAGGAAGGGTCAGGTTGATCTGGAAAAACTAAACCAAACCAGACGAGACAAAAGCCAGCCAATTCCAGTCTAAACCAGTCCAAACCAAACTAGTCGGGCTCAGTTTTGACTAGTTACTTACCATCTATCTCTCCACCAGGGGCGGAGATCTTCGACATACAGAGGTGGGTGGTGCCAATGATGTCATTGTGACTGGCTCTGTCCCTGGAATGAGGAAGTAAGAGAAAAAAACGAAAACTCTGACAAGTGCTTTTAGAACCAAAAGGTGACATATATAATACTGTATTACAGAGGTTTTCAAATGCCTCCATTGGGAGGCATTTTTGTGCCTCCCAATGGGACCACAAAAATGTTGAAGGGGGAGCGCAAAGGAATAGACGTGAGGCAAAGTAGATACGATGTGAGATGAAAAGGAATGCACCCCCTTTCCGCCAATGTGGCCTTGTGCTACTTCTAGGGTGGTGCTAAAAACCAGTTTACTTTTCCACAGCTAGAGTCACGTCATTATATCATCCACGTTTGTATACATTTCTCGCTTTCCTAGCAATGCTAACGCCAACTTCAAGCCCAACAACAGCAATGGCAGACTAATCTTCTCGATTTCACATCCATACTGAAGCGCTAGCTGTTGGATAATCATGATAATCCTGCCTCCAGTGCCTTATGAAAGTGGTGGTTGGTGTCACTCTGGAAGCAGTTTTTCTGGCTGAGAGCCTGTCCTTTGGACTGTCGAAACACAAAGAACTGGCTTGAGATTAAGCACCGGCTACAAACCACGACTCATCGGAAACTGAGCAATGTGGCAAATGGTTTTTTAGCCCCACAGTAACACACATGTTGTGTTGCATCTTCAGTCCTAAAAGGGGAGGAGCACACAGTGTTGCGACCTTTGAAAACCCCTGCTATAAACTAAAGGCATACTACTTTTCGGGCAAAATTCTTTATATTCTAGAATTAGTCAAACAAATTTAGTCAAACAAATATAAAAAATAGTTATATATCAGCAAAGATTCACCAGTCCAGAATTCTGATCCTCATCTTCTCACACATGGAGGGAAACTGGAGAAAAAAACAAAGCATACACAGTATAATGATCAGAGTACTTGCGATTGTAGTACAATAAAGTTGCATAATAATGTGTGTTTGCATTGTTTGTGTGTTTCACCCTGATAGGCATGCTCAGACTCTGGTTCCATTGGGGATTGGCATTTTCTCCAGAATCTTACTACAGACCTGAAAAAGAAAGAAAATGCAGTACTAAGAAAAGGCAATAATGGTAATAAATGGCTATGTCCTGGATTTAGACTGGGTTGCCCAAACATAGATGACTTTAATATATGGTTAGTTCTAATCAGAGTTTAGCAAAATTAGGTTTAAAATGAGTAAATCTAGATTTAAAATTTAAGCAGAGCTCAATTGCACAATTAAAAACAAATCTCCTGTTAATTGGTGTATATCAATACGTGTATAGGTGTATATAAATATCAATTTATAGTTTGAGTGCAACAAAAGTAAATTTAATTGAGGTTTAGAATAAAAACTAAACTGTTTAAGGAGAGGTTTCTTTGTTGTAATATAGTTTTAAAGTTTGGTGGACCATAAACCAAAGTTAAACCATGATTTAATCGGGTCAAAAAATGAATCCTTGTTGGTGCAACACAGCAGTCACTGGGTTTGTGATAAAATAATGTTTTAATCAAATAAGTTTGATGAAGTTGTGGGACGTCATACGCACAGTTTTGCCAGCAAAGTGGATCTCGACCAGAGGATCCACCAGGTTCTTCCTGTTGCTGTCAAACCCAAGAATCTGCTTCATTCCGTCCATGAATGCATCGTCCACTGCAGACAGAAAAGACAAAGTAAAAACTGAGTCTCTGTCTTTAAAACGGATGAATTAACAATTTACACACGAAGAGACCAACTTTGCGGCAGGTCTTCAGCTCTGAAGATCCTCAGGGTGAAAGTGGCTCCTCTCAGAGACAGACCCGCCGGTCTCAGCAGATTTCCTTCAATATCTTCTTTATCCTCCACACACTCACGTTTGTCAGCCTGGAAGACAAGCAAATACACTCATATTGTAAAACGTTAATTAGAAACAGAATGCAATGAATTGCGAAACATTTTCTGGCTATATATTATATATATACAATTCATGATCAAACTGATTAACTTTAGTGTTTTATCGTAAACATGTACTCATTCTGAATTTGATGCTTGCGAACATGTTACAAAATAGTTGGGACAGGATCATGTTTACCTCTGTGATACATCACCTTTTCTTTTAACAACACTCAGTACACGTTTATGAGCTGAGGACACTAACTGTTGAAGTTTTAAAGTGAAATTCTTTCTCTTTCTTGCTTGATATACGACTTCATGTGCTCAACAGTTAGGGGGCTCTATTGTCTTATTTTGTGCTTCATAATGCACCACACATTTTCAGTGAGAGACAGGTCTGGACTGCAGGCAGCTCAGTCTAGTAGCTGAACTCTTTTACTACAAAGCCACACTGTTATAACACCTGCAGAATGTGTCTTGACATTGTCTTGCTGAAATAAGCAGGGACATCTGAGAAAAAGACATCTGGATGGCAACATATATTGCTCCAAAACCTATATGTACCTTGTACCTATGTGTCAAAATGCTGTTTCGCTTATCTTGTTTAATCCAATCAGACTCACCGGTGGCTCGTCTCCAGCTGCCAGAAACCAACAGGCTGACCTTCAGGTAACCTTTGACCCCAGCAGAGAGGTCGTCAGGGTCACACAGCAGCAGCCATTTCCTCAAGAAGCAGTGTCCTACAGAGACGATAGGACTTAAAGTCAGAAACTTCAAACTATCCGATAATATAATGGAACCAAGAACTTCAAGCCAAGAGGTAAAAATAAACTTTGGATCATGCAGAACTTAAAACACTGAACCACAAAATCATCCTCTATATTCTAAAAACAGTTAAAAATCACCAAAAACATATACGCACTGTGCTCATTGTAGACGGTCCCAACATCCAACTGTAAAAATATCACAGGAGGTTAGATGTTTCTTCACTCTTCACTTTTTGTCTTAGCTGAATGTGCTACACAAAGGGGGTTGTATACTCTTACAGTATGTTGAGCATTAAGTACTTTTTTTGTTTTTTAGTGTGAACAGAGATGCACTGAGACTTAGAGCTGTGATGGAAGTTTACCTTGAATTCACCGATCACAGCATCAGTTCTGAGTGAGCGAGAGTCACACACCTGTCAGGCAGAGAGACTTCACATTTTATCAAGAGAAACTTACAGTGAACACAACGGCAAAATACCCTACAGTAAAAACCAAGATTAATATCTTGTGAAGTGAATAAAATGGAGGTAAAAAAAATAATAATAATAATGAGACTCACAGTGATGAAGATGGGTTCATCAAACAAGTCTGATGGAGTTTCAAAGAAGTTCAGGAAAAATGTCTGCAGAGAAGAAAACACAGCTGTAGTGTGATTGAGAAAAATATTTAAATTTAACTTTAACTTTTAGTAATTCTTGTTTACCTCGTCAAAGACTGGGTTGTTGCCCTTTCTGATGCGGGTCCTCTTCGTCTGCCCAGCTACCGTTACCTTGACAACAGGTTTGATGTTGATGCCTGGCAACTGTCGGCCCTCGATGATTCGCACACGAACCTGGACAGGGAGACATATGAGCACAACTGACCTTCTTGGTTCGTCTCATGTTTCTGTGACCATAATAGAAGTTCTGTCCTGCGTTCCTTGTGCAATTTGCCAAATTCACCACACGGTGGCACTGTGAGCATGAACCAAAGGTAGTAGTCTGCTCTGCTCTGTTTTTGAAATGATAAATATAAATCATTCCAAATCTGCCTTTGCCTGCCACCAGCAGTGAGTCCCAATCAGTTCATCGTCAGCAGGTGCATCAAGTGGTCACCAAAGGGAGCATCTGCATGAATCTGATTGGATGATACTAACCATGCAGCTGTGAATGAACCAACGATTGTGAAGCATTTATGAAACAGCTGATACCAGAAAGCCAATAAAAGTGCAGCTTCAGGGATCTGCCTGAACTCGAGCTACATGTCGTTTCCTAATAGTAAATCTTAGAAGTGCATCAATTTAACATCAGAACACACAAATTCTACAAATCTTACATTTTTCTTTTCATAGCATAGTCATGAAGAGCAGCCGTTTTATTTTTTAAAGAGTTCAGAGTTCTCTTAATACTAATCACAAATACACATTTTAAAACCATAATTCTTATTTAGCTTTAATTTAGAAGGGCTACAGAGATGACATATTATGGCTGAGACATATCTGGCAGCAATATTATTTAATGAATTTGCTGAAATATAGAAAGTTTACCAGCAGTATTTCCGCCTTTTTTAAACCAGGAGGTGAGACAGGGGTCCTTAGGGTATAGCTAACCCTTTTATGCCTGATCATCAAATCATGTTCTGTAAAAATCTGAAAGAGTTGGCAGAAATCTGGGATTCATGAAAAAATCTATTTTAAAACAAAGGTCTTTAGAGTGTTTTTTGGCACAAAGCAAATTTAGAAATTAAAAAGTTTTGATCTGTCCCAATTCTTTAAAATGGTTGCAGAACTACTCCTAATTAATAAAGACAAAAAAAAAACCTAAAATATCAAAGCACCATCATGAGACCTTGCAGTATAATCTACAACACTGGTTCTCAACCTGTGGTTCCTGACCCCAACTGGTGGTTGCCAGAGTACCTACATTCGTAGTCCATGTTACCTGTAGGTCCTGTGGTTTGTTGGGCAGCGGTTTGGACTGACTGCTGGCTCCTCTCCTCCTCTTTCCTCAGCCCTCCATGGGTGTTATAGGTCGGTGGTGAGCGTTTAGGTGTCTGGGCGGCGGGGGACTCATGGCCCGTGGGCCCCTGAGGACCGACAATGACCATAGAGCGTCCGTCGTCGGGACCCTGGTCCTCTGTCGGCTCCAGCATCATCATACTCTCTGTGTCCTCCTCGCCCAGAGTGTCCAGAGAAATCACTGCACAGACAGACCAAAGGTGGTCCCAGAGGTAAAATACTGAACAGGCCAGAACAAATACAGCACAGACTGATGGATTTAATGACAGATTATATTACTCGTGACAGTGTCCAGCTCCACACCGGGGTTGTTGTGGGGCAGAGCCTCAGGCTGAGGAGGAGGCTGGAAGACTGGAGCCAATCCTGGAGGAGGAATGTAGGAAACCTGCAGGCTCAGTGTGGCCTAGTGGAGACAGAGAGTGAAAATACATGATGATTTAACATCAGTGCAGGTGAAAAAGGAAGTGATGAAACAGTGTACAAAGATGTATAGATAGATACAAAAGGGAGCTTTTCGATTGTACATGACGTTATAGTTTCTGAGAGCAACAGAGGTCATCCTAAAACAGGAGTCAGCGGACAACTGAGTTCTGTTGGGAAAAAGACTTTCTTTATTTTTCTTACATTTTTAAGGTCACTCTCCTCCTCAAAAATGTATATTGCCTCAATGCTTGACACTGAGCCAGACAAAAGTCTTACTGTGACTCGTTGGTCTAGGGGTATGGTTCTCGCTTTGGGTGTGAGAAGTCCTGGGTTCAAATCCCAAACGAGCTCTACCTTTCAAAAGACTGTCAATGAACTCATCACGTCATTTAAAACTATGCATGCATACTACCACTTTCAAATTCAGATGTACACTACATGAAAGTTCTTGGATGCTCCAACTAATCCTTGAGTTAACAGGTGCTTAAAACCCATAGCCAAAATCAAAACTACATATTTAGAGATGTCTGCTCATTCATGTAGAAACTATTTTCTTTCTAGGAGAAATAAAGTAGTTCTGGTAATCCCTAAATTGAGCATCCACCATTCTTCAGTCTTCAGGAGAGGATGAGCATGTCAGCGCAAATACTCAAAATGTGTTGAATCGTCATGTCTTGATTTCAATTCCAAGGATGTTGAAGGGATGGAGACTTATTGGGCAGAAGTTGCAGCGGCGGTGTACTGTAGGGTGGTGTGGGGCAGTAAAAGGTGTAGTCTTCTGCAGTTTCCTTTCACAGGAAAAAGCAACTCATTTGATAAGCTGTAATGTTTCTGTAAACAAAGTTATCAGGGTCTGTGTGTACAGCAGCCACATTAACTCAATCTGCAGGTTTGTGATCACTTTCACATTCTCCTCATTGTACAGTTCACATGAGGTGAAAAGAGTGAAAATGTGAAGACGGTGACATTTTTACTTGATAACTTTTTGCTATGTGCTCGGCTCATCTGTCAAAAAGAAAACCAAATTTTGAAGATGGTTATGAGATGTTGCCGTGGGACCTGTAGAAGCGAGATATATTCACATTCAGTGAAGTTAGCTAATATTAGCAAAACACTAACTAGCTAGCTAATCTACAACAATTGTTAGCAAGCCAGTTTGCTAGTAGGTTGCTAACATTAGCTAACTTGAGATGTGAATTTATTTCACTTTTATGGCAAAAGGAGAAAGTTGAAAGAGGTACCAAGCTTATTCAACTCTGGACCACAGAGCAAAAAGGGGCAGGACTTAGGAAGGGTCAATTCTTTATTTTGCCTGTAAAAATACATTTTCAAAAATTTCAAAACATTTTTTATATTTCCAAAAATATAATATTTAATCCATTAAGGGTTGCACCAACAGGATTAATTTTTAAACCTGATTAAATTATGGTTTAACTTTACATTATGTTGGATCAAACTTTAAAACTAGCTTACAAGAAAGACTCATTTTATAACTGTGTGTGTGTGTGTGTGTGTGTGTGGTGTGTGTGTGTGTGTGTGTGACATCAATCAGATTCATTCTGACACTGAGAGGAAGACTTTGTTTTCGGTTCAGGAAATGAGGAAGGGAAGCAATGTTTCATCTGGTGCTTAAAAACCGAAGATGACTACAATAGGTGTGGCCCACCAAGGTGTGTGTGTGTGTTGTGTGTGTGTGTGTGTGTGTGTGTGTGTGTGTGTGTGTGTGTGTTGTGCGTGTGCATGCTCACCCTGTGTTGTTTCTCTTGGTGTCCAGCAGGGAGACGGTGAAGGTGGCAGCCAGGTTGGGAGAGTTGAGCACATCTCTGAGAGCGAGCCGAGTTTCCCCCAGAAACCTGAACAGACACACACACTTGAAATGTCTTCTAGTACTGTGTTTGGTACATGAGTATACTGTATCCACCTCCTACAGAGTACTATTAATGTAGGGGCCTTCTGATAATATAGCTGATAATTAATACAGATTTTTTTTGTTTGTATCCTGTGGCCAATGATGTTTCATGTTGGCAAAAAACAAAGAGAAAACAGGTGAATAAAACAGCTTAAGTTTGTCCCTTAAGCAAAATATTTCCCTCAGCTAAGGGGTTCACTTAGGGGTGTTGCAGAAAGGCTCTTAGGTTGTCCACTTGCACGGCACATGTGCACTTCAGTTACCATGGTTACGCTTCACTCACATCATGCTGTAATGTTGTTAAACAGCATTTTTGTCAGTTGTCAGCTAGCTTAGCTGGCACTTGCTAGCTTCTCCAACATAGACAACAAAGAAGAAAGAAAAGGAAAGCTAAACTGGACAGAAGATGAGAAAGCTGTTGTCCTTGAAGAATATGGAAAGTGCAAACAAATACTCCAAAGTAAACTCAACCATAACAGATACACACAGAAGATGTGGCAAGAAGCAACACTAACAGGCTTCTCTGTATTCCTGAGTAACTATCCATTTAATAAACTATCCCTGTAATAAATTCATGTTTGTACTTGAAACAGGAAGTGAAATGCAACTGCCATTTTTTTGGTACAGCAAACCAAAGCAAAGAGGTCACTCTCTGGTTTGAAAGGCTGATGAATGGATCAATAAATCAGTCGACACATCAGTTGGTGAATGGGTGGAAATATGAGTGAATAAATACTCGACGACCACAATGAGAGGATGACCCGATTCTTTCTTGCCTGCTCCTTCCCCTCTGAGGGAATTCCAACACGCCTGACATCTTGATAAACTGGAAGGATCCAAAAATAACCATCTGAAGGGGGGTTTTTATAAAACAAACAACTCTGGGTCACGGGCCACACCCCTGTCTGTGCCCTAACTTTGGTCAGATCAGTCTACTACATCTAGGTCTGACAGTGCCGTAGTTCTTATACCGTAGCAATTCCTGTGATCTAAACTATGGAAAGGATTTATCAAAATTCAAAAAATTCAAGTGCAAACATTTAATACAAAATAATGTATTAAAATGTAATAATAATGTGATGCACCTTACAATCACAGCTTAAGAAAACAAGCAAGATAAAATAAATATCAAGGCATCATCAAAGCAACAATCAGAAATAAAATATACAATACAGCAGTAACTAGGTATAAAATCTTAATCAGTGCAAAACTCAAATGAGACAGGATCAGATGGAATATGGCAGTTTAAAAAGGTGTGCTTCCCTGAAAATCCAACCAAGGGGTAAAAAGTAGATAATAAATAGTAGAGGACCCAAGACAGAGCCCTGGGGAACACCACAAGTAACAGGAAAGGACTGAGAATAAAAATTTTAGGTTTGAAGAAGTGAATGTGGCCAGAGAGATTAGATTTAAGTGGTACTGAAGGCTGCACTCAGGTCGAATTTGTATTAAGTGATGGGATGATACTTAAAACTCCTGATGTTAGAAATGTTTATAAATTGTTGAAATATAAATATCATGTTTATCACTTAGGACATCCAGTTAGATTTGAACAAAAGGCAGTTCTGTTAAGTGCGGGTTGCCTTAAATGTTCTTCATCATGTATTCATCATCAAGCAGTTGATATCAGCATGGGTGCAGGAAGGTGGGTGCTGAGGGTGCTGTAGCACCCCCTACTGGCCAGAACTGTAGTGGAAAAATCATTTTACCTTTTTCCATCTCTGATTAAAAAATTCAAACTGATTCAAACTGCTTCTGTGCTTGTGGAGGCATCACTTTGTTGTGGCTCAAGAATGAAAAATATGGCACGTTTGAAGAACAAACAGGTTTTCTATCATGACACTACTACCTGTCTTCTGCATCTTCCTGGCAGATTTTAACCTGCCCTACCAACATGATGTGATTGAGATTGTCCAATTTATATTTTATAGTGGTGTTCCAAGAAATAAAGCAGTGTTTTTTATTTATTTCATGGATACTACTTGAATTGCATTTATGTCGCAATATGGAGATTAAAAGGGCTATAATTTCGTTCTCAAATTGTGAAAAATGGTCTTCACAACAGTCGAATCTAACTGAAATAAACTTTAAAATAAATTAAGGGGGAAAAAAGAACTTTCAATAAAACTAGATCACATTTATATTTTTAACTGCAGATGATTAATATTTGGATGACTGTGATGACAAATAAACATGGGAAACACGGTGACTATCCATCCAGACACATTAATTCAACTAAAAAGAGTTATCATCTGCTCCTGACAGGACAGTTCAGCTGCTGTTTTCATATTTGAACATCCGCAAGTAACAGATGATCTGTTTTCTCTGAGGAAAACTTGGCAGGATTCCCTCATGACGAGAAGCCCTTTTGTGTTTATAAAGGGTGACAATACTGCATGTGATTGGCAATTACTGTCTCAGCCTTTAACACACTCACATATAATTTATTGTGATGTGTTCTTTCTGATCCCATCCCGTAGCCATTTAGGCTATTTACACCTGCATGGCAGAGAGAAACAAACCTGAAAAACCTGATCTTTCCCTAAACATAACCAAGTAGTTTTATTGCCTAAGTAATTTTTGTTTCATAACCCAACCAAGTAGTTTTGCTGCCTATGCCTCACCAAAGTGTGACTGTAAACTGGAATAAATGATTAGAAAAATACAAAGTTAATACATAACAGGTACCACTGACAATAATGTCATAATACTGTCAAATCTTAGTCTCTCACACTGACACACACAGCAGTCAGTACCTGTTTCTTCCCATCTTCTCATGGTCTTTGACGACACAGTGTAGCTCTGCTCCAGAGTCCAGAGGAATCCCCTTCAGATCCCATTCAAAACCCTGACGCAACATAAACAGAAAACAATACAAACTTATAAAGTACAAACTTAGTCATTTTGCTCTGTTCAGTTAGTCACTTCACTTTTCACAGGTGGCTTGGTACATATTATAAATGGTATTTAGCATAAGTTTTACACATAGTGTTTTTGAGCATTTTGACACCTTCCCAGTATCTTTGATAACCGTAAGCTATGTTAGCTAGGATTGTCATCTTCATTCCAACTTGACAGAATCAAATATAAAACACACCAGAAACACCTTGGCTCTTCTTTCCACTGTTCCAAAAGTCAACAGCTCTGGTTTGGTTAAAACAAACCATTATTTCATCGAGGTAGACGTTAAAATGTTTTGGCTGTGCACCCTCTTTCTCCACTGTGTTTATTTCAAACAAACCACAGCTGGTGGTGATTGTTAGACCAGTGGAGAGACGAGCCAAGATGTTTTTGGTGAGTCATCAGTTTGAATGAGGATGATGATGCTAGCTAGCTAGCTAACATCACTAATGGTTAACGAAAGCATTAAGGTGTCAAAAACACTAGGCCTATATACCAAACATATGGTAAATAAGTATTAACAACATGGAGAACTTTTTTTTTTTGACTAAATATCTGAGGTAGCACTTTCTGCAGGCTAGTTGACTAAACAGCAAATAATGACTGAATATGAGGTTGTGTACGAGATGTACCTCATTCCAAACAGGGTTAGGGTTGTTCTTGATGACCTTCGTCTTCTTCTTCGACCCTAGGGAATTTGAAAAAAAACAGAGACATTAAGCGTTAGCTTACTGTACAGTTGGAGGGGCCGTTTGGAGAATGACAACATTAGCTAACAGCTAACAGTTATCTAAGACACTTTGGTGAAGGTAACTTTGCGGCTTGTAAAATGGTTATGTAATTCTACATTGTGCAAGTTAAGGCATTGCTTGGCAGAAGAATGACTATTTGTTATCATTAATTATTGCTTTTTTTTGCCGTGTGTTTATTTTATGGAACCTTGCCAGGTATGTGTAGCAACCATTTTATAAACACTTTATGTTTTAGGCACTCTGCTTAGCATCATGCGTAACAATGCCTCTTAGCTGTTCTTAGATCACTTGGGGCTTATGACTTTATTTAGGCTAATAGTGATTGGTGAATAGATATACATACACTTTTTTTAAATTAGAATAAAAAACAAAGGTTTTGAATCAACAGTCTGGGTGTGGAAGCTAACTTTGAGTTAACCATGAGTCAGGTGAACAGAAAATAAATTTTGCAACTACTCAACCTCTCTCACACACACACACACACACACACACACACACACACACACACACACACACACACCACACACATAACACACACAGACACTCAGTGGAGCAAATATAGTTTTGTGCATGGGTTTGTGTTTGTGTGTGTGTTATCTTTTTGTGGCTTCCTGTAACATGGAGTTCTGAGCTCTGATTTCCTGTCTGTCGGGCACTCTGTCAGGAAGTGGGATGTAATACGGACCAATAAACTGCCAGCATTCATCAGTAGCTACTTGAGAAGTCTCACCACAAACATGCACGCACACACACACACACAGACACACAAACAAGAATGTGATGTCAATAATTGCATAGGGGACAAGTGTCATCATTTCCACTTGGGTTTTTCGTGAAAAAGAGGAATAGAAGCAGACACACAGAGATTGAGATGTTCTTTCCAGATGAAAGGAAACAGAGACAATGACTATTGTCTGATTTTAGAAGCTGTTCATTAATTTCCAGGGAATGACCACTGGACAAAGACTGGAATAGACAAACAAGGGTCCACGGCCATACTAGCAGCTCTGTAACACTGCACTTAGACACAGCTGTTTAACATTAGTTTTGCAGGTATTTGGTCACAAACCAAAGTATTGGACAAATTAACCCTTAAGAGGGCCTTTAAAATCCTAACGCATTTGTCCCTAATGACAAAAAATTTCAGCTTCCCAAAAACTGCTGTAAAAATGTTATATATTAATGCTGTAATTAGTAATTAGTGAAAAATGCACCTGCATAAACAACCTAAGCGAGAACCAAAACAAAGTCCAATTTTGTTTTTTGCATTTTAGGCTAATTTAAGGAACTGAGATGACAATTCTAAATTTAAAAAAAATGAATATCCTCCAGCAAATTTAAGCTATTTTCATTCAACACAGCCAAAATGGCTTGAAAATAAAAAAACTGAATGGCACAAAATGTCCCTAGGATCACTTAAGGGTTAAAATCTTCACCATCAAACCATCAAAATTACTGAGATTAATATTGAGGGGAACATGAATGTCTGGCCCAAATGTAGTAATAATCCATCCAATGATTGTTAAGACATTTCACTCAAAACCATGAACAAGGTGAACCTTGTGGTGGTGATAGTAAAAGTCAGAGGGTTAGACTTGAGACTTTAGTGTTGAATGACTGAAGCATGAAATCTTTCAACAAATCATGGAGACGCGTGTTTCCAGACACGCTAGCAGCATGACTCTAGTTATGGTACTGTTGATCTGTTTGGTACACACTAAAATATCTGAACATATATTTGATGAATTACCATGACATTTTGAGCAAACATTCATAGTTTCCTGAGGATGAATACAGTGATTTTGATGGTGCCCTGACCTTACATCTAGCACCACCAGCAAGTCAAAATGTTTACTTATCCTGTGAAATATCTCCATTTGAGCAGTCAGCTTATCATAGTATATCAGGAAACCTTCCTGTGCTCTTGCCTGCAAACAAAGCCCTCCACCACCCTTTAATTTTCTTGCTTAGTTTCACTCAATTCTTGGATGTTAATTGGATCATGATTGAAATTATTTTATCCCATAGACACTCAACAACTGAGCCAATATTTGCTGCTGCTGGACATGACTTCAGACTGCAAAACAGAAAGCAGTAAAATTCCTCCAAACTGTACCGGTTTAACCAAATTAAGACTATTCTATGTGATCTCCTTTTGCTAATTAAAGTAATAATTATTTTTCACATCAGTGGGCAGCCCCTTGAATCAGATAGGAGCCCTCCTGGGGAGGCCCGCTTCACTCTTTGAAATCTTCTGTACTATATCATATTAATATATTAAACTTTTTTATGTTTCATTACGGCGCAGTGGTTAGCACTGCTGCTGCACAGCAAGAAGGTCCTGAGTTCGACTCCCCAGGCCGGCAGGGCCTTTCTGTGTGGAGTTTGCATGTTCTCTTCGTGTCCGCATGGATTCTCTCCGGGTACTCCGGCTTCCTCCCACAGTCCAAAGACATGCAGCATAATAGGTTAATGGTTGACTCTAAATTGCCCGTAGGTGTGAATGTGAGAGTGAGTGGTTGTTTGTCTCTATGTGTCGGCCCTGTGATGAACTGGCGACTTGTCCAGGGTGTACCCCGCCTCTCACCCAATGTCAGCTGGGATAGGCTCCAGCCCCCCTGCGACCCTCATGGATAAGCGGTTACAGGAGATGAATGAATGAATGTTTCATTACAACATATTACATTTCTATTATAATTACATAATAATATATACAAACACTAAGTATTACTTAAGTTTATTACACAGCTTTGTTAAATACTCGGTTCTGATTGGTACGCACAAGCGTTCTATTGCTTATGAAGAACAGACTGTTGCCATGAAGTACAGACCGTTGTTATGGGAGCAGTTCCTGATCATAGACTCTGGAAAAGCAATAAAAATATTTTTAAATCAATTAAATCCTTTTAAAATTAATGCATTGTGTTAATTCAATGGCTTTTGTGTAAGTAACCGTGTAATAAACTGGATAATGTATGAGTGGGTCATTATTATTATTATTTATTATTAAAAACCCCAAGGTCTTGAATAATTATTCCTTACATATTATTAATCTAGTGTACACTCTTCTTCTATTACCTCTATTGTCTACTCTTATTCCAGTTATATCCGCCTATTTATTATTTACTTTCCCTATATGTGTATTTATTTATGTCTTTGTGCTGCATCAACTAAAGTTTCGCTTTGGCAATCAATAAAGGTTCATCTTATTTTATTTTAAAACTAATCCAGGTATCTAAAACCAGGCTTGTTTCCTGGGTGATGTTTTTTTCTTCCTCAATAATCATCTATAATAATCATGCAATAATAATCAGTTTAGTTCACAATTACCCCGTAGAGCCGGACACATGAAATTACTGCAGAAATTTCAATTTTTTTAAATCAAGACTTAAAGAAAACAAGAATTCTTGACTGACACTTGACTGTGGTTAGCTAAAAATCAGTTGTGGTACACAAACATGATGCAGTCCGACCACTGAGCCACATACTTTGGATTAACACACACACACACACACATTCATACACACACATTAACTTATGTCATTTTTGCAAACATTATATAGATTTCAATGCTGGAGACTTACCCTAACCCATAACTGCTACTTACCTAACCGTAAGTAGCCCTTACTCTTAAAGGGATAGTAGCATTATTTTTAAGTGGGGTTGTATGAGCTACAAATAGCCCCTAAGTACCGTAATTGCAGTAGAAGACTCTCCACACTCCTCCCGTTAGCAACGCCAGCCCATAGTCCTGCTCAGAGATTTTCAACATACAGTGTTGTGAACGGTCCCAAAAAAACGGCCTATTTTCGCGGCCTAAAAGAGGTTTTACCGGAAAAATATACACAGTTCCATTGTTCGCTATAATAAAATTATGCTCAGCCCCTCAAAGTGCAGGAAAAACGCAGTTTTTATTTGGACCTCACCAACTCACTGTGATGCAGACAGCGTCCTCTGATTCGCCCAGATCCTGTAGTTGCTCTGTTACCAAGTTCCACTCGTGGCAGCAATAGCTCTCATCATCCGTGGGCATTAGGTCACAGTTCATACACTGGCACCACCATGTTCCTCCAACTCTCTCTCGATCTGTAACGTTATTTTCCACCGATGTTTCCCCTCTCTCTCTCTCGGCCCGTTCAGTTTCCATCTGCAACAGCTCTTCTTCAGTGTACTCCGGTTCATACAGATATCCGCTTGCTTCCAAAGTGAATGGCACTTCATTCTCGCTGTCACTGTCAAAATCATTCATTTTTAAAAAGTATATTGTATCTCTACTCTTCCTCAAAAAGCCAAGACACTGACCAAAACAGCTGTACAGAGCACTAGCGCTCTGCGTAGTACACTGTGTAGTAGGCTGATCAGCGGGCGCTAACCCTGCACTTTGAGGGGCTGAGCATAATTTTATTATAGCGAACAATGGAACTGTGTATTTTTTTCCGGTAAAACCTCTTTTAGCCGCGAAAATAGGCCGTTTTTTTGGGACCGTTCACAACACTGTATGTTGGAAATCTCTGAGCAGGACTATGGGCTGGCGTTGCCAACGGGAGGAGTGTGGAGAGTCTTCTACTGCAATTACGGTACTTAGGGGCTATTTGTAGCTCATACAACCCCACTTAAAAATAATGCTACTATCCCTTTAACCAAATCCTAACCTTAACCATACCTTAACCACTGCCCCAAAAATCTGTTTTTCTAACAAGACAAGGCTTTTGTCCTCACTTGCACCAGACGTCCCCTGTTAACTGATCTTAAGTCTGAAATGTGTCCCTGAAAATAGCTTAGGTCATATTCACCCACCCACCCACCCACAAATTCTTTCTCTCCTTACACACACCCAGAGAATGGTTGTTTGCTTTCCTGTTTTCCCCACAGTCATCACCCAATGTGAGAACACACACACATACACACCAATTTATACCTCTGCACACAAACAAGTACGTTCTTACACAAACACCCGCACAAACACCTACGTAAGTGCACCTCCGCTCTTGGAAGATATCTTAAAAAAACACCTCCACCCTTCCACAGAAGGGTCGAGAGGGCACATTATGTTTGTGTGTGCATGTGTATGTGTGTGTGTGTGTGTGTGTGTGTCCCAAGAGCTGGTATCAGAGCTAGCATCCCAGAGACAGGAAGTGGCACAGCATCAACTTCCTGGTTGATTCAGCTTGGCACAGTTTCTGTCATGAGCCGAAATTAGAACAAACTGTGACCCACAGCGCTGTGAAGTACGCATGGGAAAGCTAAGTTTAGACATGGGCTGTGTGTGTGGCCAGTTCAAAAGCATCTGAAATATGAAGTTTTTGTCTGCTTCTCACTTTTAAATAGTTTAAGTTTGAAGTTTAAAGATAGAACAAGTAGAATTTCGTCAGTTACTGGTTGTAAATACACCAGAAAGATAGTTGATTGTTGAGATGTATTCAAAAGAAGTCAAATCCCGATACTTTGGGTTCGTAAACCATCCTGAGCACACCAAAATAATGAGACATGCATTGTTTTAAGGGGAATTCCTGCATAGTTTCCTTTAAGAGTAAAATTGGGAGAAATAAAAAGTCTGAATATGAAGTATGAATATGCTAGCGTGGTTCCCAACAAATCTTAAATGTTAGCACTAACTCTGGTGTGTCAATAGTTGTGTGTCCATCTAACTGTCAACCACCACTGAGATGTCCTTGAGCAAGGGCTTTAACCTCGACTGCTCCACTGGAGCTGCCCAGTGGCCCGCAGATCAGAGTGTGGTTGTACTGGGCAATTTCCAGGTATGAATGTGATCAGGGTGTTCCTGCAAAAGATAGGCTTGCTCTCAGTGAACTTTCCCTGAATAAATAAAAGGTTCGAAAAATCGATTTAAAAAATAAATGAAAAAAGAGAGTACAAGAAGTAGAGGTTGTGAACCAGAAACAACCATTTTTTGATGACTACCAATAAACCTCAAAGAAGAAGAAACAAAACTAGCTGCTTTGGCCATCTACGAGAGAAAAATGGAGAGAAGTCTTAAGGAATTCTTGGGAAATGACCTGGAATAGGGTGACAGTCAAGGGTGCAGAGTTGAGTATGGACGGCAGGGACATGTAACCTAACATGCCAGCTGTTTTGTTACACTGAACCATCCGTGAAGTTGGGAAAAGGGCAGGCACTTTCAAAAAAACACTTGGCAGGTGATTAGATGAACCATCTGTCGAGTCTAACATGGCCTAACTTCAAACCAATCAGATGAAACTCTTGCCGATGTAAGTTGGGAGAAGAGCGAAAACATCTTTTCCATCAAGAAAAGCCTCCAGTGCTGTTCTTTGCTTTTCTTTCAGTGAAGAAATACTCTCCAGTACTGAATAACTGATGCTATCACAGTATCTAAGCTAATCTCTTCAGAAGCTGCCATTGTTATTTTGAGACAAGTCACATCCATGGAAACTTCTCGCTGTTGTCACACCTAAAACCACACCCATAGCTGCCAGTAGTCCCTCCTAAAATGCTGATTGGTCTCACCACCTTTGGTGCAGACACAAACGGATAACTTGAAGCCTGGCAAGATGAATCCAGCTGTCTTGCAAGGCAAAGGGGCATGTCCCTACTAATATCCAGGGACTACTAAATTGTTCCTAGCTATAATTTTGATCAAAGACATTAATCATAACCACTGTTGTCTGTAAGTGTGTAGCGAATGTTAGTAAGCTTGAGTATTGTGACAAATTAACCACTGAAAGTGATGTGAGACTACCAGATAGTTTCAGTCTTGTTGCAGAGCAACAACACACAGTCTTCTCGCTAAATCTTTCAGAGGCCTTTGTGCATTATCACTTATTCAACAAGTCAAATGTTTTGAGGAACTAATACAAGATTGCTGTGCATGACTGTGCATCCGAGCTATAATTAGCATGGGACAGGGATGAAGTAGGATGCAGGGTTGCCAGTTTTTGTTTCAGGTTTTGACGGAGAACAACACTTAACGTTCCAATAACACTTTGACCGGAAATCCTGCCCTCAGCACACAAACACAAGCACATGTTGTCACATTTTATCACTACATGTGTCATTGCCTGCACCTGCAGAAACATGGGCATAAACATGATGAATGAAAAACAAAGCAAACTATCTATATATTATCAATCATAACATCTCTCCTGTTCTGTGTACTAAGCTGCTGATCAAAGCATTTCACTACATGTTGTAAACACTCCACATGGTCCATCAGTTCAGTTTCAAAGAATCCAGACATGATTTGCAAAAGTTTGCCCAATAATCCATGCAATATTCCTGCAAAAACATGTTAGCAAAACTCCAGCTAACTAGCTAGCTGATCTACATCAATTGTTACCTAGTCAGCTAGCTAGGGTTTTGCCAACATTAACTAACTTAAAGTGTAACTTAATGGCCAGGACCGAGCATATTCCCACCTACTGCATCATTTTGATTGGTTGGTGATGAAAGCTGCCACTATGAAAGCTGCCACTATATACATTATCTGCCTCCAGATCGAATACAGATCAAATACTTTGCTCTAAAATGTCAAGATTTAGACCTGAATCAATCAACACTAGTAAATGCCCATACACACTGCTGAAAAAAAGTGGTTTAGTTAATCTTTAAAGTACGATTATATGTGCTTTTTACAGGTCCCCAAGCAACATCTCAATTAGTCAATGTTAGCTAAATCCAAGCTAACAAGCTAGGTAACAATTGATGCACATTAGCTAGCTACTTAGATGGTGTTTTACTAATATTGGCTGACTTAGAATGTGACTATAGCTATATATGTCGCTTTTACAGGTCACCAGCAACATCATCATCATCATCATCATCATCAAAATGAGGTTTACTTTTCAACATGAGTCTAGCACATAGCATATCTAAGCACGGGAAAGAGGAAAGGAGAAAGTTGACTGAGGTTCTGCTGTGTTTCAAGAAAGCGATAATGAACAGTGAGTTGGTCATTGCAAAATAAACCACGACGGGGTGGTGCAGGACCCCAGAGTGAATCATCTGAAGGTGTTTATTTTGCAATATTGTACTGCTCGCAGTACATTATCCTGCTCATTACACAGCTACTTACTTTGAAGAGTCAACACTTTGACACAAAATATTACTTCATAAAGGCTTTTTTTTTTATTATTATTATTTAAATGATTATTTTACCTCCAGGGTCTCTAACCAGAATTGCATCCATAGCAATAGTCTGTTATTCAGAAATAACAGAATGACCAAACAGAATGGAATATTTAACAAAGTCTTGTAATGAATAAGGGATAATGTACAGTGAGCAGGTCATTATTGCAAAATAAAAAAAATTATTGCTCCTCTGGAGTCTATGATCAGAAATGCATCAGTAGCAACAGTCTGTTAGTCATAGCAACGGTCTGCAAATAACAGACTTTAGAATGCTGTAATTGACCAATCAGAATCAACTATTTAAGAAAGCTGGTTAGTAATTACACATAATTACATAAAGGGTTGTTTTTACATGTTTCTCTCACACTCAAGCACACATTCTCTGTCTCTCTTCTCTCTCTCCTCCCACAGCTTCCTTGCTTTTTTAGTATCAGCTGTAATTTCTATAAATGGACATGGTATCTGTTTTCTGGAGGGGAGGAAACTCCCCCTCTCTCTCACTCTCTCTGCTCTAAATTCCTTAAGTTGTTGCAACCCAGAAACACTTGACTCTTCATGACTTTGATATTAGATAATATTACTGTAAAGTACAATAAATAAATAAAATCAAGTTTATGATAATCTGACCACCCAAAACATTTCTTGGTACTGTACAAACTTGCAGATGGTGTTGGATTTCAATGCACGTCAAGATATTTTACATTAAATTTAATTTGCACCTCCTGCTCCTCACCACAAGTAGACCTATAGAAGGACAAGCATGTGTGTGATGGCACCAGGAAACAGTGTCAGGACAAAGGCAGGAAGTTAACAGAGCTCACCTCATTAAGAAGGCAGACACTGACTTGTGGAAAGTACAACAACAAACTAACGGAAAAACAGAGAAGGTAGCCAAGTCACCTTCATCATGTGCCACTCAGCATCTTCAGTTGAGTTAGAACTGGTGCCAAATACACTCTCTCACACAGGTGCTGCTGCACCTGACAGATTTAACTTGACTCCCTGAATATTTGACTGAGTTTTAACATTCAGGTCTCAAGTTTTAACAAGGAAAAACACAGAACAACAAAAACTAACTTGCATTTTAACATGTAAATTGATTCTGAAGACTTAACTTGGACTTGCCACCAAGTGCTACAGTGGTATTTTTCTTTTTGGTATTTTTAAAAGAGAAGTCCATAAAACTGTTGACAGGACACTTCTGTCATGAAATTTTGATCCACTGAGGTTTCATATTTGTGAAACTTTGCAAAATGATTTTGCTCAACTGTTATTGGGGCACAGAGTGGAAAGGGCCCAGACTAAGTTTGGTCAATTTGTAATTTTATTTTCCTTTTAAACACACAACAAACAGGCCAACACAACAATTTATATCCTTGCAGAATCATAATTTCTATTTTGTTCAAAGTTGTTCAGCTACTCAAAAATCTTACTCCCTTACAACTACAGACGCACCACCTGGTGTACAGCTACCCACTGAGCCAGAGAAAGACGGGGGTTTCAACAACATGCCTGAGTTTAATACTGGACTGCAGTTTATCATCTTACTACTGACCCCCTGAATCTCCCATCATCCTCTTACCTCTGAAGGTGACACTAGCCAAGGGGTCAGAGTGTCTCAGGTTGTTGGCTCGCTGAAGAGTGCAACGCAACATAGCTAAAACCTCAGCAGAGTCCGGCTGAGTCCTGAAACCTGCGATGCTCAAATAACTCGCTCAGAGAGGGAGGAAGGAGGTGATTCAGTTCACCAGGTGAGACAGGTCCAGGAACGCTTCGTTACATGGCCCTGGGAGCTTTGATGATCATAACCAGTGTGCCCGACCACCAAAACTAACAAACCAAGGACCAAAAAAAGACCAAAAAGGGGGAAAAGTGCAAGAGAAAAGCTCTTCTTAGTGGAAAAAAAAACCACAATATCCACTGCTCGAAAATCAAATTCTGTCTAAAAGGAGTGTCAGTAATTTAGTTCATTGTTAGAATAAAAGTCCCAGCATAAAAAAAAAAAAAACAAATTATCCAAAGATTGTTCCCGCTTCATCAGCATCCGTCTGTGTCTGACACTACAAAATAAAAGCTTTATTTTTGTAAAATGCCCTCACAAAGCCAGCTTCTTTCTCGTTCTGACTCTCTCTAACACACTGGGAGGGAAAGAGGGCAACAAGCGAGCACACACACCTCACATCCAGAGGAAATCTCAACATTTCCTGTTCTCTTTTCCTCTCTTGTCTCCTGGTTGTTTCCCTATCTTGCCCACATCTTTGCCTTCCTATTTGCTGGCACATTCTCTATCGTCCTTCACCTCTGTCTGTCCTCTAATCCCAACACATATATTGTGGTTTTATGGACACATTTCAATCTAATGTTTTCAGGAAACTGCCAAGTCTCTTGAACCAAGCGCCCATAATATTTAATCCCATTCTTGTGGGAAAAAAATGCATCTGACTGCCTTAAAAACTCCATAGAAACTGCAAATTACTGATAAATCAATGGTTATTTAAAAGAAAATCAGTCCAAAAGTACTTTGCTCCAAAACTTGAAAGGATGCTACTCTTAGCTAACTCACCTTGGACAAATTTAAGGACTTTTCAAGAACTTTAAGGGTCCGAAGTCGTAAAAATGTAGGGACTAAAAATACCCTCCTTTTGTGGACAAAGACCTTGGTCAAAAAGATCATTTAGGTCTGGTGTGTCATACAAGATGAAGTCAGGTCAAGAAATTCCAAGGCTTTCTTAAGACTGAGAGAGTAAATTTTCTTTTGCATCTTAAACTAAAAACAACTCACAAGGCCAGCGGTTTTCAAAAACCTCAAGGTCCAAATTTGTGTTTTAGATGTGTTGCTGATCATCTCTTGGGTCTTCACTCTCAGAATAAAGAATTGCATAATCAGGAGGTCACACACACACACACACACACACACACACACACACACACACACACACGGTATACACAGATGCATGAACAACACGTGCAATGACAGATCGCCACCTGCAGACGTAAATCAAGGTCGACACACTGTCTAATTTGTGAGAAGCAAGAATGGTACCACTTTTTAAAGGTTTATAAACTGTAACTGAGCCATTAGTATAAACAAATTTGGGGTTGCCTGGTTTTAAAAGTCCCAGATGCTGGTGTTTCTCCTTTCTATATATTTGGTTATAAAGTAGGTTTGAATGTTGTGTTTGAATGGTAATTTATTAATAAGATGTCCATGAATGGATTTTGGTCCAGATCCTCTGCAGCCCTTTGCTGGAGAATAACAGGTTGTATGGTCCAGTCAGTCAAAGGAGTTTTTCATCATCTGCAAATCGAAAAGTTATTCTTAATAATGGTGTTAACAGACCTCAACAGTGACCACCCACTTTTTCAACGGCTCACTAATAGCAGTGTTGCAATATGTTGTGTGTTGTGTGTGTAAATTATATATATATATATTGTAGCATAACAATATTATTAGTATGACTCACGTTTGCTACCTAACTAACCAGCCTGCTAGTGGAACTACCTGTTAGCACAGGTAGTAAATGTTTCCATGGTAACAGCGAGCTCCACCCATCCAAGATGTCACTTACACTTTGGGATTGTGAGTCAGAAACTTCTCCATGACATTGCAAATAAAATTTTTTTTTTTTTCAAATAAGGTTGATATAAAATTAACAATCCCATAGCTGGAAGTAACCATAGCAACAGGGATGAGCCTGTTGTTTACAATTTATTGCTAAGTGTTAACAAACTACACCTATGTTGAAGTCACCTATGCAGTAACTTCAAGCTGCGATCAACAGTAAGCACTTTGCGTATCATTTGTCATTTGTGAAAATCTTGGGGAAGATGACATGGCTGGATAGCTTGTTATTTTTGCTGTTAAACATACTGTCTACCATAATGTTTAACTTTGAATCTTAACGTTAGCTTTCTGGCTCATAGCTAAAACAAGGGCTTCTATGAACTGAGCAGACTAGAAATATCTCCTGTTGTCACATCGTATCGTAAAAATCTTTAGAGGGATTACACTTTTAAAATACATTTTAAAATAAATAACAATAAAACAACATGCACATTACAACACTTAACATGTCTCACAACACCACTGTGGTCTCGGAGCATAGCCACCCTTATAGTTACCAAATCACTGCCATTCATAACTTTTTGTCCATTGGATCCTATTTTGTATTTGTATCTAACATTTGCTACATAGAGCTAGCTAACCTGTCAATACGACTACTATTGCTGAAAAATGTTTTAGGAGTCCTGGTGAGTGGGATGGTGTGTGGGCAACAACAGAAGCCCCAGTAATGGTTTATGTTACAGTTTGAGTGTGTAGACTGACAGTGAATGTGCATAATTAACGCTATTAATCTAGATGTGCATTTGCACACAAAAAAAGAGAGAATAGTTGGAAAAACAATTAATGAACCTACAACAAACATGAAACATTATATCAGCCTAATCAGTTTAACCATATTTGATACTGATGTAATCAAACAGTAATGGAGAGTAATCAAATTACATCAATTTAATTTAATCAATTTAAACTCATCCAGAGATGTTAATATGCTAATATCTGGTCAAAATCTTCTTCCCCTCTTGAGTCATTTGAAGCCACATTTTCCAATTATGGCCATTAAATTTCCTCCTAAATAGCTTAATTTAATCTAAAAATTCCATGTGTGCTGTGTATCAGTCTGTTCAAACATTTAACTGAGGCTGTATGAATTAACTATAGGCTGTAATGTAGCCGCTATATTGAGTAAAATTGATTTTTCATGGTTGTCTTGTGCTCCATATTACACACATTATGTTATAATGCAGCCTAATATGTAAGGATCATATATTTGTAAATCTTGTGATCCTGAATAGTTTAGAAGAAATGTTCAGAGAATTTGCACACTGTATGTCAGCAGAAATAAATATGAAGAAAATTGATTTTCATGAGGATTTATCCTCAGTCTCATCTGAGATTCAGGCTTCATAACCAATTATCTCTGCTGTACGTATAACTTCTTCAACCCAGCCAGCAGCACATGAGTGTGTTTTCCAGCCTGACAACCTGACAGAAGTTACATGAACATACTTCATGCTAATTATTTGCACTGATCTTTCATATCATGAAAGAAACAGCCAGTGGAGCTCTGTTTATGTGATCCTGATGCAAACATGTTAACTGTTGTTGAAACTTTTAACACATTTGACTGTTATTTATATTTGAACAAATGTTTGCCCAGCAGCATTTAATGAAGAGGTTAAAAGCTACTTACAGGTGATGAATATTGAGAAAACCTTTGATTTTTGTTTTCTTTCCCTGCAAAATGTCACTGAATAATTAATTGTGTGCATGATAAGTGACTGACATGTGTCTAATTCTAGCTGCAGAGTAAAGGTAATAAAACAAACAAATGTTTCAGGAATTTAATTCACTATGTAACAATATGTAAGCACAAAGTGAAACAATTTCCAAGTGTTTAGTAGCGGTTCAAAGTATGTGTTTGGTGTGATAAACTATTTTAGGGCAGACTGATGGCCACAATAGATGGACAAACCAATAAAACATAATTTTCAAGAGGTAGATTCAACATATATAAAGTCACTTTATCAATATTTCCATATCTGACTGTGTGTAAGTGACTCTTCCAAAGTCCCGCCCCTTTTTGCTCAATGCTCCAATGACAGTTGAGCAAGTTTTGTACCAGTGGAAGAGACACAGGTGAATGAACAAAAAAATAACTTTACTGAACATACTGGGGGAAGGCAAGGAACACAAAATAACAAAAGTCAGCTGGAGAGACCAGGAAAAAACAAACTCAGTCCAACAAAGAGTAAAAAAAAAAAAGAGTCCCAACACAGATGACCTGACAACTGAAAGTGACCAAGTGACCAAAAAAGGCTTCAATTTAAAAAATGATTGTCTCCCATTCTGATGTCAGTAGTTTTGTTCTTTCCAGTGACCAAATGAAACGCACGGTTATGTGGAAATTATGGATCTCTGTCAGCTCTAAAATTGTTGAAAACATGAGATAATTTAAGTGCACCTCAGCAAAATATATAACATAGGTCAAGTTTTATACATTTTAATGCAGAAATGTTATATACTTTTAACCTCAAGCTTATGGCTTATGAAATGGCTGCTTTGAATAAAAGGAATATACAGTAGTAGGTTTGAAAACAGCAAAGGGCATGATGAGGCAATTTCATGATTGATATTTGAGTCAGAACAAGGGCAGCAAACCAGACCAGAAATAGACAAAATATCAAATTAAATTGTCTTTCATGTTTGCTTTTTCGATTTGTGAGAAATGATGTTTGATCTTTCGAGATCTTTCTTCTTTAACAGCCTTTGAAATCAATGGCCTCTGAAAGGAAGAAATGACGCAGCAGTTTTAACAGTAAGAGCAGACGCAGCAGAGGCAGCGTTGGCTTTCAGCAGACAAGTTAAAGCAGATTAAATATCAGATATCAGCCAGGAAGGAGAGCCTGTCAGATAATACTCAGCTGGTCTGTGTTGCTGTCATGATGTCTCACTGAACAGCTGCATGTTTTTGACATGTTTTTCAAATTAAAGCAGATTTCAAATAGTATTACTGTATATATCATATGAGCTTCAGTTTTGTGAATAGAGGTTTAATGAGAGACATTTAATGAGTTCTTTATTAAACAAAGTCTGTGCAGTTATGTCACAGAGGCTTATTATATTTCAAATTATGGGTGTGTTATTGCTCATAACTGTACAGGGTGGAGTACATTATTCCACTTATACCATGACAACTAATCACCCACTAAATCTTAATGCTGTCAGATGGACACACTAGGATGCAATGCATATTTTGGGACAATATGTGCTCCCTAACTTTGTCAACCTCAGATTAAATGTCTCCAACTACAATCCTACTCTGTCATTCACTCACACAAAGAAACAAATTTCTAAAAAATTTCATCCTGTGAAAATCCTGCAGTTTATTTGTGACAGAGAAGTTTAAACCGCCCGCTCATGTGAGATTTGCATTTGCAATCCCAGTGCAGTCCTCTGTTTCCAACACGACCCTCCTGGTTGGTTGTGGTGCCCACACATCGAGGGAGATGATCTCTCTTTTCCATGGTAGAGGGATTGCCCACATTTATCACAACTAACCCACTTTCTTTGTTGAGGTTAATCCCAAATATTAAACTGTTTGAGAGCATGGTAACAGAACACGCTAATTTCTGATTGGCTGGAAAGTGTTAAAATAATATTCGGACACCTCAAACAAAAATGTTGTAAATAGGTAACATTTTTTGCTTTCTGCTATGTTACCAGTTTACTTAGAGGTAAACAATGACTACCGACAAAAAATAAATGATCATTTTAACACAGCTTCTGTTTTGCCTGTGGTAAAGAAGCCATGATGTAAGTACAGTAATACACAGTGATTCATACAGGCAGATGGAAGTGCTGCGTGGTTCTGACGGCTGATCCGACATGTGCGCTTTACTGGGTCAGAAAACAGCACAATATAAGACCTTGTTCAGACAGCCATGGAAAAAAACTAAGGCACTCCATCTTCTGGTGAAATAATACAGGGTGTCCATAAAGTCTCTTTACAATTTAACAAATTTATTACAAAAGCAAATGAATAGACAAATCTGTGGAAATTATTACAAAATGAAAAGTAGATATTGATGGTTTTTTTTGCCTCATTTAATACACCTCTATATGGGCAGCATTAGTTGCACGAAGCACATCAAGACGGTACTCGATTTCTTGCTATGTTCACTGTAGCGTAGCCTCATCAATGGTGGCAATGGCATCAGTGATCTTTTGCACGAATTGACGGACGTGACGGTGGATGTCTTCCATACTTAATCCTGTAGTTTCGCTGAGTCTGCGTATCCGATTTTGTTTCAATAAACCATGTACACTATATACACATTGTGCCTTTTCTTGAGGAGTAGCCATTTTTTAGGGGTTTATTTAACAGAACCTATTTCATCAACAGGGTACCTGAAATACACAAATGCAATGTGATTAAAAACTTTGATAACCACTGAGTACATAGAACAAATCTGATTAACATATCTCATCAATTGCTTTTGTAATAAATTTTTTAAATTGTAAAGGGACTTTGTGGACACCCTGTATTCATTCTTAAAGCACAGGCAATCAAACAGACCCTGTCTGTCTATTAAGACTTCCTGGATCTTTTAGTATCACACTCTGATTTTTAAGAAAATAATGGACTTAGCAGAAGAAGCGCCTCTGCTTTGTCCACTATTTTTGTATAATGATTAACTTATAGAACATTCTCTCATTTTGAATCTATTATTATTATCATCAAGATTGTAGACCTGGATGTAAAAAACACATGAAATTTATCATCTAGCATTACTGATTCACTTTATTCCAGCCCAGATTTTCAACCTGCTGGTCACAAGTATGTGTGTGTGTGTGTAGACACACTGCAGGCGATGCCCCATATCACACAGGGAAACTTTTGTGCAGCAGAAAACATCATGAGTTCATGACACAGTTATTCTAAGTTAGAAAACTAAACTCTGTGTCTTCTTTGCACACACACACACACACACACACACACACAAACACACACACACACACACACACACACACACACACACACACACACACACACTCACACTCACACTCAGGTGGACTCTACTGTATTTCAGTCTAGTCTACTGTAGAAGAGAGAGATGAAAAACATGGACAGAGAGACTGTAAGACAAAGACGGAGAGACAGGCAGACCTTTTGGACCTGGATCATGATTTTCCAAAAAAAGCAAAAATGTCAGGGAGATACAAACTGGTTTTCACTGCACTTTGCCAAGATTGAACAAGCACATGCTGTAAATCTGCATATTTAAGACTATAATTCAATCACAGAGGGCTCCAACTTGGCTGTAAATGATCACAGAGACACAAGAAGGAGGACTCGGTATGATATAAACCAGACAACCATGCTAGCAGCTCTGCCAGGCAGTCATTTATCATGGAAGTGCTTTGAGCTCAAAGCTAACATCAGTCTGGTAAAATGACAATGCTGGCATACTGATGTTTATTGGGTATAATATTTATTTAGCCTGTTAACATTTGTTAAGAGGTATGTTTTGAATGTAGTTGTATGTAGTTTTGCAGGTGATTATCAAGCAGCAACCTCTGGAGCTGAAAAACTAAGCCAACGCACAAGTGCTCAAAACTGCAGTTCCTCGAATACTCACTTGAGGCTCCAAAAGCGACTCAATCCCCATTGAAAAATCAAACAGCTGTTTCTGGTTAGAAAAAAAAACTGCTCTTTAAAAAAGGTCTTTCTCTGTATTGATCCTTTCCATAATCTTGTTAGACACTTAAAATAAAACGTTGAGCCTGTAAGAAGCAAAAACAAACACCTGCCCTCTGTGCTCTGCCGTGCGCTCTGGTGAAGTGGCTGCTGCAGCGCATCACCTGCCCTCCAGTTGTATCACTCTTCTCTGCTTCCATCACAGTTAGTTTTATGGTTTGAGGTGATTTAGAGACTTGGTTTGTAAATTTGACAGCCTTCATTGAATCAGATTTGGCCATCCTATACGAATATTTTTGTACAGTGCTGTACACTACACTGAATTCATATGTGAGCCTACATGAGTATGTTTTATCAGTTAGACTCACATTTTAACGTCATTCCTCATCATCTGGGACATGAAAATATTGTCTTTTAACACAGTCAGGCAAATAAAAATTGTGCATCCTCCTACAGTTCAGTTATAAAATCAGACTGAGCTTTTCTCTCGAGGCTGCAGCTGCTGTCCACCATCACTTGTCCTGCACGCTCCTTTACGCCGTAAATTAAGGATTAATTTGGACCAAACCAGAGTTGGTGATCGCTGGGACAGGGGAAAGACGAACCAAGACATTTCTGACGAGTTTTTGGTGAGTTTGGCAAGAGCAATTAAACAGCTTTTTGACTGAACGAAATGTATCGAAAATAAGGTCTCTCACTGTCATCATCCTTTCCATTAAGTTGTCAGAAGCAAACAAACAAGCGTCACCTGCTCTGTGCGCTCCGCCGGTGAGCCTGCAGGGATGGATGAGGTGGCTGACAGCACGACGTGCTGCTCACCCCTCTCCTCTTTCATCACAGTTAGTTTGGTGGTTTGTGGTAATTTGGAGACTCAGTTTGTAGAGTTTACAGCCTGTCATGCTGTTACGTTGCTCTGTGTACAGTGACACAGATTAAAAACGAGCGCTGAAACTTGTTAACAAACTACTCCTTTCACCCTCTCATATCAGTCAACTGACAGCGCATGTTTTTAAGTGTACCAGCTAATATAAAATTCCTCTCGTTTATAATTCCTCATTGAAATATTTCCGAGCTTTATTCTGTTATTATAATGCACACTAACTGACAAAAGAAAAAAAAAGATGCTTGACTGGAAGATTCTCAGTTAATGAGAGGGTCTCTGACTAATGATTCGAATCTTAGACTTTCAGGGGGCAGCTCTAGACCAAAGTGATGGACCAACCAACAGGACCTACCAACCTAAACTTGGCTAATAATAATCAGAACCATAACTGAACCAAATTTATTACATGCTGGTGAAGTGAGGGCTTCCTGTCAACCCAAAACTAAGTGAGAGAGGAGGAGAGGTAGAAGTCCCCGAAGGATAAACTCAGCTGAGAGATTGGTGGTTACTATAAACACAGCCATACAGGGCCACACCCCCTAATAACAGTGCAACTGGGAATAGCTCCTCTGTTTCCCTCCATCATCACGTCCTCTCCTCTGTCTCTCTGTCTCCGCCCCCCCCAAACAGACTGGGAGCCATGACAGAAGACCGGCAGAGTCTTTCCAATAATAACCTCAGCTGTTAGAGAAGGTAGAGGAGGGGTTAACCATGAACTTTATCTCTTATTCACAATTTCTTTCTTTCACTCTCCCTCTGACCCAGATCTCCTCCCCATCCCTACCTTCATAGGTGGCGGTGCAGTAGGCATCGCTGATGTCATCGTCCGGCGTTTGCAGACGCTCTGCGCACAGAATGAACACACGCAGCATGGTTTACACGCACACACAGCAGAGGTCTGTCAAATCCCACCAACAGACAATATAAGGTCCATATATGGGCATCAGTTCCTCCAAAAAATATCCTTAAATTGAGGGTAGATCCATAACAGTGCAAAAGAGACAGAGAGAGAGTGGACGAGAGACACAGAGGACGAATAGGGACTGAGAGAGCTGCAGTTCTCAGCTGTCTCGCTCCCCCCTACTCTCTCTCTCTCACACACACACTCAGAGCAAGCATGGTGCACTGGCTGACTCATGCACACACACACACACACTCACACACAGACTGTCCTTTCAATCACAACGGGTTTAAAGGGCCAGCAACACACGCACCACACACAGTGGCCTTTATTTTCAGGTCACACATGCCTGCACACAATCAACAATCCAAAGTCTGCCAACTTAAACCAACACACGTGGGGCGCTCACACACACACACACACACACACACCACACACACACACACACAGACAAAGGGCAGGAGTGTCGGGGAAAATGTGCAAGTTGCTGCAGATTTGTGCAGCGAGAGAGAAAGAGACAATGATATAAGACAAGAGGGTATACTGTGATTTTAAAGCTTGTTTTATGGGGAAATATTAATGAATGAATCACATGTTCGAAAATACATCAGCAGACAACAGTAAGACATGACTAAGGGCGTGGTCACGCACTGGTCACCATGGAAATATCATCTCTTCAAGTTGCCATGACGTCAAGATTGATGTTTAAGTGTTTTTATCAGAGTTTGTCTTTTTCTGCAAAACGATTTGAGACGGTTGATGACTCATTCTGCACTCGGGGAGGGGTTCTAACATTTCATCCAATGAAATGCTTCCTCCCTCATGATGCAGCAGAGCACGAAAAACAAATACATCTATTCACTGAAGTTGACTTACATAAATGTTTCTGGGGAGCTGTCCTCACTGCACAAAAGCACAGCTTTATAACGTTATTCACTGATTTTTGTGAAACTGGATCATATCTTATGTCGATGTAACATAATATGATAGGAAAGGCGTAAATTAATCCTGAAATATGTAAGCCAATCAGGGTTGGGAGTGTTTCTTAAAGATGTATTCCGATACAATTAATAATTACCTGTTAAAACTAATCCAAGTATCAAATTATTAGAGTAATGTAACTTGATTCCTTTCTGTTACTTTTTGATTTCTGCTAACATTAGTGGTTGGTCTGTGCGGCTAAAATTAGTCTGTGTAGCTATCAGTTGGTCTGTGCAGCTAACGTTTGCACTTATTCTGTGAAGGTTAAGTTACATTAACATTAGGGCTTGTTCTGTGTGGATAAAGTAAGCAGTTGGTCTGGATAGCAAACGTTAGCAGTTTGTCTCACCTGTAAATGTTTCTTTAAATTAGATGTTGAGACAAGATTTTTTGTAACTGTAATGGAATACTGTCACCTTTTATTTGTATCCTAATTATGTAATCTTGTTACACGTAATACATAACTCCCCAAGCCTGAAGCTAAAAAACTAAAACAGGGTTACCAGTATGTTAGATTAAAGCAAAATAACGGTCTGATCTTATAGTTTTCCTTATTCCGCTTATTAAACTTTTGTGTTAGATGTAATCAGTATGAACATTACATAGGGATATGTGTTCCAGTGAGCACAAAGTCACATAAAGTTAATAGCAAGACAGTTAACATTAATGTTAGCCCGCTGTAAGCTTGACTAAATCCAGTTGCGTTCTACTTCCAGGCTAGCATTCAATAAAGGTGAACAAGATGAGTGTTGATATTTCAGATTTAGTCCCTTCCAATAGTAACGTGTGTAACTACTGAACGGTAACATTAGCTAGGACTTGGTTGCTAATGTTAGCGGCTGTCTCAAATATGTGGCTTTAGCAGTGAAGCAGTGAAACAATAACGCAGTGCAACATTTGAGCTTCCCACCGTGACTGTCACTAGTGACATCAGAGGAAAATGGCTGCCATGTGAATATTGTGAAGGGCTCATTCTAAAATAACAAAAAAAGCACAATGATTCCTACTTCCAGGTGACTATAGACTACTGAAAACATACTTTTGAATATTATATTCCATTTCTGCCATATTCTGTCAGTAAATCCTTGTACATCTTCACACACTGGACCTTTAAGAACCTGCAAACAATTTAAGACGCTTCATGTGACTGAGTGTTAAAACCAATCTCTGACTTGATAAAGGTTTTAACAAAGCGTTTTGACACACAAACGAGAGAAGAGGCAGTGAAGGAATGTGAAATGGTCATGTGACTTTTAGTTTTGAGTCTGTGCTTCATCTCTCTGGGTTCATTCACATTACACACTCCCTGACAGCTAAACCTGAAACACTGACTTTTACACTGTCTTCATAATCCACACCAGGGCATCGTCACTTATGTGTTTGCTTGCATGACCTGCATCTTGTCTGCAGCTGATCTTGAATGCTACTATTATTGTGATGTCAGCCTAATTTTTTGGTGCATATTCATGACTGTAAACCTTAAAAAAAATTTTCAAGACTTTTATGCCTTTATGTTTTTATGGCCACAGGAATTATGTTTTCAGGTCATCCCATTCTCATGAATGTGGTATCTCAAGAATACCTCCAGGGAATTTATTCAAATTCTGCACAAATGATCATTTGGACTCAAGGATGAGCTGAGCAGATTCTGGTGGTCAGAGGTCAAAGATCAAGGTGATTGGAACCTCATGTCTGTCCTGTTCTCGGGAACTCAAATTTAAGTCACTGTTTCCATTTCTTCCAGTAGGCTGTAAGGTGCTTAAAGGTGGTTAATAAAAGTCAAACGTTCCCTGATCCAAAAGTATTAAGGTTAGATTATTTTTCTGTGATCCAATGGATTATGTTATTACTCACAAGAATAGACATGTAGTTTGTATTCAGTTACTGACTACATTTCAAAGTAATCTTACCCAACCCTGTTAATAATAATAAGGCTGTGAGCAGACATGAGGGGGATTTCTGTTGCGTTTCTATATATAGTCTGACCCACTGGGCTTCAGTTATGTCATCTACACTTTTAGAGAGTGTGCGTGTGAGTGTGCACTTATGGGAAGTATGCTAACTTCATAAGCCACTGAGGGCCAGGGAGGTAAAAATAAAACCCGTGGACTTGACGGTGCGCGTTCATGTAAACTGCAAGTTAAAGCACATGTGTGTTTGCTGGTTGTGTAGTAACCGTAACTGGGGGCAGCAGGTCTTTAAAGATGGATTTCTCCAAATGCAGTGACGGTGTGCATGGGGATGTGGTGTAGGCCTACTTACTATCTAAAGAGTTTGGAGGATGGAGCCTTTACTCAAGTAATATTTCAGATTATTTTAAGATTGCTGAAGGACAGCAGGGTCCTTTTTTTTTAAAGGATCTTTCAGATTCACTGAAGTCACACAATAACACAAACAAACCAACAGTCTGGTAGCTAAAGTTACCACTTAGTCTGTGAAGCTAATGTTAGCGGTTGGTCTTACCTGTAAATGCTTCTTTAAATTAGGAGATTGACAAGATAATTCCAAAATCTCCACCTACTGAAAGATTTTTTCATCCCTCCTTGTTTTATCCCTTTTCATAGACAATTACTTTGTCATATTTCTTAAGATACATTGCCAGCAAATGGTTAAAGTCGTATCTCAGTGACACAGCCTGCATGACAAGAGCGCCTTCCATCATATCAATTAGTTGGTATTGATCCTATAAATGGTTCTCTCCGGAGAGGCTGGTGTAATCGAATTTCCTCTCAAATGACTCCAGAGCTGATGGAAGATGCCAGAAGGAAAGAACCTACAGGTCTGAAAAGCACTGAATTATTCTTTATAAGAGCATTAGGTAGGTCAACAGTGACTATGTTACATGCACACAATATTCTGGTTTTCTTAACAATTCTGAACATTCCTACTAAGCTCTTTACATCGCTGAAGAAAATTAATATTCCTCTAATATTCTGGTTTACATGCAGTTGTGCATACTCATAAAGTTTTCCACTGTTGACGGGCTTGTTTGACTGTGTGAACACAGCTTCCCTCTTTCATTCATTTAATCAGATTCTACATTTATACATGCACACAAATTTTCCACTATTATTCAATTATTCAGAGTATGGCAATAATCTGAATCTGATACAAATCATGTAAGCAGCATATCCCTGTTGGATATTCTGATTAAGACATGTGGGATATACTGGTATTATCCTGGTTTTAGGAGAATTCTTTCGACATGTATACAGCACATTCAGAATTTGGGTTTTTACGGAAGTTTGTGACACGGCCTCTTCTTGTTTACAGTCAGTGCTGTGCTGTAAACAAACCAACTAGCCAACAGTTGCACTAGAGCTGCAACAGTTAACTGAATAATTGATCATTAATTGATTATTAAATGAAGTGCCAAGTATTTTAATAATTGATTAATCGCTTTGAGTCATAAGAAAAAGGAAAGACAAAATTCTCTGATTCTAGCTTCTTAAATGTGAATATTTTCTGGTTTCTGAGGATGTAATCTTGGGCTTTGGGAAACACTGATCAACATTTTTCACCATTTTCTGATATTTTATAAACCAAACAACTAATCAACTAATCAAGAAAATAATAAACAGGTTAATCAACAATGAAAATTATTGATAGTTGCAGCCCTAGTTTACAAGGCTTCATTTTCATTAGCCATGTAAACAGCTCAATAGGAATATTGTCTTTTATAGAATAAGAGTGTTTCTCCTTCCGACTGTTAACAGGCAAGAGGCGGTGGGTCACAAACACAGCAATAAAAACCCCAACTTAGATTCACATTCTGAATTTGCTGTATATACGCCCACAGAAAGCTCTTAAAACCAGAATAATACCAGCATGTCCCACATGTTATTAACCAGAATATGCTCCATTCAGAATGAGCCCAAAATATCCAACAGGGATCTGCTGCTTACCCGACCCATGTCAAATTCAGAATATTCTGAATAATAGTGGAAAACTGCATGCAAATGTAGCTAGTGTTGTTCAGTTCAAAAGCATTTTTTAATATGAGGTTCATCAAAATGAGCTTGGTGTCTCAGCCATACAGTAGTAGATATATTGTAGGAGATATATTACAGCTGCACATCTAACAAAACTTAATGCAGTTTACTGCAGCAAACTTTACTTTCATTTATGTTACATTTTAATGAAACTGTTTTAATCAGGCGTTAATTCATTAACTCGTTGTGGAGGATGTAGTTTGTGGTGTTGTGGAGCTATATTGGGTTATACAGAGAGGTGTTTAGCCTTCAGCTCTAACACTGTACATCTTAATTTGTTAAATATGTTTGACTTAAACTTGAAGGCACAATCTGCAATTCAAATGACATAGTTTGACAAACACACACGTGTTCTTTTCAAGTTGAATCTTTTTCTTGTCCTATTTCTGTCGCTGCGTGTGTATGTGTGTAAATTTCCCACCTGAACTGTATTTTGTAGTAGCGAACAAGCGCCACAAGGTGGCAATAGCTAAACGTGAAATAAAGGGAACCATGCATGACTCTGAACTTCACACAACACAATCCTACAACTGTCTCACAGTGACAGCCTTGTTGGGACATGAAGGGATTCAGTCCACTGAAAAGAAACAAGGTTTTTAATTTGTTGCAACATTATGCATGTCACTATTTGCATTAATTGTACAGTTTATCAGTTTCTCACTGTTGTTACTGGTATGCATTAGGTATAAAATTAAGTGTCCAGAAAATATGTGATTTTATCAGGGGTCTTGACTTTACTGAAAAGTACAAGTGAATTCACGAGTCACGAGTGGTATTGAATCCAAATCGAGTGGCAAATCCTTTTTAATTTTGTCAAGGTGAGTCTCAAGTCATTAAATTCGTTACACAGTGAAGTTTTTGAATCACAATAAAGACTCAGAGTGGTGTTTTTCAATGCTTGCGTATTTTAATTGTGAAAACAAGCATATAACTATCACACATGTTCATTTGGCTCCAGTGGTTGTGACTGGTTGTGAGACATATGACTGTTTTTTAGCGCAGACAAATGGCTTCAGGTAGTCGCAAGGCTGATCGTCAAATTTCTTTTGCTCTGTGAAAAGACAGAAGGAGATATTTATGGATAAATTGTGAACCTTCAAAACCTTTTCATGGAGCACTTTAACTGGTTGGACATAACATCATTTATATGTGAGGACATGCACGCTGGTGCTGCAGCAGGAAAGTTAAAACTTGACAAAAATACTTCACCTCCCTCGTCATGCCAAGAAATTATTTGATATAAAAGGTTAAAAGGCAGTGGTTTCAGAGTGCCTATTTGAAATTTGAACCAAATGCCAACAATCACTTCTGGTGTTATATATTTTGTTAGCTGTCTAATACAATAAACTTAATATTCTCATTTATTGTGCCTCATCACTGTGGAATCCAAAGAATCATGTACCATTATCATCACTTATACTGATGTCTGCATGATGAATTCTTTAACCAAACCCTGCCCAGGCCTCAGTAAAACAGAAAAATGTTTCTCAAACTATAAATTTACCTCCAAAGTTCATCAACAGACAGTGGGCATTTGCACGATTATCAGGCTGTCCTACATCCCAGTAGTTGTAGGTAAAAGGTGTACCATCACTCCAGAACCAGGTACCCTCCTAGAAGATTAAAATACAATATAGCGCATTAGATGGTTTGATCGAATTTACTTTCAGATTAAAATCAGCAACCAGTCATCGGGAACGTACCTGTGTTGCATCGTAGCCTCCAAGCCATGCGAGTGGATACATACGAGTGGCCCTCAGGATCATACTCTGAATCACCTGATGCTCATCGAAGCTGTGTACCGATGCAAGGTTTCCTCCCAAACCCAGACAACTTTTCTACACAAGGACGGAGAGAGTGGAGCTGTGTGAGTTTTGTGGAGCCGCACAAATGCTTCATTACAAATCAGGTCATATAAAAGACACCAAATATGCCGTTTGACCCTTCCTAAGCCCCACCCCTTTTCGCTCTGTGCTCCAATAACAGTTGAGCGAGCTTGGCACATTGTTTCCTGTACAATATGTGCATGTGCTCAATTTGTCTATGTGGACAAGAAAAACAAATTTTTGAAGGTGGTTAAAAGAGGTTACTGGGGGATCTGATCTAATCTATATCAATCATTAGCTAGCTTGTTAGAGCTGATAGCTAATGTTTGCTTCCCGCCCCCGAGCCTGCACACACACGCACACGTATGCCAAAAGAAGAAGTGTTCCAGTGAACGAAAATTGCAAATTATCCAACAATACATTTCAAAGCTTTACTGTCCAAAATAAAAATCCATTAAATTGTTTCCATTCTTAGAATCTCTACCTTTGGTAAATGTCTCTTTTTTAGAATAAGATTAACAAGTTTTCTTTTAACAGCTCAGCATCGCAGCTAATACACACTCATGCTGACCAAAAGAACAATAATCCTTCATCCTCACGGAGCTGTTGCAGACTGAGTAGCTGACTATGTTTTAATTGAGGACAAAGAAATGTATCTTTTTAAATAGTTTTGTCATCGTTTTGTTTGGTGGAGCCATTCACTGGATGAGGAAACTTAAAATTAAACTTAAAATAAGACAAGAAGAGTTTTAAAAAAAAAAATAAAAACCTGAAAACATAATTTTGGCTGATAAAAGCAAAATAAGACAATCATTTTGCATATAATGATGTCATTTACCACAGCTGTATGGTGCTGGAAGAACTTGAATGCTTGAATTTGACTTTGGAAAAGATGTACCACCCCTGAAATTGTGATTTTTAGTTCAAATGTGCAGATCGAAGTCTTGGGGACCCACTGTGATTTCTGGCGCCCTCTTAAGCCAGTAGCATCAGCATGAACATTGTCTAGTCTGCCAACCCTCCACATTTTCCCAGGAGACTCTTGGTATCGTAGTAGTCCTGAATTTCTTCTGAAAGAAAAATTTTCACACCTCCCCCCCCTTTTCATCATCACAACCTGTTTCTGGCACTGTACAGCGTATATGAGCCCTGCAACTCCAAAGGTCTACTGTTTCCATGCTGACAGAAATAAGAATTCACGTTTCTGAAGGAACGTTTTAAAGGAAACAGGCATGCATTTTGAAGATAGATCAATACAAGAAAAGTAATGAATATTAGTTTATGCCAGATATTTGAATTAAAAGTAAAATTAAAAGTAACATAAAAATGCTATTGATGTGTACTTATTGTTATTTTCAGGAAACACAAAGACTCTGAAACTCCTTTTTTTGGTTTTGAAATCCTCCCTAATTTTGAGGTCTCGAGGTTGGCGTGTGTGAGCGTAGTCCTGATTACCTCAGCGTCAGCCCATGTCATGGGTGTTGGATCATACTGGAAACAGTGATCACTGTGAGCAGTCCAACCACTGGGACAAACGCCTGGGCCCACATTTGGGGGACAGTTGGCTGAAAACAAATTTAGAAAAGAAGTGAACATGGATACAGCAAAGCACGAGATCTACACTTGAATTTGAGGGGCGTGTTAGAGCATTTTCGGTGAGAGTCAAGTTTCAGCTGTAAAATCAAAACGATGACATGAAAGGCACTTACAGTAAGCACGCCACAGATCTGAACCCACACCAGCTCACCTGCTTGAAGTGATGGTTCTTCTGAAGGCGCTGCTTCTGGAACAGCTGGAGGTTTAACACAGCACTTAGTGACTCGGTTCATCTGATGTTGTAATAGCAACTGTCCCTTGTTTTAGTCTCTCTCCCTCTGTCTGTCTCATTACACACACACACACACACACACACACACACCACTGAATGCCTTACACCTAAAATCTATCTCTCCTTTTCCCATTTTCTCATTTCTAATTTTAGCACTTTCATAAATTCACACAGTGAACTGTGACATTCTTTTTATAATATTTAATTATAGCAACAATAATAAGGAAAATTATTTATCCACCTACACTATATCAGTCTATTTCTATTATATTTCTTATCTTTTACATACTGAATCAATTTGCTTCATAGACATATACAGACATAGATATATACATATCATATTTATTTTTTTATAGCACTTACCCTTAAAATTTTTATGTGTGTTATGTGGTTTTTAATATTTTAAGCACTTAATTCAAGTGCTTTACTGACCCTCAGTATAAATATATGTATATATATGAAGTCTGGAGAGGTTTTATAAGAACTGATGCTTCCGCTGACCCCAACTGTGCCTGTGGTCTTTTAAACCTTTTATTTATTTTTATTTATTTCATTTTTTATGGAGGGATTTTAACCATTGATAATGGTTCAATAGGGGATGTGTTTAAAGTATCTATAACACTTCCACTTCCCATCCCTGCTTAATTAGATTACTGCATTTAGGTAAGTACAGCGGGCTCCCAATGTTTGGACCCCCACAAACAAACAAAGCATCAAAACTATGGTTATGCCAGAACTTTACTTCCAGTCATAAACCAATCCCACTTTATGGGAGTATAAACTAAAAAGTATAAGTGACAATGACCTCTTTTTCAGGAAACACTGATTATTAATGTCTTTGTTGCTGCAACACTAATAAAAGCAGCAGCAGAGCAGGAGGGAGGCTGCATGTCTGACAGTTAATACTCACCAGCAGCTCTGCTCAGAGCCATCAGAGCACAGACAAGTAGAGACACAGTCAACATCTTCACGCTTTAAATGACGCAGATGGTGAAATGACGAATATCTTCAATAAAGAGAAAAGACACATGTTAGTGAAACTTCTTAAGAGAGACGATGTGAGGACAGAACGTCAGAGGAACAGAACAGAGTGAAATCAAGAAAAGTCAGAGTTGAAGCAAACCTCCAGAAGGATCTTCTCTTCTCTCTTCTCAGTTTCAGCTCGTAGCTTCAGACTTTCTGTGTGCAGGTGCTGAAGAGGAGAAACACCAGCTCTTATATACAGTTACTTATCTGTCTCAACTCATTTCACCCCTTTATTCTGTAGAGACTTATCAGATTTAGTGCATCAAATGACATAACTTCCCGCCCTTGTTTACTTTAAAGGCTTATCAAAGTTCAAGCAATGAGACACTGAAATGCTTTGGTTTCAGCCAGTATACAGGTTTTGCAAATCATTGGTGTGCAGGAGGCTCTGAGAGGAGCGACACTCAGCGTTTCACGAGTCTGGACGGTGGCGTCTTTTTACTGGAGTCACACTTTTTAAAAATAACAAACCATCATGACCAAATTCACAATTCAGATTTCAGATTTATTTATTCTTAAAAATGGGAACAGTACATATTGATGAACATTTACATGTAAATATGTGGGATTATAGCCAAATGGCTAATTTCCATCCCCAGTCCCATTGGCAGGTTGATGTTAAACATAAAAGCAATAACAGTAAAAGTACAAACGACAGGACTGAGACAATAGAACAATGCACCATGATAGCCTTGACAACATACACATAATATACATAAACAACATACATAGACCAAAAGCTAAGTGGCCAATAGTAAGGGGACCAAAAGATTAAAGAAGAATTATAAAGTGCTCAAGTGCTAATTAGAGTGCCATGTGCTAGAGTTGTTTAAAGTGATAAACAATAAACCCAATGAATACATTTCAGGTAGAGTTCATTCATGAATGAATAAATGAATGTTCCTGACCATTTTTACTGCCAGTTCCGCATCGCCTTATATTATCTTGACTCTTTATTTAAAACATATACACACGTTAAAACTTTAGAAGTGAGAAATAAATGCATTTAGGCTGAGTTTACAGGCTATGTCTTTGTTTTTATTTTCTCTCATCAGGACATTTTAGTCTATTTCATAAATGAGACAAAATAAGTGCATTTAGATGGAATTAAAAGAAACAGTATACATATTTTAAATGCTTTATAAAAGGTGTACTGCAGATATGCATTTTAAATTAGCAGAATTTCCTCCACAGCCTTTTATTTATTTGGAAACTGAAATAAAATTAAATGTGACCCGCCTGTCGGTCCCGACCCAGTCTTTGGGAATGACTGGTTTACTGCGCACATTCTCCTAGTTAATTGTTGAATCAAAAATATTTGAAAAATAACCTCGACATCTGAGATTTATATGATAAAGGTTGCTGTGTTGGAGCGTGCTTATTGACATTTCTGGATTTAGGAAATCAAGCATCCCTGATACATACTATTAGGCAATTATCACTTCTATCTAAGTTGAGATGACTTAAAATTTCAAGGCGATGCACTGCAATAGATTTTTTAGTTTTGAGCTCAACTCAGACTCTTTACTTTAAAAAGTTTTGCTGAATCTTTAGTTGAGATATGTAAGTATGGCTCACCATTTTGTTGCACTTGACACAAACTAGTATTCAGTGACATTTTTGGTCATTTTAGACAGTACATTTGTTTGTATGTTTGGTAATGTGGGACACAGTGGCTCATTAGTGTGGACTGGGGGTCTGAAACATGTGGCTCCAGAGCTGCATGAGGCTCTTTAGCTCCTCTCCAGTGGCTTCCTGTGACTTTGGAAAAACAGTATATGGAAATGCAACGGTTATTTTTTTTAAACATTTTAATTTTTTTTTTTGTAATTGTTGTAGGTCTATGAAAAAGTTGGACTGCAATGAATTTTTGATTTTTGGGGCCGAGTCAAGTTATTAACTTCCAAAAAACGAACTACTGGTCTTTGGTTGAGATAATTTACTTTTCCTCTTTAGATAAACTTAAATCTTTGAGTTGTAGAAACCCCAAAATATTTACGTGAACGTGAAAGTTAAGCATATGGTTAAGTCACATATGTTTTGAAATATAGCACAAATGGCCACTTTCATATAACTCATATTTTCCTTTTGTTTTTGATTCCAATTTTCACAAGGTGAAGTAAAAAATCTCAGAGTTCTTTGTTGCATACAAAAGGTTTATTTCTCTCAAATTTTGATCACAAATCTGTGTAATGAGCTCTTCTCTGTTGCCAAGATAATCCATCCACCGTTCAGTTGTTTTTTTCCGTTCTAAAACTGGTCACCATTCACTTCAAGTGTATGTGAGATTCTGTAACACAGTTTCCCTGTGAAACTCCAGCAGTGTTTGTTGGACTAAAAAACTAAACCTGACGTTCAATCAGCATGAGGGTGAGTAGATACTGACTGAATTTTCACTTTCGTGTGAATGTTCCCTTCATTGTGTAATGCAGGCGTAAACGGAGACAAAAAAAACAAAACAAAATCATATCACACGACACAAATATAGACAGATACAGACTGGTGTTATTCAACGCTTGAATATTTTAATTGTGTACAGGACAAGACAGCTAACTCTCCAGAATAAAATACCTAAAACGCTACAATCCTTAAATAGATTTACAACAATATGACAGAAAGTTATGGACTACCACATGCAAGAGCCTTCATCCACCCAGCTGCTCTGCAGGAACTGCATGTTTAAAGAAATCTCACAGCTTTATGGCACAGACGAATGGTAGTCCATAGCTACAAGGCTGATCATCAAATCTGTGGTTACCTGTAAAAAGAGACAAAGAGTTATTTAGGTATGATTTGTCTAATTTCTCAGACAACCAAAGACACATAAAAACTTACACTGTGAAAAGGAATTTAGCTTGTTCAAGTTAATTCAACTTAAACATTTTAAAGTTGAAACAAATAGTTTACTTTTGCAGTGTACTGAACCTTGAATTACATTGCTGGTTACAGTTCTGGTGAGATATTTTAACTCGTCACTAGAAACAAAATACGATTCTCAGTCTAGATTTACAGGTTTGAAAGAGTTTCTGCTGGATGGCAGCAAGGACACAGACTTTTTTCTCTTAGTTAAAAAAAACACTAGTTTATTTTTACAGTGTATCTAATACGGCCAAGTATACGTACATGCTTCTTTTAAATCTTTTGACTTTTAAAACAACTAGAAAGGCATTTAAAAAATGGAAAACAGTGCATTTATTGTTGCAGTTTGTTGCTGTGCATTCATGGAGCACGCAAACTGACAAGAGTATTTATTTTAACACACTGCTGCACTTCTGTTAAATTAATAGGAGGACATGCACACTGATATTAAATATTAATTTATATTATCATTGTATATATTGTTTATATTTATGTTATTATATATATATTAATATTAAATATTTCTCAAATTATATATGAATTTACCTCCAGAGTTCATCATCAGACAGTGAGAACCCAGATAATTATCAGGCTGTCCTACTTCCCAGTACTTGGACCAAAAAGGTGTACCATCACTCCAGAACCAGGTACCCTCCTAGAAGATTCAAACACAACATAACACATTAGATGCTTTAAACAAACTCTTTAATCACTTTTAGATTTTGTGTAATCGGTAACATACCTGTGTTGCATCGTAGCCTCCAAGCCATGTGGGTTGAAACCTATTAGTGAGCTCCACGATCATTTTCTGAATAACCTCCTGCTCAGCAAAGCTGTGAACTGATGCAAGGTTTCCTCCCCAGCCCTGACACATTTCCTACACCAGGACAGAGAGAGAGAAGTCAGCTGAGTTGTCATGTTTTCTGACACAAAATGTAAAAGAATAAGAAGCCAATTAACACGTGTAAACCAGTAACAGCAGTGTGGATGTAGTGTAGAAGCATCCTGATTACCTCAGCATTAGCCCAAGTGTTGAATGCTGGAAAATAGCCAAAACAGCGACCATTGTAACCAGTCCAACCATTGGGACAAGTTCTTGACCTGTTGACTGAGAGACTGTTGCCTGAAAACAAATTCAGAAAAGAGAACTGAATGTGGGAAACATCGAGGCAGGTCCTTATTGATGCACCAGATCAACAAAAATATAAACACAACATTTTTCCTTTTGATCCCATTTTTATCCCAATTTGATGTGTTTGTCAGTTACAGTTTTGGAAAGTTTGTGTGAATTCATTTCAAGTTAAACAAACCTTTGTTTTATAGACACGTCTAATATATTCATCTGTGACCTTGCCTGAACCTGAGCGTTCACGATACTTTAATAAATTAAGGTTAATCATTCAGCCGTCATGCTCCTTCAGTCCTCCACCTTCCAACTGGATCAATGAGCCACCACAGTGACCAGAGACTAATACTGTATAACCAGGTAATGTTAGGCTTAATGTTGTCTGTAAATAACAAAACCTGTCAATAGACAACTGTTGATCTGAGATAGACTGAGATTTAGTCAGAGACAGTCTGACTCTGCTACACAGCAGCCTCTCAGTATTTTCCTCTCTCTCCCATTACATGAAACCGTGTGTTTTCCTCCAGAAGGGGGCGTGATCTTGCCAACCCGGGCTGGATGAAAATGTGGTTTTCTTTTCATTATAGCCTCAACACAAACTATTTCTAAGAGGAGGAAACAGGAAAGGAGAAAGAAATTTGACTCCAGTTCCAGAAGGGGCGGGGCTTAGGAAGGGTCAAATACATGTACACTTCAGAGCTGATCACAAGTTAATTTGCACACAAGAGTCTGAACAAATATCAACTCACCTTCTAGTCCTGTCTCTTTAGGAGCCTCTGCATCTGGAACAGCTGGAGGTTTAACAGCAGCACTTAGTGACTCAGTTCATGTGATGTTGTCACACTGCTCTACTGTACACAGTTCATAGCATGTAAACTCTCTATTTTCAGTCTCCCTCCTTCTGTCTGTCTCACTCTCTCTCTCACGCAGACACACTGCTGGAGTTTCACAGGAAAACTGTGTTGCAGAAACCTCCCAAATAGTGGAAGTAAATAGTGACCAATTTTCAAATGTAAAAAACAACCAGAATAAAAAAGCCTCCATAATGCTTGTCTTGTGTAATCCAAGTCTCCTAAAGTCCCAACATGCTGTTTGACACCGTTACATCACAAACTCCCAGTTCAGACAGTGTGCATGTGCACATGAATGTGGCTCCAAGCTGAGGATCTACAGTGAAGATTCAGACTAAAAACTTGCTGTAAATAACATTGTTTTAGTTAATGTTTAGTTAATGCCAGGGCTTTAGGAAACTTGGATTACACCAGATCAACAGTATGGAGGCATTTTATGTTTCACTTCTGAGGTTTTTTAATGTTTGAAAATTGATCACCATTCACTTCCATTGTTTTTGAAACTCTGCAACGCTGTTTTCCTGTGAAACTTCAGCAGTGTTTTGTGGACTAAAAAAACTAGACCTGAACTTCAGTCACAAGAGCGTCAGTAGATAATGACCAAATTTTCATTTTTGGGTGAACTATCCCTTTAAAGTTTTTGTTACTGCAACAATAATAAAAGCAGCAGCAGAGCAGGAGGGAGGCTGCATGTCTGACAGTTAATACTCACCAGCAGCTCTGCTCAGAGCCATCAGAGCACAGACAAGTAGAGACACAGTCAACATCTTCACGCTTTAAATGACGCAGATGGTGAAATGATGAATATCTTCAATAAAGAGAAAAGACACATGTTAGTGAAACTTCTTAAGAGAGATGATATGAGGACAGAACGTCAGAGGAACAGAACAGAGTGAAATCAAGAAAAATCAGAGTTGAAGCAAACCTCCAGAAGGATCTTCTCTTCTCTCTTCTCAGTTTCAGCTCGTAGCTTCAGACTTTCTGTGTGCAGGTGCTGAAGAGGAGAAACACCAGCTCTTATATACAGTTACTTATCTGTCTCAAACTGCTATTCTGTAGAGTCTTATCAGATTTAGTGCATCAAATGACATAACTTCCTGCTCCCGTTGACTGTAAGAGCTAATCAAGGCTGACTCCAGGCAAGGAGCAATGATAGCATCTCACCTGCAAACCTGAGCAAGACAAAGTTCAGAGAACAAACGGCTGCAGAAGCTAAAACAGAATATAATAGAAAAGATTTGGCCAAGAAGACAGTCATTTTTGACAGTACTTTCACTTCAAATACTATCACCATTTTGCATCTTGCATCTTGGTTGTTCAGCAACTATCATTGTCTCTGAATGGAATAGGCTCCCCTACGATCTAAAAAGTATCACACATTATGGTGGCCTGGTAGCTCAGTTGGTTGAAAAATTTGAATCTTTGAGTTTTAGAAACTCAAGAAAATTGCATTTCAAAATTTGGCCACAGTGAGCCTCCGTGAACCTGATTTGTCATTATTTTGGTGCCTGAAAATGAAACAGTTTTAACTGAAAATATTACGATTAACCATCATCCACATTAAGTTGAATGAATTTACTCTACATTTTTTTAAATACATTTTTTTGTTTTTTCTTTAGTCTCATATATTTACGTTTATAAAAAGAAGAGAGTAATTTATCTCAACAAAAGATCTTTAGTTGGTAAAACTTTTTCAAAACTTAAGAGTTTGAGTTGGGCTCGAAACTCAAAAATCTATTGTGGTACGTTGCTTTGAAATTTTGAGTTGTCTAAACTTTTTCACAGACCTACAACAATGATGAATGAAAGTTAACATGTTAAAAACGATAACTTATTCATTTCCATATAATTTTTTGCCAAAGTAACAGGGAGCAGGTACAGTACATACATGTTATATGTTACCTTTGTGGGTACATGTGCTGCTGACTTTATAATGTAGTTATTGTGTATTTCACACGGTATTTTGTATTGTGAAGCATGTACTTAGTATTTTTAACTGTGTAAGGCAACATCATTGTACACGGTCCATGGCTGTTATGCAATGATTCACATAAATAGGTCCTTTACTGGAAATTCTCCTGAACTTTTGGAACAGAGCCAAAACAATCATTTAAGGAAGTCATGACCCTGTATTTACATTGTGGTGCGTGACTGTGTTAATTAATAATTAACTTGTAGTTTCAGCATTTCTCTTCACCCATACATGGCTCCCTTATTTGATTTTTTTTTTTATCTATTCCCAAGTTCAGGAGAATTTCCAGTAAAGGACCTATTAATGTGGCCAAAGATATGAAGGGAAAGGGAGAGAGAGTGAGGGAATGACATGCAGCTCAGTGATGATTATTAAGATTATACATCAGCAAAACTTTTTTTTAATTTCAAAGCAAAACAGTTTGAGTTGAGCCCAAAACTCAAAAATCTATCGCAGTATTGCCACAAAATTTGCCTTTTAATTTTTTTACAGTGTAAAGTGATTCTTACATTTGCCAAATGTCAAAATATGGACCCTATACAGCAAATTTTTGAGAAAGTTTTAATATTTTGTCGACTAAAATGTGCTCTGTGCCTTTTCCTCTAAATTTTAAAGGTGGCTCGTCTTCCTGAGTCTCCATGAGGTACCTATAGATGTCAAATCAAAAAACGTGTTCAGGGAAAAGAGAGAATTCATTAGCTTTGGCTCCTGACAGATATGTTTTTTCTCTTTTTATGGCCAAAAATCGTAAAGGTTGCAGACCCTGCGTTAGGGTAACCTCTAACAAACTCAGATCAGTGCTGACATGACTGACCGCTCAATGTTCAGTTTTTAATGTTACTGGAGAAACTGTAACAATATGTAATTTTTTTTAATTTCATTTTAATTTTTGGGCTTTTATGCCTTTAATTTATAGTATGGCCAAAGATATGACAGGAAAGGGAGAGAGAGTGAGGGAATGACATGCAGCAAAGTGGACTCAGCCTCAGTACATGAGGCAAACACTCTACCAACTGAGCTACCAGGCCACCATAATGTGTGATACTTTTTAGATCGTAGGGGAGCCTATTCCATTCAGAGACAATGATAGTTGCTGAACAACCAAGATGCAAGATGCAAAATGGTGATAGTATTTGAAGTGAAAGTACTGTCAAAAATGACTGTCTTCTTGGCCAAATCTTTTCTATTATATTCTGTTTTAGCTTCTGCAGCCGTTTGTTCTCTGAACTTTGTCTTGCTCAGGTTTGCAGGTGAGATGCTATCATTGCTCCTTGCCCAGAGTCAGCCTTGATTAGCTCTTACAGTCAACGGGAGCAGGAAGTTATGTCATTTGATGCATTAAATCTGATAAGTTTTTACAGATAGTAGTTTGAGACAGATAAGTAACTGTATATAAGAGCTGGTGTTTCTCCTCTTCAGCACCTGCACACAGAAAGTCTGAAGCTACGAGCTGAAACTGAGAAGAGAGAAGAGAAGATCCTTCAGGAGGTTTGCTTCAACTCTGATTTTTCTTGATTTCACTCTGTTCTGTTCCTCTGACGTTCTGTCCTCATATCATCTCTCTTAAGAAGTTTTACTAACGTGTCTTTTCTCTTTATTGAAGATATTCATCATTTCACCATCTGCGTCATTTAAAGCGTGAAGATGTTGACTGTGTCTCTACTTGTCTGTGCTCTGATGGCTCTGAGCAGAGCTGCTGGTGAGTATTAACTGTCAGACATGCAGCCTCCCTCCTGCTCTGCTGCTGCTTTTATTAGTGTTGCAGTAACAAAAACATTAAAGGGATAGTTCACCCAAAAATGACAATTTGGTCATTATCTACTGACGCTCTTGCTGACTGAAGTTCAGGTCTAGCTTTTTTAGTCCACAAAACACTGCTGGAGTTTCACAGGAAAACAGCGTTGCAGAGTTTCAAAAACAATGGAAGTGAATGGTGATCAATTTTCAAACATTAAAAAACAACAGAATTGAAACATAAAATGCCTCCATACTGTTGATCTGGTGTAATCCAAGTCTCCTAAAGCCCTGGCATTAACTAAACATTAACTAAAAGAATGTTATTTACAGCATGTTTTTAGTCTGAATCTTCACTGTAGATCCTCAGCTTGGAGCCACATTCATGTGCACATGCACACTGTGTGAGCTGGGAGTTTGTGATGTGACAGTGTGCAAACAGCATGTTGGGACTTTAGGAGACTTGGATTACACAAGACAAGCATTATGGAGGCTTTTTTATTCTGGTTGTTTTTTACATTTGAAAACTGGTCACTATTTACTTCCACTGTTTGGGAGGTTTCTGCAAAACAGTTTTCCTGTGAAACTCCAGCAGTGTGTCTGCGTGAGAGAGAGAGTGAGACAGACAGAAGGAGGGAGACTGAAAATAGAGAGTTTACATGCTATGAACTGTGTACAGTAGAGCAGTGTGACAACATCACATGAACTGAGTCACTAAGTGCTGCTGTTAAACCTCCAGATGTTCCAGATGCAGAGGCTCCTAAAGAGACAGGACTAGAAGGTGAGTTGATTTGTTCACTCTTGTGTGCAAATTAACTTGTGATCAGCTCTGAAGTGTACATGTATTTGACCCTTCCTAAGCCCCGCCCCTTCTGGAACTGGAGTCAAATTTCTTTCTCCTTTCCTGTTTCCTCCTCTTAGAAATAGTTTGTGTTGAGGCTATAATGAAAAGAAAACCACATTTTCATCCAGCCCGGGTTGGCAAGATCACGCCCCCTTCTGGAGGAAAACACACGGTTTCATGTAATGGGAGAGAGAGGAAAATACTGAGAGGCTGCTGTGTAGCAGAGTCAGACTGTCTCTGACTAAATCTCAGTCTATCTCAGATCAACAGTTGTCTATTGACAGGTTTTGTTATTTACAGACAACATTAAGCCTAACTTACCTGGTTATACAGTATTAGTCTCTGGTCACTGTGGTGGCTCATTGATCCAGTTGGAAGGTGGAGGACTGAAGGAGCATGACGGCTGAATGATTAACCTTAATTTATTAAAGTATCGTGAACGCTCAGGTTCAGGCAAGGTCACAGATGAATATATTAGACGTGTCTATAAAACAAAGGTTTGTTTAACTTGAAATGAATTTACACAAACTTTCCAAAACTGTAATTGACAAACACATCAAATTGGGATAAAAATGGGATCAAAAGATAAACATGTCTGTGTTTATATTTTGTTGATCTGGTGCATCAATAAGGTACCTGCCTCGATGTTTCCCACATTCAGTTCTCTTTTCTGAATTTGTTTTCAGGCAACAGTCTCTCAGTCAACAGGTCAAGAACTTGTCCCAATGGTTGGACTGGTTACAATGGTCGCTGTTTTGGCTATTTTCCAGCATTCAACACTTGGGCTAATGCTGAGGTAATCAGGATGCTTCTACACTACATCCACACTGCTGTTACTGGTTTACACGTGTTAATTGGCTTCTTATTCTTTTACATTTTGTGTCAGAAAACATGACAACTCAGCTGACTTCTCTCTCTCTGTCCTGGTGTAGGAAATGTGTCAGGGTGGGGAGGAAACCTTGCATCAGTTCACAGCTTTGCTGAGCAGGAGGTTATTCAGAAAATGATCGTGGAGCTCACTAATAGGTTTCAACCCACATGGCTTGGAGGCTACGATGCAACACAGGTATGTTACCGATTACACAAAATCTAAACGTGATTAAAGAGTTTGTTTAAAGCATCTAATGTGTTATGTTGTGTTTGAATCTTCTAGGAGGGTACCTGGTTCTGGAGTGATGGTACACCTTTTTGGTCCAAGTACTGGGAAGTAGGACAGCCTGATAATTATCTGGGTTCTCACTGTCTGATGATGAACTCTGGAGGTAAATTCTATTACAATTTGTAGATAATCATATATGTACATATTAATTTATTAGTAAATAATAACATAAATATAAACATTATACAGATTCAATATAAATTAATATAATATCATTGCATGTCCTCACTAATTAATTTAACAGAATGTACAGCAATGTGATTAATAATAAGTAATATTGTCTGATTGCGTGCTCCAATGATTGCTGACATGACAAACTGACACATAAAGCAACTGTTTTTCAATTTTTTAAATGCTTTTAGTTGTTTTAACAAGTCAAAAACTTTTAAAGAAGATGGTACGTTTACTGGACATTAGATCACTCATATAAAAATAACTACGTGTTGTTTTTTTTAACTCAGAGAAAAAAGTCTGTGTCCTTGCTGCCATCCAGCAGAAACTCTTTCAAACCTGTAAATCTAGACTGAGAATCATCTTTTGTTTCTGGTGACTAAAATATTTCACCAGAACTGTTACCAGCAATGTAATTCAAGGCTCAAATTCAATAATGTGGTCTGAATTCTTCAAATGATTGCTTTGACATATGTGAAGAATACACTGTAAAAGTAAACTATTTGTTTCAACTTTAAAATGTTTAAGTTGAATTAACTTGAACAAGCTAAATTCCTTTTCACAGTGTAAGTTTTTATGTGTCTTTGGTTGTCTGAGAAATTAGACAAATCATACCTAAATAACTCTTTGTCTCTTTTTACAGGTAACCACAGATTTGATGATCAGCCTTGTAGCTATGGACTACCATTCGTCTGCGCCATAAAGCTGTGAGATTTCTTTAAACATGCAGTTCCTGCAGAGCAGCTGGGTGGATGAAGGCTCTTGCATGTAGTAGTCCATAACTTTCTGCCATTTGATGTAAATCTATTTAAGGACTGTACATTAGACAACTGATTTTTCTTGTCTTGTTCACAATTGAAATGTTCAGTCATTGAATAACACCAGTCTGATGTCTATTCCTGATTGGTGCTGATTATTTGTTAATTGTACTGTCTTTGTATCATGTGATAAGATTTTGTTTTGTTTTGTTTTTGTCTCTTAATGCCTGAGGGTATAGAGTGGATGATTCATTTATGTTGCTTGTTTACAAAAACTGAAAATTTATGAATAAAATATCATTTTTTAAAGTGAAAAAGACCCTGTGTGAGTCTGACAAATCCTGCATTACACAATGAAGGGATAGTTCACACAAAAATGAATATTCAGTCAGTATCTACTCACCCTCATGTGAACAAAGGTCAGGTTTAGTTTTTTTTAGTCCCCAGGAACACTGCTGGAGTTTCACAGGGAAATGTGTTACAGAATCTCACACACACTTGAAGTGAATGGTGACCAGTTTTAGAACAGGAAAAAATAACTGAACGGTGGACGGATTATCTTGGCAAAGAAGTGCTCACTAACACAGATTTGTGATCAAAATTTGAGAGAAATAAACTTTTTGTGTGCAACAAAGAACTTTTATATTATGGATTTTGGAAATAAAAATATGAGTTGTATGAAAGAGGCCATTTTAAAACAAATCTGACACACATGCATGTGTGATCATTCATTACATTTATGTGCATATATGTGTAAAACAGACATCGACACACACTATATATTTAGTTTACTATATTGTCATATATCAGATTTATGTATGGGATTGATGGATTTGATCATTTGTTGAACACATCAGTAAATTGGATGTAGAGCCATTTTCTTTAATCACCAACTGCAATGAGCAGCGTTTCCACTAGAGGTCAGAAGAAAGCAGCACATGACAAACTGGAGTCATCATCAGTGAAAGCAGAGCAGTTTACCAAAGCCTTAAAGGGAGAATCAGCTGTTTGTTAACGCACCAGAAAGATAATTGATTGTTGAGTCTCGTTCCCAGGACATCAAATACCAACGTTTTGGGTTGGTAACTTTTTATCTCAAAATTATAACTTTTTTTTAAGTCAAAATAACATTTTATCTAATATTTTAATAGTTACAGCTTTTACATTGTTTTTTTGTTTTGTTATTTCTCTTTTGTCTTCTTACATCATTCCTTGTCTTGTTATGTCTTTTTTTTTTTTTTTTTTTTTTTTTTTTGTCTTATGTAATTTCTAAATATTCCCTTATGGAAAGTATTACAAAACAGAATACGACTATGACATGAAGTATGTGGAAAAAGAAGATATATAAATATACTTTGTATTTTAATTCATTTAATCAGGAATTGAGATCAAGATCTCATTTATACATGAGACCTGAGTACAGAGTAAAAGTAGGATCAAATAATAAAAAAGTAATCAAAATGGAAGGACACGAGATTTTTTAAAAGATAAAAAAAAATACTAAAGACTTAAATATACATCGACAACAGTATGATGAATAACAAATAATACTGTAATATTTTTGAATTATTAATGTGTCAAGTTTCAGTCTATTTTGTAAATTGTGAAAGCTGTGTTCCAATATATTTACTGTTGGCACATGTATACAGTCAGCCAGTCCTGTTACATAACAGAGACCAGGTTAAAGGTTAAGAACATGGCTGCCAAGAAAATATATGTTCATAAATACAAACTTAAGTCAGATAAGTTGATAGATGTCACATCGGGCGGTTTCTTAAAAATAACAGCACCTGTATGTGCAAAATTAATTTACTACATCATATAAAAAATACTTCAGTACTATCAACTATTTTCATTAATTAGATTTTTTTAATAATCTCTCAAAATTATGAATTATTAAATCAGTTGTTTAATTAAAAAAAAAAAATGCTGCCATAGTTTCTGAGCACTCAAGGTTAAATCATGAGTTGATTGACAGAACAGGACTGATTTATTTTTTGTTCAACAGACCAATTAATTAACTGAGAATTAACTGGATAATTCTCAGTTTTATTATTTATTTATAATTTATTTTTCACACCGCACCCAAGGGGGCGCTCAGACGTCATCGGGGGGATTTTGTTTGTGGGAGGAATTAATACCAAAGATTCACGATGAAACGAGCTGAAACAACCAGTCCTTGATGCTGTCTGTAACCTCCTCAGTCTGCCTTTTTACACCACTTCCTTCAATGTTTCTGTCAGCTTTCTGTCCGTCTCTGTAGCCGGATAGTTTGAAGCGCAGCACCATGCTTCACAGGAACGAGATCTCAGAATATCATCAATGAAATCTCAATATAATCTCCATTTACACCTGGTATTAAAACGTTATCTGTATCCAGATACGTCATCCAGATTGTTGTGCAGATTGCGTTTACGCCTACCTAAGATCCAAACAGGATGCAAAGCCAGACTACCTCCACATTTTATTTGGCAGATGTTTGGCTCATTTCATCTAAATTCATCTGTTGCACAAAGGAGTTTAGTTCCTGTCTTAACTAGGACCATGGCACAATGAATTTTGTGTAAATTAAAAAAAAAAAAAAAGTCCAACCAAGTGACGGCATCCAACCTTTCGGCTCTGTTTACCCCAACAGAAAATAGAGAAGTGGAGCTGCTGCCAGCTGCAAATGTTTGTAACTGTACCCATATTATGCATAAGCAAAAAGCTCATTCACTCTCATGTGTACTAGAGGGGTTTAGCACAAAACTCTGGACCTTGAACACAGGCCATACTTACCAACCTTGAGACCTCAAAAATAGGGAGGATTTTGATACCAAAAATTTTAGTTTAGAGTTTAAGAGACTGTTTCCTGCATTTTGGTGACTTTAAATGCAGGAAAATAAAATAATAAGCATCCTGTGACAGCATTTTTATGTTGAATACGTTTATTTTTCATTCTCAGGAAATGTTTTCTTTTATTTTTTTGGCGCTGCCCCTTTAAGAAAATTGACGCAGCAGATTTTACAAATTGCTCACCTCTTTCCTGTAAAACTTTTCCTTAAGAAACAGAATTCTCAGTCTGGTTTAGTGTAGCTATATTGTTGTCTGGGAGGAAACAGACTTTTAGAGGGTGAAAACTGTCAAAAATCGAGAGAATTGTGATCCCAGAGGGAAACAGGGAGAGGGCAATTAAAAATAGGAGCTGCTCTGTTTATACCAGTCATAGCTAAACACAGGTTGAAATACAGCCACCATGTTCTGTTATCTTTATGACTCACATTCAGAGATCCTTGTCTGGAAATTCTCCTGAGCTGGGGAGCAGATCCACAACAATCAAATAAGGAAACCATGCACGTGCCAAGAGAAATGCTGAAAACACAAGGTAATTATTAATTAACACAGTCATGCAGCACAGTGTAGAGGCAGGATTGTGTTTACTGATTGGGTGAACACAACCAAACACACCAGTAATGTTTTTTTTGTGTTAACAATAATTACTAATAACTTGGATGTCATTTTGAGGTAGTATTAAAGCGATATTCCACCCCAGAGTAATAGTCCACTCAATATGTACTCACCTCTATGTCGATGTGAGGATGGGTGAAGATCTTCAGTTCACAAAACAATCCTGGAGTTTCAACAGAAAACAGGGTTGCAGCCAAATCCAGTACAATTGCAGTGAATGGTGACCACGGATAAAATGTTTCCGAGCAGGATGGAGACGTTTTGTGTTTGTTTTGTGTTCTTTTTTTTTTTTCTTTTTTTTTTTACATTTTATACGTGGTCTCCATTCACTATCATTGTACTGGATTTGGCTGCAACTCTGTTTTCTGCTGAAACTCCAGGATTGTTTAGTGAACTGAAGATCTTCACCCATCTTCACATCGGCATAGGGCTGAGTACATATTGAGTGGATTATCATGTAGGGGTGGAATATCCTTTTAAGACTAAGTTGTCACAGTGGTGGAATCAGTGTAATACTTTAATAGTCACAAGAAAATTTCAAGAGGACACAACTTATTGAATAGTAGTGATGAAATTCGACCAAATGCTTACATTTTACAGTCCCTGCAGGACTTTGCAGTCTAACAGGGGAACCCAGTACTGAATCTTCTTTTTCAAGGCTACTTCCAATAGTGCAACACAGCAGACAGAGCTGTGTTGGTAGACAAAGATAATAGAACTGGAGATCTATTCTACATGTAAAATAAAGAAGAATGATAAAAAGAAAGTCATGATTCATGTAGATTATTACAGTTCTTAATATCAAGCACAAACCTATTTGTAACTTATCCAAATGATACTAACAGAGTGAATGGCAAGTATGTATTATTTAATACAAGTTTATGCACAGAAAACTCTTGAAAAATCATCACTTATTCTGTCTGGCTAGGTTTTGGCCGAACTGAAGTCTCAGCTCTAATAGTCACAGTCCACCACTGGCTTGGGGATGTTTACTGAACTGGCATATCACACCATCCACAGTAAAACATCACAATGGACGATGATATCGCTGCTGGATCTACAGTTGTCCTCGTCTTGGCACCACACGTCCAATAACTCAGGCCATCAAAAAAAAAAAAAAAAAAAAAGGACATGGAGACATAATGCAATGAACAACAGATTCTTTTTGATTTCTTTATTTTCTATACAGTATTACACTGATATAACTAGTAACTACTTTTGCAACTATCATTAGTAGTAGAACTACTAATTTTGCTCCTATATTACCTACTGTTTCAAAATATTTCTCCTAGTTACCAGTAACAATTGTTAACACAAAAAGATTGCTGATGAAAACTGTGTTTACAAAAACAGGGAACATGATCCTGCCTCTACACTGTGATGTATGACTGTGCTCATTAATAATTACCTTGTGTTTTCAGCATTTCTCTTGGCACGTGCATGGCTCCCTTATTTGATTGTTTTTGGATCTATTCCAAAGTTCAGGAGAATTTCCAGTGAAGGACCTACTAATATGAATCATAAATATTACAGCCATGTTATTATATTTATCCCATATTAGCGGTGAGCAGGAAGTTGCAGTTTATATCCATCTCTGAGATCACAGTAAAGCAGCGGAGGAATCAGGCTGTGAGGGGCAGAAGTGTGAAAAAAAGGCCTTAGATTAATCTAGAACTACTCAGAACGAGAAACAAACAATTAAGCGTATTAAATGCGTAGAATTATAAAACATTAAATTCTAACATTTATGACAAATTTCCTCCTCGAATCATCACACGAAATAATCATAGCCTACAGGAAAAGGCTGGAAACGAGCTGATCTAAAACATAAAAGCACACAGAGGGATGCAACATAATGTAATATGTATAAAAATATGATCTAATAATATAATGTACAACAGGTGTCTTCTCTGAACCTGCCACTGCCTCCGTTTTGGTGTATGTAGCTACTGTAGCTCGTGCTGCTATTTGTTATTTTTGTGTATTTTTAATTGTGCAAAAAATAAAACTACAAAACTACAAAAAATAGAAACATTGAAATTTGTAGTCAGTACCAGTACTTTGTGTAAAAAATGAGAGCTCTAACACCAGAATTCAGTGAGTTATAGGTGCAGAGACAAAAAGGGTCACAACTCTACTTCGTGTCCCTCAAATTCTTCAATTATTTTACTGATTAGGATAATTTATTGTAATTAATGGAACTCGAGACCACTTGTGGAATTTCTTTGACAATTTTGTTTAGTTTACTTAATTTATAAAAGGACAGCGTGCAATGACATTGATTATTTACATGTAATGAAAACGAGGTAAATGCAGATGCCTTACTTAATAAAAAACAGTAGGTACACACCGCACAGTGCAAGAACAATATGAAACACACAATTACTACATTTTAATAGTGTCCGAGTTACCAATGTCTGTGTCTTACACAATTAAAAACCTTAAGTACATCCTGCACAATACAAAATACCATGTGAAATACGCAACAGCTACATTATAAAGTGACAAAAAGTTTGCAGCACCCACAAGGGTAACATATAACATCTATGTACCTGCTAGAGTCGGGGTCAGCATCCTGAGGGTCTGGAGCTGCATGAGGCTCTTTAACCCCGCTCCACTGGCTCCCTGACACTTTGGCAAAAAAAAAAATTACTTGGAAACGAATAACAGTTATTTCTTCAACATTTTAATTTTCATTCATCATTGACGTAGGTCTATAAAAAAGTTGAGAAAACTCAAAATTTCAAGGCAACGTATAGATTTTTTTGAATTTTGAGCCCTACTCAAACTCGTAAGATTTACCAGCTACTAATCTTTTATTGAGATGATTAACTTCTCTTCTTTATATAAACTTAAATCTTTGAGATTAAGAAAGCCAATAAATGTATTCAAAAAATAAAGTAAAAAAATATATAGAGTAAATTCATTCAAGTGAAAATGAATAATGGATAAATTTGTAACATTTTAAGTTAAAACTGTTTCATTTTCAGGCACCAAATTAATGACAAATCAGGTTCACAGAAGCTCACTGTGGCCAGGTTTTGAAATGCAGTTTTCTTGAGTTTCTAAAACTCAAATATTCAAGTTTTTTCTAAAGAACAAAAGTGAATTATCTCAACTAAAGATTATAGGTTGACAAAACTTTTCAAAGTTTATTTCAAAGCATCAGAGTTTGAGTTGGGCGCAAATCTCAAAAGTCTATTGCAGTACGTTGCCTTGAAATTTTAAACCATCTCAACTTTTTGTTCACAGTGTAAAGTGATTCTCACCTTTGACACCTATAAAATATGTAGCCTTTACACCAAATTTTAAAAAGGTTTTAATATTTCATCAGCTAAAATGTGTGTCATAGCCTGCGTCAGTGCCTTTTCCTTTTGACGGTGGCTGGTCTTCTTGAGTCTCTATAAATAAACTATGGATGCTAAATTTTAAAAGTGTTCAGGGAAAAGAAATAAATTTATAGTTTTGCCTCCAGACAGATTTTGTTTTTCTTTTTCTTTTGGCCATAAATTGGATCATAAAGGTTGTAGACCCATGTGCTAGCGTAATTTCTAACAATCTATCTAAGATCAGTGCTGACATGACTGACTGCTTAACATCCAGTTTTTAACGTTACTGGAGAAACTGTGATAATTTGTGACTTTTTGTTTTATTTTATTTTATTGATATGCTTTTGGGCTTTTATGTCTTTAATTTATAGTACAGCCAAAGATGTGAGAGGAAACGGGGAGAATGACATGAAGCAAAGGGCTGTAGGTGGGAGTCAAACCCACAGCCGCTGCAGAGGACTCAACCTCAGTACATGGAGCAAATGCTCCACCAACTGAGCTACCAGGCCACCATAATTTTTGATATTTTTTAGATCATCAGGGATCCTATTCCATTCAGAGACAATGATAGTTGCTAAGCAACCAAGATGCAAAGTAATAAGTGAAAGTACAGGCAAAAATGACTGTCTAGGCCTTCTTTTCTATTATATTCTATGTCTTCGTTTCTGCATCCATTTGTTCTCTGAGCTATTTGTCCTGCTCAGGTTTGCAGGTGAGATGCTATCATGTTTCAATGATTGACTGGAGTCAGCCTTGATCAGCCTTTAGAGTAAACAAGAGCAGGAAGCGGTGCCATTTGATGCACTAAATCTGATAAGCCTTTAGAGAGTAAAGGGTGGAGTGGGTTGAGACAGATAAGTAACTGTAGATAAGAGCTGGTGTTTCTCCTCTTCAGCACCTGCACACAGAAAGTCTGAAGCTACGAGCTGAAACTGAGAAGAGAGAAGAGAAGATCCTTCTGGAGGTTTGCTTCAACTCTGACTTTTCTTGATTTCACTCTGTTCTGTTCCTCTGACGTTCTGTCCTCACATCGTCTCTCTTAAGAAGTTTTACTAACATGTGTCTTTTCTCTTTATTGAAGATATTCATCATTTCACCATCTGCATCATTTAAAGCATGAAGATGTTGACTGTGTCTCTACTTGTCTGTGCTCTGATGGCTCTGAGCAGAGCTGCTGGTGAGTATTAACTGTCAGACATGCAGCCTCCCTCCTGCTCTGCTGCTGCTTTTATTAGTGTTGCAGGAACAAAAACGTTAAAGGGATAGTTCACCCAAAAATGAAAATTCGGTCATTATCTACTGACCCTCATGCTGATTGAAGTTCAGGTTTAGTTTTATTAGTCCACAAAACATGCAACAGCATGTTTTTAGTCTGAATCTTCACTGTAGATCCTCAGCTTGGAGCCACATTCATGTGCACATGCACACTGTGTGAGCTGGGAGTTTGTCATTCACGGTGTGCAAACAGCATGTTGGGACTTTAGGAGGCTTGGATTACACAAGACGAGCATTATGGAGGCTTTTTTATTCTGGTTGTTTTTTACATTTGAAAACTGGTCACTATTTACTTCCACTGTTTGGGAGGTTTCTGCAAAACAGTTTTCCTGTGAAACTCCAGCAGTGTTTTGTGGAGTTCTGGTATAACCACAGTTTTGATGCTCAATGTGTGTCTGCGTGAGAGAGAGAGAGAGAGACAGACAGAAGGAGAGAGACTGAAAATAGAGAGTTTACATGCTATGAACTGTGTACAGTAGAGCAGTGTGACAACATCACATGAACTGAGTCACTAAGTGCTGCTGTTAAACCTCCAGATGTTCCAGATGCAGAGGCTCCTAAAGAGACAGGACTAGAAGGTGAGTTGATATTTGTTCACTCTTGTGTGCAAATTAACTTGTGATCAGCTCTGAAGTGTACATGTATTTGACCCTTCCTAAGCCCCGCCCCTTTTGGAACTGGAGTTAAATTTCTTTCTCCTTTCCTGTTTCCTCCTCTTAGAAATAGTTTGTGTTGAGGCTATAATGAAAAGAAAACCACATTTTCATCCAGCCCGGGTTGGCAAGATCACGCCCCCTTCTGGAGGAAAACACACGGTTTCATGTAATGGGAGAGAGAGGAAAATACTGAGAGGCTGCTGTGTAGCAGAGTCAGACTGTCTCTGGCTAAATCTCAGTCTATCTCAGATCAACAGTTGTCTATTGACAGGTTTTGTTATTTACAGACAACATTAAGCCTAACGTTACCTGGTTATACAGTATTAGTCTCTGGTCACTGTGGTGGCTCATTGATCCAGTTGGAAGGTGGAGGACTGAAGGAGCATGACGGCTGAATGATTAACCTTAATTTATTAAAGTATCGTGAACGCTCAGGTTCAGGCAAGGTCACAGATGAATATATTAGACGTGTCTATAAAACAAAGGTTTGTTTAACTTGAAATGAATTTACACAAACGTGTCAAAATTGTAATTCAAAAACACATGAAACTGTATTGTTGACTACAGGATCCCTCATTTTTTGCCAAAACAACCCTCATTTTTCTATCCCTGTCTTGGAGGACAGAAAAATGAGGACGTTCTGGTGAAGTACCCATATTTTTGTCTGATGTACAGTCACATCTCAAGCTAGCTAATGTTAGCATAACAGAAGCTAACTAGCTAACTGCATCCATTGTTAGCTAGTTTCTCTGTAGCAAAACTCTAGCTAAGCTGCTGTAACATCCAAGCTGGGTGAGAGCCCACCCCAAAGAAGGGAATCAATTTGTGGACCTCTCGTTGCACAGATAGCTGCAGAATCTGCTCAGCTAATGGGCCAGGCTCATTAGCATGTAGTCATGCAGTTGCTTTTGTGTGTTACACAGACTTCCGCAGCCAGAGAGATGGCACTGGAGAGATCCCACCACAGTCATGCAGCTATTTTGTGTGTTACACTTGCTAATCTACATCAGTCGTTAGCCAGCTAGTTACATCAAATAACTAATGTTAGCAAAATACTGGCTAACTTGCCGTCTAATCTACAACAATCATGAGCTAGCAATTAGTTAGTGTTTTTCTAACACTAGCTAAGATGTGTCACCTGTCAACATCTTTTAAACATCTTCTAAGTAGAGGAAACAGGAAAGGAGACAGTTGACTGAGGATCCAGCAGGTGCCAATCTGGCTCAATTCTTATTGGAGCACAGAGCAAAAAGGGGTGGGACTTAGGAAGGAAAGTGTTTTGGTTTTTTTTGGTAGCTAAAACTTTTCTCTCAGTGCTCTTGTTAACTCCATGTCAAACTTCACTCAGTTAAAATGCTCATAAAAATCAAGTTATATTAAACATTATGCACACTCGACAAAAATAAAAAACATCTTTTCTTTTGGCTCCCATTTTTCATGACTTGAAAGTTCACGCAAAATGCTTATTTCTCTCCAATTTTGGTCACAAATTTGTCAAATCCATGGACAGGTGTGCCTTGGACATAAATAAATAAAAGGACACTCTAAAATGTGCAGTTTGACCTGGAAAAAATGTATTTATCGGCCAGTTAACTATGGCTATTTCACATGGGGATAAAGACATTCTCAATCACTTCACCAATCACTCCTCATGCCTAAACCTAAACAAACAAGCAACGAGCACTAGCCAATCAGAGGCAGAGTAGGGCGGGCTATGATGTTGCTCTCTTAATCCCTGTATGAAACTCCAATAATTCAGTGTCTAATAATTGTCTTTTTTCAAGACCAAACTGCACATTTGTCCTTTTATTGTGACCAGTCTTATTATCAAAAGAGAAGTCTTCACTAACACATTTTTTTTATTGATTTGCAAACAAAATTTGAGAGAAATAAACCTTTTATGTGCACATTATTATTTTATATTATAATATATTATATTTTTGTTGATCGGTGCATCAATAAGGACCTTTCCTGATGTTTTCCATATTCGGTTCTCTTTTCTAAATTTCAGGCAACAGGTTCTCAGTCGACAGGTCAAGAACTTGTCCCAATGGTTGGACTGGTTACAATGGTCGCTGTTTTGGCTATGTTCCAACAGCTGCCACTTGGGCTGATGCTGAGGTAATCAGGATGATTTGGACTCCTACGCTACGTCCATGTTGCTGTTATTGGCTTACACGTGTTAATTGGTTTATTATTCTTTTACATTTTGTGTCAGAAAATATGCCAACTCAGCTGACTTCTCTCTCTCTGTCCTGGTGTAGAAAATCTGTCAGAGTTTGGGAGGAAATCTTGCATCAGTTCACAGCCTTTATGAGCATCATGTCATTCAGAGTCTGATCCTGAGGGTCACTCATACATATCCACTCACATGGCTTGGAGGCTACGATGCAACACAGGTATGTTACCGATTACACAAAATCTAAAACTAAATAAATAGTTTATTTAAAGCATTTAATGTGTTATGTTGTATTTTAATCTTCTAGGAGGGTACCTGGCTCTGGAGTGATGGTACACCTTTTTGGTTCACCTACTGGGATGTAGGACAGCCTGATAATCGTGCAAATGCCCACTGTCTGTTGATGAACTTTGGAGGTAAATGTATAGTTTGAGGAACATTTTTCTGTTTTACTGAGGTCTGGGCAGAGTTTGGTTAAAAAATTCATCATGCAAACGTCAGTATAAGTGATGATAATGGTACATTTCGGTAAGATGTTTAGTTTGGTTTCCACACTGATGAGGCACAATAAATGAGAATAATAAAAACTGTTCAAACTATTAGACACGTTCCAACATATAGCAGCAGTACTGATTGTTTGTCTTTGCACTCTGAAGCCTCTTAACCTTTTAAATCAAATTATGTATTGGCTTGGTGACGGAGGTGAAGTCGGTGCTGTATTTTTAAATATGTGCAAAGTGTTTCATGCAGTCAATCATGACGTTTAAGATCAAATTTTAACTTTCCTGCTGCAGCACCAGTGTGCATGTCATCCTGTTCATTTAACAGAAGTGCAGCAGTGTGTTAAAATAAATACTCTTGTCAGTTTAAGTGCAAACTACAACAAATAATTCACTGTTTACAGTTTGGTTTAAATGCCTTTCTAGTTGCTTTGAAAACAGAATTAGTGTCCTTGCTGCCATCCAGCAGAAACTCTAGACTGAGAATCATATTTTGTTACCAGCAATGTAATTCAAGGCTCAAATTGTCGTCATAATGTCATCTGAATCCTTTAAATGATTGCTTTGACACATGTGAAAAATACACTTTAAAATTAAACTGCTTGTTTAGTTTAATTTTAATTGTTGAGCTGCCCCAAAAAAATTAAGTTGACTGAATTTGAAAAGAGAGAGTTGATGTTATTTTGTAATGATTCAAAACAAATAAACTTTACTAGTTAAATAAACTTGATATTAATTCAGTTGTACTTGAGAAAAGCTGTTCAATAAGTTAAGTTTAAAATATTAAGTTGAACCAACAACTTAAGGCTGTCGGGAAAGTTTTAACTCTCACACAATGCATGCTGGGAAGTCTGCTAATATGCTGATCATGTCTCTATAGAAATTGAATTAAATGAGTTGATTGAACTCTGTACAGGACATTTATTCAACTCATCATTTCAAAGAACTCATGGTTATCAGTTCTGAAGTCTTCTGAAAATAAATACGAGATATTTTAGGTTTAATTAACTTCAATGAATAAACTTGGTTGATTCCACTAAACTCATTTTACAGTGTAAGTTTTATGTGTATTTGGTTGTCTGAGAAATTGGACGAATTATCCCTAATAAATCTTTGTGCCTTTTTACAGCTACCAAGAAATTTGACGATCAGCCTTGCAACTACAGAAGGCCATTCGTCTGCGCCATAAAGCTGTGAGATTTCTTTAAACATGCAGTTCCTGTTGTTATGCCCGGTTTGGGGGAAAACCTGAGCACAACACAAAAGTGACTCCCCCCTTTCCCCACCCCCAAGGATGACCAGTGCCACGACCGATGCAGTCCACAAAAGATCGATTTATTCAACACTTGTATGAAACATGGTAGATCTGGCGTCAGGGTGAGCGTGGCCCAAACTAACAAACAAAACAACCTGGGGTTAAATTAACTAACTTCCCTGAACGCAAAACAAACTAAAAGAAATACAGGTATCTTACCTGACTCCCTAACATAAACAGGAGAAAAAAGGAGTGTAAAAATAAACGGGCTTCTCACCCCTACAACTACCGGGACTGCGCTTTCTTTTGGAAGATATCTACATTTTTACAACAGGCATCAAATTAATCACAACATCAGTGTTCACAAGACAGCACAGCACAATCAGACTGGCGGACGGTGTGGCACGATCTGGTTGGGAGTCGGGAAAAAGAGGAGGGCCGCTGATGCCGACAGGTGCCATTTTAAAGGAGGCGGCCTCAGTATCCGACCCAATCATCAGCCGACACCCATTCTGAGGACAAAGCACAAATAGGAAAGACAGCACCACCCTCCGAAAAGGAGGGGAAAAACAGGAACAGACATTTTGCTCTCCAATATCACACATTGTGACCTGGGTCATAACACTGTAGAGCAGCTGGGTGGATATGTGTTGGTGTAAGTTTGTCTTACAGGCTCTTGCATGTGGTAGTCCGTAACTTTCTGCCATATTGTTGTAAATCTATTTAAGGATTGTAGCATTAGACAACTGATTTTTCTTGTCTTGTTCACAATTGAAATGTTCAGTCATTGAATAACACCAGTCTGAGTCTATTCCCTGACTGGTGCTGATTGTTTTGTTAATTGTACTGCTTTGTATCATGTGATAAGATTTTGTTTTGTTTTGTTTTTGTCTCTTAATGCCTGAGGGTATAGAGTGGATGATTCATTTATGTTGCTTGTTTACAAAACTGAAAATTTATGAATAAAATATCATTTTTTAAAGTGAAAAAGACCCTGTGTGAGTCTGACAAATCCTGCATTACACAATGAAGGGATAGTTCACACAAAAATGAATATTCAGTCGGTATCTACTCACCCTCATGTGAACAAAGGTCAGGTTTAGTTTTTTTTAGTCCCCAGGACACTGCTGGAGTTTCACAGGGAAACGGTGTTACAGAATCTCACACACACTTGAAGTGAATGGTGACCAGTTTTAGAACGGAAAAAATAACTGAATGGTGGACGGATTAACTGGCAAAGAAGTGCTCACTAACACAGATTTGTGATCAAAATTTGAGAGAAATAAACTTTTTGTTTGCAACAAAGAACTTTTAGATTATGGATGATTTTGGAAAAAAAATATGAGTTGTATGAAAGAGGCCATTTTAAAACATATCTGACATACATGCATGTGTGACTCATTACATTTATGTGCATATATGTGTAAAACAGACATCGACACACACTATATATTTAGTTTACGTATATTGTCATATATCAGATTTATGTATGGGATTGAGTGGATTTGATCATTTGTTGAACACATCAGTAAATTGGATGTAGAGCCATTTTCTTTAATCACCAACTGCAATGAGCAGCGTTTCCACTAGAGGTCAGAAGAAAGCAGCACATGACAAACTGGAGTCATCGTCAGTGAAAGCAGAGCAGTTTACCAAAGCCTTAAAGGGAGAATCAGCTGTTTGTTAACGCACCAGAAAGATAATTGATTGTTGAGTCTTGTTCCCAGGACATCAAATACCAACGTTTTGGGTTGGTAAAGAGTCCCAAGCAGCAAAATAATGAGGAAATAATGAAATACAGGCAGAGAGCTGCAGAGTTTCTGCAGACACAGAAACCACCTCATACATCTTGTGGGTTATAAGTGAAAATGTTGCATATTAGTTTTTCAAATTAAACAATCAAAGCTTTCATCTAGAATTATGGAGTTATGTGAGGAAATGCTGGTGCTGTGTGTGTTATATATTTTTAGTGTCGTGTATCTTCTTTACTAAACTAAACTAACTAAATTATATGAGAGGGCTCCATCATGGAGGCTCAATTCCCCCACTGAAGGAAAATTAATATCCCCATGCACATCATAATTAAGAGATTTTAAAAAAGTCCAAATTATGAGATAAAGTCATATCTCATAATAACTTTTTAACTCAAAATTATAACTTTTTATCTCATAACTTTTGCAGCTTTTACATTGTTTTTTGTCTTGTTACATCTCTTTCATCTTCTTACGTCATATCTTACATTGTTTTATCTTGCCTGATCTTTTACATCACTTTTAGTCTTGTTGTATGTTTCACATTGTTTTTTGTCTTTTATTGTCTCTTCATCATGTTATATCTTTTATGTTGTTTTTTGTCATTTTCACCTTATGTCTTTTATGTTGTTTTTCATCTCATTACATCTGTTGTGTGTGAGATTTACTGATGGACAGATCAATAAATAATCTTTTCTATGTGTTACTGTCACGTCCATTTAGGTTGAAATGATTCTTGATGTTGGGAAGGTGGTGCACAATGATGCAAAAAAGAAAAATCAATAATCCCCCTCAAGTGCATTAAAACTAAAATAACAAGCCTTTTTTGGAAATGCAAGGAGTAAAAAGTAAAAAAATAAAAAATTACCACAAAAATTAAAACCAGAGAGCTAAAAAATGCATTTCTTCTTGTTTCTCTTTTCTGTTTCTCTGTGTGGTAGCTGCAGCTATTGTTTTGGTTTCCTAAGCCGTTTGAGACTACAGGCTTTCTTGACTAATCTACTTCCTGATTCGTATTGGCTGAGCTATAGAGACAAGAGAGGATCGGAGGTGAGGTGGTCTGTGTGTGTGTGTGTGTGTATCCAGGCCTCTTGTCTCAGCTCTCTAAGCTGTTTAGAGCTGCTACTGCCTGCTGGTTCCTGGAAAGACATGCTGATCTTTTGTCTGAGTGTGTTTCCCCGGCTTCCGTTCGCTGCACAAAAGGTAAGTTTGGGACGCACAACAACAAAAACACAAAGCAGCGCTGCTGCATCACATGGCTGGTGGCAGCTGGGAGGTTCCCTGGTGCTGTGAGAGCCCATCCCGTTACCCAAAAAACAGATTAGGTGTTCCCTGCGCTCAAAGGCCGAAGTGTCCTGCCAAAGTGTCCTTAAGGAAGAATCCCTGCTCAATTAGGATAAGTCTCTCAGGATAAGAGCATCAGCTAAATGTGCATGTATATTTACACTTTAATCTCAAGATATGCTTCTCATTTTCACATTGTCTGATCACTGAGCACAAAGAAGCCAAAATGTTCAGATAAAAGGTTATATGGAAATATCTTTGATAAATAATTGCAGTGAAGTGGGCGAGATTTGGAGGCACTATGTTATAACTTTATTCACTATTTTGGGTGAAACTGGATCATATTTTATGGAGAAAATATTTTCTGGTTTTCCCTCTGACGTTCTCTGGCTTACAGAGTTTCCTGACAAACAGAGAGGTTTAGCTCTGTTGCGAAAGTAGCTAACAATGAATGTTAGCTGCCGTTAGCAACAAGGAGCCAAACCTGGAGAGTAAATCACCTCTCTACTGTTGCCTGAACCCTGTGGTCAAACTGATTTGGTCCTACATGTAAGGACCACTATAGCATAACACATATGCAGACAGTTCCTCCAGGATTTTGGGGGCTATTCTGGGGATTGTTGTGGTCTAAAATGTCTGGTTTCATTGCCTCTTTTCTCAAAAATGATGTGATGCATGTTGCAATGTTTTAGTCATTTTTTTCCAATGAAATTGCAGGAGCAAGTGAAAACTGCAAAAAATCCATAAAATAATCCATTAAAAATTCGAAGGTAACACGTTCCAGGGAGGATAAAACTGCACTCTGTTCCATACCTTACCAAAAAGGCTCAGGATTACAGAAATTTGAACAAAATATGCTTTATTTGTAAATGAAGAAGTGCACCTGGGGGGTAGGCAAAGAAGCAAAATCTTTTTGTAGATAAAGCTCAGTCAAAACAACATGTACAAAATTATAAATATAAAAATGCACACACTGATAAATGTGTAATGTGTAAACAATAACAAACCTTGTGTTCTTTTCAGAGTTGGAACTTGCAGGAAGTCAGAATGATGAAAATCGCAAAAAAGTTGCAGCTATTGAAAAAAAAAATTGCAAGGTCGTGCAGAATTCACAGGGATTGGTTGAATTTGCGTGAACTGTTGCAATCTCAACTTCCTGGAGCTACTCAGAACTCAGAACTGTTTTGCTTCTGTAAATGTCAGTCAATGTATTTGACAAGTCCTTCCCTAGCTGTCTGTTTTACAGGAAACATGTAACCAATAAGCACTTTGCTAACTGTTTCATGGGAACTTTAAAGGTACTGGTACGTGGATTTATTTATTTATTTATTTTTAGAAAATCCTTGTTATTAATGACACCGGTGGCCGTTAAGTGAACTGCGGTCAGCATCCTGTTCATCACGCATGTGCCTGCATCCCTTAGTATCCTGGGTAGCTGTCAAAATAGTGATGTGACATAGTGATGCGACATACATCAGATAGAATGTGATTGACCAGCATCACGTTGATAGATGAGGTAAGTAAAGTTAGGCTCAGGTTGTGGTGGGTGCTGGCTGATGGTTAATGCTCCCAGACTCCATTTTTAAGCTAACATCAGCTAGTGTTGCTCATTGTTGGTAACGTAGGTGAGCAGGCATGTCCCACGTGCAAATTAATTAAATAAGGCTAGAGGACTGTTGAGGACAATGGTGCACCACTGGAGATGTACAATAAACAATTTACACAAAACAAAACAGACTAATATCCAACACATACCGACAGCCTGTTATCACCAAGTTGTTTTTTTGGTTTGAAATCTGGTCACCATTCACTTAAATTGTTTTGGAGATTCTGCAACAGCGTTTTCCTGTAAAACTGCAGCAGTGTTTTGTGGACTAAAAAACTAAATCTGACCTTCAGTCGGCATGAGGGCGAGTAGATGATAATGAGACTGAATTTTGTTTGAGTTTTGGGTGAACTGTCCCTTTAAGGCATCCTTAAGTTTGGAGCAATGGGCATTTGGAACAATGGGCTACATTTTTCTGACTACTGGAGTTTAAGGTTGGGAATCATTCAAAGATTTTCAATACTGGGACCGATATCGATACCTGCACAGTGTGCTTAAATTTGTTTTGTTTTTATTGCTTAGAAATGGTATTTTGTGTGTGTCTGTTATTTGAATATGTTAAACAGATTGATTAAATAAAAATACATCACAATACACTGTAATTAGTACTCAGTGTACTACAAGCTGTTTAAAGACCTGAGAGCAGCTTTTTAGCTGTTTTAACTCTGCACACTTTGAACTAAAATGAAGAAACTGGTGGAGTATCTTTATAAAATTGGACTATATAAAAATATAAATAACTGTCAAAACTGCATAGGTATCAAAATTTGGCATCAAATGACAGGTTACTTTTCGATACTCTATTGTATCTATTGGTGGAAAAGGTTGGTACCCAGTCCTGCTGGGGGTTCTGAATAATGGACGTGACGACATGACACTGTGGGTTTAGAAAGGCCACCAAACACTGGATAACAAAGTAATGATGTTTTCTTTTGGGTAACATGACAGGTTGTCCTAATTTTACTGTCCAATACAGCAGTGTTTCCCAAACCTGTTTTCTGGGGAGCCACTTTTTAAAGATGACAAACCATCGTGACTCTAATCAAAATAAGTTTTATCAATAAATCTTGGGAAGAGTTACCTTGTGCATAAATGAATGTTCCTGATGGTTTGTACTGTAATTTCTGCATCACCTTATTATGTTGACGTGCGTTATTGAAAACATATTAACATTAAATACATTATAAATGAGACAAAATAAGTGCATACATATATATAATATACACATTTTATTTGCATTTTTTGACGATTATTTAAAATACATATCAAGAACAAAAAAGAAAGGGTAGAGAAGGAAAATTAAAACAAAACAAAACAAACAAGAAAACAACAGCAACATCAGAAAATAAGTAATAATATAATAATAATAATAAAAATAAGAATAAAAAAGTAGCTATACACATTTTAAATGCTTTATTAAAGGTGTACTGCAGATATAAATCTTAAATTTGCATTATTTCTTTCACAATCTTTTATCTATTTGGTGACCCAAATAAAATCTCCTGTGGGTCACGACCCAGTCTTTGGGAATGACTGCAATACAGTTCTAGATATTGACAGGCAGCTCAGTGTTAGCCAAACAGAGTCCAACCTGAAAGTGAGACATGACTTCACCTCTACATGCCATGTGTTGGTTTAATGTCAGCCATTATTTTGTAGGGGGAGGCACTTTTTCTTCCAATAGGTATCCAATTATGAGACCATATCTGCTCGGGGAGATACCTGGAAAGCCCCCTCGCCTGCTACCAAAATAGGAAACTTTCTAGGATGTGAGAAGGAGGCGGACGCTTTTCTTGAAGACAGATGCTGTTGTTGAGCGTCAACGAGGTCAGGCCTCCCGCTGGGTGACATCGAAACGAGATGCGGTCAGGTGAAACTGTTACGCATCCCCTCTCATTAGGCAAACCATCTGCGGGTGTGTGTTTGTGTGTGAGAGGGGTTAGCGGAGGGATTCCAGGGATTTCGGATACACTCACTGACGAAGATGCTAATAGCCGCTCTAATAGTTGAAAAGCCGCGTACATCAGATCCGCGCTGTGGACTCCAAGCCTTGGCCCGCACCGTGCACATAAACACATGTACGCTCGCGCACACACACACTCCAACACATACTGGTTGTTGTTTTGAAACTCTAGCACCAGTCTACATCCCCAGTGGGCCCACTGGTTCGTCCATCAGTAATGAAACCCCAGCGAGTCACATGGTGGTGTTGAAATGCCCCCTGCTTGGTGCCCTCATCATCCACACACACACACACACACACACACTTGTATACATCACATCTCTGCGGAGCTGCAGCCGCTCTCTGTGGAGGTCTGTCCGTCACCAGGGAGGCTGCAGAGGGCTTCACCGGGTGAAAACACATCCACGGCTTCATCTGCAGGATTAGAAGCCGTGTTAGAGGTCACAGCTTCAGCCAAACCTGCTCCATCAACTCCCAAACTTTCTCTTGCACACACTGAATGTTATGAATGAGTGTGTGTCAGCCTTGTATCATTACATGATGTAACTGACGCTCTGGTGGCCATACTGGGGAACTCAAGCTGTTTATGTGTCCAGAGCCACAGCTACCAATGAAGACGCTCAGGTCATTTATCATAGTGTGTTTTCTAGAAGCTTTTAAAGGGTTTTAGCTACCTGCGATGCAGTTTACCATCTGAAATAAAAAGTTCCACATTTGTGGATTTTTTTTTTTTCTGTACAGCAACACAGGTATTTTTTTTAGTTATGAGGCTGATTAGATCCTTGTTCCGGTAGAAGAAAAGGAGAGTTTAACTTGGACTCACTGTTTCCATCTAATCTGTGTTTCCATCCAGTTTGTTGATCCGTGCCCGAGTCCGTTTGAAAAGGTGGTCTGGAGCACGGTGTGTGTGTGGCTCGGGCATGATCCACATTGGGTGTGAAAGCACCTGGACCCATCTCTTCCTCTACCGTAGAGGAAGATGCAGGAAGACAGGCGAGAGGGTCATCACTGACAATGTCTAACAAAAGCAGGCATATTACGAACATTGACTCCACTGTATGACATCTGAGATGTTGCAATTGGCATTCACTGCTTTGACATGGGTAAACTATAAGTGTATAGGCTGCACAATTTTCTACACACTGGTTAGGGCTGAGCAATTTTGAAAAAATATCTTATTATGATTATTTTGACTGATATTGGAATTGTGATATGATTTGCGATATTAGAGGGAATGATCATTTTACAAAACTTTTCTCATTTTAATTGAAATAAAAACAAACAAAGAGGTCTGTAGACCAGGACATCTCTGCAGAACGATTAAATTTACAATGATATTTTGATACACATTTTGTCTCCTGTAATTAGAACATTTTGATCACTTGTTCAGCCCTGATTCAGGCCCACAACAAAGATAAATGAAAACAAAAATGTTGAAAAATAACCATTATTGATTTCCATATAAGACTCTGTCAAAGCCACAGGGAGCCACTGTAGAGGCTCAAAAAGAGCTGCAGGTTGCCTACACAACGTGACTACATCCAATATTAAAGTGAAAAACTCCCACATCCAGTTTTGCTGACTGCTGATTTATTCTATAGTCATTCCATAGAAACCCTTCCAGCCGAAATGACTCGCTCAGATCTGTTGCAAAGATATTTCATTCAGCCTTTGGAACCATGAAGTTACAGCATCAAGAATAAAGAACGTGAGAGTTGTATTTCACTGACAGGGACGACACAGCTACAGTATTAAGTCACACAGAGAAAATGAATGAAATATGTGGTTCTAGAGCAGGGGTGGGCAATTATTTTTCATGGGGGGGCCACATGAGAAATTGATCAGCCTGCCGTGGGCCAGACAAATAATGGCCAAATCTCTAATAACGGAATGGCCAGAAGTGTTCTGTATAGGGCACTTCTACTGCTGGTCACCCTTTCTCAACTGTCATGTGATGAATTGTGGGCTTATATTTTGTGGCAATGTTTTACAGTGTACCATGCATGCTGCATACAGGTTGGAACGATGGTAGCAGCAAAAGTAGAAGAACAACATGAACAACATGGACGTGCAGCACTAATTGAATTAAGTTAGCGTTTAATATAGAAGATACAGTCCATTATGATTAACAATGAACACAGAGCTGACCCCTTTAAAAATAAAGGTCTGATAACAGTTTAATGGCAAGCAAAATGCTACTGACTGTGTTTACTAGATTTTGGTGTTTCCATGATGGCCTTGCAGGGCCACGTGGCACTTTTCAGTGGGCTGCATGCAGCCCCCGGGCCGCATTTTGCTCAAGTTTGTTATAGAGAGTGATGCAGTTATAACTCACAGAGCTACTTGCTGAACCGCTGATAAGACGCTGGCCAGCCAGGAATGCAGCTTATTTTCTCTGTACTGTGATGTGGTGTAATAAAATGTACTGTGCTGTTTACTTAGAAAGATATTTGACTTGTTAGTTGCTATATTGTCCCTTAGGTTGACTAGCTAGTAGCTAACTTTGCTGTTTGTTGCTGGACGGGCAGCTTGCAGTTGGTTTAATATCCCAGACACATGACAGATAGCTGCTTCGTCATTTTTCATAACATAAATATTTTAGGTCCACTGTAACATCTGTTGTATCTCTTATCTCAGTGTTGGGTTTTTTAGGTTTACTCTGCAGCTGAGTTACTGTGAGCTGCTCTGAAAAACTGCCACCTAAAATGAAAATGTAAATTTATGAGAAGGGTTGGATATTCTTTAAAACACTCATGCTGACGTATTTAGAAGTCCAGGTGTTGTAAGAGAAGGTTTCTGAATGGTTATCTTGGTGCAATCAGAGGGCAAACTGAGTGATATATCAAGGTTTGAGCCATACAAAAGACAGACATATTTTTCTGCTAAAATATCTGATAACGTGGGCAGAGATCAGATGTGGCATTTCAAACTAACAACTCTGATGAAGGCCCTTGAGTCTGACCACCATTTGAACTTTCTGACAGCTCAACAATCAGGCCAAAGATCATGCGGGTTCCCAAAAGCTATGTTAGCGAGAAATAATCATATTAGATGATCTGATTGCTGATAACTTTTGTGGTCAGTAATATGCACTCTGAAGCTGAACGTCAGCCCTGCATTCGTTTGAAGAAAGCCAGTTGGAGGGGAAATTCCCAGCACAATTTGAGCACAATTATGGTGTAATTCACTATGGTTTGGCAGCATGTGTCTAAAAAACAAAAACGGACCCAGAAGTGACCCCCCAAAAAAAAGCTGAAATCTTTCACAGGCAAGTGAGGTCAGTAATACTGATGCCATCTTTACTCTAAGACAGAGGTTTACAATTTTCATCAGTCATTGACAATAACTGGGGAAGCAAGTGTATTAAAAAAAAAAGGATTCAAAAGTTACATTTTAGTGAAATAAAGGTAAAAAACATCAATTTAAAGACATATGAAGTGATTGGGGACAGTTTGGTTAAAAATACATCCATTCTTAATTGTTACTTTGCACTTATGTTTTCTTTCTTTCTTTCTTTTTTTTTTTTTTGAATATTTTATTGTCAAGTGTCCAATTTAACATGACACACAGACCACACACACACAAACATGGTTCCAAATCCCCTCCCCCTCCCACCCATATGTACGGTGGCCCTGAGGTGCAAAAACAACGGCAAATCAGAAAACACAACGGCAAAAGAGAAAACACAACGGCAAAAGAGAAAAACACAACGGCAAATCAGAAAACACAACGGCAAAAAGAGAAAACACAACGGCAAATCAGAAAACACAACGGCAAATCAGAAAACACAACGGCAAAAGAGAAAAACACAACGGCAAAAGAGAAAAACACAACGGCAAATCAGAAAACACAACGGCAAAAGAGAAAACACAACGGCAAATCAGAAAACACAACGGCAAAAGAGAAAACACAACGGCAAATCAGAAAACACAACGGCATTAACCAAAACGGAAAAGGTAGGTACCCTCGGGCGACATGAATCGTCGCTGATTGGACGAAAGAACTGGTCCGTCCTTTGAACTGGAAAGACTACACCGCCAGACTCTGCGCAGAAAATTCTCTGCGCAGAGTCTGGCGGTGTACTATTACGACAGAGATTTGGTTTTGAAACAAATAAATGTGTATTTTGTGATGATATTGAAACCTTGGAGCATATAGTTTTTCAATGTATGCTTCTGAAACACTCGGGCCCCGTTTCCCAGATTTGATGTATCTTAGCGCTCTATGAAGGTCTCTAAGATATATCTTAGCAAACGAACTTCTTTTCCTGCGAGTGTTTCCCAAACTGTCTCTTAGCGGGTGCTCGTAAGGAGAGCTGCTAAGGTACATCGTAAGTGTAATCGATGCTGCACGCATCGATTGATCTCTTATAAAGGTAAATAAATGATGTTGTAACATAACAAGTGTTGCATTAATAATTTTACCACCATCAATTATCATAATATAAATGAGGCTACGCCCTTCTAAAGATCACCTGCTGAACTATTTGAAGCCTGGTCCACACATACACCAGACGAGCGTTTTAGCAGCGTTTTAGTCCTAATACGCCTGAAGCATATCACATAAAAAATGACTTACATGTGCATTCCGTTATAAACAAGGAGACTAATGATGAAGCAGAGAAACGTGATCACTGCTCACCGATAATGTTTTTGTTATTGAAAACAACAACAGCATACGTGTTTGTCTCTCTTTTTCCATCAATGTACTTCCAATGTCCATCTTCGTCAATGTACATACTCAGATACTCTGCAGTGTCAAAATACAAAACACATATCACCATACACGCTCATAATCTACCAGCTGGGCTGTCTTTAAATTAAAATATCGGCACATATAATGTGATGAGGTGAGGGGAGGGATTCATATTTTCCCGAAATGACACATTTTGAGGAAATGACCATTTTAGTCTATTATCTGGTGGTATTACTAATTATTACTGAGGCGGAAGAACGCGATTTCAACATTAATCAACATTATAATGAACATATATAAACTGCACATGCTGTGTGTAGCTTGACCTTCTGCAGCTGCATGGAGGATGAAATGCCAAATTCACTCTGTGGTCTCTTATTGTCTGACTGAATAGGCTCATTCATCATATTTTAAACTAACGAAATTCGTTAAATCAAGTTATTTGGTGTTTTTAAAATCATGATATTGAGCTGAAACAGATTCTACATTCCGTTCACGTTCACATGCAGCTGCTGAGCGCAGCAGATGTCTCCCACTGTGCGCTTCACTGTTCAACATAGTCGGCTTAATAAAGTTTATGATCGCTCAAAGTTAAAAAGTAAAAATCTAACAACAAGTTCTCACTCATTCTGTGTGAGGCTTTGGATGGATTCTTCAGGTGATTTTGGCATCTTTCTTCAGTGAGGGACTCTTTTTGCCACAGCCTGAAGGTAAATCCATCGGATGCTGCAGTATTTCACCCAGATGTGTTTTAGATAAAGTATGAATCCAGTGTTCTTGAAACTTTGGGCTTTCACCTGGAAATGTCGCAGCAAACATCAGTCCAGTGGATTTTATCCCTCCAGCTCAGCGCACAATTTGCATCTTCATTGTTTAAATTTTTGAAGTAATTCCACACAAAGCTGCTGTCAGACATCCTGTTGTGTGTCTCATTCAGATTGTAGAGACACAATTTACTGTATTAAACGCATTAATGATCACAGGCCTTTGACTTCGTGGCTCTTTGTCCTTTAATTAAAGCGCCTGATGTGCTTGGAGGAAAACACATAAGAGCAATAAAACACACACCAGCCCGCATGAAAATTAAACCGTAAAAATAATATAGCAACACAGCGTACTCAGAAAAAAAACATATCCTCAGCTATTTAGCTCAAATAAATAAATAAATAAATAAATAAATAAATAAATAAGCAATATTAATTATTGTTTTTCATTAAGTTAATTTTAACCTGATGATGTAATTTACGTAAGCAGCCTTGATGTGCGCTATACTAAAACTATCCATTTGAAAAGCATAATTTTGGCCTAATAAAGCTAAAACTGTGTTAGGATGAACGGAGCGCATCACTAAGAGACAGCTTATGAGTGGTTCAGACTGCCCGTCTTAAGATATATCTTACAGAAGATTTATCTTAGCTAAGCAGACTCTGGGAAACAGCCCGTAAGCTTACCAGAGACCTTAAGATACAACTTAGGAAGCACATAGCGCTACGAAGGCTCTGGGAAACGGGGCCCTGGACTGATATACATGACTGGATGCACACAAAGATCCGACTCGAACCCTTTTCTCAAAAGGACACTATTTATGGTGTTGTTATGGACAATGATGAATGGGACTTTATGGTTAATAATATTCTAATCCTTGGAGAATTTTACATACACAAATGTAAATATGTGAAAGTGAAACCTAAGTTTAATGTGTTTCATAATGAGTTTCTTTCCTTCACCAAAGCCCTGAACATAATGAAAGGTAAATATGCAATGAAACTTTTCAGTTTATTTGAAAAATATGATCTAAAACAAAAGCCCTAGCTAAACGTTTTATTTAATTTTAATTGGTTTATTTCATTTATCTCATTTATTTATTTCATTTCATGGATGTTATTCTCTCATTCTCTCCTCTGCATTCTCCCTATGCACCTGCTCATTTGAAACGTTAAAAAAGATGTAAGCCATGTTGTTTGTACATGATTTTGTTAAATAAAGTTATATATATTAAAAAAAAAAAGGTCCCTTTCTTTCGTCCAATCAGCGACGATTCATGTCGCCCGAGGGTACCTACCTTTTCCGTTTTGGTTAATGCCGTTGTGTTTTCTCTTTTGCCGTTGTGTTTTCTCTTTTGCCGTTGTGTTTTCTGATTTGCCGTTGTGTTTTCTCTTTTGCCGTTGTGTTTTCTGATTTGCCGTTGTGTTTTCTGATTTGCCGTTGTGTTTTCTCTTTTGCCGTTGTGTTTTCTGATTTGCCGTTGTGTTTTCTCTTTTGTCGTTGTGTTTTCTGATTTGTCGTTGTGTTTTCTGATTTGCCGTTGTGTTTTCTCTTTTGCCGTTGTGTTTTCTCTTTTGCCGTTGTGTTTTCTGATTTGCCGTTGTGTTTTCTCTTTTGCCGTTGTGTTTTCTCTTTTGCCGTTGTGTTTTCTCTTTTGCTGTTGTGTTTTCTGATTTGCCGTTGTGCTTTGCACTTCAGGGCCACCGTACATATGCAACCAAGAACTCAAAAGCAATAGGTAGTAGTCACAAAAATAATAAAGAAATAAAATTAATAAAATAAAATAAAATAAATACAACATAAAGTGAGAGGCAATATACACCTGGCTTATTCTAGTGACTAATGTGTGTAAATCTGTTAACATTTTATATCAAGTCTGATAGAGGTGTTAGTAAAGTAAATAAATAAAAGAAAATAAATACGCTTTTTAATTTGAAAGGTTTGAGACAAGAGCTTCTCTCCTGCCAATAAAGGAGTCAGCATCAGAGTGACACCGGTGTTCCTTCATCCAGAAGCTCCAGTCTGCCACCAACCCTCTCCTGCAGAGCTCCCCGGCTATGAGCAGCTGTCTGTCGGCTCTGTGTCTCAGCTCCACCTGGTTCGTCTCGGCCCTCTCGAAAAGCCCCACAACAGACGTGAATGAATACAACTGAGGGTGAAGTCGACAGTAACCGGGTGAGCTGACAAACTCCTGGGCTGAGCGTGTTGCTCATTAGGCTCTTTTTAAGATTCTCCGTCTGATAATTCAGTTTTATGGCGACTTTTCTTCCAGGAGTTTCAGCCATTGATTCAGGGTCTCACCGAAGGAACGTGCACATGCAGCAATAGGAATGCCGAGTCTCTAAATGACCTGTGATTGGTTTAAGTCTACTGTTAGCAGATTCCCTACAGCCTGAAAACAGAGCCAAGAGGAGGTGCAGAAGTCTAGTTCTGTCTCAGACCACTTGATTTACAATATTCTTAAAGATTATTATAGAACTATTTGTCACTGATACCAAAACAGCGTTACCAACCCTGTCTTTAATTTTGTAATGCTCAGTAACGACTGCGTAATCTCAATAAAAATGTCTATATTTTTTAATGATACACCTTCATAACTTGTGAAGAACATGACTCTGTATTTCAAATGACAGGGTGAATTCAGGCAATAGAGTAGGAATACTGAAGGACTTTTGTCTGATGTTATTTTTTGATGTTAACTAGGTTGAATTATGTAAACAGGGTAGCTGTTGATTCACTGACATAGAAAGCAGAAAAACAAAGCTGGACTCCAGCCTGCTGCCTGTGGTGCATCCAGACGTCTCTCTCAGCTGACCGCCTCTCATGACCAACGTGAACTTTGGATTGTTTTGACAGTTGGACTTTGAGATGCTGGGCCGTCACCTGGGCTGGATAAACATTGTGTGTCATCTGCCGAAAACCGCTCGTCTGCAAAAAGAAGAGCTTCAGGAATGAGGAAATGAGCGCTTGTTTTCTTGTTGACACCCATCTCCTTTAACAGGCCCAAAGGTCACGACAACAATCCAGTAAAACACACTAACGATCAGTTCAGCCGAGGAAACAACAGATCTGTTGTCATGTGGTTCCATGACAACACAAGTGTTTATGTGTGTGTGTTACTCCATTCATTCATAAAGCAATCAGGGTCATTTTGTTTTTATGACTGGGTTTAATCTGTATCAATAAAAGTGAAAGATCAGACTTCATAAAAGGAGAATAAAACTATAATATAACAAAAGTATCATCAGATTTGTTTGAGATAACATCAAATGAGTTCCTCCATGTGTGAACATTTAATTAAATTAAACAAAGCTCCAACTGCACACAATATAGTTTAATATTTAAAGAATGATGTGATGTCTAAAATAGGCCACACCACTTATTTTCCAAAAATTTGCTTATGTAACCTAATGTGAATTTTGACTCTTGGACTCTTTACAACTGTCACAAAACCCGGAAATTAGATTTGGTGAAACACACAGAATGTATTGTTTGTATGTTGAGATAAAAAAAAAAAAAAAAAGATTGTGAAAGGTCCAAATTTAGTAACTTAAAGACGCAGAAAAAAAACTGTAAGAGCGCAAATAATGCAACCACAGGGCACATATGGCTTTTGTTTTGATTGCATTAAGTGAATAGAGCTCTGTTTTGTCTGACATTTTGGAAACATGCTTATTTGCTCCCTCTGAAACATAAATGAGGATTTAAACCACTTGTACATTAATTATGAAGCTAGAACCAGGAGACAATTAGTGTGGGTTTCCCTATGATTCTCGTCCTCAAGCTAAGCTAGTTAGCAGGAAGCCTCTTAAATTAGTGAATATTAGCAAAATGCTAGTAATTAGCTAGATAATCTACATCAATTGCGAGCTAGCTTGTTACATCTGGTAGTTAGTGATAGCAAAACAGTCATTAATCTCCATCAATCGTTAGCTGGCTAGTTGCATCTGATAGTTAATTATAGCAATATGCTAGTTAACTAGCAAGATAATTTATACCAATTGGTAGCTGGCTAGTAACATCTGATTGTTAATGTTAGCAAAAAGCTAGCAACCTATCTAGCTAATCTGCATCAATTGCTAGCTGGTTAGTTAGCTACCATTTTGCTAACATGGCTAACTTAAAATGTATATGCATATGTTGCTTTAACAGGTCCCTCAGCAACATCTTTCAACCATTTTCAAAATTTGGTTTTTTTTTTTTGTTTGTTTAACATAGACAAGCCTAGCACATATCTGCATATCTGAGTACAGGAAACAGGGAAGGAGAAAGTTGATCAAGGAACATTTGCTCAACATGCATTGGAGTTTAGAGCAAAAAGGGCGGGATTTAGTCTGGGTCATATTAGCCTATAGAACAGCAGGTCATTAGCACTGCTTAACACACAGACTGGAAGCAAGAGGATTCATCATTAAATGGTCACAGCAAATCACAAAATGTTATTTTTACGTTATTGTTTAAACTCTAAATGCTATTTCAACAACTATTTCTCTGTTGAAGAGCGGTTTATACTTCAGCAGAGTAGGTTAAATAGAGATGGTGAAACACAGCTAACGAGCTAGTTTCCTCCATTTTATCGTACACTCTGGCTCTTGTTCTGTTAAAGAATAACTTCCTGATTAGCTTACGAACATTTGTATTATTACTTTTCTACTTTACTTAAATGAACTCTTGAATCTAAGACTGTTACTTAAAACAGTTTTTAAAGTTAACTCCTGAGAAAAAATGTTCGACCCTTTAGCTGCTAAAGCTTCTTTATGTCATCAGCTAGTAGCTAACTTTGAGCCGGACACTTTGCCTCACTATGTTGAGGTGGGGGAGAGGTCAGGAGGTTACTGAAGACATGCTATCATCTGGGGAGCACGGGTATCAAAAGCAAATGTCATGGCAACCGACCAAAGTGTTGAAGAGATGTACTACAGTACACTTTTTTTTTTTTTTTTTGACATAATCAGTGGTGTGTTGAAAGGTTTTATCAGAGTACACGTTATCAGAGACATTTCTAAACCTGTAGAAGAGTCATGTCGTCCTTTGGTGAGAGTGAACTAAAAAAAATTGAATTAAAAAAAAAAAAAACATGCTGCGAAAGATAGAAAAGACTTTTTCTTCTTCTCCTTAGCTCCTCCAGGTGCTGAGGTAAACTGTTTTTGCTTCAATCAAAGCGTGTCTTTGTCAAACATCTCAAACAGTCACTGTGTCAAAATACATGTGCCTGAGAGTCGGTCACAGGCATTAGTGTGTTCAGCAAACAGCACACTCTCAAACACACACAAAGATTAACATTTCTGGTACGTTTACACCAGATTTTTGGTCGTCAATGACGTCAAAGCTCTTAGGCTTAGTTGATTCTAAGTCTTGTCGATGTTAAAAAACTAGCTGTGTTGTTGTGTATGTACTCTCGATATTACGAAAGCCTATTTCTGCCAAAGACGACAAGATCCTTCAAGTCATTATTATGAGGAACTTTCTCAAAATGATGAGCAAGTACTGTCAAAATAATGAGAAACTTAAAGACTTAGATACTAACTCAATTCAGTTTCTCATTATTTTGAGATATGAACTCATTAATATGGGATGTCATTCTTTTGCCAACTTTTCTCATTATTTTGTGATACGAACGAACGAAGTTTTGATTATTTTTAGATACACTCACTATCATGAAATAAGTCATTAATTCTGACATACTTTATTTTGAGATATGTACTAATTAATGTTATTACTTTGAGAAAAGTTCTCATTATTTTGAGATTTGAACTCAATACAAGTTGTTATTTTGAGGTACTGTATCTTGAGATGTGAGCTCATTAATATGAGATAAGTCATTATTGTGAGATACTAACTTCCATATAATATCTCCATAATGACATATCAAACACACACACACACAAAAAGAGAGACCTGAAACCACAGCGGTTACATGAACACATTTTTATTGCAATAGCTCTATCGAAAGCAAAAAAGTTTTGATAAATATAAACACTATGCCGATGCTCAAATCGCCTCTGAGTACCCCTCCTACCCCCCTTTCCCTCCACGAGGAAAAACAAGAGAGAAAGAAAGAGAGAAGGAAATAAAACAAAAACAAAAAAAAAAGGGGGAAGGGGGGCACCTGCCGAGGCGCCGATCATAACATGAAAAAAGCGACAACTTGAGTTTTCCTTATTTACAGAAGGAGGATTTCCATTTCCACCACAGTTTTCTCTTTTTTTTTTAAACTCTTTTTTTCTTCTTTTTCGAATATAGGACGTACGTCGCTGAAAAATAATGCACATACGAAGGATACACACCTCCACAGTATTTTTTTTTTTTTTAACTCTTTCTCTTTCCTGTAAAGCTAATAAACAACAGCATTCAACTCCGAAACTAAGAACACAGGTAGCAGGGTAGAGTGGGATTTGCTTTTTTTTCCCCCCTTTCCGCCGAAATCCTCCGAAGTTTCGGGAGGGATTCGGGGGGAAAAAAATGGACCCGCGCCTGATAGCAGGGCAATGAACATCATCTTCATCGTCATCGTCGTTATGGTTGCCATCGACAGCATTTCCAACTGTTAACTGTACTACACAGCAGCAAATAAACTGTAATATAGTTACAAAAAAATAAAACATTAGGCAGAGGTTGTAACCCATTTCTTTATACAAATAACTGCAAAATGCCTATGTACTCTTAAAAAAAACAAAAACACTACCCTTGTATCGCTTTGTTTTCAGAGAACAATGTTGCCCCGATAGAACAAAACAACCAAAAATAAGATGATTATTTTCCCTCTGTAAACTAGAATACAAAATAAACCAAAAGATTAGAGGAAAAAGGAAACAAAAGTTTGCATAATGATGCAGTACCCTAAGTCTTCTCTGCGAGGATTATATATATTTATATATAATAATATATATATTACGTAGGTCTCATTTCTTTCTCATTTCTCCACCCCTAACAAGAAAAAAAATCAACAGCTGATTTTCAACATCAGAATCGGTAATATTGAGGATAGTTTTGAGGTTGAATTGTTGCCAAAATAAACACAGATTCTGTGTAAATTAATTCAGTCATGACAAAGAATTAGAAAGGGGGTAGAATTCAACATGAAGGCAATCAGACATGAACGACATATATCCATTTTTGAATAATGCTTCAAATAAATTAAAGGGGATTCTTCCAAAACCCCACCAAAAAAAAAAAAAAAGAAAGAAAAAAAGAAAAATCTAGCTCTACCATTTTTGCCATAGCGTTAAAAAACTCAAAAGCAACACGTCGCTGTAGCATAGTTAAGTACACAAAACATTTTCCAAAACATAAGAAACAAAAATATTCTCGTTTGTCGCGGGCCACAGCAGCCTAAATATTCTTATATTCAATTCTTTGTTCGTTCGAAGGGGACGAGGGGGCAAATGAAAATATCTCAAATTGTTCATAATGTACATATAAGACACATCACAGGCGTAAAATCTTTAAACAGCATTTTGTGGATTTTCACTTAAATCAGACCATTTAAAACATGGATCTACTCAGGGAGAGGTAAGCTTAATTATCTCAACCCTCCAGAGGGTGATAAGGGGGTAAAAGGAGGGTTTCTCCTGTTCAAACGCTCTCCTATTTCTGTACTGGTGTTGTTAACATTAACCTCCGAGCTTTGAGCCACACAGACAATCTCTTATCCTCCTAACAGGACGAGCGTCTGTTTGCTTTTCGTCGTCACTGGGCTTTGAAAAAAGGGTGATGGGGAGCAGGGAAAGGTTGAGGATATTTGGAAATTTGCTTTAAGGTGGAATTTTGGACTGCGATAACGTTGAAGTGTTAAAGTTTTGGTTTTTAAGTCAGTCTTGATATTAATGAAATACTGCTGATACTGATGAAGACACACTCTGAATTCCCTCGATGCAGTAAAACTCCAAAATGTGGTAATTCAAGCAAAGAACGATTACTCATTTAAGTCAAGAAAAATCACCATTTTCACTTTGCAAAATGTGAACTGTTTTATATTATTATAAATTAAATATCTTTGGGTTTGACTGTTTGTCAGGGAAAACAATATTTAAAATGGTGATTCAGTTTTCCGGCACTGTTTTAGACTAAGCAAATACTCAATTAAACATTAAAACATTTTCCGCTAATGAAAATAATCAAGGATGCGGTCATGCCCCACGTGTAAATGGAGAGGTGGCACTAAATCGTCTCGGACAAAGCTTTGTTTGGTGCACATGCTACGACATTAGCAGACAAGGTTTTCCAGTGCAATATGGAACATTTTTCACACTACTGGAGTTTCACAATAATTGGCCGTTGGAATAATGGACAGTCCCCATTTAACCCGGCAATTAGCAGGTCCGTAGAAAAACAAACAATCAAAAAAAACATTAGTATTGGAAGTATTTTCAACAAGAATATGAGTGAAAGTTACTGAGCCCCTAAAGTCCTGAAAGTTTTTTTTTGTAAAATCTAATTTGCAGAAAATAATATATTGTGCAAAGAAGACAACAGAGCACAAGATATTAAAACTAAATCCCTTTCCGAACTTCAGGGTCTCCACTGAAATGAGCAAAAACTGCTTTGTGAAGCATTTAGGCCTAAATAATGAAGACATAATGAATCTTCAGGTAATTTAATGGAAACCTTCCTGTAATTTGTATCTTCAGAGTTTGGAAAGTTGTTTTCTACTTGTAAAACTCTAGTGACGTCAGAATGCTAGACAGTGTTTGACCTTTGGTTGTTCTGATACCAGTACTGGAAATGCCTCAGGTACCTCCAAGTGAGTGGGACTATGCACCGATCCAATATCATGCTAATTATTAGCTCTGAAATGGGACTGTGAGCAACGTCCTGTTCGCCAAAACATAGGGTTAGTAGCATACAGCGGTTAATATGCAAAGGTCAGGTTAAAGAATCTGTATTGAGAAGGAAAAAAACTGTATCTCTCGTTTGACCCTAGCATGTGCACCATGCAATTATCTAGCTGAGACATCTATGACTTTAGTACCAATTTTCCATGTTTACGTGGTCGCAAACTTTTGTTTCGATGAACAGGAAGTACCAGATGTGCAGAGTTCAGTGCATCTTTGCAGTTCAGAGAGCATCAATAAGCTGCATCACAGCCAACTGAGATCATTCCCCGCAGCTGGTCAAAAACCCACCGCTGCTGCTCTCTAAATTAGCAATTATTTAAAGATACCTCAGCATCCCTGCTGTGAAGGGGCCCTACCAGGACGACAATGAAGTGTCCCACACAAACGCGCAGTGAAAGTGACAGGCCTTTAACAAATTAAAATAACAAAAAGAGTGGGCTGATAAAAAAAAAGAAAAAAAAAAAAGAAACAGGGCAAAGACAGCATTAGATGAGTGAATACTGTGGGCTACGCTAGCTGTCAGTCTTTGTGTTTCAGTACATTTCTCTCTATGAAAACAGTTGTGTGGGTAATAGTCATGGGAGAGTAGTGCGAGTAGAAATGCTAAATATGGGCCATCAGTCTGTTAATGTGTGAGAGACAGCGAGAAGGGACAGCGAGCTCCAGCTAAGACTGTGATCGATGTGGGTGTTCGCTGCGTGTCCAAACGTGTGTGTGCATATATGTGTCTGTGAGAGTGTGTGTGTGTGTGAGGTTGTAACAGGGCAAGTATGACCAGCGCACTGCACCTGGGGCTGGAGCTCAGGTTACTGGAAACCTCTTTACGTCACCCAGAGCCAGTGACGAACACCCCAGCATGCATATGTGTGTGTGAGTGTGTGTGTGTGTGTGTGTGTGTGTGTGTGTGTGAAATGTCCTGGACGTCACCAAGAGCCGCTGACAAAGAGCCGAAACGGGGGCAGGCAGGAGTTACCCTCGCCTAAATAAGGCTGCATGACTACTGTGTGTGCGTTATGAGAGCAGGCATGGGAGACGCCACATGACCATGGCATGTGTCTTCATGACATGTGCGTGTCTGCATACATGCTGCTGTCCTACAGTATATGGTTCACTTGCACAGATGTCATGTGTGTGTTTGCATCCCAGTGTCAACGTCTGTACTTTGTGCTTTTACTTTTCACAGCATTGTGTATGTGTGTGTCTGCGTGTGTTGGCACCACTCTCCCTTGCTAACCTGAACTGTGCTACGGACCGTATGAGGTAAAACTGAAAATGTAAAAACTTAAAAACACCTGCTTCGGTTTAAACAGTTCGTCACACGGAAAACTGGATAACAGAACCGAGCAGCAGGGTGGTAAAACAACTTTTTTCCATCCACCGGCCTTAGCAGCTGAGTTTCCAAAACCTCTCCAAGCTACTGTCATTACTTCCTGATGTTTCTTTTAAAGGAATAGTTCTGCCATTGTTGGAAAGATGCTTATTTGCCTTTTTTAGACATGAATTTTGATACCACTCTATAGACTGTTCAGTGTTTAGCTAAAGCTAGCAGCCGCTTAACACAGCTTAGCATAAAGACTTGCAAATCTTGTCTGTACGTTGTCTTTTCCTGTTCCTCGTAGTTAAACATGCTGTGTGCTCGGCTCATCCATCTTGAAAAGAAAAACTAATTTGAAGATGCTTACAAGATGTTGCTGGGGACCTGTAAAAGTGACGTATGTATATAGTCACATCTTCCTTTGGCTAATTCTAGCAATTTTAGCTTGCTAGTTACATCTAAAAGCTAATGTTAGCAAAACACTAGCTAATTAGCTAGATAATCTACACCAATCACTTGCTAGCTACATCTGATAGATGAATGTTAGCAAAACACAAGCTATTTAGCTAATCTACATCATTTGATAGCAACTTAAATCTAAAAGCTAATGTTAGTAAAACACTACCTAAGGGCATCTACACCACTCTTTAACTAGCTAGTTACATCTGATAGATAAGCGTTAGCAAAATGTTGGCTAACTAGCTAGTTGACCTAAATCAACGTCAGCCAGCTAACCGACATCAATCATTAGCTAGGTAGTTAGTTACCTTTTTGCTAACAGAAAATATCAGATGTAACTACCTAGATAATGATTGTATAGATTAGCTAGCTAATGCTAGTAAAATATTAGCTATCCAATGTATCTAGCTAGCTAAAGAGTGGTGTAGATGTTCTTAGTAGGTTAGCTCATGTTTTTGCTAACATTAGCTTTTATACTGATACAATTTGTGTAGACTGGCTAGCTAGTTAGCCAGAGTTTTGCTATATTTAGCTAACTTAAAATATGACCATATGTCTCTTTTACAGGTCCCCTAGCAAGATCTTTAAACCATTTTCAAAATTTAGTATTCAACATAAAAGGGCCTAGCACATAGCATATGTAAGTACAGGAAACAGGAAAGGAGAAAGCTGAAATTCTGCTGGGGACCTAGCCAACTTAGCTATTATTGAAGCACAGTGTGAAATGCTTCCAGCTTTTTCTGGTGTGAGATCTTCTCATCTTACTCACATTGTACTGATACAAGTATCTGAAATGCCTCCAATAAAGTTTAAAATACTGGAGTCTATGCACCGATCTAATATCATGTAATTTCTTAGATCCTGCTACTTCCCAGCAACATCTTGTATGCCAGTGTTTTTGAATGGATCTGTACTTGGTAAAAAATGTTACTGGAACATCTCTACATCTCCCTCTTGGAAAAAAGCAAAATACTGTATTTCCCCAAAGGTTGAACTATCCCTTTAAACAGCTCAGTTTGATTACATTATCTGCAAAGCAGCTTGGAGAGGAGACAAATTAAACTTTCCAGCATTCGATTGGTGGCCGGCATTGTTTCCCCACCCTGCTGCGTACCATCTCCGCCACGAAAGCAAACAAAGAAATGTACTGGAATATTTGTACCTATTGCAACAAATAAACAACAATATGTGCTACAGAATATGCAGAGTAATGCTTCTGTAATGCTTCCCGCTGTGTTTGTACACAGTGATAAACCCACACAGGCGCAGTACCATCGCTCTGTTTCGTACTTATATTTGGAACTGGTGCAACTCGGAAAAGTATAGGAACAAGCACGGAACTTGTGCAATGCCACTTGTAGAATCGTACCATTAAAGGGGTAATCCGTTCAAAAAAATATACATTTTCTACTTGTAATAACTGTGCGGTACCGTATTGAGGATGGATTATGCATGGGGTAAAAAAAAATTATAATAAAACATAGAAATTAATATTTTAAATTCAACATAAAAGTTTCCAAGTCTGTACCATAATGCCTTTTCTTCGTATTCCAGCCTCCCTTTTTTAATACCGTATGGAGAAGCAGAACCATCTGATAATATGACTATCTAGGGTTCTGTTGACGCCCCCCCAAAGTTTACTGACCGCTGTCTGTCGAATGAGTCTGTTGAACATGGGGGGGGGAGCAGCACACACTGGCAGCATCAATTGTGAGGGGGGGGGGATTATTTTATATATAAAAAAAAAAAAAAAGAGGACGAGATATGTATATAAAACACAAAAAAATTAAAACATGAAATACACGTAAAAATAAAAAAAAACTGCAAGCGTTTTTGTCATCTGTTGTGATGTTGTTGTTTTCTGCATCCAGAAGGGAGCGGCTTCTCAGTCTGGTGGTGAAGAGGTCAGAGGTCACCGGCGGGGGAGGCCAAAGATCACAGGCAGAGTCAAGTGCCCCGAGCAGAGAGATGAGGAGGAGGGTGGGGAACTTCTATCGTCCCGTCGCTCAGTCTGAGAGAGACAATCAGAGAGAACACAGAGATTATAAGTAAGATATCAGTCATTTAAAAAAAAAAAAAAAAAAAACTCAAACATGAAAACACAAACACACAATAAACATCAGGTTAGGGTTGGGCGAAAAAGTGCTTCATTTTTTGTCTTTGACTCAATCAATCAATAAATTGCGCAAAATAAAGGAAGAAACATCTGGACAAACTAATAAACCAACAACAGCTGCAAGATTAATCTGTTATTAATCAACTATTAAATTAATCTGCATCTACTTTGATAATCGATTAATTGTTTTAAGTCATTTTTTTCATACAAAAAAGTAAAAATTCTGAGAATGTGAATATTTTCTGGTTGCTTTACTCCTCTCTGAAAGTACAATGAATATTTTTGAGTTGTGGACAAAACAAGACATTTGTGGACGTCATCTAGAGCTGTTATCACCATCATCTGACATTTCATGGATCAAATAACTAATCAATTAACTGAGAAAATAATTGACCTGTCAATTGATTCTGAAAATAATCACTAGTTGCAGCCCTAAAAACACTTTATTAGGCTGAACAATTTCACTATATTTTATATTGAGGTAATCCAGAAGTAACAGAAAGTAATCAAGTTACATTACTTTAATATTGTGATACTTGGATTACATTACTGGCTACACTTTTCAACAGTTAATTAGTAACTGTTTACGACTTTTAGCGTAACTTGGGTGAAGTTGTATGAAGTCAAATTTAAACTAAATATTGTATCTTCATAAGAGTATATCTGTAATAAATCAACATCAGCCGATAATATTTGTCTGCTGATATAAATGTCTGGCTATAAATGTTATTATCTGCTAAATAACAGTAATAACTGGTAATAAAAGGAGCTTTTGGTTGGACAATAATTGCAACACCACAGTGAAAAATCACTGTTTTCTCATATTTTTATAGACAAAACATACAGTGCAAGCTACAGTGACCAATGGAAAAAAACAGTTGTTTTCTAGTTGCCTGATGTGACCCGCACACACACAAAGAAAGTGGAATGTGGCCGGTTCACTGACAGTGGTTTTGGACTGACAATATTAGTTGTTTTTAGACATTTTGAAGCCAAGTGGTGCTGACTAATTTTGACTGGAATCTGGACTCGACCTTCCAAACGCTGCTGCACACGAGTGAAAAACTCACTTCTCCCAGTTTGGGGGAATTCTGGGGAAATCCGGACATGTTGACATTTTAAAGATGCAAGTTTTGCCCACCTGACAGCCACTGGAAACTACCAGCAACCAACAACCATGCTACTACATGAATTTCTATACAATAAAAACATTTCTTAGAGGTTATTTAACAGAGCAGGAATATAAAGATGAGTGAGATTATGGAAAACAAGAGTATTTTGGCTTTTGTGGAACCGTTACTGAGGTGTGTTCAAGCTTGTAAAGAAGTAACACAGATGTGAAACATCTCCCAGTGTATAAAAAAATCTGTTTGTCTGGTAAATAAGTGCGCGCGGCCGATGAACTTTAGATTCACATACACACACGCACAAAGTGTGTTTCCTGCCCTGCTATCATGGCGGACCCGGGCTGTCAGGTCGGCTGTTTTGGTGCGGTCCGGCGGCCCTGAGTGACCCCGGCGATGGCCGGCGTCCAGCTGGGTTATTCCACTGAGAGCGAGGCTTTGTCTGACACAACAATGTGAGCAGCACGCCACAATACAGATGCTTTGACAGGGGGCACTGCTGGAATGCTGCTCCTCTGTTTGTTAGCCACGGGGATGGAGGGATGGATGAACGGACGGACGGATGGAAAGACGGGAACACCCGGTACACAGAGGAAGAAGAGTAACGGTACACAGACTCAGCACGACCCAAACACAATCTGGTGCGACAGAATTACAGCCAAAGACAAAGAAAAGTACATCAACCGCTGGACAAACACCCAACTCCAAGAGTGAGCAGAAACTGAGAGGGACAACTGGGGGACACAAACAAACCTGGCAACCAAAAGAGCAACACTTCCTGCTACACTGCAACCTGTACAGAAATAGAAACCTGTACCAAAATATAACCAAGTGTTCAACACACTCTCAAGAACAAAACACACTGCTGCAAAAGCATGTCACATGAGGACACTGGACGTCACTCTATATGACTTCATACTAAATAAAGTGCAATATACAGTGAGTTAGTATCTCAATAAAAGAGAAGGTTTCTTATTATTTTCACAAACGAATGCATTATTTTGAAAACTTTTGTCATTATAATGACTTCCAGGACATTTGTCTTTTTATTGGCGGTAATGGGCTTCCACAGGGAGAGATAGCACCTGACCAGCATGACAATACAGATGTTTAATAGAGGAGATGAGTGTGTGTAATGTGGATCTGTCCATTTGTCACTGTTATCAGAGACTCCAGTCTACAGTGTAAATCACAGAACTGGTAGAACTGGGAAAACATGCTCCCTTTCTCACACTCGTCCTGAAAGTTCTGCATTGTGACTACGGTGAAATTACTCCCCGGTGATGAGCATTTTTAACAATTTTTTTTTACTGTTTTTGGGCTAAATGATTAATTAATTAATTCTGATGGGAACCAGGATGTACAAGCAAGGATTATATTGCAATATGATAGGATACATTAGAGGAAAGAATAATTTTTACATCAATATTCTCATTTTAATTGAAAACCACATTAAAACAATTAAGGTGTGTTATTCTTTTCGGGGATCTGTACTAAAAAAAGATGTAAATTCTAGAGAATGGCAAGTTGGGAAGGACACCTCTGCAGCACCACAATATTTAATTTATAATGGTATTCTGACACACATTTCACCTTCAACAAATATTGTGCATACTAAGATTTGAAAATTGCAGTAGGTTTCAAGAAAATTTGGATTAATTGTTCAGCCTTAGTGGGGACGTACATATAAAATAACAGGGGTGACTGTTTTGAAACATGCCATTCAATGGCAATATATTTTGGCCTTCAGACCTAAACAACATTCAGTGTTTACTTGGGGGGAAAAAACTGACATTCCAAATCTTTCAAAGCCTGAAGTAAACTACTGTGGAACTAATCATAACACTCCTTTAAAATCAGCCTCTAAATTGTTGCACTACAGCTCATTCAATCACATTGATTCTTTAATTCTATTTTGCCACAAATAGTTTCTCTTTCATAACAGTACATTATGTAGTACAGTATTTTAGGTAGTTGTACCTAAAGCACTATTTGCACAGGAGCAGTATTACAGGAGATTCGTGATTAAGAAATTAACCCCCCACATCTGTATCTCGTGCAGTGCATTCACAGAGAAATGAGCAAAGCTGCATTTTACTCAAATTTACTGACATTATCCTCCAGATTTGATGTCAAGCCTCTGTGCAACATCAACATTTCAAAAGCGGAGTGTCTGTTCTTCAGCAGCAACATTAATAATATAGTTTAGACACAGACCAGACAGAGACAGACAGAGAGTGAAAAAAAAAAAAGAAAAGAAAAAGAGAGAAGAGAGAGCAGTCTGAGGTCTCTGGGTTTCTTTGCAGTCCAGGACTTTGATCAAAACAACGCTCTGAGGACACGAGCCGGACCGACCTGAGCTGACCTCCGTTAAACACGCACGCAGCACGCACGCACGCACGCACGCAGCAGCACGCAGCACGCACGACGCACGCACGCACGCAGCACGCACGCAGCACACACACCACACACACACACACACCACACACACACACACACACACACAGACCACAAATCGGGTTATAAAAACACATTTGCCAAACACCTGCATTAGCTAACAGCTTGTTGTGTCGTTGCAACACAGGCAGGTGTTCAGAGCCATGACCGTCTCTCTCTCTCTCTCTGTCTGTCTGTCCCTAAACCCCTTTCACCCAGCTGGGACAACAGATGAAAGGCATCATGGGAGTGAACAGCCAGCGTAACGTGTTGACCTGACACGGCCTGGTGTGACAGCTGGGGCGACGGCCTTTAAAGTGCAGATCGAGGAACGAAAGCGGACGGGAATTTGATCGGGTACTCGAAACAGATCGTCTTCCTGTTCTCGGATCTACATCGCATTTGCAAACATTTTTATGACTTCACACAGTGGGGTGGGGCATCTTTGTCAGCACTTTTTCACCCTTTTCGCCTTAAAACGTGCAAACTATTTGCGTGGAAAGTTGAGCCTGATCAGGACTATTCCAGAGTCACTGATAATTTTATTTTTTTAAACTCTCCAAAACAATGAATATGATTGAAAAAATATTAAAACCAACCAGGTGACATCATCTTCCTGTGAGGCCATAAAACTTAAAAACTTAAAAAACTTGGCCACAAAATTGGCAACAAAACATTGATGGGACTGAAGCAGTTATACAGGTGGTTGCCATATACACACGTAGATACCAACTTGGCAGCCTTCTGTTCAACGTGGCCGCCATGTTGGTCTGTGGAAGCCGCATCTCCTTGTGCATGAATGTCTATCGAGGCAGGAGGTCTATCTGAGGTTTGTCCCAGCCGTTATAAGGCTTTGGTGCAGGATTCAAGCTGTTTTGGGCTGCATCACCTAAACTGAATGAATGTAACATCAGTTTGGAGTGTGTATCAAAACTAAGTGACGCAGACATAATGGTTGTAGTTGGCTCCAAGTGTAATTCTTCAGCACGTTTTGTCTTTGAGCTTTTTGGATGTTGTTCATTCATTTATTATCTGCTCTAGCTTTTCCAATGTTTAATACACAGATATGGTAATAAATGTCCAAAATAATGTGAAACTGTATATATTTTTTGAAAAATGTCAAATTTTCTTGGCCATGAAGCCCCAACACCCTGCTAAAAGGGTGCGACAAGTCTTCCACAAACCTATGGAAAATGCGGTTTTTAAGCTATTTTGACCAAAAATTGGCTGAATTTGACAGATTTTTCAGCAGTTTGGTTTGTTACAAAAGATTTATAGCATTTTCAACAAAAAAACATGCAAAATTTACTTAAATTTCATCTGGAAAATTATCGACAACTGTTGCCAGCAAATAAAAATGAATAGTCAGCCACAAAAACAAAGATTTCTACACGTTTTTTGGGCCATTTTGTAAATACTGATGAGCCAGACATTAAGACATTTTTTGTTTAAGTTATAAAAAGTATTTTAAACACACATTAAAAAAAGAAAACCCCTGCTGAAATAAAGCTCTAACTCATCATATAGTTTCTGTGACTTTAACTGATCGTCTTTGGGTCGTCAAAACGAGGTGAACACACGTCGGGATTTCTGTTCAAACTTCAAACATTTCAGATTTCAGTTTGTTCAAACTGTGGATGTCAAAAGGTCACAAGAAGCTGCAATCGAAAAGATGAATAAAGGCGTCTTAAAAACTTTGCTGTTTTCAAATACACGTTCAGACTTTGTCTAATAAAGTTGTCAAATGTCGCATTCCAGTTAAGTCAAGGGGTGCTCTAGTAAAATCCAGCTTTATCATTGGAGGCAGTGCAGAAGAGACAAAGAGCATAAGAAGGAAAGAAAGAAACATGAAGGAAGTAAAGACAAAGAAGAAATGAGAGCTGGTGCGTGTTTGGGAGGAACAGGAGCCTCAGTGATTGAGTAATGCTCAGGACCACCTCTGAAATCTGCACTTGAGAGGAACTTAAAAACTCAACAGTCAGACAGCACATAGCTGACAGTGTTTAGGTCCATTTATTACTGATGAGACACAACATTTCCCTCTGAGTAAGCAAGGAAGGATGTTAGTCACACAACTCTCTGCTCTTGAAGAACTCAGTCTGACTTTATTTCATTTGAATGACTTGGAACATGTCATTGCTTCTCGACTTCTGTATTAGGTTTTAATGCTCAGAGACGCTCACAAAAACCTCACTGTAGAGGAGAATAACTGCCCGTAAATTGCATGTAAAATGTAAACTACATTTGAAGTGTTCTTGCAAAAAGGGGGTGCAAATATTGATTATTTTTCTTATTAATCAGGGTTGTACAGCTTTTTACGAGTCAAGTTCAAGCACTTTTAAGGACTTTCAAGGTACCTAAACCAAAATTTCCTGACTCTCGAAGCCTTTATCATCACATCTTAAATGAAACTAGAAATGCAGTTGTGCATTATATAGTTAAATGAATTTCTTTATACCCACAGCAATCAATTTATATTTTACTGTTCATATTAACTTTGATTTAAACATTTTGATAGTAGTTATTTAATTCTCGCTACTTTCGCCAGAGGACAAACAAACATGATGATGAAGAATGTTTCATATCAAATATTAAAATGTTACTGGTTTGCATGAGTGATTGTGTTGATGAAACACCAGATTATGTTGAAAAATCGAACATTTTTCCATTCTATTTTCAAATTCAAGCATATTCCTAACCTTGAAAACGTAACTGTTAAAATGAAGCATTTTCCAAACTTTCAAGACTTTGTACGAATACTGTTCAATGATTAACACTTTTGTCTAGTAAATGTCAGAAACTGGAAAAACTGGTCTTTTTTGTCTGTTTAAATCCCAAATATAGTTATATAGTTTTAGGACTGTTACTATTAGTCAAAAGAAACAAAGTTGCCAAATATTTTGATAATTGATCAATTGTTTCAATAATTTTTCAAGCAAGAATGTCAAACATTTGCTGATTCTGGCTTCTTAAAAGTAAGGATTTGGTGCTTTTCTTCATCATTTATGATCATAAATGAAGATGTTTTCATTGACCAAAAAAGCAATTTAAAGACTATGGGCTCTGGGAAATTATTAGTAATTGTTGGTTGCAGCTATAATCACAGTTTCCTAAAGCTCAGTGACTTATCTTGTCCAACTAACAGTCTAAATCCCAGAGATATTAAGTTTACTATCACATGAGATGAAGCCAAATTCTCATAATTTAGAAGCTTGAGTGAGAAATAAAAGGCAAAATAAATAGAATAGAGAGAGAAATAAAATAGAGATAGACAAATGGAGAGAAATGAAATAAAAGCATTTTTGCTAAGAAAATTAAGCTGCAGCTGTTTTGACAACTAGTTCATAGTTTGAGTAATTTTCAATCAATCAGCTGATCGTTTCAGCTCTACTACAAAGTCAAGTAACAGATCTTGGTAACATTATTGCGGTCACGTCTATAATGCATTACGAGCACATTTATACGAGATTATGATGCATCTATAAGGCTTTATAAAACTAAATGTTTATCATCATGCACATAATGAAAGCAATGAAAGTTGAAAGAGCAACTCAACCCTGATTCCAAAAAGGTTGGGACACTATTTAAAACATAGAAGCAGAATGCAATGATTTGTAAGTCCAGGTTAACCCAGGAAACTGCTGATACCACCATGACTGGGTAAGCATCTGTGATGGTATGGGGGTGTGTTAGTGCCCACTGCATCATGGGTAGCTTGCACATCTTTGAAGGCCCCATTAATGCTGAAAGGCACATACAGGTTTTGGAGCAACATATGCTTCCGTCCAGACAACATCCCTGCTTATTTCAGCAAGACAATGTCCAAACACACATTCTGCAGGTGTTACAACAGTTTGGCTTCATAGTAAAGGAGTTCAGGTACTAGAATGACCTGCCAGCAACCAGACCTGTCTCCCACTGAAAATGTGTGGTGCATTATGAAGCACAAAATACCATAAGAGAGACACCGGACTGCTGAGCACCTGAAGTCGCATGTCAAGCAAGAATGAGAAAGAATTTCACTTTCAAAACTTCAATAATTAGTGTCCTCAGTTCACAAACACTTACTGTGATACATGATAAACATGAACCTGTCCCAACTTTTTTAAGATTATTTTTTAGATATAGACTGATTAATCATAAAATTAATGAAAGTAAAAGTTAGTGGCAGCCTTATTAAGTTTACTGTCACATAACAACAAAAATCAGCAAAATTTTCATAATTTAGAAGCTTGAATGAGAATTACAATCAAGTATCAAAAAAGCTGCCGATTAATTTTCTATTAATCAACTGATCGTTTCGGCTCCACTACAAACTGTCTGTCATAAGTTTCGAATAACCCCTTAATTCTTCATAGAAGTTATTTCAAACTTCCTTGAAACTGATCACACAGAGTGTCTCCAAACTGAAATTCAAACCTCTGGGAACCACCTCTTTAAATTCTGCAATACTCCAGGAATTAATTGACCAGTGGGAACCCTGCTGGCGCCAACACGTCCAGGGTTAGGGGATCAATTCCCTGTTTAGCTCAATGGACACCAACACTGGCGGGTTTATAGATTCCCATGCTTGTCAGTGCAGGCCACCCATGCTAAAAGCACATCTAAGCATGTCAGAGCTTTGAATTAAGGTGCTCACAAAAGAGTGGAAGTTATTTTAAGATTATTTATTCGCTAAATGGCCACTAAAACGGGCATCGCAGGCAAAACTTCAACCTCTGGAGGCTTTTAGAGAGCCGCAAAATTCTTTGGTGTGACAGTCAGAATGGCTGCTTAAGATCAGAATTGCTTTGTGTGCATGCATGATGGTTAATAATTCTAACATCTGTGGGCATGTATATGTGGCTATTTAAGAGAGAGAGAGACCTCTGCATGCAACACACACACACGCTGAGCAAAAAGGGGGGTCCTGTTACGAGCATGCCTCGGACCGGCCCATAAATTCATGTCAGTCTGGAAATAGACCTGTAAATATAGAAGGGCCTGGCCGTGGAGGTGGGAACGAGAGAGGAAAGGGCAGCCTCGTACCATCTCCTCTCACATCTTACACCCCCCCGCCTCACACTCTGCCTAACCCTTTACCACCTCATATCCACTTGGCCAGGACACCGGTGGGTGGGGGAGGGAGGGAGGGAGAGAGGGGTAAAAGGGCAGGTTCCCACCGCTGTCACTTGCGTCTAAAAACCTCCACTCTCAACCGTTAAACGCCGCAACTTCCTCTGCTGACACGACTTTAACCTTCTGCCTTCTTATATCCACCTGAGCAAATGAGACTGTGGGTGGGCTCTTTCCCATGATCCTCCTGTCTTTGCCCTTTAACCCATCATGGCTGCGGTTCAAAACATTCAAGGAGTATATATTGTTTTCTATCTGTCAGGCAACCTTAAGAAGACAACCCTGCATTTAAAACCTTTAAATTCACCATTATATGGAGCTGGCTATGATCCATCATAGAGGGTCTGACATGTAATCTAATGATTACTTACTTTTCATCTAAATCTTTGGATTAGTGCTGCAATGATTACTAGAACAGTTGTCGACTATTAAATCAATCACCAACTGTTTTGATCGGTTTGAGTTATATATTAAGAAAGAGGTCAAACTTCTCTGATTCCAGCTTTTGAAATATGAATATTTTCTGGTCCTTTACTCCTCTGTAACAGTGAACTGATTATCTTTGAGGTTTGGACAAAACAAGACATTTGAGAACATAACCCTTCACACCATGTTCTGACACATTATAGACCAAATAACTCATCTATTTATCAAGAAAATAATCAATAATGAAAATTATTGTTAGTTGTATCCCTATTTCTGCTGTTTTTCAAATGCAAAATATTTGTTCATCACAGCTTTTCAAATGTAAGGACTTTCTTTTTTTCTTGTCATATGACAGTAAATGAAATATTTGGTGATTTTGGGTTTGAAAAAGTTAACTTGTATTCTAGGAAAGCTGTGACTCTCTGACATGTTAAAGACTATAAATGATTAGAAAATGATCTCCAGAGTAATCAATGAAAATAATGGTTAGTTGCAGCCCTACTTTGGATATAACATTCCAGAAGATAAAGAAAATGGTGATGGAAATTTGGCAGCGCACAAAGTGGCATCTTCAAACTGTTTATTTTGAACCAAAACTCAATAAAAAACCCAAACCATTAAATTCACACTGATCTGAAGCAGAGAAAAAAAACATCTGACCTTCACATTCCAGAAGCTGGAACCCAAAAAGAACACTGACATAAAAAATGACAACAATTAATTGATTATCATGACTGCTGACAATTTTCTGTTGATTTCATCTTTAACCAGTAACGTCAGTGTGTGGAGTTACTGTTGTGTCTTAATTACGCAATCAAGCACAACAGGTCTGGAAGCAAAACGTTCTACACTGCTAACGAAATATGATTTATTACAAGTAAGGGACCTACGGTAGAAAGATCCAAGACACGTCTCTACTGGTCTGTCTTGGTAGGAGTGACGACTTGGTATCAGCAGAGATTGTCTCTTGCATCTTTCACTGTAGGAGGTTTCAACTAAACAGCAAGAAAATACTTTTGATTGGCAAAGAAAACTTCTTGATTCACAAACAAAATTTTTTGATTAGAAAATGAAACTTTTAGATTTTCAAACAAAAGGGGTGGGACATATGTCCCTAAAATAATAGCACGATATAGCCGGTATTCTATGATAACAATACTCTTAACAAAATGACAGAACACTGAAAAACAGTTTTTGTTTAGAACTCAACTATCTGTTGAGCTTTCCTCGCAAGATTTTTGAGCCTCCTCATCCTTGACCGTGCACTTCTGCTTGATGTAGTGAAATTTGTTTTTTTTTTTGTATTTCCCCCTTTTGGTATTACAGTCTTGTTGCACTTCTTAAATATTATTCTGGTTTATTGAACATCTGATCTTTTGTAACCAACCCAGTTCCACACTACTGAAGTCACTTCTCTTTTTGGAAACCTACTCATCCACCGTGGCGCACATAGCAATGTTGCTTTCGCTTTAAGCCATGCTTGCTGCTGTTGTAACGGTATTATTTCATTCTGTCAACTATTCATAATGCTTCCATAATTACAATATACTGATGAACGATACAATAAAGCACACCGCTAGCAAACAAAACGTTTTGATCTGCATTAATGTATTTTTAATCACAGATGTACTGTTCTTTCAATATATCACTTTTTGATTGAAGCGCAGAACGTTTTGCCCTCAAACCTTTTCTTTTTGATTGCACAATAAAGACCCAAATGTAACTCCATACAATGCAACTCGCTACATGTTCAATTATATTGCATTGTCTTTAAAAAGCAAATTTATAACACATTAGTTGAAGAAAAGTTGTGCTATACATTGGCAGACAAATCGCAACCAGTGTAAGACCAGACAAAACAATTGTTTGAAAAAAGGTGCTTTATCAACTATTTCGACAAGTATTAAATACTTGTTGTCCGAGGTGTTTATTTTTCATGAGAAATCTCTTTTATCATCTCAAAACAAAACATGACCATGATTGTGAGTAAAGTTTGAGAAGGTGCTCTGGCAACAACACAAGTTGCCCAAATGTTGAAAGAGAGAAAAAAAAAAAAACCCACAAAGCAGCAGACATCATCCTCTGACTCACTGTCTAGTCACAGTCTTTATGATAAGAGAAGCCAGCAGACACGGTGCCCATCCACTCTGCCTCCCAGCCAGACTCTCACTAAACAAGTGAAAACATAAAAACCCAGCTGAAAACTTTCCCCCCCTATAATTTGTCTGGTCAAAACAAACAACCACCTGCAGCTCAACAACAGCAACGCGTCTTTATTGCAACAAATATCTGATTTATTAAACTAAAAAAGCTAAATGTTTACAGCAGTGCTGCAACAAATTATGATTTTACTTTTACACTATACACCTAAAACATTCCAATGAATAGTGAGAAGTGACCATCAAATTCCCAGAGCCCAGGGTAACATCTTCACATAACAAACAGTCCAAAAGACAAAGATACTCCATTTATAAAAGTGTGAATCCAAGAAAATCACCCAATTTTGACACTTGAGAGGCAAGAAAAGCATGTTCATGTCGATAAACATGAAACAATATGACGACAAAAACCAAACACAGAGAAACTGCATCAGCAGAGGCCACAAGTTGCCTAAACAGGAAAATAACAAAATGTACACTAGTGTTCGACAAATGTGGGCTTTTCAGTGGCACATATTTAACACTAGCTAGTAGCCTGTTTTAGGCTAGATTCGGCATTCGGATTCTTCTGCAAGAGTTTGATCTGATTGGTTAGGTTGGTTTGCCCAATCACCTGCCGAGTGATTTTTGAAGGTACCCGCCCTTTTCCAAACAGCTTCTAAATATGACTTCCCAGAAGGTTATGTGTAACAAGCTATTTGTGTAACAAACCATCATCAGTGATATTTATTATACATATATTATGAACCAGACCTCACCAACAGGAAAAAAAATGTCCTCACTCTGCAGAAATGTCCCTAATTTGTACAATTGCCTTCAATTTGTAATAATGTTGCCACTTTAGTGTCTTTACATTAAAATCTTTACTTTTTCACACTATCTGTGCATCAAACTGAACTCTCCCTTAGTCTAATATATGCATAAAATATATGCAAAGTGACATTTTTGTCTAGTGATTCTTCTCCTCAAATTATCACTAATTTACACTATGAATGAAGCTGGTAAAAGTTGCTAATTACCATGGCAAAACCTTCAGGGCTGATTAATCAATAGACAGAAAATTGTTCTTTTTCTTAAAAGCAAAAATACAAAATATCCCCTAGTTTTAGCTTCTCATACAAGAATGGTCATATAAGAAAGTTAACTGAATATCTTTTGGTTTAGGACTACAGGCTGACGTTTTTTCAGCAATCCTGCAGGATGGGAGTCAATTTGACTATTTATCACAGGACGGACACAGGAAAAAAGTCAAGAGGAGCGAGTGGGATCTGGAATCGTGATAGGTCTTTTTTTCTTTCTTTTTTTTAAGTGTGAATATGCAGTACTAATATGACTTAACAGTTTTTTCTTCATTTTGAACATAAGTCAAGTCCTTCTGTTGCCTTGTTTGTTGTTCCCTGTCTGCCCTGGTGGCTTGTTGCAGCCGCCTGACACGTGCATGACGTGTGGATTGTGGATCGACGGGAACGGGATGGGACGTGACAGGAGTCATTCTTCCAGGATTGAGAAGGGACAGGAATATTTTTGTTGAAGTGGGATGGAACAGGAGTAAAAATAAACTCTGTGTCACCCTCCATTTCAGACTGTTTGTTGGACAAAGCAAGTTCAATCTGGTGCTTTACTGACTAAAAAAATTGGCAGATTTCTTAATCGTTAGTTGCAGTGCAACCCAGCTTTAAAATGATGTAAAGGAGGCTGACAAAACAATTTCAACTGCTGTTTCCAAGGTCAAAAACTAACTGTAAACCTCTGTGTCAAGGTTATTTTCTTTCTTCAAACTTTAAGTCCATTATTGCTTAGATTTTTGTTTCTTCCCTTAATACTTCCAGTTTTACTTTCCTTCACTCTAGCTGATGTAAACACACAGAATCCACGTTTTATTTAATATTCATGGCACTGTTTCATAAGTTCACACCACATTTCCTTGACAGCTGGACAGAGAGCCAGTGTGTCCCTCCCCCTGTCTCCTCTGGGTCAAGGATCCAGGTGTGCCTGTATCAGTTCAACACCGCAGCTGAGAGGAAGTGCATTCCTGACTGATGATGATGCGTTTCCTCCCAGCCCCGCTGTGTGCCTTGACACGCTGCCGCCGCAATTACGCGCCACATCAAAGGCTGCCTGCCATGACTCAGCACGTACAAATACACACACACACATACACACCGCACTCTCCTACCTAGACGAAGAGCATGAACGGTAAACACACCGACACACACAGGCTAAGATACTGATTGAATGTGTGTGTGGGCAGGGATTAACATTTCTGAACGTTACCTTGAACTGCGCACGCACGCACACACACACTTAATGAACCTGCTGGCAGTGGCTGAAAACAAAAGTACACACAGACAGACAGACAAACACAAACACACAATAGGATGTGCTTGAGCGCTTTGAGTGTCAGTTGATCTCCTGTGCCAGCGAGCACACACACATTAAGCACTGTAGATTTACCCCCCACCCCACACACACACACTCACAAGCTCTTTCATCTCCGTTCAGCACCACGATAAACAAATGAGTCAGTCGGCTCTCGCAGAGAATCCTGACTCATGCTCATGCAACACACACACACACACACACACACACACACAACACACACACACACACACACACACACACACACACACACACACAAGCGTAGCGACGGAGAAAAGCGACGATTCATGGAGGAAGTGAGGGGAAAATCAGGGAGGAGAAACTAAAGGAGAGGACGAGTGGGTGAAAGAGAAGACGAGATGATCAAAGAGGAAGAGGAAGACTGAAAGAGGAGTCAAAACATCCTCTTTTTGTACTCTTGATCCATCCGACTGCAGACCTAACCTCAGCACACATCCATGTCTGGACGTTACGTGAAGTATCTGAGTGCTCTGTTGTGTCTGAACATCTTCCTTCAGTATCATCCCAACTGCCTAGAAAACTCATGTCTCACTGCTTGTTTGTGCCACCAAGCCACACAAACAACATGTACACCTGCTGTACATCTAGGTCTAATTTCAAGAAAACTTGCTATTATGCCAGAAAGAGTTGTCACAATACCAGAATAAACAGAACTTTGGTGCTAAACTGGTCTAAAAAAAACAATACCCTATACTTCTTTGAATACCACGGCAAAAAGAAGAAAGGTCCTAGGAACACATCATATATTTTTTCTGTTTCTTTTTTAATTAACAACCTGCACACAGTGCTGGTACATAATAAGTTGTTGAACACTATCTGGTTTTGCTGCAAGCCAAATTTCAGGCACAACAATTAAGACTGAATTGTATCTGTATGTACCATGCACCAGTGAAAGACAAATTGGAATGACTGCCTGTAAGAAAGAACAATAAAGTTTTGAATCTGAAAATTTCAGCCAAGACAAAGAAGACTAAACTGAACTGAGATTTTTGACTGACTTTTATAGCCTAGGGACTATAATGATAATACATAATTAGCAAATATGTAATCTTTTGAAACTAAACATGTCAATATATGCTGGTGTTGATGTCAACTAAGACTGCAACTAACTTATTTTCATTGCCGACTAATCAACTGATTATTTTCTCGATTTATAGGTAGAATAGATAGAAATTAAGACTTTTTTTCTTAAAAAAAAAATTACTCAAACCAGTTAATCGATTATCAAAATAGTGGGTGATTAAATCAATAATCAATTCAAAATGGATTAATTGACAATCATCACAGCGCTAAGAACTATGACACTTTCACGAATTACATATTGATATTCTGGTAATAATACACATATTATAATATTGCGTAAATCAGAGGTTTTCAAAGTGGGGATGGGCCTCCCCAGGGGGGCTCAAAACAGTTTTAGGGGAGGCTCAGAGAATGGAGGTGAAAAAACATTACATTAGTTAGGCTATCTTGGTCCAAACGAGGAACAAATGACATAATCACAATCACAAAGACATCCTGGAATTGAGTGAAACTAATCACATGGTATTGAAAAAAATGCCACATGTTTAAATCGGCATACCTGTCTCTAAGCTTTCAAACATCTTTACTAACAATAGTTGATAGGCAAAACGGTCAGCAGGGCCTGACTGTTTTTTTTATTACATATGACAAACTGTATAGTGTGAGCTTGTGACCTTTGGCTTTACATCACTGACCATTTACTAGCACAGCAGAAGTTTGAATTAGATAACATTTCTATTCTAAAATCCTACGGTGTATGTCAGGTATTACAGTGCAAACACACCAAATCCAGCTATGACGGAGCTCAAGCATCAGCTACCCCATGCTCCAGCCAGTGGGCTGTAGTCGATTTCAACTCAAATCTGCTTTCAGCTCAAAACATGGTGGCCGGGTCACAAACCTTCTAATTTTTCAGGTAAACAGTACACTAAAATATGTTTCTGAAAACATTTTAGTTTAAGAATCATTTTTCACAGCTACCTAAGTTTGACACTTTGATTGGACTATCGTTCCGGATGTTCTGTTGGATGGACCCCATTTGAATAAAGTAGGTCTAGTCGTGATTATGCAAATTCAGATACGGCGAACTGTCCATCAACTGTCCGTACTATACCCATCATGCACTGCGCGGCCAGAGCTACTCCTTTCCAAAAAAAGATTCAAATTACCACATTTAGTGTTATTGATGCTCCACGTGCGTTATTGTGGTTGTCTACGTGTGACCACAGTTCATCTTTGCTAATGCAGATTCCATTACGTTGTGACAGTACAAAACTTATGAAGTTTATTAACTGAAGTACCTCAAGTTCAGGCAGCAACTACTGAAAAATCACAACTACTAAAAACAGATGTACGAGTTAAGAGTTATGTTAGACAGAGGTCTGACTGGTAGCCTAACAGTGACTTTTCAATGCAGCACAGGACTGAGGAGGTGCGGTATAAAGGAGTCATTTCCAGCAGAGGACAACTACTGTACATAGGGACACAGCACAGAAACCTTAATCAATGACTGAAAGACAGTTAACAGGTTATATACTTAACCACAGCACTTAATACAAACTATTAGAGCTAAAACGATTACCCGATTAATCGATTAGTTAAAGCTACTACAAGGAGTTTTTAACTGGTTATGAAACAGTCTCAGTTTAATACTGATCCCTTTTTATGACCTACATAAACAAATGAGACCAGCGGCTATTTCTATGTACCCACTACTAACTGCTCCTGCTGGCTATTTCTATGTAAGTAGTTATACTTAATGGCTGCCACTGGGTTGGATTCTCTGCGAAAAAAAAACAAGCAAAGTTACACTGAGTACAACATTAGCCAGTTTTAAAAAAAAGCAGTAGGAGATTTTTACAGTTTTTTATTTTATATGCAGCATTCTAATTCTATATTTGACCATTTTTCTTAATTCAGGTTTAATATATACACATATTTTGCTCTATTTGTGTTTTTTTTTAATTAAGACATTTATAATTATTAAAAATACATAGGAAAGTCTACTGTTTCAGTGGACCGACGTCATGTGGGACAATAACATTTGCATTTACAAGTGTTAACCACTTTTGATGGTTGCAAAAAATGTTTGACGCTTTGGGAAACACTGATCAACGTTTTTCACCATTTCATAAACCAAACAACTAATCGATTAATCAAGAAAATATACAAAAGATTAATCAACAACAAAAACAATCGATAGTTGCAGCCTTTTTTCAGTCACTTTTCAAGCAAAAATGTCACTTGTTTTCTTGTTTCAGCTTCTCGAATGTAAGGATTTTCCTATTTTCTTTATCATATGACAGCAAATCAAATATTTGGAGTTTTTAACGACCTTAAAAAGTTCATTTGGGTTCTAAGGAAGGTGCAGTTTTTTTGTCATGTTATAGAATAAATGGTTAGAAAATGAACTGCAGATTAATCGGTTATTAAAATAATTTTGAGTCTTTTTTTTTATTTAAATGTCCAAATTCCCTGATTTCAGCTTTTCAAATGTGAATATTTTCTGGTTTCTTCTGAATATCTTTGGACATTTGAGGACATCACCTTGAGCTTTTGAAATCGGGCATCAACATATTTCATCATTTTCTGAAATATTATGGACCAAACAACCGTCGATAAATCAAGAAAATAATCAACAGATTGATCAACAATGAAAATAATTGATTGCAGCCCTATTTCAGTCATTTTACATGCAAAAAAATATCAAACATTTTCTTGAAAAGCTTCTGAAATGTAAGGATTTACCTATTTCCGTTGTCATATATGACAGTAAATTAATATTAAGGGTTAAAAGTCACCTTGGGTTACAGGGAAGATGTGATTTTTTTTTTTTTTTTTTTTTTGAATCAGTAAATTAATCAATGATATGAAAATAGGCCAATAGGTTTAGCCTGACAAACTATGGCCTCAAATGACTTCTGCTAAGTTTAATTACCATCTCTAACAATGAAACAAAACTAACACTATGGGCTTCACTAAACTACTGCCAGGTCACTGTGTTGTACAGTGTTTCGTGTGTTTTGCCATCATACTAACTGCTCCTGCTGGCACTGCACTCAGCCATGTTTTGTACACACAAATATATTTTTTCTAAGATGTAGAAAAGTGTCTCAAGTGACAGCCTCGCAGCAGACAAAAGGGCCTGTGAACACACAAACACCCACACAGTTAGTACACTGTGCACACATGCTGACACAAAGAAAACAGCGGCACGTGCACAGACAGGCACAGAGACACACCAGCAGCTACAAAGACAGGAAGTCAGGGCCTTTTTTGGGACGATCCAGTCTGCACTTGACCTCAGATAAACCCCGGTTCATTCAGCGAGCTAATTGTCTCGCAGTCAGCTCGCACACAGACACACACAGACCTCAAGATGAACCGCGTATTGGTGCCACTTCCCGTAGCAGCACTGTTATAGAGCCTAGACTTCAGCTCCCTGGACAGATGCCTTCAAAGACGACGACGGCTGGCTGCTCAAAGCGCCTGAACGCAGCCTTGTCAAGATCACAGAGACTTGATCCAAAATAGATTCACTAGAGGAGCTGCAAATTGATATAATGCGACTAATAATAGCATACGGCACTTAGGGTTATTTTGGATTTCAGGGAGGAAAAAATATCTCTCACACTTGTTCTCTTTTACTCACACATGAAAGCCTGTTCTCACGCATACACAGAGCAAGAAACTATGTTTTTGCTCATATGCTGGCTCCTGCTGCAAACACAATGACAGATTTTCTTCCCAAATGTGATTATGACAGTAGAACAATGGCTGTCAGAGCAGGGCTGTAACGATTTTACCAATTTCATTTGACTATCGATTTTACGGTCACGATTCGATTTGAAACTTCTTTTGACTCCTATGACATTGTTAGACAAGCGAATTCTGATTGTAAAGAGTAAGATCATTGGTTTTATTCCCTGACGACTAAAGCTGAAACAATTAGTCAAGTAATCGATTAGTTGTCAACTATTAGTTTGATAACTGATCAATTGTTTTGAGTCATTTTTTAAAGAAAAAATTATCAAATTTTCTCAAATGTGAATATTGTCTGCTTTCTTTAGTCCTCTCTGACATTAAACTGAAAATCTTTGGGTTGTGGACAAAACAAGACATTTGAGGATGTCATCTTGGCCTTTGTGAAACAGTTTAGAACTGCAATTATGAATTGAATGATTGATCAGGTATAAAGCCCAACATATAAAATTGGTCAATTGTTTTTATTTGTTAGCTTTATAATGTATGTTTTATAGTGTTTTACAGTGTCATCACAGAGTTTTTTTGGCTCTGCTGATACTCAACTGGGTGCTTCTGCTTGAGGTGGTGAAATTAGTTGCTGTATTGCTCCTGTTGCTTCAGTCTTCTTGCATTTCTTACAATATTAATGTGACCACTTCTACATTACTGAAGTCACTTCACCTTTTCGGAATCAACTCCTCCACCATAATACTGCCATTATTACGACATGAATGTTTCTCATCATGAGAAAAATCATCATACTTAATCGCCAAAGACTGAGCATCTTTGGATTGTGGACAAAACAAAAGATTTGAGGACATCATCTTGGGCTAGACCAAACAACTAATCAATTAATTGAAAAATGTCTGACAGATTAAATCAATAATGAAAATCAATATATTTTTAAATTCTTCCAAAAAAAATGACAGCCTACATGCCAGGCTGAGCAATATATCAATATTGTGATGTGAGACTAAATTGAAGCTGCAACAATTATTAAATTCACTCCAACTATTTTGAAAATCAATTATATTTTGAGTCTTCTCTGATTGCAGCTCCTTAAATAACAATAATAATAATAATGTTACATAATTACTGGTTTCTTTACTCCTTTATGACAGTAAACTGAACATCTCTGAGTTTTAGACAAAACATTTTCACCATTTTCTGACATTTTATAGACCAAACAACTAATTTGGAAAATAAATGACAGATTAATTGACAACAAAAATAATGGTCAGTTGCAGCCCCAATCATGATAGATCATAATATGTTTGCAGTAATTGAGAATTTGTGTTTATTTTAGAGAAAATGTGTATACTGCTATATATATTGCAGAATAAAATATGGAAATTAAGTGTGATATAACTCTGCTGTGTTTGAAGTGTTTTTTTTTTGTTTGTTTGTTAGTTTGTTTTTTTAATTTGAAAATGCACCAGATGCTGCAAGTGGGGGGGGGGGGGGTGGACAGATAAAAAAATGGGAGAAATGTAGATTCTGCCTTTGACTTACATCTAGGGGATTTTATTTTCATCTTGATATATATCAATTCTCCACCTGTATTATGTTCATTCTATGTCTTTACGTTAAGTGTGTAATTTCTTTGTTGTAAAACACTTTGACTGCATTCTTGTAAAATTCTATACAGCTAAGTTCAATTTTTATTTGATTATTGAAATTGAAGCTCATTCAATTTAAATTCAATTTATTATTAATACTGTGACATCTGTCAGAAGAGAAAAACAAAATCTAGCATTATCTGAAGGTGGGTTTCCCTACCTGTCACAAATACACAGACACATACTTGTATTTACTCACCCTTGGTTGTCGTGGTGACTCCATCAGATTTGGTGAAGTCTATACTGGCGTAGGCTCCGTTCTCCGGCAGAGGCACCGTCCCCACCGCTGTCGACGAGCTCCCATTGCTGCTACCAGCTCCCGACGTCACGGCTCCTGTATTATTCCCGTCCTCCCTCAGCTCCAAGGCAATGTAGTTGAGGCCGTTCTGGTAGCCCACAGACATGTTCCTGCACATTCTACCTGCTCCAGCCCCCGACGACGAGGAGGATGCTGACGTCCCGGGGGCTGAGCCGAGTTCCATGGCTCTTACTGGAGCGTGGTGAGCCGGCGAGTCCCCTAGACCCTCCACGGACACCCACACCTGTCAAAAGATGCCGAGCTGGCCCATCTGGAAGCCTGACCCTCCATTAGGTAAGATCCGTTGGGGGCCGTGACCAGCGTGGGGTGGGTGGCTGAAGATGAGGGGCCGAGTCCTCCTCCTCCAGAGGGAGTTGAATTAGAGGAGGAGGTGGAGGAGAACGTCTCTGAACTGTGTCTCCTCCTGCCTTGTGGGTCGGCCCGCACCACCTTTGGTTCCGGCTGGTGTGTCGGCGGCGCCCTGCCCGGGCTCGATGGAGGGAGAGGAGGAGAAATGGATGAGGAGGAGGCAGAGGGGGTGTGGCCATAATGTCCCTCCATCACACAGAGATGCTGCAGCATGGCCGTGGGGCTTGTTTGCGTCCTCTCACCTCTGCTGAGGTTAAAGGTCATGTCCGTGTAGTCGTCCCCCATTGACCTCCAGTGACCTCCAGCAGGGACTCCAGGGGAGGCCAGCGCCCCAGGATTACTCGCCAGGGGTCGGATGTAGCTGGGTGGGTTCCAGGGGGCAACGAGGCTGGGTCTGGGGGACTGGTTTTTACCCAGACATCCAGCGCTGTCCTGCTGGTCAGCCCCCACCTCCACACTCATATAGTCCTGGTGAGTCTGGGGCTGGGGAGGGGAGTGACGGTGGTCACTGGATCCCAGGGAAGGCGCTTCATCTTGGGCAGAGAGAGGGTAGGCGGGAGGCTGCTGTTGGTGGGGGTAGTGATCCCCAAACTCAATGTTAATATACTCTCCGGGACTGGAGGGCCGCTCAGATGAGCTAACAGTGGCGGGGACTGAGGTGGAGGTGCCTGCAGATGCTGTGGAGGGCTCACTAACCCGCAGCGGGCCATGGAAACTTCTTCTGCCTAAAGGGAGGCGGTTAGGCCTCACAACTCGTCGGTCAGCCATTGCTGCGGTTGTATGGTGAGCTCCATAAGGCGGTGGTGGGTGAGAGGGCGTGGAGGTGCTACTTCCTCCCCCACCCCTCCTCTCTGGTGTCGACATGGAAGCTGTGGCAACGGATGAATATACTGGCTTGGCAGGAGAACTCATAGGAACATACTCGCCATACTCCTTCTCGTCCCGCTCTCTGGTGGGGGCCTTATATGAGCGGGGGAGGGAGAAATATGGGCTGTAAGACTTTGGGGTGCTCTCAGGTGTGCCAGGTGTGTAATACCCAATGCTCCCTTCGTTTGAGAGCTTGCGCCCCCCACTGCTACTGTACGACATGTCCATATACTCTCCGTTCTCTGGTCTCTCTGCTATACTGTCACTCCCACTAGCTCCTGCTATGCTGGAGCTGCTGTGCGGGCTGGGGGAGGCCTGTCCTGGGGAGGGGGAGCTGCCACTGCCCCCTGGGAGCATCATCATGTAGCCGTGGGAGTCTGTAGAGGACTGGGACTGCAGCTGAGGGTGGTGGTGGGCTGAACGGGGACCTAAAGCTGGACTGTGAAACTGTGGGGAATGAGAGACAGGGTGGGGGTAAGAGCTAGGTTGCATAGGCATGTAGTCGGGAGGCGTGTCCCGCGGCGAGGCGGCTACGCCGCACATCATGGGCATGTAGCCACTGTCTTCCTTGGCAGAGGAGGAGGCGGAGAGGGGCGGGCGCTCACCGCCGACCTCCGTCCGGGAGAGCGTGAGGGACGGCTCTGCTGGCTGTGCTCAGAGCAGGAGCTGTAGTCAGAGCGGAGCGAGGAAGAGGAGGAGGATGGCCCGCCGCGGAGCAGCCCACTGCCGAATGGCAAGCACGACGTCGACCCCTCTCCAACGAGAAGTTTGTCTGGGTCATTTTCTGATAAACTGCCACTCCCGAACCACCAGTTGCGCCACCAGCTGGTCTGGAGAAAGAGTGAGTCCTCCTCCGCAGTGATGATGATGACGATGAAGACAGGCGTTCATCCTCTGTTGTCGACGTGCTCTCGTCCCGTGGCGTGTCACCACCGCTGTTGTTTCCAGAGCCCCCACCGGTGCCGAACACCTCCCTGTTCCAGCCCATGGCCATGTAATCATTGAGACAGTTCTCTTCTCTGATTGGCGGCGTGTTGCCGAGGGAGTCTGGCGTGTTACTCCGCACCCGGAAGTACCGGAAGTCGCCAGGACTGGAACCATACTCATCTGAGGAGTTGAAGCCACCATCAGATGGGGAGCCACATATCGAGGCGCTTGATGGGCGGGTGAGAGTGTCAGAGACAGAGCCATGGCCGCTGCTGGAGGACACACTCACTGGACTGGTGGTGGAGGGGAAGTGGGAAACCGGCAGTGAGGCGGAGCGGGCGTGGTAGGTGGATGATGATCCTGGGATGGCTCTGACGTAGCGTCCGCTGCCTGTACTTGTGCCTGCATTTCCTGTGGCGACGCCACTCCCACTGCTGCTGCCACCGCCTTCCTGACGACCATGATGGGCACGTGCTGAGTTAAGGTGAACCAGACTTCCTGTGGCGGAGCGGAATGGCCGGTTCATTGTCCCCTCGCCCTCGCTGGATGTTCTGAAGCGATAACCACTCGCACCAGAGCTTTTACTTGACGGTGGCGTGCCCACGACTGATTCAGTCCTTGACCGCCGCTGTAGTCCTGTCTGGCTTGGTGGCAGGTTGCCCAGGTGGCGCCGTGTTGTGATAAACGGCATGGGGTTGGAACCCGACGACTGACTCTTGCTCCTGGGCCGAAACTCGGCAAAAGCTTTCAGCGCTTTCATCGTCTCCAGGATGGTTTCATGCATGTTTTGGGCCACGACTGAATCATCCACCTGCATCCATATCTCCCCAGGCCCGATGGAGGAGGAGCGACCCACCTCAATGAAAAAGAAGCTTTCTGAGTGTCCACATCGCCTGATATTCATCAGCTGAAGGTTAACGCAGGGGGTTTCAGAGTTCAACTTAACGAGGTGAATGGTTTTAGTTGAGAGGCATAGCCGGTAAACACCTGTGAGGTTTTTTGTTTGACCCAGTCCTTTTGGTTTCACATTCACCTGCCACACCTCTTTGAATACAGTACCAGGGGTGACCGTACCATATCCATCATCCAGATCATCTGAATCCAAGTGCCCTTTTTTGCCCTCACTCATCAACTCACTGACAGCTACGTACCAGTCCTCTTGCTCCTGCTCGTTTTCAGCCACAATAGCAAAGTACTCGTCCTTAGTGTAAAGGGCAATGAGGTGTTTGTTTTTGGAATCCGCCCTTTTGTTCACCGTGAAGCACTGGTAGAGGTAAATAACCCTTTTCGGGGGAGAAGGGGCGACCGCTCCACCGCTGGCGGCGGCCGCGGCGGCGGAGCGCAAGCTGTTCCTGAATTTCTTCTCGCTGTCGTAGTACTCCAGACGGCTTGGCCCGAGGTGGCTGGCAGCCCGGAGCACGAAAAACCTCTTATGTCCATGTTTTTGCTTTCTTAAATAGCCACATTTGCGAATATCATCCACAACGTCCGAGGTATTTGCGACGCTCACAGCCGCGTATACATGGCTGCTGCCGCCGCCGCCGCCGCTGCTGCTGCTGCCGCCTGCGCGGGGGTCCTCAGCGGCGTGTACCTGGCTGAGAGACGAGGAGGAGGCTTTCCTGGCCGGGGACTCTGCTGCGATGTTTTCCCCGGAAAGATGCTGCTGCTGTTGTGGAGCCAGCTGGTAGTGATGCTGTTGATCCTTTGGCGGGTGATGGTGGCTGAGGTGTTGATGGTGGAGGTGGTTGGAGGGCGGTAAATGTTGATGGAAACGAGAGCCGCCTCCTCCTCCTCCTCCTCCTCCCACCGCCGCCGCCGCCGCCACCGATATTAATTAACGGGGAAGGGGGTTCCCCGACCGAGCCGTCTCCGTTCGTCCCCACGTCCCTCTGCTGCGTCTCCACCATCAACATCGCTGCCTTGCCTTCCTGGTAATTCGTGAAATTTGCCATCAGAGAAAACAATCAAAGGTCACTTTACTAGCAAGCTAATCCGAGTGGACCTAGACCCCATTCTTGTTTTGGGAGACGAGCTCCCGAGTCCGGCTAGGCCAGCTAACGTTCACTCGCTCGGCTCAGATTTGCAATCCTCACGAACCGGCTCTCTTATTCCGTCAAAAAACGTCTTCTTTCGCCCTTTTAGCGGCGAGGCGGGTATTCCAAAGCGGGCTCTTTTCACGAAATGAAGCCTACCGTGTGCAACATGACCACGTTCAGCGGTGTTTCTCTAATCGGGAGGATCCAGCGGCTAGCACGGTTAGCACTCCGTTCCCTTCTCCTCCTGTACACATCTCTACGGGCCAGAGCACAAACAACACGTGACCCCTTGCGTCACCGGCCCAACGGGAGGAACAAAGACGCAGACACGGATTCTGGTTGGTTCATCATTGTGACTGACGTTGTCTGACAGGAAAGTGAGCCAATCGCTGTGAGATATTAGTGCCTTGCGTCAATAGCTCCAACCAATCGTGTCGCACAGAGTTTTATTGAAGTTAAAAATAGGCGGTGACTTTGTATCCTCGTATATATGTAGAAATTACAAGACGTTTTAAAATAAAACTCTTAAAAATATGTAATATTATATGGTTATTCTTTTCAGTTTATAAGAAAACGCATACAGTGTCAGCAGCATTACACAAAAAGAGATGAAGATATGAAAAAACAAGATGAAGAGCAGTAAACAGAAAAAGACCAAAGTATAACAACACAAATCAGATAAAAATAGAAATAATAAATAAATAAATAAATATTAAAGAGAAAGTGTGACAGAAAATTAACCAGAAATTAGTGTTTTGTTTCACCAGTAATCAATATTTTTGTTTAATTTCCTTAATAAATACAAAGAACTGAGTTTTTTATTCATATCTTTATGGGTGTGTTTTTTGTTTTGTTTTTTTTTTTACAAGAAGCAAAATTATATTGAGGAAAAATATATTACCACCATTTTCCACTATGTGTATAGCAACCAAATATAATATTTTTATATAGTAAGGATCAAAATCTGTGAAAATGTTCTCAACTATGAAGGTATTAACATCTTTCCACAGTTCTCACAAGACCAAAATAAATGAGAGCAAATTCAGAAAGTAATTTGCATCGTAATATTTTATATGAGTATTCCTTATTAGGAATATTATGAAAATTATCTTGGCATCACATCTTATGTAATTTTTTGCTCCTAAAATAAAAATATGTACCAAAACAGAACGTGTGAAGCACTTCAGAGTCTTTATCAGTGGTGGAAAATACTAGAAAATTTATAAAAACTGTTTGCAAATACAGTTTTTTATGCATGTGATGCATGCTGGGACGTCTGCTAATATGCTTCATGTTTCTTTATAAAATTAATTTAATGAGTTGATTGACCTCTGTACAGGACATTCATTCAACTCATCATTTTAAGTATAAAAAAAACGTTTTGTTTTAACTTGTAAAACAAGAGTTTAATTTCAGAGCAGACACAGGGCACCCCTATAGCTCAGTTGGTAGAGCAAGCGCCCCATGCACTGAGGCTGTTGAGTCCTCTGCAGCAGCTGCTGGTTCGACTCCCGCCTGCAGCCCATTTGCTGCGTGTCATCCTCTCTCTCTACCCACTTTCCTGTCATACCTTCCTGCAGCTGTCCTATGAATAAAGGCAAAAAGCCCAAAAAATAATCTTTAAAAAAAAGCAGACATAAAAATTTAAGTTGAGGTAATTTTGTAATGATTCAAAACAAATAAACTTTTCTAGTCAAATAAACCTGACAACAATTCAATTCTAGTTGAGAAACTATGTTCAGTAAGCTTAGGAAATTAATTTGAACCAACAACTCTTCAGTCACGCTGACGACCAAATGCTGAGAAAACCTAAAGGAAACAGTATATGCTAAATTTTTGAGTTTTGAATTAAATTCATGTTTTGAAATAAACTTAAAGAAAAAAGTTTCCCAACCTCTAATCTTTTGTTGAGATGATTCACTTTTCTTCTTAAAAAAGAAAACTTAAATCTTAGAGTTTTAGAAACCAAAAAAAAAAAAAAAAAAAAAAAAAGTTGAATAAATTAATTGAAGTGAAAACGAATAATGGTTAATAATTTAATATTTTCAATTGCAACCATTTAATTTTCATGCACCCAAATAAATGACAAATCGGTTTCACAGCTCACCGTGAACAATTTTTGAAATAGGAACATTTTGGGTTTCTAAAACTCAAAGATTCAAGTTTATCTTAAGAAAACCTTTCAAACTTAAGAGTTTGTCTTATGAGTTTTCTAAACTTTTTCTGTGGAAACTTGACGAACATTAACAAATTTGAGAGGAGAGTTTTGACTCAAACAATGCATGCTGGGAAGTCTGCCATCATATTTCATTAGAACCTTGATTTAATGAGTTGATTGAATTCTGTACAGTACACTCATTCAACTCATCATTTCAAGTCAAAATACTTAAAGTTACTGTGTACTAAAACTGAATTTTAAGTTTAATAAACTTGAATAAATAAAACTTGTATATTTATTTTAAGTTTAATGAGAAAATATTAGTTGATTCCACTAAATTTCTTTATGATTTTTTGTTGCTTTTCTCCTCTTCACCAGACATTATAACCCTGTATCCTACCCTGATTTTTAATGTTTTATCATCCTGTTTTCCGCCTGTAGATAAATGCTTTCTTTTAGTATCTTTTAGGATCCTAACGCTCCCCAAACTTTGGACCTCTTGCCTGCAGGGCCTGAGGTTTACTAAAACACATTGCAGCTCCAGTCATGTGAGAACCCACTGGTGAGTTTGGGTACCGGCCAACCACCGTGTCAGCAAGGGTCAAGCCAGCTGGGATGACCTCACACGGCCTGCATCCTCTATGCCTAAAGCTAAAACCAAACCCCGCTTTGGCGAAGGTGATGAATTCAGATCAAATCCAGGTTTGTTTACACCATGCCATCTACGGCATCTGCCACTTGGACTCCCTCTCATCTCCAAGAGTGATATTAAGTTTTTTTCAGGGCAGCTACATGTGGCACTCATCGCTTATTAAGAGAGCATGCATGAGTGGCCGCCCAGATTCAAGCCCCAGCTGTGTTTTCCATGGGAACCTAGATAGAGTAATTGAGGAAGACTCCCCCCTCTGCCCAGGGGAGGTATCTGTGTTCTTCCACGCCTCGGAGAATGCCACGTTCGGCTTTCCGAGCCTCTACTACACTTTGCATGCAACAATTTGCTGGACCCTTTTATCCTAAACACCTTTCAGTATCATGAGTGGGATCATGTGTAGTGCAGCTGGCCCCACAGGGACTCATACCCTTCACCCTGGCAGAGCTGGTGCCATGTTTTACCAACGGAGCTATGCACGACGACCACCTGTTGATGTGGTAGCCTCTGAATCTGGCACTGTGAAGGAGAAAAACTGTCATTTTCAATTACTGCAAATGCATTGCTCAGCATAGCCAACCAATAATTTTCTCCAATTATTTTTTGTAATTTTGTGAACTCTATAGAATAAGAACTTTTTGTACAATTGACCCTTCCTAAGTCTGTCCCCCTTTCACACTGTGCTCCAATAAACATTAAACTGTACTTTGATATGCTATGTGCTAGGCTCATGCTGGGGGACCTGTAATTTTGCGATATATAGCTTATAGTCTCATCTTAAGTTAGCTAATGTTAGCAGAACATTAGCTAACAAGCTAGCTAATCTACATCAATCATTAACTAGTCACATCTGATAACCAGTGAAAGGAAAACGTGAGCAAGTTAGCCAGCTAATCTACATAAAGCATTAGCTAGCTAAGTTAGCCATCGTTTTGCTAACATTACCTAACATTAGCGAGGGGCAGGAAGGGTCAGCCATACAATTTTAAAGGAATACTCTGAGTCTTTCAGAAATATGTTTTCTTGCTGTTTTAACAGATGACAGCATGTACAATGTACACAATATGATGAAACAACACATACAAATTTTGTGAGAGTTTAGCAAAGAGACACTATACCTCAGTTTTCTCCTTTTCCTGTTTCATGTACTCTATATGCTATTTGCTAGACTCTATAAAGTCCACGCTCCCACACGGACCAAAAGTACGGAGCGTGGACTGGTAGCTGGAGAGGTGCCAGTTCACCTCCTGGGCACTGCCGAGGTGCCCTTGAGCAAGGCACCGAACCCCTAACTGCTCGGGGCGCACCTGACTATATGTATGTGTGTGCAGCCCCCTCGCTCTGACACCTCTCCCTGATGCATGTCTATAGGTCCTGTTTGCATGTGCGTGTGTATTTCGGGCCTGTGTGTACGTAGAGAAAAAAAATGACAACAGAGTGAAAAAAACTGTAATTTCCCCTTGGGGATTAATAAAGTATGACTTAAACTTAAACTTAAACTTAAACTTAAAGACTAGAAGCTACGGGGCTAACAGCTCCCTTAGCTTGGGGCTAAGTGAAGTGTGAAAACCCACCAATCATTTGCTGGCTAGTGAGCTAAAGTTTTACTTTAGTTAGTTAACATTAGCGAGGGGAACGACTTAGGAAGGGTCAACTATACAATGTGAGAGGAATACTTTGACTTTTTGCAAAACGTTGAAAGCTGTCATATTTAGCCTACATGTTGAATCTTGTATCACACACAGAGAAAGAGAAAACAAACACAAGAAGTCTGGTGTTCATTGATGGTTATTTCCACCAACTGGAGAAAGAGTCCGTTAGCTAGCTTGCTACTGAGCTACATCCATACAAAAAGTGACAAAAATGTCAGCTTACAGAATAACTTAAATTGATATAGTTTAACTAGCTAGCACACAGCTAAAACACCAGCGATAGCATCCTTTTACGGACTCTGGTGAAGACAAAGCTAAAGTAAATGGTTTAAATGATATACTGTTTGGAAGGTAAGAAGTTAGACTTTATTTTAACAGCATTATGTCAGCTGAAAACATTACATTATCATTTATATTTGCAGCCAAAGGGAAATTGTAATGGAGAAACAGGCATGCTACACCAAGCAGCGCTGTTGTTGCTATGTTAGTGGAACAGGAATGTCACATTCTGACTGATTTGGACAAAACAAACCTCCCCAAACCAGGCCTAACAAGACACCCACTAACATGAGCACAATGTCAGGCTGAATGCATGAAGTTCAGCAAAATGGCAATTATAAGTCTGATTATGAGGCTACATTAACTTACAAATTTAAGATCTGTTAAGTAATGCGCTAACTGCATGCAGCACTTAAGAGGTCCTCTTTTCCAGCTGAGATATAACATGTATTGAAAACAAATGTTAAAGTAGCTGGAAGGTTTTTTTCATGGTGCTAGCTGTCTTTTTTTTTCTGCTACCAGGTTTTGTGCTGAGCAAGGCTGAATATGATCTTGGCTTATTTCCTGAACACACAGAGATGAAACTGATATTGATCTTCTCATGTGATGCACAAGTTTACACGCTAGGTAGGATATTTGGGGTCAGTTTAGGTGAACTTAAGACTAATCAAAGACTAATCCCATAAATCAATGAGCTTTCTTGACACAAATGGTGAAAACAGTGTCATCAAAGCCCCTTGTATTAGTCTGTTTCTCTCCCTGACTCTTTCACCTCTTTAACCTCTTGTTACGGAAAAACTGGACAGCAATTGTGACAGCCGGAATACCAGCCTCCAATCTCTCCCATAATGACGGCTAGCTACCAGTCGAGCCGACAGGCAACCCAACTCTTCCCCAGGGAAATATCAGCTGCTTTTCAAAGGAAGCCTGGTTCTGCTAACCTCCGTCTGGCGTGAGACCAGTCAAACCCACGAAAGCCCCTCAACCTTTCATCCTTTCATCTGCTAACTCTGCTGTCGTGAGGACAACTGAACTTATCTGGCCTTCGACCTTTCACCGTTCCGTGTCACTTTTAATATTACTGTAATGGGGCATGTCAGATTCTGCTTATACCCCTGAAATTCCTCAGGAACCCACATTCTGTTGATTTTTCTCAATCCTCTGACAACACTCCCTTGCTTAAGGTTAAAATATGGTTTTTACAGTATAACTATCATGCATTACTGCTGAGTAATTTTCCAAATGATAGGTGTGGTTGAGTCAAGCACTAGACCTTTGAGTAAAACAAGCTGTTTTGTGGTAATTTTATGAGAATTAAGACCCTGATTTCAGCCATCTAGGAGTGTTGTTTGCAGGCTAGACAAGCGAGAACAAAGAGACTCTGCATGTAGCCTATAGGTGTGTGTTTGCATGTGTTAAACTGTGTGTGCATCAGTCCCAGTGTCAGTCAAACTAGCAACGGCTTGTAGGCTTAATGATGCAAATTTTGCCCCTTGCGTCAGGTCATTTATTTGGTTGATGTGCTTTGGACATTAATGATAGACATGAGTCATCTGGGTCTGTAGACAAACAGGAGGAAGTTTAGATGACTTAACATGAATCCATTCATGCACAAACAGCCTGTGTGTAAACTTCAGTTGAATTGTTGTGTAATGTAATTGAAAATGTGCTTCTGTGTTCTGTGGTGTAAATTAAGCAAAGTAAAGCAACAGTTGCAGGTTAACAAAGTTTGGTCAGATTACCTTGAAATTGAGTAATTTAATTAATATTTCCAAATACTACTTACTTTGCTAGAAAATAATATTTCTCATTATACCCTAAATAAAGACTAAGCAAACTGTAAATTTTATTTTAAATGAGAAATATTAAGAAGTAACAGCTAACTGCTAACTGTAGCTGCCGCAGCTAGTTAGCTGAGTTAGTATTGGTCCAATATTTCTCAGTATACCCTAAATTAAGACAAAGCATGTTGTAAAAACTCATAATTTTCTTTTAAAGGTGCAATGTTTAAGAAGTGAATGCCAGTTGCTGCTTACTGTAGCTGCCATTAGCTAATTAGTTGAGTTAGCGTGAGCTAATATTTCTCAGTATATCCTAAATTAAGAAAAAGCAAACTGTAAAAACTCATCGTTTTATTTTAAGGGTGCAATAAGAAGTAGCTTAACTGCAAAAAGTTGCTAACTGTAGCTGCCAGTAGAAGGAAGAAGGGAACGTGCAGGAATTGGCACTGGAATCATGGTCGGGGCAAGCGGGCAACAAAGGCACAGTTGCTTCCTAATTTCCAGGACTCCGACTCCAACAGTGAAGACATGGCAGCTGTCGATAATAAAATTTGAAGCACAGCCACATTCTCCTTTCTCTGGCTTGGAGTTGATAACACAATTTCTTTGTGTTTATTGTTGTTATGACCGGTAACTGCTGCTAACTGTAGCTCCCAGTAGCTGTTTTAGCTGTGAGCTAGCTGTCCTATTGCTAACTGACTCTAACTGGACAGGAGCTTTGCAAGGGGAGGAGGAGGAGATTTTCAGACCCAGGGTGAAAACCACCTTGGTGTTGTTGGACTGAGGACAGACTGGACTTCTGTTTCTTGTCTTTTGAGGTACAAAGTATTACAACACAGGAGTGGCCAAAGCTAGCTGGTTAGCATGCTAACTTCAGTAGATATGGTAGTAGTAGATTGGAGTTGATAAGCAGTAGACTGGAGTTGGAAGCATTATTTTTTAGTGTTTTATGGTTTTAAAGTTCTAGGCTTAATGTGTATCAACTGGTTTGTGCTGATTTAACAGAAAATTTGTTTGTGGATATTTATCACAGGCCTTTGTTATTTCAACTTTGTGCTGAATGTTTCAGCAAAATATCCACTATTCTCCTATAATATCCCATTATTATTATTATTATTATTATTATTATTATTATTATTATTATTATTATTATTATTATTATTATTATCATAGCCTAATTTTCTATAGATATTCCCATATTATTGTACTTGTGAATTCTTTGGGCCACGAAAATCATGTACTGAAAAACTGATATGGTGACAGCTGTAATTCCAGACTAGAAAAACTATACACCTGCAGAGTATGAAGGATGGAGTGTTAACAGGGGTCCTGTTTTTGCCCTGAGGCCCCCTTACAGCTTCATATAGCCATGTTTGCTCCTGTGCACAAAAGTGTTGAATTTCCCATTTATTTACACAAATCCATATTTTTTAGCTTCTATTTTGCTGCTTTTATTGTTTGTTTACTTAATTCTACCATTGTTATGGTCATCTTATGACTGATTGTATTATATTGTAATATATTATATTTCTCTTCTCTTCTCTTCTCTTCTCTTCTCTTCTCTTCTTCTGCCAGTTATCGGGTCACGGCGCCCTCTGCTGGTCAGGATGGTCCCCTACAGTGAATCCTCGGCTGCTATTGTACTTGCAACAAAGGAGCAGAGCCAACAAAGCTGAAAGACACACACAGGAAACACAAAGGAAAGCATGCTTCCCTTTGTTATTTCAGAACAAGCACAGTTGCGACACTGCTGCTGCTGCTGTTGACAATGCAATTTAAACAGACAGACAGACAGACAGTTTATTTATCCAACTGGGAACAAATTGTTAAAATCTGCACATGTTCAAAAACATCCAGTCCTACATTGTTTTTGTGACCAGTTTTTGTGAACTTTGACCTCCATCATGTCAGCTATATGATACAGTGAGTGAACAAACACTGTATTGTCTGAAAGTATAACAAATACTTATGATCTCTCTACTGAAGCAACATCTACAATTAAAAAAACAAATACATCTACAAACACACACATGCACACAAATACACATTTCTGTCTACTATGTAGCCTATCAAGGGTTATGTGGTAGAAAAACATATTGCTGACTAAAATACCAGCAAAATTGGACCAAACCAGGGACAGACACTAAAATACAACAAATTCTGTGTGCAATGTTTAATTGTTTTATAGGTTTTGTATTGTGTATTATTGCTTATCAACCTGGGCCTTGTTTATTTTAGATTTCCTTTTGACTTTATGATTTTTTAGTCACATGATCATTCAGTTTGTGTTCTTTTGGAGAGGTGTAGTTTGAGTATTTGAATTTTTTTTTCCTTTCTTTTTTTTTTTTTTTTTTTTGCCACGCATGGTGGAAGTTCTGTCTCCATGAAAACAGATGTTTGTTTCCTACCATTGTTTATAATGTTTTTTGTTTGCTTGTTTGTTTGTATTTTGTACTTTACAGTATATTTCTATTTCTTTGTTCCAACACTCACAAAACAAGAACGTCACTGACCTTTTCCTCTGTGTTCCAATAAGTGTCGACCAAGCTTGGTACCCAACTTAACCTCAGTCAACTTTCTAATCTACGTTATTCGTTAGCTAGCAAGTTAGCTAGTGTTCTGCAGCAAATTCCAGCTAACTGGCTAGCTAATCTACAGAAACAGTTGAAATTTGTGTTTCTTTTAAACAAAGACAAGGTTAATTTACCCATCTCTTTTGAAATCTCAGCTAGCTAGCCAGTGTTTTGCTATATGTAGCAAATCTCAGCTAACTAGCAAGCTAATCCACATCAGTGGTTTGTTAGCTAGTTACATCTGATAGCTAATGTTGGCAAAAATGCTATCTAAATAGCTAGCTAATCTACATAAAGTGTTAGCTAGCTGTTTATCGTGCGTTTTGCTAACATCAGGTAATGTAAGATGTGACTTTTACAGGTCCAGCAACATCTTTAAAAGAAGTTCAAAATTTGTTTTTCTTTTCAAGTTTGGTTTGGGGCACAAACCAAAAAGTGGGCAAATTTGGAACCTTTCCCAAAATGTTGAAATAAGGTTTGATGAACTAACTGTCATGGATACCAGACACTATTTCTCTTCATTTTAAAGTGTCGTTCTATCTCTATATATTTTGTTCAATAGTCTATAGGCTCTTTATCGTGGTGTATTTATGATTAAAAAAAAATGTTGCTGTGACTCTGATGGGACGACAGTAACACATTTACATGAATAATCCCTGTCTAATCTGACCATCTCCCATTCCTCAATATTCTCTAATCTTTACAATCCGTATTCCTCCTTATTCTATATCACCATATCATAATCTATACTAACCTCTTTCTGCCCCCAAACAAACTGCCATTAACGCCTGGATAAACGTGTAAATCCTCTGATAATCTCAGCTCTATACAGCTCCGACACACGACAGCTTGTTGGGAACTCTTCACTGTCTGCTGGACGAAATATAAACCACAAATCTACAAGAAGTTACTGAAGGAAGATGTTTTCTTTGATGCCTCAGAGGTTCAGGAACCCAAATGTGTTTTCACACATATAACCAATAGTAAACCCAGTGATTAATAAATTGTTAATGCTTGTTTATGTTATCATCAGTTGATATTATACAGTGATCCAGGCAGCATTGAAGCTAACATGGAGCACAATGAGGTCATGTCCTCACAAATATTACTGGAAATTTGGAGGGTTTTGTCACATTGTGATGATTTTGCATTTTACAGTTATCACCGGCAGCTTCTACTATATTTTTAGTTTAGTTTAATTTTCTAAAGAAACATGGCCAGCATATAAGCAGACTTCCCAGCATGCATTGTGTGAGAGTTAAACTCTCCTCTCAAATACGTTAATATTCTTCAGTGTGACTGAAGACTGGTTAGTTCAACTTGATATTTTAAGTTTGTGAACACATTTTCTCAAGTACAACTAAATTACAATCAAGTTTATTTGATGAGAAAATGTATTTGTTTTGAATCATGACAAAAATACCTCAACTTGTCTTTTCAAATTATCTTAATCTTACCATAAAATTTTAAGGCAGCCCACAAACTAACTATTAAAAGTTGAAACAAATAGAGATTATGTTGAAAAGCAAGCATACTAAAAAAAAATATATTCCTAATCTTGAAAAAACATTTTTCTAATTATAATTAAGACTTTGTATAAACCCTAATGAAACAGTTAAATAAATAAATAAATAAAATAGAAATACAATTTCTTGGAAACAGAGCGAATTTAGAATCATGGCCTCATTATTTCTAAAATCCTGCCTACAGCCTAATTCAACCAATATTCAGTTCACAAAACAATTGCACATTACTAATCAGTTGCTTCTTTGTGTAATATCTCCCAAGTGAACTTCTTCATTTATATTTAAAGCATATTTTGTTAGAATTTTTGTCATCTTGAACCTTTTTGGTAAAGTTATCTAGAACATGTAGTTTTATTCTGCCTGGAACAAGTTGCCTTTGATTTTTAACGAATTATACAAAATATAAATAAATTAATTACAACTTTTTGATGCAAGTTTCACTTGTTCCTGTGATTTCTTTGAAAAAAACAACACGGTTTTCTAGACTAATTTTTCAAGCTTAAACTCGCTTACAGTTTGCCACTTATACTCAGAGTATGGACTGAAGCTCACTGAAGCGTGCACTGCTACTTCCTGCAGAATCACGCCCATCCAGGTGAAATAAAGTTTGTGATAGTGGGTCAACACTATCACAAAATGAACAACTGTTATGATGTGCCGAGCTATGCAGCCCCATTATTGGACTTTAATGCAGGACTTTTACTTTTAACACATTATTTCTTCATTGTTACTTTTACAGAGTAAAAGATTGGAGCACTTCTTTTTTTTACCACTGTGTGTGAGTTGGAGTTGAACGTATACTGTAAGTATATTCAGTTAAAAGAGTACGGTAAGCTGGATTTTAAATAGACCACACACACACACACAGGACACACACATAGAGGAGGATCAGCAGGGATAATCCTCCAGAGCTTCCAGGATGCCATCTGTGAACAAACTGTAGTTAATTTTCTGTTGCATCACAAGGGGGCGCTGTGGGCCTGTTTCAGGAACGGCCTCCCACTTAGACTGAAGCACAGAGGGGTCAGTGATTCACAGGGCAACTTTAATGTCACTCTCTCTCTCTCTCTCACTCCACACTCACACAACACACACACACACACACACACACACACACAATCTTGGAGCACCAACAAATTTATTGCAGTGCTTGTCGGGCAGGTTTGTTACAAAAATAGAGTGGACACAATACTGCTGAGCTGACAGGAAAATCTAAATTACAATCTCATCATTTCTTACAGTACCATATCCAACTACAAGCACAAAATGAATAAATAATAAAGTTAAAGATGAACATAAACTTTTCTGAACTAGAACCAATAAAAACACAGAAATAAATAATTTCCTTTGTGCTGCAGATAAAAACAAAACATCCAACTCCGGATGGAATTGAGATTTGGTTGTGAGAAAGAAACTAAAGCCCCTCACACACTGGAGCAGTTCTGTTCAGATTGATCATTACTTCATTGATCCATAACTTAAAGCTGTGATGTAATCATAATGTTCACAGTTTGAGTTGGGTTATTTCCTGTCACCTCTCTTATGTTCACTATCAAAATAAAGGCAAAAATGCCTCAAAATACTAAGTACCAAAACATTAGCCAGTATTTCTGGGAATGTATTTGTGTTTTTCCAATATCGACAACTTGGCAACGTGAAGCCAAGGGCCATCTTTCCCCACTCCTTTACTCTCCTCCCTTCAGACGGAGAAACAGGGAAGTGAAGGAGGAAGAAATGAAGGAGGGAGATTAGCTGCGCTCCTCTGCTGCTGACAGGCAGTGTCTGTAGATCCCTGCTTTGCTGAGTCACTGCTTCTCGGCCTCTATACATAGTTCCACACAAGACTTCATCTCGTCAACTCAAGCTGTTAATACACACACACACACACACACACACACACACACACACACACACACACACACACACACACACGTTTATTATCTGAACTAAGACTTTCACTAGCCTCAGTCTCCTACAGGAAGCTTCGCTCAGTGGGTGATCACTAGCAAGAAATATTTTCCTGGCGTTTAAAGGTCATAGTTTTGTGTGGTCAGTCTCAGTGCTGACAGCCAGGCCGAGCGGTGAAAATCCAACATGGAGGGCTATAAATTACAGGCCAGTCAGTGGTGCAACATCATGACGTTGCTGTCCTCCTCTGGCCCTTGTAGCTGAGACATCACGCGGACGTGAGCGATCTTCTTCACCGCCTTGTGAAACGCCTGCTTTATGTCCTTCGGCTCACCCGTTGCGATGCTGATGCGGCTGCTGAGAGGAGGAAAAGAGGAGGGGGGAAACAGAGGGAAAAAACATTTACGAAAGAAGGGAAAGGAAAGTTTCTGCCATAAAACATTAAAACATTTTGGGGAAAAAGCTTAATTGCTTTCTTGCCGAGAGTTAGATCAAGAAATCCAGACCATTAAAGGGATAGTTCAGATTTTTAAATGTGGGGCTGTATGAGGATTTACCGTCAGTGTATTACCTATGTAGTTAGCACGCCCTCAGGTTTGGACAAGTTGTGCGGGGCACCAGCCAGGATGCTAAGCAATGAACTGCTGTGGACGGGGTCGGCAGCAAAATGTATTTTTAGCCACTTAAAAAAAAGGTTTACCTAAAACAATCAATATCAGTTTAAGTGTACGCTATATTTAGAATTTTTTACTGCATTATGTCAGTCAGCTGTTATAAAAATCAAAATCACTCTCTCCAAACCAACCAAACTCCATAGGCAAAATGAGTAATTTCACCTCGTAGAACACAGAAAATACTGGTCTACCATTGCCTCGATTATGTTAGTTTATTTGTGTTATTATGTGACTTTGGTGAATCCAAACTAACCTTTTAAAACAACAGTCACACAGTCCCACCAGGAAGTTGTGATATTGCGATCGCAACAGTTAAGGCAAAGTCAACCAGTCCCCGTGAATCCTGCAAGAACTTGCAATTTTATTGAATCACCGCAACTTCTCCACAAATTTGACCAATCATCGTAGCTTCCCACACACTCACAGCAGTCCCTCACACAATCATCAGACATGTACGTGTCAATGAACCAACTCAGTGTTTTATTATTAATGTTTTTTATCTTTTTTTGACATTTTTTTTTTATTTTGTCAGTGGTACTGAAAAGAGCACAAAGTTTGTCATTGTTCAAAAGATTTTGCTTCTTTGTGGAATACTCCACTGGTGCACTTCATTTATAAATAAACCATGCTTTGTTATAATTTTTGCAAACCTGAGCCTTTTTGGTCAGATTACTTAAAACCTCTGAACAGAGTGAGATATAGATCGATGCAGCGGGAGACAAGTAACTGCTGTCTTGTGCAGGGTAAAATTACTGGTTTTACCTATGGAGTTTGGTTGTTTTTTTATAACACAAAAGTTCACAAAAGGCTGTCTGATGGCAAGGTCAAGCAGCAATATATACCAAATATAGCGCACACTTGATTTTTGACTCTTTTTTAGGTCGCTAAAATACATTTTGCTGCTGGCCCTACACCAGTACTCCTGCTGCATCTCCAAACTGGGGTATGTTGACCATCATCTACTGTAGGTAACACACATGCTAAGGATAAGTTCTCATACAACCCCACTTCAAATAATCTGAACTATCACTCTAAGCACAGAGCTAACAGCCAGGAGGTGATTAGCTTAGCTTAGCATTAAATCTGAGAGCAAGGAGAACCAGCTAACCCTAACCCTGACTGACGACTATTTCTTGGTAAACAACAGCCAGGATCAGCGACTGAACTTGAAGCCAGGCTAATGTTTTCTTCTTCTTCCGCCCATTATGCTACGCTAAGCTAATCACCTCCTGGCTCTGTAGTGAATGCAGAGGTAACGAGCGGTATCCATCTTCTCATCTAACTCTCAGAAAGAAAACTAATGAACGTATTTCCCCATGTCAAACTACTCCTTAAACTAGAATAAAACTCTTTTTCAAGGAATGTCACAGAATCCAGCGATGCTGATCTGTAGACGACCCTGAAACTTTTTCTCTGATGATAAATCAAGGTTACGATTCTCATAAATACATTTAATAACTTGTAAAGTAGAAGAACTGAGTTTTGTCTGTGACCAACTAATCAAAGTTTTTTTTTATTTTATGGACAAAATTCCCAAATCCCTCATCTGAACTGCCTCTGGATGTTTCTGCTTTTTATTTGCGTTCACTTGTATCTTGAAGAAAGACATGACCCACCAAAATCTCATACGAAATATTTAGTTAATAACCTGCAGCAAGAGAAGTCTGGTCAGAAACAAGTCCTGGTAAAACTGCAAAAAACTGCAAAAAACTACAAAAAACGTGAACATGTGTGACACTATTGTGTTCAATTTAGCTAAATTCAAAGATTATAGATTATTTTATATAGAAATCTAGAACTTTTGAGTATCTACATATCTAATAAAAGAAGACTATTTTCTAAGACAACACCAGTGGAACCTACATTTGAGTGGCTGCTTCTTGTTCTTGGTCATGTTCAAGATCCAACTAAATGCAGACAAACGCAGTGACGCCTCGAGACAGTTCATGCTAACAAGGCCCCTAACTGTATTTGCCAAAGGACGAGTCATGTTGCCAACCAACAGTAATGTTATACATTTTTTTAGAATGCATAACATTACCTCAGTTTTTCTTCTTTGCAAGTTGTTCCTGTTGTTGTTTCTCGGCTTTCCGTTTCTTGTACTGGGCTATCTCGGCCATCTGCAGCCCGTGGGCCATTTGCCTGTAGGGACGAAGTGAACAGCGTGAACACACACACACAAAAACACACACAAAGTCCTACATCTGCTGAAGCAGCTACATATTCACTACTTGGGTGGATTTATTGTAGAGGTCCATAGTTCTGCAGCGGTCCTGGGGGCATCCTTAAGACTGATAGCATATTACCACTGGCAGAATCACTTTTTTGCTGCTTTAAGCCATTAACACTCAGTGATGTAACCTGAATCTGAGAAGTCAAGGCCAAGAAGCCTTGGGAACGATTTGGAAAAGGGCAGGCACTTTCGATAATTACTTGGCACGTGATTGGATGAACCATCTATCAATCACCATCTATCCCAGACTAACTTCAACCAATCAGATCAACAAACGGTGTAGCAGGAGATCTGAAGCGGGTCGGGAGAAGAGTGGAAAGATCTTTTCCGCCCAGAAAAACCTTCGGTGTCATTTTCTCTCCTTTCAATGAAGAAATCCTCTCCAGTCCTCCGTGATAAACCTCTTTAAGCGCCACCATTGTTGGTTCCAAACTATCAGCCACTTTGCTTCTTAGCTACTAAGCAGAGTTTATTAAAATAATGTCCCTGGAACTTAATTTAGACCTTGGTCCCTGTGTGGAGTTCCTCCAGAGGTTTGTAGTCTCTGTAGAAGGTTCCTAAAGACGACTGATGCAAGACTCAGGACTTAAACGGTGCTGGGTCAAAAAACATGGAGGTATGAGGGGAGCAAGCACAGAATAAAAAGATGGGAGGAGAAAGGACAGTTGTTCCTACCCGGACTTGACTTCTGGAGGAACCGGCAGAGGTTTGGTGAATCCATCCCTCCCTACAAGCCAGTATGTTTCCTCCGTTCCTTTCCCCTGAGAAAGAGACAGAGAGAAAATGGCAGGAAGACACAGACAGAAGCAGAGACAGGCTGTGCTTCATCCACATGTAGAAATCTCAATCGTCTGATGAAGGGTTGTACCTTGACTTCTGTTTTGCCTCTCAACTCGAGCTTGTAGCCAAGATTCAGGTCCCGCAGGACCTTCACTGTACTCTGATGGACGTGGATCCTGTAGGCTGCAACAAACCCCCAACAATGATGTTAGAACAAGAAAAAATGACGAGTACATCAGTGGAGAAAATATAGTGCTGCCCATTAACAGTATACCACTGTGATCCAAAATACAAGACTGACAGATTTTAAGTTTTAATTGTGCCCACCATAAATGACCCAATTATAGTAAAATTTACCAGAAAACAACCCATGCTGGTAACGCTTCAATGTGCAGGTTCCCTAATTTCATGGTAAATAGGTGGTAATTAAAGTAACATACTTGAAATGTCTTAGAAATTACCCACAACTTTAATGGTTAATTATGTGATAATGTAAGCAAGTATCATTTTCTTGTAGTGGGTGTTAATTACCGAGTAACATATTCAAAATTTCTTTGAATTTGCCTGCAAATTACCCCCAAATTTCATGGTAAGTATGTGATGATTTGCAAGTGTTGTTTTAATGCCAGTAGGTGGTAATCACCATTTCATATATTTGAACTTCAATTGAAACTACCTGCAAACTGACCCAAATTTGTGGTTAATATTTGCTAATTAGGAAGTATCATCATTAATTAATTATCACATACTTACCATGACATTTGGGGGTAATTTATGAGTAAATTCAAAGACATTTCAAATATGTTACTTTAATAGCCACCTACTTACCATGAAATTAGGGGACCTGTAAAGTAAAGTGTAACCAAAATGCTTACTATTACATTTTACATGGCAACAAGTGCATGCAATAACTGAAAACACTTTGTGCTAAGCAAACATGTCCTTTATATGGTTTCAGAGCAGAGTGAGATATGATAATATAAGTTATAAGTTAACAATTGAAAGATAAAAGATAGTGAAAAAATAAGTGACACCTGGAAAATGGCTGACACGATTATTCATTTCTAAAATAAATTTAGTTTCTGATTAATTTAATGGATCTAATCATCTTCACTCTAGAATCTTTATATGATTTTCATGCATTCTCAATGTAATTAAGAGCCCTTCTTTGTTCCCTGCTTCAGCCAACAAAAAAAACCCATCCCTGTCTGGTTTTCTCAGCCAGAAACAGTCCTGTTCTTTGTAGGTGTGGAAACTTACGCAGTCCAGTGGACTCCATACGAGAGGCGGTGTTCACTGTGTCTCCAAACAGACAGTAACGAGGCATCGTGAGACCGACCACACCTGCTACGCATGGACCTACAGCAGTCAAAACACACACACACACACACAACAACACCACACACACATATTGGCTAAGTTATAGCCAGGATCTGGGTTTTAGGTTAGTTTTCAGAAAGGATATGGACTAATAAATCTGTTTTTGTGGGACATTTTATTGAAGGGGTGACAGGAAAGAAGGAAGACAGAGACTGAAAAAACAACAGACCCTTTTAATTAAATGCAAAATAAATGTTGCATAATATACATTTAAGTAAAGGATCCGAATACTTATTTTACCCCTGGTAGCTGACACTGATTTGTAATCCTATTTGTGTCTTGTTTGCCTCACCTGTGTGCAGTCCTATACGTATCCTCACAGGAACGTCGGGCATGTGTCTCATTTTGAAGGTTCCCACTGCGCTCAGGATGTCGAGGGCCATGTTAGCTATCTCTGCAGCGTGGCGGTTGTCGTTAGGAACAGGAACACCTGATGCCACCATGTAAGCATCACCGATAGTCTCCACCTGGGGTAGAACGTAATAAAATGAACAGCAGTGAGATCTAATGAGATTTAACGCCCAATGCTACGATGTTTCTAAGTGAATAAAAGACCGAGACGAAAACACAGCAGCACCTTGTAGACGTCGTGGTTTCCTATGATGGCGTCAAAGACCGTGTAGAGGTTGTTGAGCAGGTCGACCACCTCGATGGGTTCGCTGTGGGCCGAGATGGTGGTGAAGCCGACGATGTCGCTGAAGTAAAGCGACACATTGTCAAAATACTCTGGTTCGACTGTGCCACCGACCTTCAACGCCTCGGCCACAGACCTGAGGTGACGAGAAAACACAAGTCTGAGACGTGTAAAGTCTGCAGGTGATCACAGAGACAGAGATGAGTCACAATGTTCACAATGTGTGTTTACTAAGAAAAAAAATAAACATAGTGAGGCAGCAGTGTGTCTATTTAAAATATATCCAGGATTGCCAAATATGGACCCCACAGTGTATATAATATTCTATAAATAAAAAAGACATGATGAAATAAATACTTATTTTAATAAAATGTGTAAAATATATAAATGGACCAACGACAAATGTAACATATAATAATAACAAAAATGTTATTGGGAAAAATGGCATTATGAAATAACAGTTTGGAAAAAAGGCATCTTGAAGTAATTTCTACTATGAAATATAAAAGAAATCAATGTTAAGCTATTTCACAAATATTTGTTTCATTTATTTAATGTGTGTAGGGATGTAACAACATATTGGATGTTGTACTAAACTGTAGACTGTGACCGTATCTATGGTGATATTACAGTATATGGTTAATTATTTTATTATATTTACTGTATTGTATAATTCCTCTACATTTACATACATAATTCAAACATTCATATCAAATTTGCACATGCTTCAGTCAAGGATGCTGTAATTTTATTTTATTTTATTTTACGAACTAAGGAAAGCATATGCACAAGTTAAAAGGAAAAACAAATATTTTATATGACCAAAATAATGCTGTATATATCTGATTTATTATTTAATAAAGGGCATTTTCATAGTAATTTTTCTTTTTTAATGTTGCAATAAATATCGGATCAGCAAGTTTTTGGTTTTGTTACATCCCTCTTCATGTGATTATTTATTTCATATTTATTGATATAATACTGAAAACGTTGGGGCTCCTTGACAAACACATTTTTGTGGTGTATGAGTGTATTTTTTAATTAATATATATCCACAAAACAAACAAACTAATCTGCAGTGGAAACAGTGGAGAGCAGACTTTTCTCTTTTGAGACAGACTGACGTACAAATTTAAAGCCGCCTACATGTGCGTTTATGGTGAAGCCTGCTGTGTTTCCATCTTCTGAAACTAGACATGGTCCTCCAATGCTTATCCAGCGAATATAATTTAATAATAATAGAGTTAATCTTTGCGTATATGCAACCATCTCAACAAGTGTTAATCTGCACGTGTAGATGTGTGGGTGTGTTTTGTAGGAGTTTGTCTCACGGCGGCAGCATCTGTGTCAGCAGCTTCTCCGTCTTCTGTTTCTCGATCTCCAGCTCCTCCGTTCGCTCCCTGATCAGCTCCTCCAGGTTAGACGAGTACTGCTCCAGCATCCTCAGCATGGAGTCGATGATGTTGGTCTTCTTCCCCTTGTTGATGTTCTTAAACTGAGAGAGAGGAAGAACAGAGGACAGGAAGTACAGGGATAAAATACAGTGGAGATAACATAACAAGAAGTTCAAAAGATACTGCTGGGGGCAACAACAAAGATACGTTTTTAAATCCATTTAAATCATGATTTACCCCTATTTGAAATGTGAATCAGTTTTAACTTTACTAGTAAACTGTTATGTTTTATTAATCTTTTCGCTAGCTGGCAAACAATGTATCCGAACATTTTCTTAAGGAATACAAAGCAGCTGAAAGTGGTTTGGTTGAATGGTTTTCCTCCTGTTCATTTTTATACTAGGTCTAGCCAGCACTCGCGTTACTTTTTTTTAATTTATTTTTATTTTTATTTAAGAATCTCCATATAATTTAAAAACACTTTGAAATTAGATCATAATCCATTTAAATTCATTTTTGTTGGGGAAACCCAGACTAAAATCATCAGATTGGATTAATTCTCAGACAATATCGACTCCATCAGTTTACACGATCATGGAGATGAAAACTTTCCGTGCTGACCGACATTCCTTCTGTCATGTGAGCAGTTCAATAAAGGAGTAGGAGTACGTCTAGAGTCAGGCTTTAAATGAAGACAAAATAAAATAACCAGCACCAACAGATAAACACTACCTGTTTAAAAAAAATGCTGCCATTTTGCAGCATTTACCTGGTACACACACACTTGAAGGTTTGGTCCACTTCAGCAATTTTTATATCTAATACATACTGGGAATTAAACTGACACCCAAAAACCAGCCTACCTGGTCAAAGATCTCCTCAAAGGTCGGCCTCTTCTCCGGCTGTTCGTTCCAGCACTGCTTCATCAGCTGGATGCACTCTAACGGAGCGTAGTCTGCGCTGACCACCGGGCGACACAGAGGAGGAGGCTTACACAGCTTCTCGATTATCTCTAAAACACAGAGAAACAACTGATTTCACCACTGAACTGGTCAACCGCAATATCCCCAGACTCTCTTAAAAAAGATGCCATGGCTGACTGGCCATGTCGGCTACTCCATGTCTGAAGTGTGTGTTACCTGCCAACAGATGTTTGAACACAGCGTTTCAACTAATTTCACCATTTACACAGAATTTTACGAGCACAGTAAACAGTCACTAATATGGGCTTTGTTGAGAAATTCACCAGACTCCCTTAAAAAATTGAGCAATTTTGCAAGTTGTTGTGTTTGAAGAAACTTTCTAAACTTTGAGAAAAGTTGTCTACAACAAATTCAGAATTATTCAGGTCTTCTTGTAAATTCAGCAAATGTTAAACATCAAGTTATTTCCTTTTTTTGTGTCCAAAAAAAAAACAAAACAACAAAAAACCCCAAAACACTGGGTCTGTTTGTCCCAGCGTGTTGGCTGCTACTGGCCATCAGTTAAAAACAACAATGCATTTGGTCTTTCCAAATGGAAATAATGTGGTAGTTTATTTACATATAAAGTGAGGAAGTGTGCTCAGTTTGCTCACTGTTTGGATTTAAATTTAAAATTTTCAGCAAAGAAACATTGGATTTATGCTTTCTGAAATGGAAGGCTGAGACAATTTTCTGCTTGCCTATTGGTGCATTAAAATCCCAGAACAGCTTTAATTTGCAAGCAAATGTAACAGAATTGTAAACTTCTCAAAAAGAATATTTGGAGTCCGTACTGATCAGAAAAACACCCTGAATCTGTCGTCCCGCGTTACAGAGGTTTGTTGGAGATTGTGAAGTATTTATCTCACCTGAGGCAGAAAGGTCCAGCATGCAGTACGGAGGCCCTCTGATCACCACCTCCTGCATGACGATAGCAAAGCTGTACACATCTCCAGGCAGCGTCCCGTGAAGCCCCGGTTGCCCGAAGACCCTCAGGATCTCAGGAGCCGTCCACAGCAGCTCTGGAACACGCAGAACACCATTAGATACCGTACGAACGTTCTGCGCCAGGACAAACAGAACATGGCCTCGGTTCATGATCTGTTCTCTCACCCTCCGAAAATGGCTCGATGTAGGGGAACCTCTGAGCCTCTAGAACCTCATTGTAGCCGTAGTCCGTGACCTTCAGGACAAAACGTCCGTCCACCACACAGTTGCGGGACTTCAGACGCGAGTGGGACACCCCGCGGTGGTGGAGGTACTTCATCCCCTGAGGACCAACAAAGCAACAGGTCAGATCTTTTTCAGTAGTCAAGGGATGTAACTTAATTATAATACAGTTTTAATCATTTTGAGGTTCACAAAAAATAAAACAATCAACTGATTAATGGAGAAAATGGTCAGCAGATTAATCCATAATGAAAATAATCATCAGTTGCAATCCTGCTGTATGAAAAAATAGTTCAGTTAATTTGACATCTATGGCTCTGATTCGCTCTTCAGACTGCTGGATGGTCAATTTGTACATATTGCTCCTTTAACTTATTTCACGAAATGTAATTACATAACTAACACACTTTTTTTTGACCCAAACAATGATCTTTTCTCAGGTGTAATCAGGTATTTTTTGTGCATGAACCTAACCAAACTACAACCATTTTACAAAGTGAACCACATGACGATGAAGACCTGTTGCTGGTGCTCTCCAATGGTTACATATGTCACTATGGGAGTCACAGGCAAACAATCTATTCTGTTGTTTCGGTATGAAGAAGGGAAGGTTATATTTCACAACTACATGAGCATCCTTTCCTGTCACCATGACTTCTATTTTCTGCTCCTGTCCTGCATTTCCTCCATATTTACCTTAATTAAATCCAGTAGCAGAGACGACTTGAACATCCAGTCCAGTTTGACGTCATCATTTAGCAGCAGGTCCTCCAAACTTCCTCTGGAGCAGAACTCGGTCACGATGGCGAACACGCCACAGTCATGAAAGAAGCCCAGGAAAGGGTTGACGTTCTCATGACGCATGTCCTTCATCTGTATTCAAATAAAAAAAATATTATTATTTATTAGCTCCGTTTTCCCAGACTTGTGCTCAAATTTATTTGAATTTAATTGTCCACCTTTCTTTGTCTGACAAAAATGTCACATACCAGTTCAAACACCTGGCTGGTTTTGGGGTTGATGCTGCTAAACAACCCGTCTGGAAGTCTTTTCAGCCACGCCCAGTGCCCTGGAGGAGAAAAAACACCAAACGGCAGTAACAATTGAAGTATTAACACTGAAAAAATGTCCCCAAACCATTTAGTTTGTGTTAAAGTTTGTGTTTTCGTGTGGTAGTTACTGATTTTATGACATTATTTAAGCAGGCTGTGAGAAATTTTGCACCCAGTGACTGGACGAAACCTCACAAAAGTTCCAAGACATCAGTTAAGTGTGCTCTTACAGCAGCCAGAAAATAATAAATTTCATTTAAAAACAGCTGGCAAGAGTTATTCTACTGCACATATTAAACTGACTGTCTCACCTCGTAAATAGCGACGTTGGAGTTCTCGTAGGTAGCCGGTGATTGGGTGGAGACTGGCGATGCAAGGCTGCGTTCAGACACGCTCCTCATGCCACTGGCTCTGCTGTCATCCAGACTCAGCTTCTGTACAGTGTGAAGTTCAGGATGTGAGACGGATGTTCAGTTAAATACAATTTTCCATGTTCAAGAAATGTCTTCACCACCCACTAAGGCAACAACCCTTTATTTTTAATCCTGAAGAAATTATGGTTTAAATTTAAATTACGTTGCACCGAACTTTAAAAACTTTTGAGTTTATGATGCTTCTTTCTTTCACTCCAGTTCATGCATTAAATCTTCTACTATTTGGCAATACTGTTCCATTAATTCACCATTAAGTTTTTCCTCAAAGAAGAAATTAGAGCGTTTCTGCTGACCCATTATGTGTAGGCTAACTGACATTTTAGCCAGCTAGCTAATGACCAAACAATGTAACATTTGTTAACTTTTTAGTAAGCTAACAATGTAATGTTTTGTTAACTTTTCAGCTTGTTAGCTTAACGTTTTAGCAAGCTGGAACACAATGTAACGTTTTCTTAATACAGAGCAGCTAAAAGTGTTAAATAACTACTAGATCCTGACAGCACTCAAATGATTCATTCATTCATATATTTATTCACTCATTTGTTCATATATTTATTTATTTATCTATTTTAATTTGGGTAAGCAAGCATCTCCACATTGATTAAAGTCTATTTAATTTTGGTTTATATCAGTTGGGCAACCCAGTCTAAGAACTGTGGATTTATTTAACTAAAATTGATACTTCCTCTTGCATACTTCTATGAAGACTACGACTCCAACAAGATGTCAGAGTTAATCTGACAGGGTCTGACCTTGTTGCTAAGTGAGGGGTTTATGAATGTGACGTCATTCAGAGTCAGCAAGATCTTGTTTGGACCCTTAACCAGTAGAATCTGATTGACGCGTCGCCTTGGCAACAAGAGACAAGGGAGAGACAGAAGAAGTGAGACTATTATGAATCAATCTTACAATTCACCAGTAAGGGAGAACAGATTTATTAGGGATATATAGTTAGACAAATATTTATCTACAAGCATAAATGGGTTCTTAATAACTGTTTTACCTGGATGTAATTAATTTTCATTTCACTTAGAATGATATTCTCGACCTTCCAGAGCAGACCAACATGACTTGCTGATGCCTTTGTACCTGATGCAGTAAATCACAGCTGCTCCAAAAACAGAGGCGGCCATCGCTCCGAGGAACATGCTAAGAGTCGAGTACAAATCCACCCCTGAAACAGAGAAAGAAAAAATTTAATGGAAAATATACAAATGTAGTTTTTTGAAGAAACAAAGATACGGCATTGTAAACTTAAATTCATTCATTTGTATTTCCAAGGGCTTTAAATTGCTGAGCCTATTTTACAGTTAAAAAATATGAGAGTTTGTGAAAGCAGGAGGTGCATGTTGGTATGGAAAATGGTTGAACGGCTGTGCACTGTTCTGTAGAGAACATATTTAGATATAAATGCATTAATTAGCCATTTTTAAGCAAACAGTGACATAAACAATCCAAGAGTCTCGACAGTAAAGCAAAACATCCAGCACACATGGAGGCACAGTATACAGATTATCTTTGTGTTCCTCACCCCCTGAGCAGATGACTCCAGGAGTAAACCAGCAGGAGGAGTCTCTCCTGGGTCCATAACCGCGGGGGAAGTGGATGTCTCGACCCAGGAAACGCACCATACCAACCTCCATGTCGATCCTGTCATTAATCAGTTTAATCAAGTTATTAATGTAACAGTAACACCTAAGATGGCACAGAGTGCTGCGGGGAAGATGTGTTTTTGTTGGCCAACCCAGAAGCCAGGATGGTACTCGTTTCTTCGGTTGGATTTTGAACTAATGCAGAAAATAAGATCTGTGGTGATCTAAAGTTTATGATACTTTCACATTTTGTTGAGGAAGATCATTTCCACAAATGAGCACCACTTTAATGATTTTTGAAGCGTAAATGCAATTGCCAGAAATAAAAAGCTAGTGCTAAGGTATAAACAAACTACACCACGGTTGAATTACTTCAGCGTCACCACCGCTACATGACTTGTGTTCGGCCTGATAATGTTTAATGTCCGTCTGTCCTTTTTTAAGGCATGTAACAGCTTCAGAGTTCAAGAGTGGTATATTTACCGACATATTAGAACAAAACGTTAAAATCTCTTACGGTTGTGTTAACCACAGACCTTATTTCAGGCGTGCAACCAAAAACCCATTCAAAAAAACCAATTGACTTTGATACGAGGGAGCCAGAATTGCTAATAACTAATTTTCAGCTTTTCTGACTCATTGCTGCAGCACTCTATTGCCATTCTTAAAGTATGGCAATAGGCATGCTTTAGAATATAACACAACCTGAAAAATGTTGGTATGGTCCTGTAACTCATCAGGCTGTTAGCTAAAAGTCACCAAAATGGTCTGATCCATGAATGATTTAAAGCTACTCCCAGTAACTTTCATATTTGTTGATTTTGGAGCCCCCTGGGGAAAAAAAAAAAATTATCTAAAGAAAAATGTCCTGCTTTTTTTAAACTGGCTGACATAAGACTCACTGTAACTTTGCCTGGGAAAATGTAAACAGGGCTGGTTTCATCTGATTTCAATGAGACTCAGACCAGTTGGCAGCCATTAAGAACAGCTACATAAATAACCAATCTTCTTGCAGATGGTCTTCTTAATTTATGCAGGTCATACAGAGGCATCAGTAATAAACTGAGACCATTTCATTACCAATTACAAACTCCTTGTAGTAGCTTTCACTAGTATTGCTAAGAAAACTCTATTCTTTTATATCTCAGAATTGTTTCAGTTGTGTTATAAGAACAGCCCATGAAACACAGTCCTCATGTACCTGTATGTTGGCTTCAGCTCCCAGAAGAGTCCGTCTGTGTCCAGTATGATGTAGTCCACCAGGGCCTCTCCAGAGCTGTTGGTTTTGATGGGGTGGCTGAAGCCCTGCAGCATAAATAACATATGATAGAGGGCACGATTCCAGCGTTCTTTTCAAACATGGGAACACCTTTGCATTTGTCATAGTTTGGTCAGTAACCCAGATGACCCAGCATGTTGGAGGTACAAGGATGTAAACAAAAGAACAGATTACAAACTGAATATCCAATTTAAGTTAATTTTAGGCTGCCTAAACCATAGAAAATTTCAGGAAAATGTGTGGAAGCTGCCAAAACTTAACAGAGAAGGACTGGGTCAGCAGGAAAGAGAACAACATTTTGAGAAACTAAGGTTAATGGACGGTGAAGACCCATACGAGCTGACTCATTCTTCTTGAAATGACCCAAACACAGTGAACTACCTACCTCAGTTTTTTCACCAAGCCCACACACAGCTGAGGACCTTAATGTCACAAAGGTTTGGAAGCCTACAACCAGATGGTGTGTGGATGGTGAGAAGCACACAATCACCTCATTGTATTGTGAAAGTCAAGATAGGTGTTCACCTGATCTTTATATGTTGGAGTCTGATAGACTACTAGTACTAGTACTTCAACCAAATTATTAAAGAAGTCAATTGATAAAAAACTTGAGATCAAAATTGGCTATTTGAGCAACAAAAAACATTGTTTATGTTTAGTACCTCCAAAATGGCTGACATTTTGATTGATGACATGCCTTGAAAACACTCTATATGACTGCTTTATATCCTGTGTGTCTTATTCAGGGTGCTATTGTAAATATGAATTTATTCTTAATGACTTACCTGGTTAAATAAATGTAAAAAACAAAAATCATGATCAATCTAGAAACACATTAGCTATTGTCCGACAAAGATTTAGCCCTGGGGACTTTAATTGTGGGGGCTCAGGGATATCTGAGCCAGGACTGGTCATTGTTTACAGTCCAATTAGCAACTTTGCTAAAGCAATTTGCAAACGCATTGAAAGCAATTTGTTTCCTTTATGACACAAGCTTAACATTTCTCCCCACAATACACAAACATTTATACTTCTTGTAGGTGCTTTAAGTCAAGATGACCTTGGCCAGTGCATTCCAGACGGTTTACGGAAAACCAGAAATGGAAACGGACATTAGAAATCATGTGATGCCAAAATTTTAACAACAGTCTGTGTTCATGCGCAGAATATGTTTATCCTCTTTGTACCTGGAAGTCCAGGTTGCGCGTGTGTCTTGCCAGGTTTCCTCCGGACATCCACTCCCCAGATTGCCGAACACGATGCACCGCATGAGCCATGACGAGGATGGAGCTGTAGATGGTGCCGAAAAGAGGAGACACCTGCAGGACACAGGCAGATTTCAGCTCAAACTGCTTTGCTCAAAAGTACCTCCTCTCTAAACTTTATAATTCCATTTATCACCTGCTGTGGCTTCAGCGTCCTCGCCACCTCTCTCGTCTCCATGGCCTCCCTGTAGGCCTCGTAGAACGACACCTGGGGTGAGTCGATGGTGACAGTCAGCACGGAGTCGTAGGCCCGCAGCAGCTTGCTGTTGCTCTTCAGAGCCGGGTAGGTCACGTTACGATAGGGCAGACTGTAGAGAAGTGTGTCGTAGGGCACAAAGACGAGGGAGCCGTCGATCATCTGCATGTCGTAGGCCGTCTCCAAGAGCAGCTTCTGGGGTTCACCGCCGATCAGCGCTGAGTGCATGCAGAGGATCACAACTAGGACAAAGCATGAAATAAATATCAAAGAAGAAGAAATAGAGTCCTAGCAAGATCTTTTTTGAGATTCTGATCAGCAGAAATAAACTGGACTCACGTCGTAATTCTTTCATCTTGCGGACCTTGGACAGAGTTCGTCTTATGCCGTGAGGTGTGTTCTCCATAAAACTGACGAGCCTGACTGGCAGACCATGGCTCCTCAAAGAATCAGCTAACTGAACAGGACAGAAACAACAAACACGCTGAGCAGACAAAAACCATGAACTTACATAAGGAATTCAGGGCACTGAAATGGTGGTTGGGTTTTTAGCATAGTTGTTTCTTGTTTGTAGTTCTTGCCTTCCCTCTTGTTTCTGGCTTGACTTTCAGGCTTTGTGTTTTTCAGTCATTTTTTTAGTCTTGTGTGTTTCCCTACTTAGTGACTAAATCGTCTTCATCCTTTGAGGCCATGACATTTCCCTGCGTTCTTTGGACTGTTTTTGGCTTCCCTACATTTTAGACTTTGCTTGTCTTTTTGGATTTGTTTGCCTTGATGTGCCTTTTAGCCTAGTCTGTATTTTGAGTTTTCATTCCACTTTTGAACTACACCTATTCTCGTCTCAAGTCTGTATTTGGGTCTGTTCCCCTGTTTTCTTGACTATGTGACAAAAGAGGTATTCTTAGTGTTGGGTTCCTCTGTCACATAACTAGACACCAATGGCTCATTTACTTTTTTCTGCAGAATATGAGGAATAAAAAAAAATTCAAACCTTGGTGGCTGTATCGACCCAGATGTCATCTGAGGAAGAGATGATGCCGATGTGAGCCCACCTGAAGTAGTTTATAATGCTGAGCAGGACCCAGGTGGGTCTCGGCATGGAGCGGGCAAAGGTTGGGTGACTCCGAACATCGTCCAGTTCATACCCAACACAACCCCAAGGAAACAATGCCTGGAGGAGGAGAGTAGAGGAGAAAATGGACATGTCACAGTAGGGACAATTATTTCATGGCATTTCTAAAAGCCTCTAAACTATCCTTCACACAAAAACATCACCTACTTTGTTCCAGCCTTTGCTCAGCATTGAAGCAGCATCACAGTATCCGGGGTTGGCTGGTCCGAGGTACCCTGAGGCTTTGGTGTGGAAGCCCATGAACGCCTCCAGTGCTCTTGATGTCTCACATGGCTCCTAAAGATGGATAACCAATCAATCAATTAGTCAATCCATAAATTAATCAATGAACCAGCCAGCAACCCTGGAACTGTGCCATGCTCAGATAAGTTGGTTTGGTCATGTTTCCTTCTAAAATGGTTCACTTGTATACTGTAGTCTTGGCTCATGGGTACTCAGTGTGGTCTCTTTTCCCATGACTGAAAATTGTAGCTTCCTGAATCCTTTTATGTCCATGGAGTTATGTTTTCAATATTTCTGTTTCTTAGCAGCCGTCACAGGTCAACAAAAGAGGCTAGTCTGTAACAACATCAGGTCAGAGAGGGACTGGATGCTGTGAGAGGTTTTAGTAAAAAACTACATGAGACGAGAGTTTCTGGCAGGTCTTACAGACAGGATAAAACCAAGTTCCGATGACGCAAGGACCCATGTGGCGCCTCTAAATTGTCATGGGAGCTGTAGTTTTTTCTGCGGTCACAAATTGAATGTTGTTTACTTTTGTTAACATCATGACGGTTTACACTCATAGAAATTTTCTGTAATGGAGCCCCAGACAGTGTGACTGCTCTATCAGCTGCTTGATCAGCGCAGTGCTGATGTGACTGGTTGCTCTCAAAATGCCAAAATGATCGTACATTCATACTTTTTTTGGAATTACTGATCGTATATTGTACAGATCTTAAAATTATGGTACAAATATGATTATTGTACATGTGGCAACACTGGTGAGAGTTAAAAGAGGCAGAAATAATAATGACACAGACATACCTACATATTGCTAAAGACCTGGAGGAATTTATTTACAGAATTTGTGTGAAAAGGTCAAGGGTCCAGTTACAATCAGTCCACGCTAGCTTCTTTAGCTAACAGAGAAGTGTTGGTTTTCTGCACATAGATGTTAAATTGTGTCAATTAAATGATTTATGCATATTGGCACACACGATGCCGACTGATCTACTATATTTAATGGTTTAATAAACATTTTTTCTAGGCTGAAAAGATCAGTGTTGTACCTGCAGCACAACATAGTCGAACGTTGCAGCGTAAGACAGTGACGGGTCCCTGTTGATGCGGTTGACGGCGAGCTGTGCCGCCACACTGGGAAGGGCCTTTGCAAAGAGAGGGTCGCACCCCCACGGTCCCACCACCCCGACACGAAACCAGCCTGCCTGCACTGGGCAGGGCAGTAAACACAGGATGCCCAGGAGGACCAGGAGGAACCTCAGGAGGCTGGATGAGATGGGTGAAAGAGGAGGAGTGGAGTGGCATGAAGGTTGGGATGGAGTGAACTGGTTGACCAGAGGAGGACGAGAGCATGATGGGTCAACATCTGAAGCTTTGCCTGGTGTCTGCTTCCATGTTTGAGGTAAGACAATGAAGGCACGGCGCTGCGATGGCATCTCAAGGTTGAACGCCTCCAGAATTCACAAAAAGCTGGGAGAAGCTGGTCTGGGGGTGCTGCTTCCCTGAAACAATGACAGATATGGAAGAAGATGTTAACTTTTGTTGTATCAATTATACCCAAACCTGATTAAGCCTGATGTATCAATAAGCACCATTTTACTGTTGTAGCTGGTCTAGGTGGAGCTAGTTTGACCTACTTTATACGCAATTAGTTTAGTCCAGTGGTTCACAACATAGGGGTTGGACCCCTCTGGAGAGGGCATCCTTGAATCAAGTATTCAAGGATATTAAAAATCTAGTGGACTATGTTTTAATCTAGAAGATCGGTGACATTAAAATGAATCAAATCCAGACATGATTTGGAGGGAATTACTAGCTCCTTCTTCTAGCTGGGAATGTTGCGCCTCACCATTCTGTACAAAATGGACAAACATGGTACAAACGAGGGTCACTGTTGGTCCGCCGCTGAGCTGGTAGTGATGGACGTAACAGAGCTGAATCAACGTCTGTGTAAAACGGGTGAGCTGTCAGGACGGGACACACTGTTGTCACACTAGACCAGGGGTCAGCAACCTTTACTAGAAAAAGAGCCATTTATGGAGAAAAATGAAAAAAAAAAAGAAAATTCTTTCTGGAGCCGCAGCTATTAAATGATCTATTTTCCACTTAGACTTTTTTTTAGTTGGTATCCATAGCTATTCTGGGGAGACTCAAGACAAGCCACTGGCAAAATTTAGGGGAAAAGGTGTGGAGTTGTGGCTGTAGGCTACAACATATTTACCAACCCTTCCCAATTTTCCTGGAATCTGTGGTCACGTTGTGTACTCCAGCTAGTAATGGGTAGAGTTGTTAAGTTGTTCGCAGACAACTGTGTGCAAAAAATGCGTATGTTACTTATTATGTTATTTTTGTTCTTCTATTCTAAAAGTGACCAGGATGCAGGAAACAAAGTCTATGGAACTCAGATTTTCTCCCTTGCTTTGATTTAGAAATGCTCCCTAGTTTTGAGAACCCAAGGTTGGCAAGTTTGGGCTATGACGCACATTTTAGTTGATGAAATAATAAAACTTTTATTTTTTAATTTGGTGTATAGGCTACATATTTTTTTTACAATTGAGTAAAATGTTGAGAATCACGATAGACCAACAATAATTATAAACAATAGTTAAAATTAAAAAAGAGCTGTTTTTGTCAGGCCCACAGGGAGCCACTGGAAAGGGGCAAAAGAGTCATAGGATGAAAGTGCTCTGGGGCCACAGGTTGCTGACCCCCACACTAGACGCTAACACTGTTGTTACATGTCATGTCCCTTTTGCTTCTGGGACACCGGTATGTCTTCTAAAATCACACATTTGGGCAGAATTATACCATTGTTTGGTTCAGTATCAAAAAGCAAAGCTGGTGTGATGACGAACGGTCTTTACAACAATATAGTGTGATCCCTGTGTAAAAAGGCTATTGATGCCGGTGTGGGGTAATTTCTCTTCTACAGTCAGAGGTCAGGGTCAGCTTTGATTGTTGCGGAGAGTAAATCATTGTCATGATCAAGGGCTCATTAGTAGAGCAGATCATGAGGGCAAACCTTGAAACGTGATCTCTCTACTTAATGCACTTTTCTGGACAAATTCAGCAATGTGCCAGTCATTTATTCAGGCAAGTTAGGAAAAAAAAAAGTTATTTAGGAAGTTGTTCTGGGAAACCCGGAAGAGGAGACAAAGGACCTTTTAGATAATTGCTTTTCTGAATCTGCAACATGTTTTTAGTGCTGTGATACAGACAGTTAGAGCAAAGCAAAGCTTAAACATAAACTGGAAGAAAGTTGATTTGAGCAGATTAATACTGTTTTGACTCAGACTCAGACTGTACCTGTGACTCAGTCAGTTACAACAGGATTATCTGGTGTGAACATCTCATACCTGTACTCTAAATGTGATGATTTGCTGCTTTCCCTTTTAATTATTTTAAGAAGTTAAATTTATTTTTCGAAACATTTTTGACATTCGGACTGTTGGTTGGACAACCAAACAATCAACAACCAACCAAACAATCTATCAATTCATGGAAAATCTCTACTTCAACCAGCTACAACCATAAAATCCTGCTTTTACATTAATAACTGGGTCATCCACTGATATCATATGTAATAGTATAATGTTCACAGGGGCAGCCTTTCTCCATGTTGTACTTTTACTTTATACTTCAAGTACATTCTCCTAATTAAACTGACATACTTTTACCTGAGTAACATTTTCAGTGCAGGACTTAACTTGTATCAGAGTATTTTACAGTGCGGTATTAGTACTTTTACTCAAGTAAAAGATCTGAACACTTCCTCCACCACTGCGTGTCAGACACAGCAGAAATGATTAACAGTTTTCTGGGGTAAATGATTTAAATACCCATCATGCATCTTGCTATACTATGATTTCTTTCCATTAAAGGATTCCTACCAGGCATCGATGAGACGGACGGATCTTCATTCTGCACCAACGCACCACAGCAACGGACAGTTTCATCACTTCCTTGTTCACATTCAAAAGGCAGAAAAGTTGTCCAGAATAAAAAGGAACCAATAGAGTGTCGCTACATTATGGAGATGTGAGCTGGTGGTGAATCTCAAGATGGTTTAAAGCTCATGTGTGTGTGTGTGTGACGACCTAGAACAAGTGTGTGACCTGTCGTGTCAGATTATATCAAATCCAATCAAGACCTCTGTAGCTGTAAGCCACCCTGACTGAGGTGAAGTGAAAATAATCATGATTATTAATATCGTTCATATTATATTGGTTTAACAGGACTTCATGAACTCATCACTGCAGGTTTTACGTTCCAGTTTCATCACGTCATAGATGGAAATGTTCGATTTACTTTATGTTTTTACAGCTTCATGTGCAGACCAGACGACTGAGAGGAGCAGCAGCAGTGATGCGTGTGGTCCAACACACTCGTCTGAATCCACCGTGTTTTATATGCACACATGGTGTTTTAACAGCAGTTTTACAACCCCTGATTTTTATTATAGGAGACTGATATACAGAATTTCTTTTTAATTTTAAAAATATCTTATATTAAGCTTCACTCGTGAACCAGGGTGCTGCAGGCGAATAAATCATAACATCATCAAAGTCATCAGTATTATTTCATTATTTAAAATTTACATGAGAGGAAATCAGAGACTGCATGTTGCAAATGTGGTAAATCGAGCTCTGTGAAGGGCTAGGTCAGGGTCGGAGAAGTGAAGTCACTGCAAAAGTACCTTAAACCTGCATTCTTTCTAATGGCCAACAAGGAGCGACGCCAAAGGTTGCAAAAAGACATCCTATGTGTGGAGTCTTATGGAAAAGGTTCTCAGTCATCCAGGTCATGGTATTCGTAGCAAAGTTTGTCATAGGCAACTGGACCTGATAGAGTTCTTGAAGACGTTTCACCTCTCATCCAAGAGGCTTCTTCACTTCTGACTGACTGGTTTGGGAGTTCAGGTATTTAAACCACTGTGTGGTCGTTAACACCTAGAGGGGGCATGTGTCTCAAGTGCCCACCCTTCCATTGTGTGGACCTTGGGTTTCACCTGGGGGGGAGGTGTGAATGAGAGTCGTTAGGGACCCTGCCACCATGTGCCTTGTTGGAGTCACATGATTTCAGGTGGGTATCAAACTGTCTGGGGAGAGATCTTAAAACTGCATTGTATGTAGCAGATAAATTATGTCTTAGACCACCTCCTCTGTTGAGAGATGGCCTTTCCAGGTTAACAAAGATGGCTTCTTTTACTCCTCTCTCAAACCATCTGTCTTCCCTGGCCAGAATATGGACATTGTTGTCTTCAAAGGAGTGTCCTTTCTCCTTCAAGTGTAGATGGACTGCTGAGTCCTGACCTGAGGAGGTGGCTCTCCTGTGTTGAGCCATGCGCTTGTGCAGCGGTTGTTTTGTCTCCCCAATGTACAGGTCTGTGCACTCCTCACTACACTGAACGGCATGCACTACATTTTCCCGCTTGTGTCTGCGTGTTCTGTCCTTGGAGTGGACAAGCTTTTGTCTCAGGGTGTTGCTTGGCTTGAAATGCACAGGGATGTGATGTTTCTTAAAAATCCTCCTGAGTTTTTCTGAAACGCCAGCAACGTAAGGAATAACAATGTTTTTCCTTTTGATGTTGTTTTCCTCTCTTTCAGGCCTGTTTCTTTTACTGGTTTTGACAAAGGCCCAAACCTACACACACAGATCAATATCTCCTCTTTGACTCACACCACCCACTGGAACACAAACTAGGGGTCATCAGAACCCTTCATCACAGAGCACAGAACATTCCAACCAGTACCGAAGGAAAGTATAAGGAACAGAAACACATCAGGGCATCCCTCAAAACCTGTGGATACCCAAATTGGGCCTTTGTCAAAACCAGTAAAACATGCCCCCTCTAGGTGTTAACGACCACACAGTGGTTTAAATACCTGAACTCCCAAACCAGTCAGTCAGAACTGAAGAAGCCTCTTGGATGAGAGGTGAAACGTCTTCAAGAACTCTATCAAGTCCGTTGCCTACGACAAACTTTGAGTCTTATGGAAAACTGACCCTGCTTCTCACTTGATTCATGACCTCAGTAAACAGTCTCCTAATGAGTTTATGGTCTCAGTGGATAGTTTAAAGTCTTCTTCAATACAACATGATGTTGATTTAGTAAGTCAGCAGGGTATGATTTATTGTGGGGCTACTGTGTGACTGAAAAGTCATTATTAGTGACTCAAGAAACGCAGATCAAACTGTCAAACACGGATCAATATTCTGTTATGTTACAGATTTTTTGCTTGAAGTGTTTTCAGAAACATATATTAGTGACTGAGTCAAAACCAAGCACCGCCAAAGTTGTAGTACGTCATTCACCAGCTCCACACTCTCGTCAGTACTGTGCATACCCTGGTTACAAAAAAAAGAAGATGGCAACCCCCATAATTCCAAACTCAAGGGCTCCAGAATGGTCGACCACAAACCAATGGATGACGTTACGCAGGCTCTGTCCACTTATCCTACTGTCTAAGGGTTTTTTTTTTGTTTTGGTTTTTTTTTTTTTTTTTTTTTGCAGCACTTGTGTAAAAATAGAAGGAACTTTTGTTTGAGCAGGACTTTGAGAAAAATGTAGATCTGTGTGGGATTTTAAGAAAAATTCTATTTGCATGCTCATATTTTAAGAACTTTTTTTCATGATTTATTTTAGGATGAAAAAGAGCAGGCCTAGAGAATGGAAAAATAGACATTTGGTGAAGTGGTACACTGACACTGACATTGATGTACAACTCTGATTCCAACAAAGCTGGTCTGCTGTGTAACATGTATAAAAACAAACAAACAAACAGAATGCAATGATCGAGTGGTGAACATCACCCAATCCATGCTTGTGAATGACGGGAGTCGGTCAAGAATGCACCTTTAATACCCAATCATGACACTATCACCTGTTACCAATAACCTGTTTACCTGTGAAATGTTCCCAACAGGTGTTTTTTTTTTAGCATTCCACAAATGTCCAATATATACCAAAAAGGATTATTAAATGATCACATTCTGCTTACACAGCATCACAACTTTTTTTAATCACTGAATTAAGTTTGTTTCCTTCAGTCTGTGTGCACCAGGATACTCTGGACCAAGTCTCTCCTGTTACAAACTCAATATATAACTTTTTGTCTCTCTCCTGTTGTTATTTTAACATCTTTATCTTTAAATTCATCCCTCCTGATAAATTTCATCTGAATCCTGTGCAAATAAACACATCTTGGCATCGAAACCAAACATTATTCGGCTACTGAAAAGTGAGTGAGTGACCCCTCTCTGACCCTCACTTTGCATGTCATTACCTTTTCTTCCACACTGTCCATATTTCCTTCTATAACACACAGCACAGTACTTCTGTCACAGCTAGAGGGCAGCATGATACAGAAACACCAACCAGCCTCTATATGGGATTTCTACTTGAATCCAGTCCCACTCCTCCAGTGTCAGGTTTGAAGGTGTTGCACAATGTGGCAGAACATACTGCACATTTCTGCAGGGTAAACGTCACTGTTCTGGTTTAAGTTGATTATGTGATTCAGTATGTTGCTCTTTTGTAATCAGACTCACCCTTCCCTCTGGAGGTTCAACATTATTTTTACCCAAATGTGAAAAACAAACGTGAGTTTTAATACAAGATCGGAAAAGTAAAGGCATCAAAATGTGTATTTTCTCTCAGCATCTACATGAGAATAAACTGCTGCTGAGTGTTTTATGTTCCCACAGGTGAGGTCCGGGTGATAAAGTTGTATCCCATTTTATATATATATAGTATATCATCATGCTCTCTCCCTCTGTGTCTCTGTGAACCTGACTCCACCAACATGATGTCAAACCAAGACAAATCAGTCCAGATGTGGAGTCCTGACCTGCCAGATGAACTCTATGACTCCATTAATGCTGCAGCACGTTTAAATACATGCTGCTCTAATGCTCTCTAAAACATTATTATGGTATTTTTTAAACCTACAAAAGTCATTTAATTTTATTTAAACGTATGACAAAATGAGAGCACAAATGAAATAAGATGTTTGAGTAAAGTCTTTGAAAACTCCATCCATCTGTCAGTTCAGTGTTCAGAGGAGATGGTTCAGTTGTTGTTATGTGGCCTATGAGATGTGACTAAAAGCTCCAGATATTTTTTTTTTAATTAATTTTTATTAGTCATTGTTGTACGCTTACACTGTAAAACTGAAAAAAGGTGAGAAAACTTTTTTGAGTTTTGAGCCAATTCAAACTCTTTAGTTTTGAAAAAGTTTTACCAACTACTTTTCTTTTGTTGAGATGATTTACTTTTCTTCTGTAGATAAACTTAAGTCTTTTGAGTTTTAGAAACTCCCACCAAAATGTATTAAAAAGATTATTGAGTAAGTTATTAAGTGAAAGTGAATGATGTTTAAAAGTTTTGTATTTTCAATTAAATCCATTTAATTTTCAGGCACCAGAATAACGACAAATCCGGCAATCGGTTGCCACAATTATTCAGAGTTGATAATCTTTAAAGTTGGAGGTTATGAGCACTTATGTTACATGTGCTCTTTGATCACAGTTCTCATTGCAACAAGTTAAAACACATGAAAACTTCTGAGTTCTGAGCCCAACTCAAGTTTTAAAAAAGTTTTACCAACTAATGTTTTGTTAAGATAATTTTTAATTCAATCTTCAAGCATCCGAATAAAAACAAATTAGGTTCATAGTTCATAGTTTACTTGAGTAAAAGTACTAGTACGGAACTGATTAGTTTTAAGAATAATAAATCATTTCATGTTCAGTAAAGCGTAAACCTTAAAATTTTTGCTAGCTATTCTAACAAAATCTATGTTTTTTTTGTAAATGAAGACGAGCACCTGGTCAGTATTCCACACAAAACTGGAACGGAACGGAACTGATCGGTGGAACTCATGGGAAGCTACAATGATTGGTCAAATTTTCAGAACAGTTGCAGTGATTGGATAAAATTGCAAGGTCGTGCAGAATTCACAGGGTTGATTGAATTTGTGTTTCTTGTTCCAATCGCAGCTTCCTGGAGGGACTGTCTTTTACTTACTCTAATGTTTACTTTAGAGAGCCTCTAAAATAAAAAAAAAGTGTGTTCTGTAGATACAAGCACCTTTTAAGTGATCATGAGCTGAAAAATTTGCTAAGATTAAAATAAAATATGTAGGATTATGCAGAATTCTTATTTCTGTTATGTTTGATTTTGCTACATCAAAGTTTTTTCTTTTCATTCTGCAGCAGCAGCCCTACAGCAGAGTTCACTCACAGGTTACTGTACACATCCACACAGTCTCCTTATATCCAGGTGTTGACAGTCTCTGCCATAAGCAACTCTTTGAATCGATCACGAGCTCTTTCTTTTCTGAATGGCACTTATCTTTATGAAACGGCCACTTAGCGGTCACTGACGGAGGGCCCCTCATTCTCAAGACTGACCGGCACCGCCGTGTGCAGAGGCGGAGGGGCTGGAGGAGGCCATGACGGGGCCCCAAACAGGACAAAACAGGTTCTTACATTCCTTCAGTGGTGACGGCAGCTGAATATAAGGCCCTAATAACACTCCCTCTGCCGGTCATATTTGAAATCAAGTTGAAATATTAACAAAAAGAAAAAGTTAAGAGAATTAATGCTTGATTTTGAGCAATTTTTTTTTTTTTTTTTTTTTTTTTTGTGCAGCATCAGAAAACAATTATTTTTCTCACACTTGAATAGGGTCAAAAATGTCCCCTTCCTAAGACTTCTGTAAAAATATTACATAGTAATATTATCTTTTGGTTAAATCTTTTAACCAACTTCAGACACCAGTTCTGATGTTGATCCGATAAACTCTGTAAGAGGAATTCATTAAAATACAACACCTGGAAATGGCATAAAACAGCATAAAAACTGCACAATAAATTATATGTGGCCAACTGCCTGTTGGGTTTAGGGCTATGGCCTAACATGTGCCTACAAATTTTTGTTCATGTAGGTGAAAAGTACTGGCGGGGCTGGCGCATGTGCCAAGTTTCATGCACTGTTTACGCTCTCAGAACTGAGATTCTTAGGGACAAAGAAATAAAGAAAGATAATTTGTTCAGGCACAATGGGGTTCTTGCACAGATCGTTGCTCTGGCCCAAATAAACGCTAATATTACCCTGTGCCTGGATGTGTAAATGATGTTTTCAACTGTTTGTTGACAAGTTTGCCTTATATACAATAAGTCAATGTTACACTGCTCTCAAGTCACCAAAAATATCAATTAATGCTAGCTTGTGTGAGGCAACACACTTTAATTTAGTGATCCAGTAATCTGAATTTAATAATGACTTACCTTTAAAGTAGGTCAGTTTTGAGCTTACAATAAGCTCCAGGATTCACTACTTAGTTTTGTTACCTTTTTAGCAGTCAATTCCACATTGACTTGTGTTGAAATGTCCATTCACTGCCTGTCTTTTCTTTTGCCGGCCCCACCTCAGCCAGTCTACGAATGTCCCTTATCTGATGTGGACTGCAATTTGACCACACATCAAAGGAGCAACGATGAAAAGTCAGAAATGCAGAAACGCAGAGTGACATGAATGAAAAATAAGAATGAATAGGATAAAGAATGACCCTGCCACCCAGAAACACACAACACACACACACACACACACACACACACACACACACACCACACACACACACACACACAAACTTAAAAAGAAAAACAGATCGTCAGAGGTCACAACACAATCAAAGTCAAGCAAATCAAAGAAATTACTTTTGCTGTGTGAACTTCAGAGTCTCTCCTCTTTCCTGCAGGATGTGTTTGTAATGTTGATAAGTATGACTCATCCTCCGACTCCTTTTCTGCCTGCTTGTTAATCTTGGAGAGATGGAGAGAAAAAAGTGTGTTGGTGTGTTTCTAACAAATGACCTCTCTGGAAAAGTCAAATTTATTAGTGGTAAACACTTGAGAGTTAACTTTTGTGACACATGGTTTCTGTCCTTTAAATTTCCTCCCATTTTGTGATTGTTGACTTTCTTTGGCTCGTGAAGCTGTATCACTCCATCAGATAGTGTCCAGGAGGCAGCTAGCATAAGTGGCTGCTTGGTGCACACACACACACACACACTAGCATACACACAAAGTTGCTGTGGTTGCTGTTTATTTGTTATGGCAACTAGAGGATCTCTAAAAGCTTTCTCTAATCTCACTCCTCTCAGAGCTGCACTGAAACATATTTTCTCTTATGGAAGAAAAGCTCTGACATATATAATAAACTAAGTAAAATTATCTTAAAGATCTCTTTGATCTGACTATGTTGAAAACACTTCCTGCTCTGTGAATCATCTTATCTATAGATGATATTTATGCGCAAATATTTCAGGCATTGCTTTATGTTTTGATAATCCCCATAGAGGAAAACATTAGCTAGCACATTATAGCTCACAGTTAACAACGTGTTCATGATCTAACCTTTAAATACACAGCGTAATCCTAGAGACGAGATTGTTATGACGGTGTCTTAACTTTTAAGCCTATACTATTCCCCGTCAATCTTAATATTTTAATGTAGACGTATATATGCTTTTTCACTTTCTTGCCAAGAGACATGAGAAGATTAAACCCTCTCCAGTCTGTTAAAGTTGAAGCAACAGCCAGCAGGTGGAGTTAGCAAGTCTGAAAACTAGAAGAACACAGCTAACTGTCATGGTTGTGTTTTGCTGGTCACTTCCTGTTTTATTTTGTAATATTGTTTTTCCCTTGTGTGTCTTTGTCATCTTTACTTCCTGTCTTTGTCTGTTTTCCCGCTCTTTGATGATCATTGATTTTCTTCACCTGTTGTTGTTCACCCACCTGTGTCTGATTACGTTCCTGTCTATTTAGTCCCTGTGTGTCTCTTTGTCTTTGTCAGTTCGTCTTGTTGTACTTGGTGGAATGTTCCTGTGTCGTCCCAGTGTGGTCTCCAGTGTTGATTTTGGTGTTTCATTCGTGTGCTCCCAGTATTGCTCCCAGTGCTTTTTGGATTTCTACCTTTTGGATTTTTTTTTGGATTTTGCTTTTTTGGTTTTGTCTTTTGGATCCCTTTTGTTCAAGTAAGCTTGTGTTTTGTTACCTTTTTGTTTTTTCATTAAATATCCTTTGAACTCTGCCACCTGCTTTTGCCTGTCTGCATTTTGGGTCCACCATTTGTGTTCTAGTTGACCTTTCACCACACGTAACACTAACTTGTCTAAAAATAACAAAATTAGCCTACCAGCACCTCTAAAGCTCAACAATTAGCACATTATATCTTGATTGTTTAATCTGTGCTAAAACAGAAAAGACATGCTAGCTGTTGAGAGGCTACATCCAGCAGCCGGTCAGCTATAAGCTTAGCTTAACTGAAAACAGGGGGGGCCCAGATAACCTAGCTTTGTCCAAAGACTGTATAACAAAGTTAGCCTACCAATACCTCTGAAGTTCAACAATTAACACGTCAGGCCTATATCTAATTTGATTCATCCGCACTAAAAGAGAGGAGCCAGGCTAGCTGTTGAGATGCTACAGCCAGCAGCCAGTTAGCTTAGCTTTACTGAAAAAAAGTTGATACAGTTAGTCTGGCTCTGTCTAAAGACAACAAAATTAGCCTACTAGTACCTATAAAGCTCAACAACTATCATGTTACATCTTGTCTGTTTAATTCGTATTAAAACAGAAGAGCCATACTAGCTGTGTCCAGTCTTTGTGCTAAGCTGGTTAACTGCCTGCTGGCTCTAGTTATATAGTTAGTGGTAGTAACCATATTTTGAAACCCCCAAACCGGGACCCTGAAGTGCACCACATGTTAATGCCCACGCACGTGTATGCGCTTATGCACCACAGGTTTTTTTATTAGGACTGGGAATTATTTATCACACATAAGCACACCTTTCAACACCATGGACATCATGAATGCAGCATTTTTGTTGCTGGGCACCTTAAAAATAAAGGAAAGACTTTACCCTCGGCATGACAGCTAACCGTCAGCAGAAAGCCACAAGCGTCGTAGCTTATGACTCATGGGCCAACAACAGGCTTGACAACAATACATTGATTTACTGACACAAAACCGTGTTGAATTCAGATGTGTGGTGCATTGCTCGTTCTTATACTGGGTAGCCCAGTGAGTGGGATAGAAAATTAAATATCTATAATTTTATTTAAATTGTGGTGAAAACCAGGACAATTTGGTAGTGAATGTTGAAAACATTTATTTGTTCGGACTCAGAACCGGGACAATCTCTTCAATCGAGTTAAACATGAAGCTACAGCTAGCGCACTTACGTTTGCAAGAAAGCAGTTATAAGTTATATTATATTAATATTGTTATATTGAGATAACACTGCAGTTAAACCCTTTTACATGGATTCTGGTGCTATAGGCTATCTAAACATAGAAAGTCCATTCAAAACACAATGATGACATGAGTTGTGGGAGTAAACGCTCCAAAAAAAAAATCAGGAGATTGTGAAAACATTCCTGACATTTGAGCGGCCCGATTTAATGGCCCTCTTAAAGCAGCCAGTTTTCCATCAGCTATTTCATGTAATTCATCAATTAATCTGCTTCCAAGTTGCATTCAGGAAATAAAATCTGATGTGCTTGTCTTGAAAGCGTTCCAGTGGGTAGTATAAACAGAAAGTTTGTGGTGATGAATCAGACCAGTTTAAAAATCATTAGCTTATCTTGAAAACATGATGTAAGCAAGATGAAGGAGGAGAGAGAGCAAGAGCAAAGGCGGAGACATGACCGAAAATAAACAGTTGACAAAATTATAAAGCCCGAGGGAATGGGAACAGACCAGAATATTCATGTCAAATCCTTTAACAAGTTATGAAAATCTGTAGCAAGCAATACTCTCTCCTCCTTCAAAAACCACTGTGGGAAGTGCCCAACGGCAAGACACTGTTGGTTTGGTAAATCCCGGGTTTGAATGTCCTGCTCAGAAAGGGGCAGGCAGAGAGTGAGGGGAAATGGGAGGCTAAATGGGTTGCCCACTGGGAGCCTTGGAGCCAAAAATAGAGACTGACCTCAGATATTGTTTGTACATTAACTCCATACTTCCAGCCAAGTAGCCAGAAATGAAAGGAAGAGGCCAAATGGCATAAACAAAGATTACAGTCCGAGTTCAAGACAGGAAACAGTCATAGTATGACATATGATCAGTTTCACCAATTGCTTCAAATGTTGGAGTAGTTTGAGGCAGATTATCATATAAAGATTATCACACACAAATAAAACTTGGTTACAAGGTTAAATTCTATTTTAATTATGCAGAACAGAGTTTCCCTTCTAGGGGTCTTTTTCAAAGATGTTGTCCTCACCAGAAAAATAACAGCATTGGTCATGTAAACATCTATAGGTCAAAATAACCTGGGTTTACATTTGTTTGACAAGGACCTCTTGTGCCAAAGGTGGAAGTAGCATGATGGTTGTTATAGTGCTGCAAAGCCCCATAAGGAGGAGACTGGAGCACATGGGTGGGTGTACAAAGTGCGTGATCCAAACTTTTAACCAAGTAGACTCAATCTGCAAATGAAGATTGTGTGACAAAATCAAAGGCTCCAGAATTCCTGATGAATAGACTTTCAGTCGTGATTGTTTTGTCAGCAATTAGTGTTTTTGCCTAAAACTTACCTAACTTTACCTTACCTTACCAAGCCTAATCTAACATAACCTAGCCTAGCCTTACCTCTCTCTTTATTTTTTGCCAAAGTAAGTTAAATGAATTGTCTCAAGCCCACCACCAACCTCCTTTAACCGCAAGTCATTGAGCAATAAGAATTTTTTTTTTTGGATTAATCTAAAGATTCTGTTTTACATTGGAAATAGAAACTCTACAGTAGAGCTATAGAAGTACATAAAAATATCCTTTAGTTAATGGTAAAGATCTTTACATTAAATGTTTCCTTTGTTTAACTCTGCCGATGCACTCATGACGCTGACTTTTTCTGAAAAATAATGAGCAACTTTTGATAGAAAATATTTCAAGTCAATATCTAGATTCAGATACATCCCCTCTAAACAAGTCCTGATGTAACTGTGAGTTTCCAGCCTTATTGATTTACAAATTACTTAGCTGTTAAGATAGCGTTAACTAATATTAGCTCGCTAACTACTATTAGCCTCAACTTACTGTTCTTTGTGCAACTTCAAATGTTGAAAGAAGTTGGAAGTTGTTACATCTCCGTCTGTAATTTTCAATCCGCACATTTTGCATACAAAACTAGCTAGCTAACTTTGATGTCATTAGCTAGTTAGCTCATGTTTTGCTAACATTAGCTACCAGATGTAACTAGCTAGCTAATGTTGATATAGCTTGGCTAGCTAGTTAGCTAGCCCCCTTTAGTTGTAGCAAAGCAGCAATGAAAAATGAAATCGCCAAAAACTGCAGTTCCTCAAATGGCCACTTGAGGCCCTTAAAAGCAAGTTAATCCCAATAGGCCACCATATTAAAATGTACAACTTTGCAGCAGAAATAAACGTGTTTACAGTCTGGTACAAAAACGGTTTGGTCTCTATAGACAATTTCCACGTTCATGACAACTGTATGGAGAGTTAATTTTTATTAACCAACTCATCTGTTTAAATTATATTAGGGCTTAAAGTTATGCACAATTAAGGGCTTCATCAAGGCTCCACCTCTTTGCCCATTTTTGGTTTTGCTGAGAGTTAGCAAAGTCAGGTACTGCCAAGTCGGTGAAGGCTGGAGCCCCCACACTGTGGAGCTTCACATTGGCTTTTCAGTAACCTGTGGGTGATGTAATGGAGACTACGTCCATGTTTTATACCTGCCATCACTCCTCTGTCACTGTCAGACTTTTCAGTTCGATCCAGACCAGAATTACAGGTGTAAAACCTCCCTGACCATGATCTAGACAAAAAAAACAAAAAAAAAAAAAGAACCATCATTCAGTTTTGTTTCCAGTGTGAAAACATTTTCTGGATGGTTTGGACTTTCAGATCAATTACAGGAAAATAAAACAGGATATGACCAAAAACAAAATGAGCCACAGGAGCACATGGGGACAGGAGGAGACCAGATGTGCAACTGACATCTGGTCTGAAGACTTTATAATGAGTCAACTGGAAAAAAAACTCACAAAAATGCAGACACTTTTCAGTTGTTCTTTGACTTTGATACTGCTGGTAATTGTGCCATAATAATTATGTTGATTGATCTCTCTCCATAGACAGCCACTTAAGTCAGGCTACCTGTCAAACTGTACACACGCTGACATCAGACAGACTATTCAATGTCAAATATAGGGACACGCAGCTCACGTAGGTGATAACGACAGGACATACATATGATGTGTAAAGTTCTTTAGTCCGATGGGATAACTGCAATGTGAAACCAAAACTAACTGAACTAGATGCAAACAGTGTCTCAAAAAAGCGAACCTTGGTTTGGACTTTGGTCTGGACTTCCGACTTCTGCAGCTTCGGGTGTGTCACTGTGACTTATTCCTTCCACTTCTTAAAAATGTTATTATCATAAAAAAAATGTTCCTTTGCAGATTTGAATCATCAAGCATTAATGTTCTTGATTTTTATCGTCAAGAAGCAGCGTTGGCCTTTCACAGCGACATTTAGCTGCCACTCATAACATTTATTGTGTCGGGGAGCCGAACATTTAGCATCTTGTCTTGTGCTGAAAGCTTTGCTGAAAGCTGACATGTTCATTTGTTTTATGTCTGAATAAACAAGTTGATAATCTTCTTGTCTCAATGTTTTTCGGTCTTATTTTTACTGTCTGACTCTGTCTCCCTTCAACACTCCACTGCTATCTTCTCCCTTTCCTCTCCCTCCCTGTCTCTGTCAACTGTCTCCATTCCTTTAATATTACAATTCATTCTCTCCTCTTTCTTGTCATCATTTTCTTTTATATATTTCACATTTTGTTTGACTTCCTAATGTCTTCGATCTTCTTACAGCCATCCTCTCTGTTTCTCTTGCTGTCTCTGGGTTTGAGGTCTTGACTTTATCCCAGACAGGACCCTCACTTCCTGCCGCCTCCCACAGATAACAGAATGAGGCATTAGCACACACACAACACGACACACACAACACACACACACACACACGAAATCACACACAGCTGGTTTATGTCCTCCACACTGCTGTTGTTGATGAAGTGTTTTCCCATCGTGGTCACCAGAACAAGAACACCACATGTTTTTATTTGGTTGCTTGTGGTGGAGATAAGCTGACCATGATTTCATCTGTCCCAGCCTGCTACATATTTAGCGTGTTAGCAGTTACTGTACCATGTTTTTAAATTGTGTGTACTTGAGTTGAGTAAGTACACTGACTGAATATTCTGAATACATGCTGGAACCCTCGGACTGCAGGCAAGGTCCATTATTTCTTCTAGCTGTATGGGTTTTTGGGTCTTTTTGTTGGTCAAATACAGGTGCTCTGTGGATACTTCAGGTATTTTGTATTTATTCTTCAGGTGAAGGGCTCATTACATGGGTGAAACTGTCTCAGTATAAAAAAAATCCTTCAAAAACACTATAAGGTTTCTATAAACTTAAAATGCCTTTAATTTACATGGTCAAAAAAAGAGCTAAAAATGACCAACACGGGTCTTCATCAGAGTCAGTCCAGGGTAACTTGCACACCTGTGCTGTGTTACAGTAATGAGTTGAGTGGGAGGGTGATTCCCTGTCAAGGTGCAAACCCACTGGTCAAACACCAAGTGATACATCATCAAAATAAAAGGGCACAAAAGGAAAGGAGACAAAATAGAAACTAAGGAAGATAAATAAATAAAATAAAAACTATGCTAATGCTTGTGACACCATGCAAAGCTAGTTAGCTCACTAACTAAAAGCAAAGCGTTAAGCAAGTAATCAGCTGAAACTAGTAGACTGTCTGATAAAGATGGCTGCTAACAGCTGACATGGCTGCCAGCAGCACAATAGGACTTGTATGCCCTGAGCCCGGTGGTCAGAAGAAAAGGAGGACAACTGTGTTGCAATTTCCATGTTTATGTTAATTAATGACTTTGATAGAGAGCGGCTAACATGGTGATCAGAAGGTTTAAGATAAGATAAACACTATTGATCCCACACTTGGGAAATTAACATGTTACAGCGGCTCAACAAGAACAGCTAGAAAAAAGGGCGAGTGACAAAAAAAAAATAATAAAAAGATAAAATAAAATAAAATATATAAAAGAATTAAGAAATATAAAATATAAAGTATTAAATTTACCAAAGCTATACACTTAGGACTATATACACAATATACACCTGTCACTTCTACAGATATATGGTGATGTTTGGATATATGGACAAATATATGGGTAAATATGGATAACTGTGCAGGATAATTGCTCACAAATTGTAGTACACACGGTGTGTCGTATTATAATAATGGGGAAAAAATAATATAAGTAATGTTGCCTTGTAAAGGCAGCTTGTAGAGACAGGCAAATTGGATTGCACAGAATACTAGCAGCAAAAATTGACATATCACATTGATCAAAATATATATTGTACAGAAAATGTAAAAATATGACATGGTAATTGCACATTAAAGGAGGAAGAAGGATGAATAGTATGTATAAAAGAGTATATGAGTATATGTTATCCCATGTTAAGGCAATGTGTATAAATATTAGCAATTTTGTGGCAGAGATGGCTTTGCTAAGATGTGTGTTGCTGAAAATGAGATAACATTAAGCAAGTCTTTCTTTCTTCAACATTGTCTTTATGGTCAAAATTCTCTAATAACACTGGTAAACTGTAAAAGAAAACACAATCAGCCCAAGCTGACCAATCAGAATTCACAAATTCAGTATCTTTGTGACAACCCCTTCAGCTCATATCGCTAGAAATACATATAAATCTGTCTATTCCTGTATGCAGACAAATAAATTCTATTTGGGGCTGCAGCCTATCACAGCTGACATTGAGAGAGAGGCGGGGTACACCCTGGACAAGTCGCCAGTAACATCCAACCAGTGTTTTTAGGATGCCAACAAGATCAAAGAAACAGTCTGTTCATGGCCAGAATCAACACACTCAGACTAAACAAGTCAGAGGAGTTGGCATCAGGGAAACTGACCATTTCTTTCTTGTTTGTATTCTTCATTGTTGGAAAATGTTCCTGTTTAGGACACAAAATGTAAGCTGCCAAGCGAGCTCACAAGAACACTGAATGGACAGGAACAGACGCTAATGAACACCCGATGTATTATCAGTTTCTCTCTGCAGTTCCACGTCGATCTGAACGATGTGTTTGTGTGCCAACAGCTGCTACTAAAAGGCTTTAAATTTAACACTAAATGCTATGGAGGCAATTTAAAGCAGCAATGTGAGAACAGGGGGCAAAGACATTGGAATATAGAGTAGAGTGGGGGAAAAAAAATCACATGTGGGTCCTCTGTTATGACACATACAGAAAGTTCATTTAGCTGGAAAAATGAACGACTTCCATATGCTACTGATTTATCAACTGGCATGAGCGTGTGTGTGTGTCTGTGTGTGTGTGTGTGTGTGTGTGTGTGAGTGTGTCCATGGACCCCAGGTATTTGGAAATACTGCCCTAAATACTAAATCTGCTCATATTTCCTATACAAGCAAAACAATCTGCCAACTCAAACTCATATGAAAGAACATTAAGTGCTTAGACTTGAAATGCAAACGTGATCTGGTCACAAATAAACATTTTTACAAACTAAATTTGGTCATTTCGGTAACATTTTCTTACTTTCCCAAAAAGGAAAAGTTTGATGAGTCGTTGCATAGAGAGCTGCAGTCCTGAGCTCACCTCTGGGCTATTTGTTGTTTTACCAGCTTCAGTAACTCAGTGCTCTCTCATTGAACATTTCTTTCATTCATTGAACGTTTCTTTCATAACTTCTTCTGACTGTGAAGAAACTCAAGGACCCAGCTCACTTCTGATCAGTGATTTGTGTTTTTTGCTGCATTATATTTGTGTATATATGTGATGCCTGAGTTGTTTGTCTATATGAATTGAATCTGAACTGAAATGTCACTTATTAATGCATATCACATGAAAATATTTACATAAATGCACATATTCATTCATTATTCATTTACAAAAAGTGGGAATAAATAGATTGCAAAAAGCATAAAGTGAATATTGAAATCTATAGAAATATAAATCTTTAAATCTTTACATCTAATTATAATTAATTTATTCCAACCTATGTAACCTCTGTATGGATGATGAATGTCTGAACTGAAATGTCACTATACAGTTTCGGATCCTGCAAGACCTTTTAAGAATTGTTTATGGTGTATGAGAACTTTCATTTTCCGGAAAGGAAAAAAAAAAGAATTCTAAAGCTAGTAGCTAGAAGTACATGAGCATTCACTGGTAATAAAAAAAAAAACAACTATCTGATCAGAGCTGGTCCTGACCTCCATGGGGCCCTCCTAACTGACCAGGGAGCCACATCAACCATGTGCCACACAGTCACACCTGACATCCCAGTGCTCCCACTACAGTCCCTCCTCCTTTCAAACAGTTTGCTCTGTCTGTCGGTCAAGAGTAAGAAGTAGTATTGAATAGAATATTTGTGCAGCATCTTAAGCTAAGTGAATATTGACATTAAAATAAATAAAAAGTTTTAGAATATACAGCATAAAATGTAGAAAATACTAAAACATAACACTGAGCTTTGGGTCTGATGCCTGGAAATTAATCAGTTAATTGATTTTAAATTCAATGTTTAATCAATCATCATTGACTTTCAATCCATAAATTTCCATCTTGCATAAGTTCAGAGTTGTGATCAGTGGTGGACTGAAACTAAGCACATTTATATCAAGTACTGTACTTGTTTTATACTTTACTTGAGTTCCATTTTATCCAACTTTATGCTTCTAAACGACATCCCAGAGGCAAATACTGTACTTTTTAATCCACAAAGCTGAAAAAAGGTTGTTTTCTGACTTATTAGAGATACATGGTTCTCACAGGACAGTGATGCTACAGACATTTGATGGTCTTATAGACCATGATGCATTGCTGTAGATTAAACTTAATCAAGGGGGTGGCACTATACAAATCATTAGCGGTGATGCCCAGCTCACAGGAGAAGTCGGATGTAGCCAGTTACTGTAATTATGCAGCAAAACAGAGAAGCCAAGTGCAGCTACGTAGGGATGTGGGTGTGGGTGTGGGGGTGTGTGGAGAGTGCGGGGACTATTGGCATATTCATGATCCTTGAATACTAAATGAAGGCAAGGTGTAGAGCTATATGTAAGCCATTTTATCAAATAGTATGTTTTCAAAGTTTTCTTCTCATGGCGGAGATGTTTGAGTGTGCAATTTAATCACCTTCTTGACAAGCATTGCAATATTTATCCAAAAACATGCTGATATCAAATGTTTAAAATAATGCATGAAAGTAGGTGTGTTTCTCCCTCCAATAACAAATGTGAGATTTTCATTTGTGCACGTATCACTACCCGGAATATGCTGATAACATGACCTGTATCAAATTCTGAACATTGCGATATTCTGAACATTAGTGGAAAACTAGTGAGCATGTAAACGTAGCCACTGATGCACATCATTTAAGGCAGTGGTCTTCAACTGTGGGTCTGTGACCCCTAGGGCATTATTGTGGACCAAACAGTCAAAGCACAAAGAACACAGGTTTAAAGTTAAAAAAAGATTGGTTTACTTTCCCAAAATATAGATTCCACAAAGCAAACAGCTGAAGATAATGATTGTGACCCCTGTACAGAATGGGTTTATTAAATAGCAATCTGTGCTGGAAATGCCAAAATGAGACAGGCACATTTCTGCGTCGCATAGGGGACTGCAAAACAGTCCAGCCTTTGTGGGTAAAGGTCCTAGAGTATTTGAGTAACTGGGCAGGGATGACATTTTATCATATCAACCCTCGCGGACCCTGAGGTCCTCTGGCGCCGGCCTTTTAACCATACCACGAGTTAGAACAAAAACCCACGGTGAGGCTGCATTCAGCCATTATGGCCCTCAGCTGTGGAACAGCCTCCCAGAGAACCTCAGGGCCGCAGAGACTGTTGATATTTTTAAAAGGAAGCTCAAGACTCACCTTTTTAATTTGGCTTTTAACTGATTTCTTATTTCGCTTATTTTACTATTCTTATGCCTTTAATCATTTTTATTTTATTTATTCTTATTGATTTTATTTTAAGTTTTGTGCATTTTTTACTTTTAAATTTTCTAAATCCTCAATTTTATTTATTTTTTGACATTATATCATTATTGCCTGTTTTTTATTCCCTGTCTTAATCTTTTAGTTAGTTTTTAGCTCCAGCGTTTCCTCATGGCGGCCCTCCACACTGGGAGTTGTGTCTGGTCTGCATGCCCGCGGGGACACCGTCCTGGAGATCCCTCAGACCCGGGTGACTGGAGAGTGCTCTGCAGTGGTGTGGAGTCTGCTCTGGTCTGTCCGGGCTGAGGGGGCGGTCTCTGTGGCGGTGCTCCCTGTGGCTGCGGACTATGGTGCCTCTCAGTGTGGATGGCCACCCATAGGTGGCTTCTCCTCACCTGGATCCTCAGTGCCATGCCATGTTACCAGTCTATATACTGCATGTGTGAGTGTGGGCGTGTGTGCAGGTGTGTGTGAGTGTGTCTGTGTGTGTGGGTGTGGGTGTGTGTGTGCGTGTGTGGGGTGGGGGGGGTGGGGGGGGTTCGATATGTGGGGATGGGAGGGACGGGATTTCACTTTTTATTGTTGTATGTTTTCTCATTTCATTTTTCTTTCTGTTTTTTCTTGTAAAGCACTTTGGGTTGCATTTTAAGATGTATGAAAAGTGCTATATAAATAAAGTTTGATTTGATTTGATTTGATTTGATTTGATTTGATTTGACATTACCACTATCACCTTGGCTATGTCTACTAGGTGACAAGTCACAGATACCCCAGATTTCAAATGAAAGGTTTTTGGTTGTCATGGTTGGCATCATAACTGCCGCCAGGACAATCCTTGAACATTGGAAAACCCCTAAGTTGATAGATTTAAAAGAAGAGGCAAATCAAATGACAAAAACAGTGTCATATGAGCACATGCTCAATAAGATGGTAGAAATAAACCCAAAGCGCCTACCTGGAACCCCTCCCCCGATGATGCAAGAGCTCTTGGTCTGGTCCGTAGGATGACCTATGCTCTGCCCTCAGGCCCATCTTTTGCCACTCACCAATCAGGGAGTACCATGCAGCAGTCAGGTAGCTCAAAGAAAAGAGAAATGAATTAATACAAACAAACAGCAAAGTGACAAAATAATGTAAACTAAATGTGTGTGCTTCATCTAGTAAACAGTGTGTCATCAAAGTGCTAATGAACAAATCAGTTAAAGCAAGGAGTCTCCAAATTTTTGTTTTATCGTTTTTTTTTGTTTGTTTTTTTTTTTTTTTTTTTTTGTATTTTTTGTTTTGTTTTAAGTTTAAATTTGGTCTGAAATTAAATGCACTATGACCATGTCCTGATTGTCATGTAGATGTGATCAGGGTGGGACTCTTCTCAAACGTGTGACATTTGGGGCACATTGTATGATTTAATCCAAAGGTATAGGAATGTTGTCTTTCATGGCGTCAAAACTTGACACCATGCCATGGCCAAACTGTTTAACGTGGACAAACATTTTAAAAACTGATTTTGAAGTCAGTCGGATTATATCGGTGGGAGGAGTTTATTAAAATATGACGCATGTAAAATGTCAAAATTGACCACAAAATTCAAAATGGCCGACTTCCCGTTGGGTTTATGGGTCCAAGAGACTTTTTTATGCATCTCGTCATGATACATGTGCGTACTGATTGTCATTCATGTTGCTGAGACGTGCCACTACGGCTGCGCTTTAAAGGGCGTGACCAAGAATTTGGCCACACCCATCAACAAAACTCATGTCATATGTTCAGGCCAAGACAACTCTTGAACATGTGAAGTTTTAGGCAGATTTGACCAGCTGAACGGAAGTTAATGCGACTTCCTGTATTTTGGCGAAACATCAACCTTCACCGTACCATCATGGCAACGCCGTTTGACAATATGTCAAGATCTTAACAATACAGCATTACCAAGGCCTTCAAAGCCTTTCAGACCAGATGTGAGTTGTATATGGTCAACCAGCTTGGAAGAGCATGTCAAAATCTAACACGGCATTTCCTATTGCCAGTAGGTGACGTGCTGACTATTGCAGAATATTGTCATGCAGATGTGTTCCCGGCAACACTAATGTGGTACATGTGAAGTTTGAGGCAGATTGGATCATTTATACTGAGGTTATAGCAATTTCATGTTTCATGGCGAGACATCAAAATTCCACGCCACGCCACTGCCACGCCCCCCCAAGAAATCCGTTGCGGCGAGGTCGGGCACCCCTCAGACGCCAGCGGGCACAGGAGGTGCCGGCTGAGCCCGCGACCGCCGTGGCGAGGTTGCTGTGTTGTGTTGTGTTGTGTTGTGTTGTGTTGTGTTGTGTTGACTTACCTCCCTTCTTGATAGTCAAAAAAACAGGAGCTTCACATGTTGCTGTATATCCAAACATTGTTGCCTTATATTTAATTTTAAATTATTTATTTCACTGATAACATCTGATTTAATGAAACATTAAATCATTTAATACTTTTCCATCTACTTTACATATATCTGTAGTTATATGTAAACTAACATTTGTCACAATCAAAAACATAAATAGAACATAATAGCAGTTTGTATATAATCATTACATGATAACCTGTAAATCTGCATATTTTTCTCTTTCAAAAGGCACCTTGCTTGTTGTAAGTCACACAATGTACATTGCCTGTATTTCAATACAATAAGTTTCATAATGTCTGTTTGTCTTCAATCTTTTGTTTGCCTGCTTACCCGACTCACTTGACACAGGTGAGTATTCACCTAACAAAAATGGCAGAACTGAAACAAGCAACATCCTCATATATACATATACTGTATCTTCTTTAATGAAACTAGAAGTGTCATTATGAGGACAATGACATGTGACTTTTAAAAACTGCTTTATTTGTGAGAAAGGTTCATCAATAAATGCATCAACAAGACAGAAATAATGGTCATACACCAATGATACAAAGCAGTTCCACTGATGTATGTAATGAAACAAATGCATTTTGTACGTTTGACAGAACTTGGCAAACTTGGCTTCTGGGTTAGTTACCATGGTAATTGATGCCCATGTGAAAATTTTACATAACTGAAATAAAATATTGAATGAAACAAAAACTGATACATTACAAACCTTATTCTATTGAAATGTCTAAATAAACATTTGATTAATTTACAAGCTGTACAGTGTCATGCCTAAAGAGATTAATATGCAGATATACAGATTATCATGTAATGTTTATATTAGGTCATCCTCGATAATTATGACTGGTAACATTTGTTACAATTACAAGAGTTACAGACAGAATGTTAACTATTTAAAAGAAATTACACATACAGTAGCTGAGGTTATTTTCTGCATTGTGAACACCAAATGAGCAACAACTGATGACCTTTGCTAAATAAAGGACAACAGAGTGTTTGATCATTTTGTCAGTTTGTGCATTTTCTTTTTGTCCATGAAGCACTTAAATTAATAGTTCACCCAGAAATGAAAATTCAGTCAGTATCTACTCACCCTCATGCTGATTTAGGATCAGCTTTATTTTCTTAGTTCACAAAACACTGTTGGAGTTTCACAGGAAAACAGTGTTGCAGAATCTCCCAAACAATTTAAGTGAATGGTGACCAGTTTTCAAACATAAAAACAATTGAGAAAAAAAAACAACAAAATGCCTCCATGCTGCATGTCTGGTATCATCCAAGTCTTCTAAAGCTCCAACATGCTGTTTGCACACCGTCACACCACACACACAGTTCAGACAGTGTGCATGTGCATATGAACGTGGCTCCAAGCTGAGGATCTGGAGGCATTTAATGTCTTTATTCTGTCTTTTTTTTTTACATTTGAAAACTGGTCACCATTCACTTCTGTTGTTTGGGAGATTCTGCAACACTGTTTTCCAGTGAAACTCCAGCAGTGTTTTGTGGACTGAAAAACTAAACCCGACATTCAATCAGCATGAGGGTGAGTAAATAATGACATGACATGTATATAATAATACACAGAAAACATAGGGGTTTGAAAATAATGCTGACCACAATAATAGTAATTATTTTCAGAAATCGGCCTACCTGCAACAACTGTTGAAAAAGAGAAGAGCCCAAAAGATTCAGAAGTGACAAACCGAGCCGGACGACAGTCTGCAGCACAGATCAACTGAAAGAATAGAAAATGAAGGTCAGTAAACCAGCATAAGATAAGAAAACATTTCTAACATGTCTTGTGGGAAAAACTGTTGAATGAGGCCAAACCAACAGCAAACAAATAATCACAGCAAATAATCAGGGTGACAATGCAGCACAAGTCTGCTCAGTATAAATTAGTGTATTGAGAGGACAATTAAAAACCTCATTTAACCAGAGAGAAAGTCATTATCAGGAAAAAATGTTCCCTGAAACTCATAAGAGTTCAACAGAAAAAAACTCTTTTCATTGCTTCAGCAATAAACAGCAAAAAATAACCGTTCATTTCAATGTGTCAAAATTTGGCCCGAGTAAACACTCTTCACGGAAACAAATTAATTTAGGATCTGTGGGAAAGTTTTAGTGGTTCAGTTTAGTTTTTACCCCAAAGAGTAAATCACCACCCCGACAAAATTAGAGATCTCTAGCCAGGTTTCAGTTGTTTGATTCAGTTTTCACACAGAGTAAAACGGCAAAATCTAAAATGTCTCAAATAAATTAATAATGTATCTCTCAAAGCAAAATGTCAGACATTGTCACAATCAACTCCAGGTGCCAGTTTGACTTTGAGTTTTCATATTTTAGCTGATTAGAGTCGGTCTTAACAGTCTGTAAACCAGGGACACTCAACTTGTTTTGCCTGAGGGCCACTTTTGCAAAATGACAGGAGGCCAGAGGCCAGTTAATAAACAAGCATTGTTAATAACATTTATCAGATAAAATGAATAATCAAAAAGCTCATAAACCAGCCGCAATCTACACACCCTTCTTGAACTGTTTCAATTCAAAGTGACTTGCACAGTTTTATCTTACAATAGTCATATGTATCCTGCTCTGAGTTGTAAGATGGAGGATCAGAGCTGCTCCAGGACTTCCAACAGGCAGGTTTAACTTGTGCTCACTGCTGGTTGTGAGGAACATCGACTGTTTGGAATATCTAAATCAGGGGAGGACAAACTTTTTCCTGTCAAGAGCCAAAACTGCAACTTAAAAGGATATTCCACCATGATATAATCCACTCAATATGTACTCACCCTATGCTGATGTGAGGATGGGTGAAGATCTTCAGTTCACAAAACAATCCTGGAGTTTCAACAGAAAACAGGGTTGCAGCCAAATCCAGTACAATGGCAGTGAATCGAGACCACGGATAAAATGTTAAAAAAAAGAACACAAAACAAACACAAAATGTCTCCATCCTGCTCGTGTGGTCGAAATGTCAACTGTAGCCTCCCAGATAGCATGTAAACATGGTGTCAATGTATCGCGAGACTTCGTATATCTCTTAATGGATGGTGTGAAATATCGTGAGATCGACGGCATGTTTACATCCTAGCGGCTACATGCTACAGTTGACATTTCGGCTAAAAACATGGCGTAAATGGCGAGCAGGATGGAGACTTTTTTTTTTTACATTTGGTCTCCATTCACTGCCATTAGCTGCAACCCTGTTTTCTGCTGAAACTTCAGGACTGTTTTGTGAACTGAAGGTCTTCACATCGGCATAGAGGTGAGTACATATTGAGTGGATTATCATCTAGGAGTGGAATATCGCTTTAATGTTGAGCAATGAGCTAAAAGCACACACATGTTTTGTATAGTTAAGATGCAAAATGATACTAAGATCCCAAATTCCCTCAACTTCCTGTGCAAGGAGTTGCTTTACCCGTCAGTTCAGATTATGAAAAAACGAAAAAAATTAGGGATCCTATTTAAAGGGTCAGAAAATTCAGTCAGTATCTACTCACCCTCATGCCAATTGAGCGTCAGCTTTGTTTTGTTAGTCCACAAAACACTGCTGGAGTTTCACAGGAAAACAGTGTTGCAGCATCTCCCAAACAATGCAAGTGAACAGTGACCAGTTTTCAAACATAAAAAAAAAAAAATTAAATAAAATGCCTCCATGCTGCATGTCTGGTGTCATCAAGTCTCCTAAAGTCCCAACATGCTGTTTGCACACCGTCACACCACACACACACGGTTCAGACAGTGTGTGTGTGCACGTGAACGTGGCTCCAAGCTGAGGATCTACAGTGAAGATTCAGGCTAAAAACAAGCTGTAAATAACTTTTGTTTTTTTTAGGTAAATTGGCATGTTGGAGCTTTAGGAGACTTGGATTACAACAGATGAGCAGTATTTCAACAGCATTTTATGTGTTTATTCTTTTGTTCTTTTTTACATTTGAAAACTGGTCACCATTCACTTCTGTTGTTTGAGAGATTCTGCAACACTGTTTTCCTTTGAAACTCCAGCAGTGTTTTGTGGACTGAAGAACTAAACTCGATATTCAGTCAGCATGAGAGTGAGTAGATAAACTGAATTAATGCCATGGATAATCAGAGGTGTGCTCTTTTCTATGTTATAATAAGCTCTGGATTTTGATTAAATACCTGCATGGATTTGATGTTTTTGGTCTTGTTGCATCTGAGTGTTGTGATCATCTCAAAACTAAGCCTGTTTAGACAAATAGACGTAAAATGCGTTGACATATTGTTGAGCAAAATGATGCTTCAGACCTGGATATTCATTGATACTGTCAATATTACTTTGAATTTGTTACTTTTCTTCTTCAGCTGTCTTTCTACTTACGGAAAAAGGGAACACTTAATGGAGGCTCCATTTTCTAAATCTGGCCTCATAAACGTCCCATTAACTCTTCATCTATCAAATACACTCACATTTAATGTCCACGTTAGAACAAACTGCTGGCTTTGAGGAAAAAAAGGGAGGAATTCCTCATTTATTCAGATGGGAATGTAGGAACACTTGTTCCAGTGGCACACAGGAAGGACGTATTTAACAGCGACATGGTGTGTGTGTGTGTGTGTGTGTGTTGGAGAAGCAAAACACAAGAGGAAAGTGGACCTAAAGTAGGTGAAAAGGATCCCTCCCTCATACACAAATTATTTATTTTTGTCTTGGTATTTATCAAGTAGCATCTCAGGATTTTTGTCTCGACACAGGCTTTATCTCAACATTTTTCCAGGAGTCCTGCTGCTTTTAAAGGTCAAAGGGCAAAAGGTCTCCAGTCAGGGTCAGCAGACAATTTTTTAAGTGTGTGTGTGTGTGTGTGTGTGTTTCTGTTTGTGTTTGTGTGTGTAAAAGGGTTAGAGTGGCAGTTCAGTGACCAAGGAAGAAATTCCAGATGCAGAGGAATTTGTCTTTACTGGGAATTTTGTGTGTGGAGAGGTCATGAGAACAGCACAACATACACACACACACTAAAAACACACTTCCCAACTTCCCTTTACATACTTCAACCGATTCCCAAGTCTTTCCAGGATAGCACAGGCTGTATTTTACAGCTTCATTCATATAGACTGAGTTGCACCAACAAACATTACTTTAATCTGAGTTAGAGTTTAGCAACTGTGTTGCACAATTAAAAGCTAACTGCTGTTTAGTAATCCAAGTTTATTGATGTTAACAGAAATTAAACAGAGCTTAATCAATACTGAGATCCTTGCTCAGCCAAATTAAATAGAGTGGTATTATAAAGGGTGACAAACTATTCAGATGCTCCGCATTCCTTAACAAAATGTTGCATTGTGTGCTAGCTAGCTAAAACATTTGTTAGCCTAGTTAGCCTGCTCATGATGGTTCAGCAGGGAATTATTTTGCTCATGTACTCAAGTGTAAGTTTAATGTTAATACTGGATCTAAGTTTAAATTGCATTTAAAGTTTTGGTACAACAGATTTAAATTAATCTAGGTTTACAGTATGAGATTTAAAGAGATGTTTAAATTGAAGGTGCAACCCAGTCTTTGTTTTGGATTTTAACTCAGACAACCAGTAAATTCTGGACCTACTGGATATTATCTGTCCTGTAACAGTCTAAACTGAAAACTGTGTCTCTTGGTACCAAGAAGCTGTGACTCGCCCAGAAATTCCTTCTTGATGGGAACAAAAAGGCCTCTGAGGCAACATCAGCTCCGAAGAACACTAAAACCTCCTGTCAAAAACAATAGAAATGAAATACTCTGCAGACTGTGAGCCATTAAAGGTGCTTTCACACCGTGAGCTTGAATTCTTTAAGCTGAGCTATAGTGGAAAAGTTTACTTTGTCACAATCACAGGCAAACTAGGGCTTGTAAATGACAGTCATGTGGATTCACAAGTATGCTGTGTGTTGGACAGAGTTTTGGCAGCCTGTCACCCTGCCAGATTATAGAGTTTTTGGTGATTAATTTGGGGGTTTAAAACAAATTAACTAAAGCTCATGTAACTTTGGCAAAGCATTATTGGACCCGGTGTTCACACCAGTTAAAGGAGCAGTGTGTAGGATTTAATGGAATCTAAAGGTGAGGACCCACGCCCTCTGTACATATGAACAGTTCATTCTAAGGTAACAAAAACACAATCCTCATTTTTAGGTGATTATACACTAATGAAAACATGGGTATGAATATTATATTCTATTTCTGCCATATTCTGCCAATAGATCCCTGTAAATCTTACGCATTGGACCAGATATCTGTGTCTATGGCTGCCATTATTTAAAGTATAAATCATTCTCCATATGTGTCGTTAAAAAAATCAATTTTAAGACCAGATTTCAAATTCAATTCAGGCCAAAATAAAAATGTCCCAATTGAAGCTAATGTTTAACTAAAAAGAAACCCCCAAAATTCAGCAAATTTGCTATTCTGGCACACAAAAAGTATCAGCTCTCTCTCTCTTTAGTTATTAGCACTCTCTCTTCACAGTGTACCCGTGGATGTACAGACAGGTTTCACTGTTCTGGAGGTGTAAGGAACATCTTTTTTCTATGATTTTTAAGGGGGAATATGGATGTTGGTTGACAGCAGTTGTGCAGAAGTGAAAGTAACTGTTTTAAAAATATATCTATCATATTATCTGCCATTTTAAAATGTAAATATGAAGTACAATTTTATAATCATGATGCCAACATTATAGTCTTGAGTTGACTGAAAATTATGTTTCAATTTAAAGTCAAAATGAAATGGGAAAATGCCTTTTTAACCCTCCATCTTTGGTGTTATTGTGCACCTTTTTCAAATAAACATATACCCCAAAAAACTACAAAAAATACATTTCTTTGTATTCTTATATTAAGGTCCATTCCTCTTTCTTAGGTTTGAACCAACTAATTTCAAGACACAGACAAGCCCACTTTTCAACATTCAACTCAAGAATTACACCCCACCTGCCTGTCCTGATTTACTCAGAAATACGTCCCGATATGGAAGCTAAATACCTCAAAATGCGGTTTCATCTGGAGTTTAAATTTCTATAAAAAATCAAACATACCGTTGACACTGCAGTCAAAAATATTTTGTAAGTTGGATTTTAAAACATAGAAATTGGATTTATTTTTTGGATAAATTTAGATTTCAACATATATTGTGCACAAATAGGAAAGAAAACTTAAATTTGATGAAGTGGTTGCATTTTATTATTGGGAGACATCATCTTCCATAAATATCTGAAGTTTGTCCTTGATTTGTGTTGTTAGTCTGCTTCCCTTCTGCTGTCAAATGTCAGCATTTGTCACAGTGTAAAGCCTCAAACGCTTGTGTTTGGGGGTCATTTCCTGTTTTGGTTCAGACCACTTTCTTAATAAGTCTGCAGCAGACAGGATGGAGACTCACACTTCATTTATTTGGTTCTAGCAAAGTTGAAATCTGGCATCTCTCTCACATGGATTAACGGCCTTGAACCAAATGAAAAAGAGTCTTTTGCGCTTCATTTAGTTGCAGAAATGACAAAGAAATCAAAGAGGAAACTGTAACAGGTAGAAACAACATTTTTTCAGTGAAATTGTTTTTCAGGTCTTTAATAATTTGGCGTATTAAATTCCTTTGAGAGACATTTGTCAGCCTCAAGAAAACTGAGACATGAGTTGTCTGAAGGTTAACAGCCAAGTTTGTGTTTGTTTACCGGTCTTTGACATGTTCATTTAGAGCAGCATCACTTCTGTGCTTGAGCCTGGGAAGAGGTCATGTTGACAATCATGAGCTTCATCCATAAAAAACTGAGAAGAGCTGAACTGCCGGGAAGCTCCATTCATCCTTTGTCTTTATCCAAATGCTTTGATCGCGACAGATCATGCCTTTTCACGACATGAACGGCTTGAATTCCCAAACTTAACAGTCACAAGTCAACCATGACGAGGCATATTCTTCAGCCCCCCATCAAAGAAGGACTTTTTATTTCCACTGAAGCTCTCACATTTGCCACGTGTCCGTCTGTCCATCCTGCAGAGATCAGAGCGTTGTGGACGACTTGACTTTAGAGGACAGGACCTGCCTGAACCTCCTCTTCAGCTCCTGCATGTTGGGAGACTTAGGTCTTGCCAGGTGGAGGCCTCCTCTTCTTTTCTCCCCGTTCCCTCCTCCCAACGCTCGGATCACCTGGAACACAGAGGACACAGTGACTCGCTGAAAATAAAACCAGACCTGTGACCAAATCCAGTGTGGAGAAGTCAAGTCCGAGTCACAGATTCATTTTTAAACCCAGTTAAATTATGTTTTAACTGTATATTAGGTTGTACCAAACATTAAAACTAGTTTTAAATTAAGAAAGATTAAAGAAACTTAAAACTCCAATATGAACTGCAATTCCGTATAAACTTTAGACCTATGCTTAAAGAGGTTTAACTTTTAAAATAGCTGCCTTTTTGAGACAGATTTGACCATCAAGTTTTTCTCAAAGAAGGAAAAATTAGAGCTTTTCTCCTGAGCCAACATGTGTAGGCTAAATAGGCTAACAAGCTAGCAAATAATGTAATATTTTGACAGCTTTTTAGCAAACGTTAGCTTGCAAACAATGCAACAATTTGTTAACTCTTTAGCTAGCTAACAAGGAATGTAGTGTTTTATTACTAGGTGCCAGCAGCACTTGAATTTATTTATTTTTATTTATTCAGTTTAAGTTTGAACAATATTCTACCATTTCAGTTTCACTCCACTATATTGTTATAGTTCTTTGTTTATATAATTTAATATTCTCATTAAATTATTCACAATAAGAAAAGGTATTTTATAGCTGCATTTAATGATTTTTGGCCACTTGGGGGCAGTAGATGAAGCTGTAACTACAACAGTGACATATTAAGTTGTTACAGCAAGGGTCTTAGCAAACATTTTTCATTCATTTTTAGTTCTTTACTGGCTACCTGTTGAATATAACTCCAATTTTATACTCTCCTTTTTAGGGAATCCAGTTTCCGTCAATTTAATGGAAAAAAAAGATCCCGTAAGTCATTCTAAACTTTGTAAAAAAATAATGTTTTAGTAATTAAGCCAGAAAGTTTCTCTTATTTTGAGAAAGTAAGTCACCTATTATTATTTCTCATCACTATGCCCTACAGGTAAATAGTCTTCCATACCTTGTAGCTCTGTTTTTGGTCTCCACCAACTCCATCAATCAGTCAGTTGGTTTCTCTTTATCTTGAGGTACTAAGTCTTCATTTTGAGAAAGTTTCTTTTTCTTTTGAAATGCTAAGTCAGAATTTTGAAGAGCATTTCTGATTATTTTGCAAACATTAATTTTGAGACATTACTTCAAAACTTCACGTCAAAGCTTATCATTATAAGAACTTATTAATTTTTTTTTTTCACATTAGCAGGAACTGGCTTCCATACCTTTAAGCTCCTTTTTGGACTCCACCAACTCCTCCAACATGTCAGAAAGTTTCACATTATTTTGAGATATTGAGTCATTATTTCAAAATAAGCGAGTCATTATTTCTTCAACATTTTTCATGATGATCCAATGACTTATAAAATCTTTTTTCATCCCCTTGGCAGAAATGGGCTTCCATACATTTTTGCTCTGTTTTTGGTCTCACCAGCTCCTGAGGGAAAAATCTGTGACTTTAGCTGCTAAATGATCCACTATGATGTTCACCAGCTAGTTTCTAACTTGTCTGCTGTTTTTTGGTGTATAGCTAAATTTAAAATGATAAATGATGAATTCATTATTAAAACCAATAATGAACTTACAATGAGCTAAAAATAAGCTAAAATGGTCAGTAGAGCTGATGGGAACTGCAGAGTCAGGTGATTATTATCTTGGGGTTTGTCTGGGGTTTGATGCTTCAGGATAAAATGGTTATAATAAGGTTTCCTCTCTTGAACACCAGAAAAGGAAACAAACAGTTTAAACAAATCCAACTGTAATGAGCCTCTGGGCAAAAACTCTTTATTACTCCCCCAGAAAAGCAAATATACAGAACAGACCAATGTGGGCTAGTACACCTCTCTCTGTGCAAAAAGGCAAACATGTGGTATTTTTGCATTTTTGATGGTGACTCTGAGCATCAGTGGGAAATTGTCTGTAATCAGAGTTCCCACAGGAAGTGAAAATCCCTGAAAGTTCGGCGGATTCAAAGTGCATAACGTTGTGATATCTCTCTATAAATTATCTCCTTGAGAAAAAAAAAAAGGTTCTGCAGACAGAAACAACTGGAAGCCATTCTTAAAGTTCACCTCCAGTCATGTTGTTAAGTATGTGTGCTAAAAGTGAAAAACTGATTTCCCACGGTGAGGGGGTATTTGATTTTCCCTAACCAATCACTAGAGTCCAAGGTGACGCAACACACACCACCATTATAAATGCCAATCAATATCTGCGACCTTCCCTCCCTAGCTGCCAAGCAATAAGCACACTATTTGCCATTTCAGGGAGACTTTAACATGGTTTTCCCACATAAAAAGTAACAAAAAGATTTTTTTAAAGGGGGTGGAAGCACACGTACACTTTCTCCCTCATTAAGAAATTCTGGACCTGGCCTTGCCCTTCAGTAGAGGAATGTGAAAACATCTCTCTAGTGACGGATTTTGCACCAGTTCAAGTCAGTATAGTTGAGGTCAGACATTTTCAACAAAAAAAAAAACAATATTTTGAGCAGAAAAGATCTTCAACAAACCAATAAATTAACAACATAAACAAAAAAGTCCCACCTCCTGACATAGATGTAGAAAGGCAGCGTGCACTCCCTCGTGGTTCTCTCTGGCCGAGGCCTCGAAGTAAACGCCTCCTGTGAGCAGAGGCAGTTTTCTTATCTCTCAGATAGCGCTCAGCATTCCTCATTCATTAGGCAGCAGGCAGGATATAGTTTAGAGGGAGCCAGAGATATACTGCGTGCGTGTGTGTGTGTAAGGATCTCTTTATTTCCTCCACACCGGTTTTAATTAGACGTGCATTCGAGCTCGAATCAGCATCTGCCTGCTGCATTTACAAACTGGCTACCGTGGGAAAAAATTCTGCCTGCTGTGTGTGCTGCATTCACAGGTCACTGATCAAGTTTGTGCACAAAAACAAAACATGGTGAACAGCAGTGATGCGATGGTGGGCTCTGAGTTCATCTGCACCTTTACTGGTCCCTATAGGCTACAATACCTTTTAAATTACATTGAGCAACATGGCTTACACCCAAAAATGGGCAATGGCAAGAGCAAAGTATCTTGACTGTTATTGTTGGTCACCAAGCCTGATGAAACCACATCCTCACAGTCCTGATGGCACAGTCTTCAAGTGTTATACTCAATAATAAATAATAACTAAAATATAGTTTTTTACTTGAACTATGAATGTTGCTTATATATAACTGTGACCAGACAGATTTTAAGTCAACGGCCTCCTCATAGCACTGATCTCTAGCATAGTTGTGTCATAAGATATAACGCATACAGTTGGATTTTGGCCAAGTGAGGCAAGTCCTGTGTGTATGTGTGATTCAGCATTTTAAATAAGATTAGAAAGGGTGGAGACAAAAAGAGGCATAACAAAATATGCAGAAAGAGGACCAGAAATCATCAAAAATAACACGGTGAACATAGAAGAAAAAGAGAGAGGAGGATGCCCCACCTAGTGAAGCTGCTAACGTCTCTCCCTCGTCTGCGGGCACTTGTCGGGCTCTGAGCAGGTCACTCTTGTTGCCAACCTGTAGCAGATTACCGATTACAGAATAGATTAGATTATGGGGATTAGGGTTAGTAGGTAGCTGTTATTGTCTGTTCTAAACAGGATGGAAAGACTTTGGCACTGCTAAACGCTGAAGTAACTCGATATTAAAAACTGTTGGATAAACTGGATTTTTTGTAGGTCTTTTGATGACCCAAACACACTGACCAGTATCACAGGTATATTTCCAGAAGGGTGTATGCGTCTGACGTGTTGGTACAGCGGCTGGATGGTGCGGTAGCTGTTGTGGTCTGTGATGGAGAAAACCAGCACGTAACCATCTGCCCAGTAGATCGACCTGGAAGTGCAGTTATTTCACAGTTATTACAGGATATCACTTTATTAGTTTAATTAATATTTAAGTAAAAAAAAAAAAGTCTGACCTGTTGATCTGCTCCTGGCAGTACAGGCCCTCAGCATCATCCTGAAAAAATACACAGACAGAAAATATCATAGTGTTTAAATTTAGGGGTGCGTCTCGTTAATTAGGCACCTACACCTCTCTATTCAAATCACCTGTGCATACCAAAGGATGCACAGGACCCCTTCATCCCTCTCCTCGACCCCTTCAACCCCCTCTTCAACCCTTCATCCCTTCCCTCAACCCCTTCTTCCCTGCCCTTGTCCTTCACTCCCCCACTCATTCATCCCTGCCCTTGACTCCTTCATCCCTTCCCTCAAACCCTTCATCCCTTTCCTCAACCCCTTCATCCCTCCCCTCAACCCTTTCATCCCTTTCCTCAACCCCTTCAACCCTCCTCTTCACCCCTTCATCCCTCCCTCAACCCCATCATCCCTCCACACATGGCCCTCCTCCCATTCTTCCCAAATACTCCTACCTACAAATTTAAGATCTCATTTAAGACAACCAAGTCTTTTTTTCAAGATCTCACTGTCATCTCAAGAGCTGAATATTTAAGACAAATTTAAGGTCAGCGCAGTGAGAAAAAAGGAGAACATTTTAAGGTCTTCAATTGGGCCCAAATTAGTCTCAGACTGAGACGAGACAAAGGCTGTTTCTCAGGAGCTGAATTTAAGAAGAATAGAAAAATGGTTAAAGTCTCCTATTGGTCTTAATTTGAGCTCATTTATGTCTAGGAGATACAACCTAGACAAAGATGAGATCTTATTTTGAAATTTTTGTGCCCTGCATACAAGATACTTTCACTTGAGTAACACTTTGAATTGAGGACTTTTACTCGTAAAGGAGGATCTGAGTACTCTTCTGCCTCTCCGGAGAAAGCAGAAAAACCCTCACATTTGAGAATGTTTGACATTTTTGCTCGTGTGACTCAACCAATAGTTACAGTGCTTATCAAGTGAATAAAATAGTTTGAAGGCTTCCTGAAACTGATTGAGCGTAGCCCTCACAAGTGCTAAATTCAGACAGGGCTCAGAGAAAAAACATTTCCTCATTCCTCAGAGTTAGAGCAGCAGCAGCTACAGACTGATAGTTGAGACTCAGCAGAAAACAGCTATCATTTGTCTAACTGGTTTAAAATAACCCATGATTACTGTCAGTGGCAGAGCAGGAAGTGGCGTGATGTTCGTGCATTCCCGGTGAGATCCCTGTCTGACCTCACATCCCGTACTATATATTAAAGGGATAGTTCAGATTATTTGAAGTGGGGTTGTATGAGTTGCTCACAGACAGTCAGTGTATTACCTACAGTAGATGGTGGTCAACTCACCCTCATACCGAGAGGAGTACTAGCATGGAAGCTAAGTAATGTACTGCTGTGGGGTCAGCAACAAAAAGTATTTTGGCTACTGAGAGGGACAGTTCGAAAATACAAAATAAAAATACACATTTAATCAGAAATACATATTTTTCCTCTTACCCATTGTGCTGTTTATTCATCGAGATAGTTTTGGTGTGAGTTGCAGAGTTTTGGAGATATCCCTTTAAAAAAAGGCCCACCTGAAAAAATTGTCTAAGTGGATGTTATATTCAGAATATTTCCACTACTTTTACTTTGCTGTCAGACAGCTGTTCTAATGGGAAACCGTCATTACATCGCTCTCTCCAAACCAACCAAACTCCATTAGCAAAATCAGTAATTTGAGACAGAGATTTGCTGATCTAATTGTTGCCCGATCTATTAGTTTGTTTGTGTTATTGTGTGACTTTGGTGTTTTAAAAGGTTAGTTTGGATTCAATAAAGTGCACAATTACACAAACAAACTAACAGACTGTGGCAGTAGTAGACCAGCAACTCCCTTGTTCTGCAAACTAAAATTACTGCTTTTGTCTATAGAGTTTGGTTGGCTTGGAAAAAGCAATATTTGTCTTATATAACAGCAGTTATATAAGGTAAAGAGGTGAAAATTAATAAATATAAATACAGCACAAACTGATCCTGCTCTTAATATCAGTTTGTTTTCCTGACCTCATCCAAGTACTTTCAGTTGACAAAACTTGAAAAAATGTCTTTGTCCTTTACTGATGGAGGTGCCATATCAGCAAAACATACATTTGGTTTCCCCAGACTGTCCACTTGAATGCATCATCCAGAGCAGGTTAAAGTGAGTTAGCAGGTGATGATTTTACTGGGAAGGCACTCTGCCAAGACAAATGACTGTTTATGGACAAACACTGCTGGTTCCAACCCACCAGACCACCCTGGTGTCAGTTAACAAGCAATTAGACTCCAGGTTTTGCAGATTAACACTAATTTTGGCCGCATTATTACCAACCAAAACATATTTTCTGTAATCAAGGGTTGAAGAAGAGTTCATCTAAAACTCTAACCTGTTTTGAGTTTTAAAAATCTCTCCTTCTAACAATCTTCCAGAAGTTCAGTAATTCCTCGACCTCTCTGACTCCACGCACCAATTATTTCTGTCTAATCTCTGGAAGCACCACCACCACCATCCTGCCAGGAGGAACTTCCTCGCCCTCCGTTATCTTCCTCAGTCTAGAAAATGAGCGGCTCTGAGGCCTGGTTCTGTAAACAGACTGGCTGGTGTGGAGCAGGGTGAGCCGTGTGGCACGTTGCACTCATTATGCTCATCATGGTCCTAAGGTCACTTCCTCTCACTTCAAAACATTCCTGAAATTGCTTTGAGATAAAAAAAAATGGCAGTTTTTATAACGTCTGAGTTTTTGGGCTTTGATTCGTTCAACTGTCAGATAAAACTTTAAGTCACGACATTGAACAAAGACGCCACTTCTTGAATGTTTTAAGCCAGTTTATCAATTAAGCTAAAGATGCAAATGCAATATTTTAAATCCCATTGAAAATGCAGAACTTTTGCTTGGCTTATAATAGAGTCAAACAATCACTCATTTGTTGTGACAATGTTGTAGAATGACTATTGGTACTTTCACAAAATATTAACACAAAGATATTTGATAACAGACAACTGTTCCAACACGGTAGTTAACAATATGAGCCCTCACCTATCATACCTCTTCTACCTCTGTGATTACTTCCTTGTGCAGTTGTTAAATAACAACACACACTGGAGACACACTTTGTTAGGGTAGACACCTTTTGGCACAACATCAGCCACAGTGTTTGACTGCTAAACGATCTTTGAGCAGTACTCATTGCCAAAGCAATTCAGCAGTGCACACTCAGCATCAAACATGCTGCCAAAAATCAAACAACAAGAATTTTGTGTGAATTTTAACAGTCTGGAAACAGTTTGACAGAAAAGCTTGAAAGCCACAGCTAATGTCACTCTGTTTTATTCTAACTTTTCTGCTTCAAGTTGATGCCAACTGAACCTCAGTCAACTTTCTTCTTTCCTGTTTCCTGTAGATATGATATGTGCTAGGCTCGTCTATGTTGAAGAGAAAGCCAAATGTTGTCAAACCTTAAGTTAGCTAGTGTTTAAAAAAATTACTAGCAAGTGCTACATCTAAGAGCTAATTTTTGCAAAATGCTACCTTAGTAACCTCCTAATCTACATCGGTTGTTAGCTGCCTAGTTAGCATTACATCTAATCATTAATATTAGCAAAACACTACCTAACTAGCAAGCTCATCCACATCAGTTGTTAGTTAGCTAGCATTTTACTAACATTAGCTTACTTAAGATGTGAATATATGTAGCTTTCAGTGGTCCCCTAGCAACATCTTTTAACCATCTTCAAATGGAAACTGGTTTTCTAGTTAGCATTTTGCTGACATTAGCTAACTTATAGGATAACTTCGGTATTTTTCAACCTGGGCCCTATTTCCCCGTGTGTATGTTTGTGTATGATTGATAGGTACAACTCGTTTTAAAATTGGTTCAGTATTGAGGGAGGTAGATGCAGCTGGCAGCCACGAAACAAGTTGTAACGTTATGAGGGCAAATACGTCCCGTAAAGGTTTGTGCATTAAAAGTGCTTTTTTTCGCCACAGACTGGATCAGATCGCCAGATCCCACGAGATGTCATCACACGCAACAAGCAGTAAATGAAGCATGCTGCTAACAGAGATTACACTGGCGATCTGAGCCGGACTGTGGTGAAAAAAAGCACTTTTAATGCACAAACTTTTACGGGGCATATTTGCCCTCATATCTACCGTTATAACTCTTGCGGCTGCCGGCTGCATCCGCCTCCCTCAATACTGAACCAATTTTAAAACGAGTTGTACCTATCAATCATACACACACATACACATGGGGAAATAGGGCCCAGATTGAAAAATACCAAAGTTATTCTTTAAGGTACCATAGTATGTTGCCTTTGCCGGCAAGATCTTTTAACCCCAAAATTTGGTTTTCTTTTCAATATAGACGAGGCTAGCACATATCAAATGTAAATTGTGTGATGCTACTCTTCAGTTTAGTAGTAATACTAACACTGTGCTGTACCACATGAAAAACATGCACCTGACTGCCATGTTTGAGGATGGCTCGGCTCATGCCCCTGTCCAGGGCCATCGGTTTTTGTGCAAAATGATTGAGATCGATGCTACCAGTCAGTGTGGTAGAGGGCAAGAGATTCAAAGAATTAGCTCTATACCTCAAAACTGAGTAAATTATGCCATTTAGAGTAAACTCTCATGTTTACTGTGACCAAACACATTCAAAAGCACTTTGAGGAGAAGAAGGATGAGCTAACCGTCAAGCTAGCCAGGACAGTTAAGTTAGCTCTAACTACCAACTGCGGAGCAGCTCTCACAATCGAGAGCTACATGACAACTACTTGTCACTTCATCAGTACTGACTGGAGATACAGTGCAGCGTGCTCATCTCTCAGGTCTTATGAAATACTTTCACGAGTAAAATGATGGTTTCCATCACATTTAAATCCATTATCTTTATAATAAAGCAAAAATCAACTTGATTATTAACTGTTTACATTTTGCTGTCTCCATCTAGATGTTCTATTCATATATACACATGAAAACTGTGGGATGGAAACATGGCTGCTGTCTCTCTGCCTCCCTAAGTTACCTGGAGAGCGACACAGGGGGTATCCTGGATCTGAAGTGACACTTCCTCCCCATCCAGTGTGACCTTTCTGGAGTAGAGCGCTCCTGTGGAGAACGAAAGACACAGGTGGATGAATGAGTGAATGGATCAGTAGTGGGTTTTCTCTAAAGCACAGTCAGCCAGTAAATGCATTTATTTTTACTGCTCACTCTTGACAAAAATTTCCTCTCTTATTACAGACAGATGGATGGAAACTCACCAGTGTTTGCTTCATAATCCCCAATGAACCTCTTGGTCAGAAACCTGACAATCAGAGCTGGAAGGATACAAGGAAACTGAATCAGGGAGGCAGAGAAAATGACTTTGAAGAGATCGTTCAGATTATTTTAAATGGGGCTGTATGAGGTACTTATCCATAGTCAGTGTATTAGATGGCAGTGAGCATGGTTATAAGCATTCATAAAAACCCCTTCTTGTTCATAACAGGTGTCATGACATGGTTATGACATTGTAATAAGAGTCTTATGCACACACCATCAAATACTTTTACCACTTTACTTTGCTGCTGTTGTTATAAGACAAATATTGCTCTTTCTTGTTCAACCAGACTCCATTTGCAAAAACAGTAATTTTAATTCCCAGAAAACTGCCATTGCTGGTTTACAGCTGCCTCCATCTGTTAGTTTGTTATGCTATTTTGTGACTTTGGTGAATCTGAACTAACCTTTTAAAACATAGACGTCACACAATAACACAAATAAACTAGCCGATTGAGGCAGTGGTAGACCAGCAACTCCTGTGTTTTTGTGAGGTGAAATTACTTTCTGTATTTGGAATAAAAAGTTTAGAAAACCCCACCAAACTGCTGCAGCCTGCTGACCTATATAGCACTTAAACATTTGCTCATAACATGTGCTGCTGGAATTTTCCTTTCCTGTGACACATTTTTTGTGATTTTGAAGATTTTGGTGTCAGAGAGATGAGCTAAAGAAACAGGCCCAAAGTCTGAAGCAAGAAAATGATTCACCAATACTCAGAATCTGATGTTGCAATCTGTCAAGCGTCATCTCGTACTGGTTAATGATTGCCTCATCCATCTCTTGTTGTTTTGGATTCTGCACAGGGTTGCTGGAGCTCTAACTGACTTTTTTTTAAACACACTAAAGGGTCACTCCAGAGTTTCAGTGCAGCATTTTCATGAAGTTGACAGACTCACAAAAGACCGTTTAAAAGAAGAATGGTCAAGATCAGAGCAGAGAAGGCCAACATATCCTGACTTATAGTCCCCAGTATGATTCAAGCTCCAAAACACCTGGATCCCACATTTCCCATAATGCAACTTGATTGCATATTTCATTAGATCCCACCTCCCTGCTGTGACTTTTTAACTTTACAGCTCCAGTTTGTTACACAGACTTTGTTTGAAATTCATTGTCCCCAAATCCCAAGACGAGATGGCAATGATGACATTACTATGACATCATCAGTAAAAAAGCTCCCTCCAGAAGTACTTGTAGTTTACTTGAGTATTTCCTTTCTATGACACTTTATACCTCCAGTCCACTACATTTCAAAGAGAAATATTTTTACCCCACTACAGACTAACAGTTGTAGTCACTTGTTGCTATTGCAGTTAAGATTTAAAGGGCCTAGGGCTCTCTGTCACATTAAAACAATTACAAAAGATGTAGTTTGAGGTGTAGCGTGGGATCATGGGAGTTGCTGTCATCAAACACAGATGTCTCTGCGTTTGAACATTGTTGGGAGACATCTAGGATGATGTAAGTACAAAAGATAACAAACAAATTTATGTCTAGGGCTGCAACTAACAATAATTTTCATTGTCGATTAATTGGTCAGTTATTTTCTTTGTTTGCCTATAAAATGTTATAAAATGTTGATCAGTGTTTCTCAAAGCCCAAGATGACCTCAAGTGTCTTGTTTTATCCACAACCCAAAGATATTCAGTTAAATGTAAATGGGTATTTACGTTTTTACATTTATTTGTTTCTATTATAATGAAGATTTAACACAAAAACATGTTCTGCAGATTAAATTATTCAAAAGTAGGCTATACTAAATAGTTAAAATTAGCTCAATGTCGAACTTCCATGCCAAAATGTAATAAATAATATTATAACATGCTAATAGGTGTAATTCTGCATACAAGTCACTGCATTTTGTTGTTTTTTTAAAATACTTTCATTCAAGTAAAACTATGAATGCAAGACTTTTAGTTGGAATTAATAATCCTTACATTGTGGTATTTCTATTTTAACTTAAAATAGAAAGGTAAAGGATCTGAGTACTTCTTCCACCACTGAATATAAAAAAATAAAAGCTAACAAATTCATAAAATATTTATTATGAATTGACATTATAGAGTAGAATGCAGAATGTCGCCCCCTGCCGGTCAGGACTGGTAATTCATTCCAAACATTTCCACTACTTTTCTTAGATATTCCCACTTCTATCAGCCACACATGTCACAAATATATTCCTGTCAATAACAACATGCATGATTAGTGGATTAATCAGCTGTTATTATCACGTTAATGAAATCGCTGCCTCCATTTTTTTTTTCCATTTTAATTTCTATGAGGTAACAGTTGAATTAGAAACTTCCTCCATTCAGTTGATTTTTTATCATTTTCCCTGCTCTCCTGTGACCTGGACCTACAACTCTTCATTATATACCGGTTTTTCCGACGTTGCTGGCCCCCAGCACCACGATCTTCACCGTCTTGTTGGGGACACAGTCCAGCAGAGGATACTCCGGGATGGGCACCAGCAGAAAGTTACCGGAGCCGCTGCTGCTGCTGTTCATGGTTCCCGGTGCAGGGTCGCCTCCAGTCAGCCGCATTTAGCTCCTGTGTGCCCTCTGGTCAGCTCTGCTCTGAAATAACACTGCTCTGCAAATAAACCCGTCCGCCAACAAGAAAATCACTCCGATATTTCCATCATTTACTATCCCGGGTTTCCCTCTGATTTACTCTTTTCCGTTTGCAGAAAAAAAGTAGGTTGTCCTTTGTGTTAAAAGGTCCAAAATTCTCAAATATTTCCAAGTATTCCAGCTCCAGTTCAGAGTTCTCTTCCACAGAAAAAGTTTTAACCCCTCCGAGGATCTTTTAACAAGGAGCAGTCGTCTTTTACGCACTAAAACACTATAATCTCCACACAGTTTTAAATGCAAAAACATAAATATAAGTGCAATAAGAAGTATTCCTGCTCGCACCGAGTTCAGATGCTTCTGGCTACGGACAGAGAGCAGAGTGAGACAGAGGAGGGAGGAGAGAGACTGAACCGTCCCCTCTGATATTCCCCTGAGACTCCTCTCTCCAGCCTGGACACACACATATCATAAAGCCAATAAATGAAGGTTCATGAGAGTAATAAAGCTACTAAACAATTTGGTCATATTATATGGCTAATACAATGAATCTAAAACAGAAATAAATGCAGAAATAATCAAATAAATTAAAATAAATAAATAAATACAGAACATAATCAAAACAAAATTATCAATTTTATGTAACATTTTAGAAATGAATTAATGCCTGCATTTATTTTTCAGCATTGAATTGCATATTTATACATTTATTTTGGATTTTGGCAGGTTTAGTTCTTCTTGATTTTAGACTGTGAATGCAAAATATAAGTGGTCATTTAAGGAAGCATTGTTTGAAATGTAAACTTTTTTTTTTTTAAATTACACATTATTTCCAGTTCAATTTCTATTTTTTCATCTTTGTTACAGCAGAAAGACAAGAAGGCATCAGCTCGTCAGTGCATAATCAAGTATGGGAGGTCATTCCTGCCAAAAAAAAAAAAGATAAAAACATTAAAAATAAAAGTAGCCATTAATTAATTTATAAATTGAGATTAATTATTTTTTTAATAATTAAAATAAGATTTAAAACCATTCGTGGCTAATTGGCTAATTAATTGAAGACTGTCAAGCTGGCTTATTATGTATCTTCTCTTTTTGCTCCTTGTTGCCTAACTCATCCAGGTGGTGTTTGTTTAAAATCTCAGAGTTTTCTTCTCCCCTGAGAACAGCGCTTCTGCTGAAGCCCGCACATATACAGACTGACATTTAATAAATCACTCAGTTAAGTTTGTATTAAAGTGTAAATTACACACCGAGGAGCCTCCATACCGCCAGCGGCTCAAAGCACCGCCCGCCGATTCTAGCCCCGTGTCAGGAATCGAACGAATTGAAGTTGTGCGTCGGCGACACTCCCTCACAGCTTCTCCAGGCTGGACGGAGGAAGCTGCTTCAAGTCAGACAGCTGGCAGAAACAGACAGTGACACCGGAAAACACGGGTTTACCTTCAAAATAAGATACAACAACAATACATTTTGACCATTGAAATTTATTTATTTCCTAAATTCAACTTATTAGTATTTTTCTGGAGCGCTCAAGTGCATCTCACAGTTTTATGCATAAAATAAATATTTTGCAGCATGAACAAATTCCGAGTGGAAGCATCAGATGAAAAAAAGTGAAACAATTTAAAAGTTAATTTAGAACAATTAAATGAATAACCTACATCAACCAAGAGAAAAAATGTCTCTGTATTCTAAGATAAGACAAAGTGATGAAAGAAGACATTTTGAACTTTTATCCAACTGAATGTATTAGCTAGTAGCACCTCACCACAGTTTGTCCCTTCAACATTTCAGCATTTGAAAATGTTTAAGTCTTGTAAGTGTCACGTGTGAAATATTATAGGTTATATTGTGTTACACATTTGAAGCTATTAAAGTCTGCAAGTCCCAAAACTCTCAAATATAAAAACTGAGGACACAAGAGGCCTGAAATAGGGCTAGATGGCAGCTTTTACTAGCCAAAGTCAAATCCATAATAACTTTGCTATAGCCAGCTAGCAATGAGCTACACAATTTAGTTTGGGGAAATGCATCTGGGGTTGGGGATAGTGGGGGTTAAAATCTGTGGAAGCCCATTTCCACCACTGTGATGGAAAAAAAAACCCAAAACGTTATGTCAGTGTTTCTCAAACTTTTTACACCGCACAACACCTCAGAAAATATTAGGTTTTCCGCGTATCAACATTATGACCAACGTTAAAATACAATAGTGTAGCTACAGACAGTTCATGGAGGAGGCAGGTTTATTCTAATATTATTTATTATTGACTGTTGTCTGCCACACTGCCTTCACAGTACATCACAGTTTAGCTTGTAAATTATGTATGCTTGTGCTACATGCATTAACGTGACTATGTAGAAGGCTGATATGAGACAATATTACAGGTTATTTTATAGTATTATAATATGTTTTTAAATTAATTTGATCGATAAAAATGTATGAGATTCCTCAGTGTACCACCAGTTTGATAATCTAGGTTATAAGTCATTATATTGAAAAGCTGAAGATATAATAAATGACTTAGTATCTCAAAATTTTGAGAAATAGGTATCTCAAAATAATGAGTTAGTATCCAAGTTATTATTTTGAATTTTTGGGTTCCACGTTGCTTTGACATATTAAGATTTTACATTTTAAGACACTATGTCATGTTTATTTTTTTAGACATTTTTAAGATAGTTTCTCATTATAATGACTTAAAAGATCTTCTTTTTTTCATCAAACTGGTGGAAATGGGTTTCCATAAAAAGCGGTATAAAATATTTCACTATAAAACTAAAGAAAAAAAATCTAACCATAAATGAATATTTGTTAAAAAAATAAAAAAAAAAAAAAGATAGTTTGCATTTTAGTTTGAAAAGCATGACCGGAAGTGTTTGACGTCACTCCGTCTGTTTTGACAGTACTACCAGACAGGAGCAGAAGGCTCTCCCGGAACTCTGCAGCCGCATCGGCTCTGATTATTTCAACGTCGGGGTTCGGTCAACATGGCGGCTTACGGATGGAAATACTGATGACAGTCCGAAAGATCGCCTCGATTTGTACGATGGTAAGGAGCTGAGCTCGGGCTCTGCGGCTGGCGTCAGCGCGCTGGCTGCGCCTTCTCTCTGTCTGTCTGTCCGGTGCCCGGGCTGCTGAGCCAGGACGCTAAGCTAGCTGCTCTGCTAGCCTGTTTGCTAACAGCTCTCACATGATAATAACACACACACACACACATTCAGGGTTTACACAAAGTTGTACAGCTCTGCCTGTTCACGGTAGCTCTCCAGCTCCACACGTGCTGTGGGTTCGTGTTAAAACGTGGCGGTTTTATGCACAAACCAAGCTTGTTTGACAGTTTATTAGCCAGCTTGTAGTTTGTTTATGGGAGAAGGGCAGGGTTGACCAACGGGCGAAAACTAGCTAGCTTAGCCTGCTAGCCCCCCACGATAGCCCTCTGTGGCTAACTGCTGGGACAAAGTTGTTCGCTCACTTGGTCTTCCGTGTGAAAATCTCTGTTTTGGGTCTTTATTCCTATAAATAAGTACAGCTAGTTTCTATAGCTGTTGCAGACAAAAGCTAAACATCTGTACAGTCAGGGTGTAAACAGCTCAGCCAGCTGACATAAACAGATATCTCTTCATCTGTAACTGATGGAGAAATTCAGTTCCTGTCGTGGGAAACACCCTGAGTGTTTCCTTTGAGCACAGCCCGGCCGACTGTTCAGGGTTTGGTGCTTTAAATCAGCAGCACACTGTCTCACCTTAGAGAAAAACCCTGTGGTATGAGGACAAATACAAGACAATTAGTTCAAAGATAAAGCAGTTTATCTCCTCAGTGTTATTATCACCTGTGTTTCCTAGTAAACAGACAGAGACATTAATCTCAATATGAGTAAAGGTTGAATTAAAGTAATTCAGATTAACCTTAATATCTGTTTGTAAAGGTTTTATTTCTTTATACGCTGTGTTGGTAATGTGTCTAATCACAGCATAGTAGTTTTTCTGTTGATTTATGGTGGTAATTGTCGTTTTGTGCTGGTTTATTGCCACACCGTGAGTACACCAAGACAGATTTATTTATATATCACCGCTCAGACACAAGGCAATTGAAGGTGCTTTACAGGAGCATAGAAATACATTCAAATAAAACACTGAAAGAACATTAAAATTGCTTTTAAAGACCGTAAAAACAAAAGCTAAAAGCAAGCCGTCAAACAGTCAGAACTTCATAGAAGTTGCATTTAAAAAGATACGAGTAGGATGGCTGGTACGTTTCTTCACTCCTGCTGTTGATTCTGTAGATGATTTGGGACATTTTCCCCTTTTGCACATGTCAATCTGAATATGCCATGGAGTTCAATGGGAATCTTTTAGTTTGCCCCTGATTCCCGAAAGCAGCAAAATTATGACGATTGACACGTCCAGAACAGCTATTAAAAGGGCTTTGTGCTGAGACCGTTGTGTCTGCTAAAGTCAAGAACAAACTTTCAGTCTAAACTTTTAAGGCATCATGGATCAGAAGTCCATAGCTGATTAATCAACTGATTATTTTCTCTATTAATCGATTAATTAATAGTTGTTTGCCTATAAAATGCCAGAAAATGGTGAAAAATGTTGATCAGTGTTTCCCAAAACCCAAAATGACATCCTCAGGTGTCTTGTTTTGTCCAGAACTCAAAAATATTCTGTTAACTTTCAGACAGGAGTAAAGAGACCAGAAAATATTCACATTTAAGAAGCTGAAATCAGAGAATTTTGACTTTTTTTTTTTTTGCTTTAAAAAATTACTCAAATTGATTAATTGATTATCAGAATAGTTTGTGAGTAATTTAATCATCGCAGCTTTAGACTTGAGATGCTCGTGCTTCTTTTTCTCTCTCTGTAGCAATTTATTTCCTCACAGTCTTTCACCTTTGGACCCCAGTTAACCATGAAAGCCCCTTGGTGGGTATTTAGCTCGGTACATTTAATGCTTTTAGATAATGGAATTTTCAGCAGTTTTCTGCTCATAAATGGCTTTTTTTAGATGGCTTTGATAATATGATCCTTTATTGATTTTTGTACAGAACTTCTGTGAGGTCAGAGGTCAGGGTCAGCAACCCTGGAGTGCCTCAATTTCAGACACATCAGCTGGTCGATGTTTGGTAACACTGAGGCTGATGGACAGCAACCTGTTTGCCAGGTAGTTAACGACAGGTCAAGGTGAAAAAGGTCAGACACAGTCACATGTAACGGGACAGCTCTGTCTTCGTTTATTTTGCAGCGTAGCTCGGTCACAGAGGCAGGCAGGGGAGCTTAAAGCCAGCAGATTAACTTCTGACTGTAACTCATCCTGTTTCTACCCGCTGCACCTTTCAGAGCTGACAGACGGTTAGGCAGATGCCACAGAGAAGTCTGCTGCTGCAGTCTTTTTAATTTGTTGGCTGCTGCTGTTGCTGTGTGTGTGTGTGTGTGTGTGTGTGTCTGTGTGTGTGCTGGAAGAAGAAGTAAGCTCTTACTTAGCCACTGTGGCTGCTGGTACATGCTCTATGTTTTCAGGACCACACACCAGACCGTGTAAACCGTTTAAGTGTGAAGGCCGGCATCATCATGGCAAATCACCAGCACCTACTAGACAAACAGTAACAGGGCTGAATATTAACTGTGTCTGCCAGGTTTGCTCAGTGTGTTTGCCACTTTGGCAGTCTACCAGTTGCTGCCCGGAAGGTATTTGTTTTTCAGAAAATCGATTTCGCTGGTGAAACCGTGAAAGTCAGTGGTAGGGCTGCGCAAACCAGAGCTGCTGGGCGGTTTCACTTCTATATCAATAATGGACCAGCATTTTGGGGATAGCAGGTGATGTTTTCAGAAAAAAATGTAGTAAAGGTTCAATAGATGTGAACAAATCTGGTAGAGATATCTATTGTTTATTTCACTCTTGACAGTCTAATGACTGTTTTTCCCACCTCTACTACTACTTTTATATCACATTAGCATCCAAATCTGGCAAATATATGATGGTAGAAGGGCAGATTCTGATGAGTGAATTGAACTGAAACAACTACAAAGTAGAGAAAACTGGCTGTGAATGACTGGTAGGAATCATAGTCTTGTGTAATTATTCTTTGATAAGATAGGATCTAACTTCCTCTGTAAAGACGGCATGTAAAACCTGAGAGCTTTGTTTCTGTTGTTAGGATATTAACAAATGATTTTGAAGATTTTCTTTTTTATTAAATCTTTTCAACTTCAGGGATTTTGATATTGCATTTGACCATATTGCAGTTTCAATAATATTGTGATTAATTGTGCAGCTCTAAGTTAAACAATTAAATATTTTATTGAAAAATATTCCTATTGCTAATGATAAAGTGACTGTTGCTGACGTATTGCTATTGTTTTATTGGCCAGGCCAGACATTAAGTGACTGTTCCAGAGCTTTCAGTTTGCAACACACTATCTTCCTCAGCACATGGAGTTGCCCAGTCGACATGAAATTGTAGAAATTTAAATTTTGCTGAGAACTTTCAAGACTTCATGCCAGACTGAAAGTTTGTTCAGTAGCTGACACAACAGTCACAGCACAAGGTCCATTTAGTAGCTGTTCTGGAGCTTTTGATCATCATAATTTTGCTGATTTTAGACTAAATGAAAAAAAAAAAAACATGTTTGTTTCGGGTGTCATTTCAACTGATACCAGCCTGTTGGAAAGAAGGATGTTGAGACGCTGGTGCAGGACAGCAGAGTACCTTTTTTCATGACATAATTTAGTATGATAGTCACAGAACAATCGTTTAGCCCTGCTGTCTGGAGACTGGCTTTCACTTGACGCTGCTGTCTGCAAAGTTTTTCAAGCTGCCTGCATCACCGGCAGAGTTCACTTCACTTCAAGTTGTCACTTCAAACCAGTTCTGAAAACACCTATTAATTCAAACGTGTGTTTACAGCACATATCGAACAAATCTTTCTCCCTTTTTTCCAGACATATTTGCCCTCCTCTCTGTTTGTCTGTCCAACAGCAGAAAGCTTGTTTTGTTGTGTTTACAGCCCTGTGCTGTCTGGATGTTGTGCTGTTAGATAAATAACCTGAGCCGGCTCTTTATTTGATCGTCTCTCGTTGACTCTACATGGACTGCACTGCGATGATGATGAGTAACAACGGCGTGCCTCCATTTATGTAGTCATTCACCCCTAAAGGAAAGGCTGCATCATCGTTATTATCATCATCATCAGCAGCAGCAGCATCATCTCCTTTGTCTCTGTCCTTCCTCGGTGTAATATCTGAAGCTCAGACTGAATGATGTGAACAAAAGCTTTTATGATGAATGAGAGACAGTAATTTCACAGCTTCTTACGATAACAGACTCTCATTTTGTTCAGATTTTAGTCATTACAAGCATATTTATGAGTCATTTAGCAAACAGATTGATACGTTTGGACAGCTTCAGTTGTTAGAATCATAAAACAGAGCCGCCTCTTTAGTGTAAATTACATTTTGGTGGAAGCTCTGCAGGGTGTTTCTGTAGATCACGTATAGGTGGTCTTTGGATACTTCAGGCAAACTTTTTACGTGCTTATTCTTTTTGTGAAGGGCCCATTGCATGCTCTTAAGTACTGTTAACTTTAATTTAAGTGCATTTAACCTATAACAAATAGACAGATGGTCTCTGCTCATTTCATTCTCTACAATACAGACATGATTTTCATTTTAAGACTTATTGTAGGGATGCACCATATGGCTGTTTTTGAGCGGATACTGATAAGATAAACAATAATTTCACATTTTTATATTTTAAAAGAAGGGGTAAGAGTAAAAAAGGCTCAGATTTAGTGACCAAAGAATGGATGATTTAATCTTCCACAGCTCTGACCAAACCAAATCTGACTGACATCACTATGACAGCCAAAAAAAACAAAAAAAAAAACAACAACAAAAAACCGTTCTGACTAGGGGCGTTTAATTAATCACTGTTAGAATTTAACTGATTTAAAATTAATTAACCGATAATGAATGTTTTGTGTGCCATTTCTCCAGAGCTTCAGGTTTTGTCACAGTTTGGTTGACATTATTTTTTTTGGTGGAGACATTTGTTGAATAAGGACAGACAGACAAGAGCCGACATTTTGAGCCAGAGCCTTATGATTTTATTAATCTGTTAGTTTAAATTGTTTGTGCTTCATAAAACAATGTTTCACTTAACTAATACGCTACTAGCATTGTTTAAGTTAAACATAATCTTAGAAAAAAGTGCTTTTTGTAACTTATTAGAGCTGCAACAGTTAAACAATTATTGATCAATTATTAAATTAATCACCAACTCTGATTTCACTTTCGTTAATGTGAATATTTTCTGGTTTCTCTTTGACGTTGTCTTGGAATTTTGGATAACACTGATTGACACTTTTCACCATTTCATGACAGTTAATCAAGGAAATAATCGACTGATTGACTGAAAATAATTGTTAGTTGCTGCCCTTTATCTTTATTATTGATGAATAATGAATTATTGATTGTTAACGTGTTCAACTATCGGTGAATGAAAATGCGACCGTAGTTCTGACTCGTCACATGTTAATTTATTGTTTTATAAATTTTTTTTATTTTTTATTTTTTATTTATTTGTATTATAAAAAAAAAACCTGAGATACTCTTTGATGTCGGCTATAATTTCATAATTGGAGTAATAAATAATAATATAAATTTCCCATTACTCACCGATAATTTATTGGCCCTGAGCCCTGCTTTCAGTTGTGAAACCAAAAGCCAGAATGAATGGCTGTAACCTAAATGGACTTCAATGATTATTCAATGAGTCGATCAAAGAAAATGAGTTAGTAGTATCAGTAGTATATTAATAGTTCTGTTTTGGAGAAGCTGCCATTTTCTTTAAAGCTGCAAGTAAGTAGTACTTACAGTCGTACCGGGCCAAGTGTGTACAGTACTTGAATACCATAGAAAGTGCTTATTTTATTTTGTAATTTATTTCTTGGATGTAAAAAATCGTTCATAGCGTGCTGAGTTCCTGCTTGTAGTCAGACGTTCACAAATCGTTTCGTTTTTTTTCACATGCTCTTTCTCAATGTTGATACAACTTGTGCATACATTTTATTTGGGTATCTTTTCTTTTCTACACATTTATTAACTTGAATTTTTCATGCAAAGTTTTTTTTAGATTTGTTTAAAGAAGAGGCCATACTGGTTTTGATTTTTTTTTTTATTTCTGACATAATTTTACAAGCTCAAAAAAACCCTTATTACCTTTAGTTGAGCCAGTTTTTTCTGAGTAAAATCTTGTGACATGAAATCATCATTTTGTAGGGACCGTTCCTGGTTGGTGCCTTGAAGAAAAAATGAGATTTTGTTTGACTTGTGGCAAATCTCCTCTCAGCTTTCTGTTGATGTTTTTAAACTCGTCTCAGCTCACTGCTGAGTCATAGGAGGACATTCGGGGATTTTTGGGCACTGCTGGGTCGTCTAACCAAATCAGGAAGTGGCCTCTTAATAACACACGCAACATCCACATGTCAAAACACTGCAAAAATATCTGCCATAATTCACCTCCTTTACAAAAACACTCGTCACTGATGTCGATAAACTGTTAAATATGTTTGCCCCTCAACATAACACTAGTCAACTGTACTGTCGCTATAAATATCCAAGTACTTGACCTCTAATGATAAACCTTTATGCATAATGAGATTTTTTTCAAAGCCCCAGAAAGTGAAAAGGGCAGTTTGAAGCACAGACAATGCAGAGACAGTTTTTTCTTGTATCTCTGCAGTCACACACATTAAACTAAACATTTCATGTGCATAACAGAAAGTACTTTTCAATAGAAAGATGCTCTTAAATTCTTGTAAAAGTTATGAAATATATAAAAACAAGTAATGAGAACCAGAATGAAGAAATGGAGGAAATGAAGCAGGAAACACAGCTGCAACAAACAGCTGGTTGACACTCCAGCAGAGCAGAGAGAAAATAGAGCAGGAAAACTGAAAACAATGAGGAGGAAACGAGGACAAAGGAGGCTGTCTGATGGATCATTTTACCACTGCTTGAAGATTTATGATAATAATAAACATCAAATATGTATAGGACGTGTTTATTTTACTGTGCTTTTGTTTTTAAACACAAACGATGTGAGACGTTTCCAGAATATCCATTAAACGTCTCTCTTCTTGTTCTTCAGGGCGCCAATGCCTCTGCCTTGGAAAAGGAGATTGGACCGGAACAGTTTCCCGTTAATGAACACTACTTTGGATTGGTCAATGTAAGTGTCAGTCGAAAACCCACATTTCTGCCCCGCAGCTTGATTTAAAATGTAAGAAAGTGTAGCTTTACTGGTAGTCCGAAAACATACCTCAGGAACATCCTGTCCTCTCAGTCCTGTGGCTTTCTTTGTCTCTGTATGTCTCATTCTGTCTCTGTTTCTTTTTTTTTTTCCCCAGTTCGGCAACACCTGCTACTGTAACTCAGTGCTGCAGGCTCTGTATTTCTGTCGACCGTTCAGGGAGAAGGTGTTGGCATACAAGGTAAGTGATGAGAGAAACACCAGCGTTGTTTCTGTCCACAGGTTTGTGCAGTGGACTGGATTCTCACACTAAAATAATGCACTTAAATACCCCTAAAAACACTGGCAATTATGATTTCAAGGACTGGACATTCAGGTATTCAGCAGATGTTCTCTGTGAATGGAGCGAGGCCCAGTCCCTGCATTACAGGGTGAACTTGTTACATTAAGAGAGTGTTGCATTATGGGTTGTTTGTAGCCGTAATGTTGCTGGAGTGGCATATTTTTTTCACGTCTGTTCATAATTTTTCTTTCGAGCTGACTAACTCTAAAGAGACACAAGCACTCAATGAAATCTGCGGTTTATTTGAACAAAAATAGCTCCAACTGGGCAACAAAAATGAGATAGTTGTGAATAATTTAATCAGATTATCTGAACCACTTCAAATGGAGGTAAATCTGAAAGTCTGCGAACTGCAAATGTTATTAAATACATATTTTTTCTTTCTCTTTTCTGCCATTCATAGATATCCTGCAATTGCAATCATTTGCATACTGATTAGATAGAGTTAGCACGTTCTCTCCCTGGAACATGGCCACAACAGCCATAGCTCAAAATAGCACCAAAAATGTAATTAACTGCAGTTCAGTTTCTGATGGCTTGTGTAACACACCACCTTATCCCCGGACTAACAGGATCTTGGTCTATAGTGCAGCACCTAAAGAAAGAAACTTCAAAACTTCCTTCAGTTGTTTTCTTCTTCAGTTACTTCTCATCCTGACACATGAGTTAAATATAAATTTTATAGGACATCAATATCACATTGTGCGTGTTATGATTTTGTCATATCGCTGCCGTAGATTAGATAAAATGTCAAGGTTCAGGATGGACGTATTCTCACCTCACCTCACCTGTACTTTATGGTCCTCTTCATCAGAGGAGTGGGTGGATCAGTTCTGCAGGAGCCATACTGAGATACTCACAATCTTCTCATTTAGTATTAATTCCTTTAAATACAATATAAGAAAATTATATAAATAATTCTGTATAATTATGTAGATAAGTACTGGTATCATATCAAATTTAAAGATTCTGGTTTCACTCATCCCAGCTGCTCGTATGTTGTTAAGTGTCAGGTGTGTATCCTTATGTTTTGGGTTTTTTGTTTTAGGTACAGCCGCGTCGTAAGGAGTCCCTCCTCACCTGTCTGGCCGACCTGTTCAACAGCATCGCCACACAGAAGAAGAAAGTCGGAGTCATCCCGCCCAAGAAATTCATCTCACGACTGAGAAAAGAAAATGGTGAGCATCGTTACAGTCTGATATCGTTTTCTAAGGATGGAGAGCGTGATCCTCCCCTCAGCTTAAAGTACTGAAACCTTCCAATTAAAATGCAAAAATTAGATTTTTACCAGAATGTTCAGCTGTTGCTTCTATCAGAACTTTAAAGGTATAATATGGATTATATGTAGTGGGGTTGAATGAGGTTCTTATCAGAGATGAAACAGCATGTAAACTTCATTTCACAATTATAGTGATCAAGTTATCACTGTATACAATTTGACATGGCTTCATGTGCTTTGTGACGTTAATGTTTTCACTGATGCTGCTACACCTGCACTGTTGCTGACTTTGGTTGATTCTGGTCAGTATTTACTGTGAGTTTTTCAATGTGTGGTAATCAAACACGGTTATAATTGAAACAGTGATATTAATAATCAGGAATTTTATTACAGCTTATCGTGATGGAGAAGCAGAGAGGAGCACCAGCTTGAAGCTAAGTAGTGAATAGCTGTGTACATGGTCAGCAGCAGCAGACCAGAAGTCCCCATGTTCTGCAAAATTTGGTTTTGCCTATGGAGTTTAGTTGGTTTGGAGAGAGCAATATTTAGCTTATATAACAGTGGTTTTCTGTTGGAAAAGGCTGTCTGATGGACAGAGTAAAGGGGCTTTGTTGCTGACCCTGTCCACAGCAGTACATTAGTTAAGCTTTCTACACCGGTGCTCCTGCTGCTTCTCAGAATATTTAACGAAAACACTAGGGCTGTAGCCGATATCCGAGTACTCGAGTACTCGCTCGGCTTGGGCGGCATCCGAGTGCCATTTCATCTACTCGGATACCCCCCCACCCCGCCCCCTCGCTCAAAGCTCGGGCGCTGGAGCGCACTGTCGTCGCTCGGTGGCATCAGAGCGCCTTGTCACTGCGCGGATACTCGGATATGCAGGCTATAGGACTGTGTGGCATCCATCATCGCTGAATGTCATTGACCTTCTATCCTTCGTTTCCCACCCCGTTGGTTTAGTCTGCTTTACTTTTTAACATTTATCTGACCCAGGTTTGAGCAAATTATTGGTAAAGTCCATGGCGCTGACCATGGTGCTGAAATAGCCTATCGGCAGTTGTGGTGCTAGATTATCAGCAGGTCGGTGTTTAATGATAAATCCATGGCAGTGTCCATGGTGCTGAAATAGCGCAAATTGTGCTGCACAACTCATCGTAATCCACACTCTCTCCATTTTGCCCTTCTGCCTCCGTTTCCCATTATTAACGCTACTAATTGATCAGCTGTGTCATTACAGGCTGTCACTGCGCAGTGTCTAATGTTGGATTTACTTTGTTTTACGTAATATCTGGCCGTTTACAAAGCAAATTGAGTCTCTTTGTTGATCTATGATTTTATTTCATATTTTGATGGTTCAAAGTGTGAGACTTTCTTTTTATTTTTGAAGCTAAAGCCGTTCATTCAGTCCCTTTTTGACAGCGGCCAAATACAGCTAAGATCCAGATCCGATCTAACAGGACGGCTGTCTTCGGCTGCTCCACGCCGCTCTCCTTCTACATGGCGCTGCCCCCCCCCCCCCATAGTACTCGAGTACTACTCGAATAGTGACCCCGAACATTCGGATAGTAAAATATGCCACTCGTTGCAGCCCTAGAAAACACAGAGTTTTATGTTTTCATATTTTGTCGTGTCTCCTGTCTGTTAGTTGATTTGGAATCTTTTACAAGCTGGCTAAGCCAATATAAAGCAACCCCTCGACCAATAACTTTAATTTGAATAAAATCTTTACCACTGTTAGCGACTACGACCTAATGATGGCCTTTAGCATAATGTTAGCTTAAATCAAAAATTCCCTACCACAGCTTACCCTTGCTGTGGCTCAGAAGTGTGAACTCTCCCACCGTGAAAAGCTGCATGTCACAATTTCAAGCACTTTATCCAAATAACTAAGTACTTTAAAAAATTAAAAACTTAAAAAAACTTTAAAAAATATCCATAAGTACTCATATGAACCCTGTGTACACGCCAAATACTGCTCTCTCCAAAGCAACCAAACTCCATAGGAAAAATTAACAATTTTATCTTGCAGTACCCATGATTTGCTGGTCTACCGCTGCCTCAATCAGTTAGTTTCCTTGTGTTATTGTGCGACAGCAGTGTTTTAAAAGGATAGGTGGGATTCACATAAACTAACAGTTGGAGGCAGCAGTAGACCAGCAACTCCTCTGTTCTGTTTGGTAAAATGACTGAAAATGACTAATTTCACCCATGGAGTTTGGTTGGATTTGTGATATTTGGCTTATATAAAGATGTTTTTCCCCTCAGAAAGGGCTGTCTGACAATATTCCAAATATGGTGAACATTTAAACTGATACAGATATTTTCGGTGGCTCAAATACGTATTGTTGCTGACCCTGTCCACAGCAGTACATTTATTAGCTTAATGCTGGTACTCCTCTCTGCTTCTCCAAACTAGAGGCAAGTCGACCACTTTATACTGTTGGTAAAACACTGACTGTAGAAACGTTCCTCATACAGCCCCACTTCAAAAAACCCAAACTATCCCTTTAAATGCACGACTTCCTGTATTTTTTCCCAGCAAAACTTCTATTCAACACCAGGTGTTTAGAAATGCAAAATCAGAAATGTTCTTTCATCAGTTATTTGTTACAGCGTCCTTTCACAGCGGAGATGAGTTAACTGATGGTGAGGGATAAAGGGATGAGGCGGTGAAAAGGAGAGGGGGGGGGGTCTCAGCTGAAAAGTTCATCTCACAGCTGAGGAAATAAATTGTCAGCCAAATCGTGGAGCGGAAAGCAGATGAAAAAGAAGCAGCGATCTTAATTAGCTCCATTTCTCCTTCACCAACACATGCTGCTGATGTTTATTTTCTGTTCTTTCTCTTTTCTTCCTTCTCTCTGTGTTTCCTCTCTGGCTCTATATTTTTATTTCTCACTGTATTTATTGTCTTCCTACATCTGTCCCCCTCAGAGCTGTTTGACAACTACATGCAGCAGGACGCCCACGAATTCCTCAACTACCTCCTCAACACCATCGCAGACCTGCTGCAGGAGGAGAAGAGCCAGGAGCGACAGCAGAACGGAAAGCTGGTGCAGAATGGAGGAGGAGGAGGAGGAGGAGGAGGAGGAGGAGGGGGAGGAGGAGGCACAGGAGGAGGAGGAAGCGAGGGAGGAGGAGGAGGAGAAGGGGAAGGAGGAAAGGAGACACAACAGACTTGGGTCCATGAGATCTTCCAGGGAACACTGACCAACGAGACGCGCTGCCTGAACTGTGAAGCTGTAAGTGAGATGAAAAAAAGTTTGACTTTTGAGGCAGTTTGAAGGGATTTGAGTCATGATTTATTTTACTTAAAGTTAAAATCAAAACAAAATTGCTTCATCACATTAAGCACAAAATATAAAACAGGCCAAACTGAAGAAGAAGTTAAACCAAAAGTAACATAAATAAAACAACAAATACAGAATGTTTTAGAGGCGTTTCATTTGTTTCCTTAAAATTGAGATGCAAATGATTCAAATGCAAAGCTACTGCAGGGTTTTTACGGGTGCTGGTAGGGATGCACGATAACTATCGGTACCGATAATTATCGGCCCGATATTGGGAAAAAATGACGTCACACAGATAAGTCCGATAACGAAATTTTTTGCCGATAACTATGTCCAATTATAAATAGTGACATTGCCTTGATTTCGCTCATTTTCAGTCCGTATGTTTGCCCTGTGCAAGGGCAAGCAGTTAAAATTGAACAGAATTTATTAATTTATAATGTTAAATACTGTCCGTAAAAATACTGTGCGTATTAAGAGCCATTTGAAGCTGTTAATCACAGTCAACAATCACCAAATCGTACTTTAAATGCCGCTGAACTGCGCGCTACTTTGCGCTGTGCAATACAAACATTACATATTAATATACAAAACATGACAACAACTCACTAAATGCTTCACCTTTTCAGACCAAAGAGGATGACAGTGTCTGCAGGTAAACAACCTGGAGCTGACTGTCAGCTGTCAGCCTGCCACACAGTGTGGCTAACGTTAGCAGTGCTAGCAGCAGCAGCAGCTTCTCCAGGTTTAAGTCCGTGTCTGTACTTAATGTGGTCACATGTTACCCCAGTCAAGTGAATATATGTATCAGCTTATTCTGTCACAGTCTACATTCAACAATATTTTATCATCTAGATTAAAACACTGCGAAACCACGCTGGTTTTTCAAGCTGTCATCTGTCCGACTTTACTGATATAAACATCCGTGGTTGCCTAGGCGATGGGCGAGAGGGGCTGAACTATATAATGTACTCGCAACACACATTCAAACGCTAATCCATAACAACGTACAGAGTTTTCATTCTGTAAATCTTTTATTTTTATATGGACAGTGATGCACTTTATTTTTGCACTGAGTTTTTGTTCTGTAAAATCTTTTTTATTGAGTGATGCAGCTGAGTGAAGCAATAATAAATGTTTTTTTTTTTTGAGTCATAACTTTTCTTGTTTTTGTTGTGATTACAACACTAGTGATGTATGTTACATTATTTTGATAAGTCAGAGGCAGAGTTATAATGTTAAATTCATCTTTACTCACTACATCTTTGCCTTTCTTTACCTGAGGTGTATATATAAACTATTAAAAATGTTATTGGTTATCGGTATCGGTGTCGGTATCGGTTATGAGAGGCAGGAAGTTATCGGTTATCCGTATCGGTGGGAAAAAACAGTTATCGTGCATCCCTAGGTGCTGGAAATCCTTGAAAACACTTCTAATTTTAATGTAGTGTTTTCTAGATTTGAAAAGTGGTTGAATTTTGGATAAAATGCTTGAAATTGTAGTTGCATTGCTTTCTTAATAAATCACTACCTGACTGAATAGTTCACATTTTAGATAAAGAAATACTTTGAAAATGCTTGAAAAGTGCTTGAATTTGACTTTGGAAAAGATGTAGGAGCCCTCTATTGGCATGCAGCAGTGTGCCAACAAAGGCAGGGAAGGAGAAGACAATGTAAATAATGCAGTATACAAAATCAGCCTTGCAGTTTTTTTATGAAGAAGGAAATGCATTATTGTGTCTTAGGTAACTAATAGGGACAGCATTTTTTGACACTGGTCCAGTAGTGAGGTAGAACATGGCAGCCATCAGCCAGCGACACAAGCTGCAAAGTAATTCTTATGGGCAAATGCAAACTGTCAAAGTATGTCCACTGAAAATGCTTGTTTTGGTACTGACAGGCCCAGACTGTTATTCTAACCCTGTGTCTAGACTGCAAACATCATGTCAGCATCACACTTGTGTGACAACAACGTTCACACCACACTGAAGCATCTGTCTGTATAGGCTCCGTACTATCCGTGCATTTCAAAGCATCCCATCCACAAATGAGCAGCCAAACTTTCTGTACAGTTAATAGATGTAAATATTCCTGATCTGTTTTTCTGTTGACACGATGCATTAACACTGCAGTGTGTTTGCGCGCAGTGAGTGTGGATGAGCAAAAGAGAGAAAGAAAAAAGAGAGTGCTGGTTGCTGCACTCAGAGCAGACAGGTGCTGCAGTCCGAGCAGATGGATTAAAGTTTAGCAGTGAAGTTGTCTAGTGGCAGTAAATGTACAGTTTGCACAAAAAAAAACACTGCAGAAAAAGTTCAAGAAGTCCCTGTGGTTGCTTCTCAGGTGCTGGATAAATGAAGGGAGAGTCTGGGATTAAACTGGAGCAGAGTGAGCTGATCCTTGGCTCTGCAGCACACTTTGCTCCACCTAGATTACAAAATTTGGATAGAATACATTTGCAGTGTCTCTTTACTGGGCACCAGCCTCGCATTTACTCATGTAGTGTCAAAAGAATAAACTTGAAGTCTAAATAAACACTTGAGGAAGTTAACGCCTGTCAGATGCAGCTGGGACTCGAGACACACAGAAATGGCGCAGCATCTGACTCACTTGCGGTCGAGACCAGGTGTAAGGGTCTGACTGCATTATGGAAAGGACATTTTATTCTTCTCTCCAAAGCCATCAAAGCCACTCCATTTACAGAAACGGTAATTTTTGTAATCTTTGTATTGTTTCAACAGTCTCTAACTCTTAGATGTGAATGGCTTACAGCTGCAGAGCTCTCACTCACTACTGGACTGGACTTTCAGAAACTGTTTACCCTTTAATTCCCCACGTTTTTCCAGTACATGTTTACCTGGCCTGATCTTCAGCTTTTCATGGTAATAAAAGAAAACAGTTCTTTGTTCTTTGAATAAGAGAATCTGTGTGACCTTGAGCATCTTCACTTGCACTGCAGGTGAGCAGTAAAGACGAGGACTTCCTGGATCTGTCGGTGGATGTGGAGCAGAACACCTCCATCACACACTGTCTCAGGTAACACAGAGCTCATATCATTTACCCTTGAAAAGACATGAAAAACAGCTCAACTTTGACATCAGGGCTCTTTCTCAACTAACCTTTTTAAATGAAATGTTGTTGGTAAATGTGTGTGTTTTGTTAACAGGGGCTTCAGCAACACAGAGACGTTATGTAGTGAATACAAATACTACTGTGAGCAGTGTCGCAGCAAACAGGAAGCCCAAAAAAGGTGGGTGACATCATCGGTTTGTCGCTTTTTATTTCCTGCTGTGAAGATTCAGAATCAGAGTTAATATTTTCTTTCATTTACGTTCATTTATTGTCATTCATAGTTAAATAGGTTCTCTGTTGATCCCTGACTGTGGAAATTATCAAGCATTTAATAACCATCATCACAACACACAATCAAAGTTAAAATAAAATAAACAAAGTGGCAATATACATTTACTGCTGTGGGTTTAAAGGGATTTGCAGTTGCATTTATAGCGACAATTTAGATGTGATGATAAAACTTCAAAAGTCTGGAAATTTTTGTTTTAAGTACCTTCAGAGTGCTTAAAATTCTAATCTTAAAAAGCTGTTTGAACCCTGCATCTAGAAACTGAAGCAATTAGCAAAAGAAAATTAATCAGCAACTATTATGTGAATGGATTAATCATTTAAGACATTTTTTCAGGAAAAAGCTTTTCATTTGTTAGGATTTCCTGCTTTTCTGGGTTTTCTGTAATTATAAACTGAGTGTCTTTGGGGTTTCAGCGGCTGGTCAGACAAACCAAGACATTTGAAAATGTCACCTTGGACTTTGGGAAATGGTGATGAACATTTTTCAGGTTTTTTCTGGCATTTTCGAAACCCAACTATCATCCAATTTAGGGCTGACCAGAATACTTGAAAGCTTCTACCGTTGCCATAGTTGTTGTTGTCCAAATCAGTATTTGAAGGCTGCAGTTTTTCTTTGACAAGAGGAAGGAGACATTGCAAAAGGCTAATTAAGAGCAAGAAATGAAGCTCCTTTATGGCATTTAATTAGTTTTGCAGCCAATAAAAACAGATTTATGCACGGAAAACCATTCTTCCGAGGGAGCATTTCTGCTTCGGTCGCTCAATGCGGTCCTGTGAGCACGGGGTTGTGACGAGAGCAAGCTTGACCCTCCCTACATGCTTACAACTGCTCAACACTTACTTGCTTGTGAAGAGACTTGGGAGGCGGTGATGGAATAGATGGTGGCTGATGACTCCTCTCCTGTTCTCGTTTCTTAGTAGACCCACCTTTGAAATTTTGAATGTCTGTGGGTAATTCTCACTGAAACTTTGAATGGTATTTCATCAGTTGCAGCCCCGTTTTCTTCATCCCTCTATATGATTACATTATTACAATACCAACAACTCTATTTTCTGTCAGGCAAAATTACTGATTTCCTCTATGGAGTTTAGTTGTTTTGGAAGGAGTGATATTTATCTTGTATAATGGCAGTTTCCCTTCAGAAGAGGCCGTCTGGTGGCAAAGTAAAGCAGTGAAAATATTCTAAATGTAGTATATGCTGAAACTAATATTGATATTTTTTTAGTTAGACCTTTTGCTGCTGACCCTCTCCACAGTGGTACAGTGCTTAGCTTCCTACACTTGATTATGGATAAGTACTTCATACAGCCTCACATTAAATAATCCAAACTATCCCTTCAGAGGGGGGGTTGTTGAAGGTTATTGCTTTAACCACATGAACAGATTTTGGTTATTTTTGAAAATAATTTCTCTTTGCTATGAGAAGCTGTCATCTAAACTACCACGCTGCCTATACATAGCTCTGTAGCGGTGGTTATAACCACAGTCACACAGTACGGTATATGTATAGCACATAGACGTTTTTCGAAGCGGACAAATACGGTAACAGTTTGTTCCATTAGACAGTACCCTGAAACCACATCTGATGCTACTATAGCAACCAGTCGGGTCCTTCCTGTTGCATTCTGACAAGTTCTCTGTGGGTATTTAAAGCTGTCTTTCATTAACCTGTGCATGGCTGGACGTTGCTCTGTCAGCGGTGCTCTTTGTCTTCAGTTTTTACATGAAATGACGCTGCTAAAGTTTCACACTTAAACCAGAAAAGAACAAAACAAAACTGGTGGAAAAAGTGTCCGTCCAGTGAGTCTGCTCACGAATGTAACTACATGTATTTTTATACATACCTAAACACAGTTTTTCAGTGCCTGCTAAGTGCACCTAGTAACATCCATTAGCTTGAAAGGGCCATGCTGTCACCAGCGGCTGTACCTCGCATTAACACTGAGCAGAATGCTGCGAGAACGCCAGGTGCGGCCAAATTAGGGGAGCACAAAGTGTCTAAAAACACACTTCTTGTTCCTGGTTGGGGGGTCTGGAACAGTAACAGCGTCAGCATGGAAAGCTTTTAGTCCTCTGAGTCTTTCTTCGGGACAAATCGCCCTCGCTGCCTGTCATTGTGTGCTGTTTTTCCATTCATCTTCTATAAGCTTTGCTCGTTTGGATTTTTGTGATTTCAAACTCTTTTATCACAAGAAGTTGCCCTTCAGAGATCATTCTGTTTCAGTTTTGTTCTGACATGAAAAAAGAACCATTAAAACCACTTCAGACAATTACAACCCTCTCCTTCTCTGTGTCTCCGTCAGAATGAGGGTAAAGAAGCTCCCGATGATCCTCGCCCTCCACCTGAAGCGCTTTAAATACATGGACCAGCTGCACCGCTACACCAAACTGTCCTATCGCGTTGTCTTCCCCCTGGAGCTCCGCCTCTTCAACACGTCCGGGGACGCCACCAACCCCGACCGCATGTACGACCTGGTGGCTGTCGTTGTACACTGTGGCAGGTAGGGACTTCTTTTAACTAGATTTTTATAATTTAAGTGATCATAGAGATGACAGTTATGTACCCAGAGCATTTTTCCTAAAGTGGAGTACAGTTATTCTCTGTGTGAAACCTGCAGCATCTGTAGTGGGTCTATGCCACCCATGACTATAATGCATTACATGATTTATAAACATACTTATCATGCGTTTTCCTGTGCTTATAGCGCTGTATAATTATAGTTATAATTAATTAAGTAGAGCCAAACCAATATATCAGTTGGCCAATATTATCAGCTTGATTTTGGCCTGTCACAGTTGTGTTGATCTATATCGCAAGTGCCACATCTGTTGTCCAATATCTGCTTGCTTTATAACAGTAATTATAACACACTATATAATGACTTATAAGGTTAAGTATCATAATATGTCATACTTGGTGGTCACTCACTGACATTTATGTACTTGAATTAAGAAAATTGATCAAATACATAAAATTCTGCCTGTAAACTAGAAAAAAATCTGCATCATGTTTTATGGAAAAAAGACATATCAGAGAACATACACTGATACTGATAAAGGCCAGTATCGACTGATAATATCGGTCTGGGTCTAGTTTATCACATTAAGTGGAAGAATTTTTTATTTTTTCACTTGCCCACTTAAAGCAAACAATAACCACTTACAGTGACTTATAACCAGCTTGTAATTATAGTGCCTGCATAAAGTGCCTGTCCTTTTCCAAATAGTTTTCCAAGAACAACTTCCCAGATGGTTCTGTGTAACAAAAAAGCCATTTGGCGTTCCAGTTTAGTATTTTAACACGTTTTGGCCAAAACTCAATGTTGACTGAGACTCTGCTGTGATATGAAACAGACCATACTGTCTGTATCTTCCAGCCATCTGTGGCTCCATGTTTACATTTTCTCTTCTTAATACTGCCTTTCTCTCTTTTTGTCAACATTGTTGAGGAAGTGGTCATCTTGTTTGGATAAAATTTATTGGAACTGTCAACAGACAAAACCGACCAGTGGTTCAGTGTTGACGTTCAGAGTTGAGCAGCCGTGTCATTGATCCACACAGTGTGAACGTAAAGGTCATAGATTCTGGTTGATTAAAGTGAGCTAACACAACATACAAGACTAATAAAAACACACAGTGTCTGTGTAGATTAAATGATATTCCACCCCAGAACGATAATCCACTCAGTATGTACCACCCCTATGCCGATGTGATGATGGGTGAAGATCTTCAGTTCACAAAACAATCCTGGAGTTTCAGCAGAAAACAGGGTTGCAGCCAAGTCCAGTACAATGGCAGTGAATGGAGAACACGGATAAAATGTTAAAAAAAAACACAAAACAAACAAAATGTCTCCATCCTGCTCGTGTGGTGTAATCCAAGTGTCCGCGAGCCGCAACATTAAAATTTAACCACAAAAGACGCCATTTACACCATGTTTTTAGCTGAAATGTCAAGTGTAGCCTCCCAGGTAGCATGCAAACATGGCGTCGATGTTTCGCGAGACTTCGTATATCTCTTTTTTACATTTTATCCGTGATCTCCATTCACTGCCATTAGCTGCAACCCTGTTTTCTGCTGAAACTCCAGGATTGTTTTGTGAACTGAAGATCTTCACCCATCCTCACATCGGCATAGAGGTGAGTACATATTGAGTGGACTATCGTTCTGGGGTGGAATATCGCTTTAATCTACACAGACACTGTGTGTTTTTGTTCATTTGAAAAATCAACATCGGTGTCTCTTTTCAGAAGTCATGACCAGGTTACTCAAGATAATCCACATACTTTGTTGTGACCAGTTTCATGTAGGAACCACTGTGGCGGATACCGGAACTACTTTCTTGCCACCAGAAGTTTCATGTTTCATGTAGTTCCTCCATGAAACTGCTCACAACAAGGTCTGTGGATTATCTTTAGTAACCAGGTCGTGATTTCTGGAAAGAGACACTTGGTGTTGCATTTTGCAAATATATGTTTTTTGGCACTTTGAGCACTAACTCCTACCAAAACAGTCTAGATTAATACCGCTAAAGGAATTAGGAAAAAAAAACATATTTTAGATATTGGGGAGAACTGTCGCTTTAAGAATGTTCCACCTATAAAAATCACTAGGTTTAAGTGTGTGCTATATTTAGTATATTTTCAGCATTTTAGACTTTTCTGACAGGAAACCGCCTTTATATAGCCAGTTGTTGCTCTCTCCAAATCAACCAAACTCCACTGGCGAAATCAGTCATTTTACCTTAAAGAACACAGGCGATGCTGGTGTACCACTTCCTCGTTCTTTTAGTTTGTTTGTGTTATTGTGTGACTTTGGTGAATCTGACCTATCCTTTCATTATACCAAAGTCACACAATAACACAAACTAACTAACAGATTGAGGCAGTAGTAAACCAGGAGCTCCTGTGTTTTCTGAATTATAATTATCGATTTCATCTATGGAGTTTGGTTGGTTTGGAGAGAGTGATATTTGGCTTATCTATCTGTGGTTTGCCATCAGAAAAAAGACTGTTTGACTTGAAGTAAAGTGGTGACAATATTCTAAACACATTGTAAACTGATATTGAATTTTTTAGGTTGGACATTTTTTAAGTGGGGTAAATACCTTTTGCTGTGGACCTGTCCACACCAGTTCATTGCTTAGCTTCTGTGCTGGTGCTCCTCCCTTATTCTCCAAACCGGGGACGTGTCAACTATATTTTGATACCTCATACCTCACAAGTACCTCATAGAACCACACTTCAAACTATCTGAACTAGTCCTTTAAACCCGAAGTTTTTAGGAGATTTTGATCATCTTTATGAATTTGCTAACAAAATAAAACTAAAAGTAGTTGAAATCATTACTTCATCACTGTATTTATAGAGAACGTATCAAAAAGAAATTTAGATAATAAGACGGTGACATCAGCAAGATAAAATACTTAAACTCTGCAGCTTCACTGCAGAAGGTTAAGGAGGTTTTCAGGCTGCACATGTTTGAATCATAGTCAGCCACATTCAAATGTTGAGTTCAGTTCAGGTGATTCAGGGATCTGAACGTCCTCTGAGGCAGATCGGCCAACGTCAGCTGATGTGTAAGTGAGCATATGCAGGTTATTAGTCACTAGATCATCTTCAACCAGCAGATGAGTTTCATCTCCCAGTTGATAGACCTGATACTGTATATAAAGAGTTTTGAACATTTTCAGACTTCCACTTTGGAGATCACCCAAAACATCCCTGAATAAAAGATTAAACATGAAATAATGATGTTTTTAGAGCAATTATTTCATGTTTTTTCACTGGCATTGCCTCAGTAAAAACATCCAAGTTTCAATTCTTACTCGGGGAATAAAAGAGAACCATTAACCACCATTAGTCACGAGTGTAGTGCCTTTCAGTTATTATTTTCATAATGTGTTTCGCTCTGTTTTCCCTCCCGTCTGTCTGCAGTGGTCCCAACCGCGGACACTACATCACCATCGTCAAGAGCCACGGCTTCTGGCTGCTGTTTGATGACGACATCGTAGAGGTGAGAGAGATTTTCTGTCGAATAAACACAATCAGTGTGAATTATCCCAGATCCTTTAGTATTTGGTTAAAAGACAGCTGTCTGTTTCACATTACAGTGAAATAGATGCCTTCAAACTTTAAATACAACCAGTAAACAGTCCTCGCTTTAAGGGTGTAATGATATTAAATGATTCAGTATCTCCTTCTGTACAGTCTTATTCATTCTCAGAGCTGCAGGTTAATTTATTTTTTTATAGTGCCACTAAACAAAGATGAACAGGTTTCATTTTTCTCATTTTTACACGTGTGCACCTTCAAATAAATCTTAAAACAATAGTTATTGACAAAGCACTTCAATAAACAAAAGCTCCTACAGAATTAAGCAACATCAACGATTCAGAATACAAAATAAAAGATAAACCGGGCTTTAAAACAACCAGAAATTGTTTGAAAACATATATGGATAAATGTTCTTTAACTTCAACTGTTACTGTTTTTTTGTTTGTTTTGACCTGACTTATAATTTTGAGCTGACAATATATGTATTTACGCTGATGAGTATGCCTGTACAGTATTTTCCACATTTGATGTTAAGATTTATTCCTAAATTGGCCTTAAATGGAATTAAACAGTGGCAATAAAACACACTTAACTACTAATTTTTACACTTAACTAGCTTGACAGAGGTAGACACCCTGTATAAGCTGTATGATAAAAGTATTACCTAAAATTTGAAAAGTGATATAAAACAACAGGCAGAAAAGGAGGATTCCTTCCTGATATTAAATCTCAACTCTGAAACAAACAGGACACCGATGTAAAGAGCCCTAAATAGGTTTAATTTGAAATATCTCAGAGTGAAACCCTTCATCAGCTGTCCAGAGTTTCCCACCTTGTCTTAACCAGACTGGAATTTCAAACAGTCGTCCTTCCAGACTCTGTAGATCCTGGTGCTCTGAATGTTGTGTCTGGATTTCATTCGACAGGCCATCCTGGACACCTTCACCTCTGCTAAATAATGAGGAGCTAAAACAGGGTTTAGCGGTCACGATATGATTACAGAAATAAGGGTGGATGAAGTATTAATAAAGGAGAAACACGAGAAGATAACAGGAGAAAGAAAGCCTCGTCTTTCCCTCTCAACATCTCTTTTCATGTTCAGCATGTACCTGCTTTGGTTTCCCCTTTAATTGAAGCATTATTCATCCCAGTTATGCAATTTTAAACTAAATGTCAGTTTGACCAGGAAGACCTGGAGCAGCACATTGTGTTCGGAAAATTAAAAATATGACAGACTGCTGCCCCGTCTGCTCCAGCCCTCATTCTTCTTCTTTTAATCTTTAAAATCTGCAAGCAGGTGATGGTGAAATGGAAAAACTTTATTACTTTTATAAAAAAAAAAAAACTAACAGTTCTAGTCTTTCAATCGATGAGATGTTCTCATGAAATCACTGCTCTGTTGATCCCCTGCTGCTTCTGCTATGAAACCATCTGCTCTCCTCTCTGACGTGCTGACAGGAGAAAACATGGCAGCCTGCGTAGCAACAACACAGTCTGACATCCTTGTAGCATGTGTGATAGCGCTCAGCTAACAGTTTCCAGCTCCGCTCTCAGCACGCTGCCATCCACACAACAGCAGTCAAAGATGTTAAAAGATAATGATAGTGACAATAATGTGGTGATTTCTCAACCAAAGTGGTGAGATTTAACAGCATCTCCAACCCTGCAGCATATTTAAAGTCTATGAAATCAGATGTATAGCTCTATTAGTATGTAGCGTTAGACAAAAGCATGATGTAGCTCTTTAGTCATTGGCAGTCGACCACACAAGACCACAGCCAAAGCCTCGGCATGCTGCTGTGTTTCAGCCGCAGCCAAGTAACCTTTCAGTTTGTTATTTCTTCTTTCTTCGCGCCAAGAAAGAACGGCATGCCGCAGCAATCAAGCTATCAGCGGTTAACTGACCGTGCAGTCATGATGGGTGAATGTTCCAGGGTTTGTGAAGTGTATAATCTGTATTAGAGGCAAATGTACAAATAATGTTTTTTTAAAGCTGTTTAATAATTGGTCTTTTCTCTGGTCACCTGGGAAAACAAGTACAAGATGCATTAAAAGTCAAAAGAAGTTACAGAAAATCCTCCAAATACATGGATGTTTTTTCTCAGTAAGATGCTTTAGATACGTCACACAAAAACTGATGACGCTTTATTTTATTTTCCTTTTCTTTGAAAGAACGTTTCATTTAAACCCTAACAAAACCCATCCATAATAAATTGTATTCTGACTGGGTGGCACCAACAAATATTGATTTAATCTAAGATTAGTTCTAATCAGAGTTTAGAAAACCAAGGTTTAAAATGAATAAATCCAAATTTAAGATTTGCTGCACTAATCTCTGATTAGTAAATCCAAGTTTATTAATGTAAACCAAAAGTAAACACAATTTATTTGCTTCCCCAAATTAAAATGAATTAAAAAATATATGAAATTATAGTTAATTATAGTTTTAACAATTATCAATTCAAGTGGTGTCGTGACCTAGTAAATATAAAAGGGGGGAAAACTTTCAGCTGCTTTGTATCCTTTACAATACGTTACATTGTTTACTACCTTGCTAAAAAGGTAACAAAATTTTAGGCTATATTGTTTGTTAAGTAGCCAAAAAGTAATGAAATTAAGAAAAACTTGCGGGCTGAATTAATGGAGCAATACGGCCAAATAATACAAGATTAAAAAACTGACATTTTAAATTAGAGTTTAAAGTTTGGTTGCAACAAAATTAAATTTAATCTAGGTTTAGAGTGAAAACTAAGCTGAGATTTAAAGAGTGATTTCAATTTAATCATCATTCATTTTAAGCTATATTTAGCTGTAGTTTTGTGCAACATAACTTAAAGTTAAACCATTATTTAATTGTTTTAAAAAACCTTGTTGATGTAACCCAGCCTAAAGGTGTCTCTGTGCTCACAATAAATTAGAATTAATTAATCTGAAGTATATGAAGTGTATGAAATCATCTGTTTCTGTGTTTATATTTTTAACAAATTACAAACAGTATTCAGTATTCGTTAGTCCTTTCTAGTAATTGTCCCATGAAATTATCACCAGAGCACCAGAGTATTAATGAAAAATTAATTAACAGTCTGTCAAAGTGAATTTCTTCAGTTATGTTTTAAATAAATTAATAACTGTAATTACAAAATACTTCTGTACTGTTCATACACTTTTATTTTCAGTATAGGATTGATGTTGCTGAAATAAAACTCAGGAAGACTCACTGATATGTGATGTGCATTGTTGTTAGAAATATCAGTCATGATGTACAGTCTCTAGAAGTGTGTGACTTAACTTCTTCTTAAGGTCCAATGTTAAAGCAAACTGCAATAAATCATAATATGGAATTACAATACTTGTAGAATACACATTGAATCGGCACCCAAGTATCATGGCAGTATTGAACCGGGATATGTATATCTGTATCTGTCCAGCTCTGGTAAATTTCTTCATAGGCTCAGCATTCTCATTCTTTATGTTAAACTACCAAATATTTTGTGCAACAAAATCCATCTGTCCTTCTTTCTGGTGAAAGTTTGGCTCCAGTTTAGTCCTGGTTCTAGTTTGGCCCAATTAAAGATCCAGTCTTCTTGTTTGGGAACATTTGCACAATTAAAATGGTTTATTTAACTTTAAATCTTCCTGGCAGTTGGAAAAGTCACCCTGCTGTTTGAACAGAGAGGAAAACTGCTCAGTCACAGTCACGAAGGACTGGTGTTTAAAACCGATCCCGTCGCCAGTGTATTTTTCCACTATGGCGGGAAGGAGGCCCAGTCGAACATCTGGTCCAGTGGAGAGAAACTGGCCCAGTTCTGTTAAAATCTGCTGAGTGTGCAGAGCTGAAACACTAACTTATCATTTTTTATGGCTTGTGGAGATTTACTCTCCATGTCTGTCTCCCTGCTTTGAGTTCGAGCCTTCGTCCTCCTTAAATTTGTCTTTTTACTTATTATAACTTATCTGTCTTATTTTTCTGAAGCTGTTGCCAGTTCTCTTTCACCTCTGATCCAAAAGCATATTTTCAGACCCTCTTTGGACAAATCAGCTACTACAAATAAGAAACAGTCGTCAGCAGAGAGTCTCAAAATATTCACCACTTACTTGTCAACATACTTGATTTCAAATGGAGATTTGGTCGTGAATGAAAACAGAAGCCCCCGTGAAACAGCAAAGCAGTGAGCTGAAGGGAAAGATTTAATGTTCGTCTTAATTCAGACCTCCTCAAAGACCTGTCAGCTCTTCAGGTCGTCTTTATAGAAAGGTTTACCGAGGCTGTGGGGGGGGGGGGGGGGGACGGGGACGGGACATCTTGGAATCTGAAATGTGGTTTTTGTTTTCGTGCCTGGAGAAGTTGTGGAAACTAATGTTTAAAACTGTTGAGAGATATGACTTAAGAATAGCATGTTTTTCTGATGGGTTAAGCTGAGTGAAACATGGCTGCTAGCAGGTTTATGCATTGTTGTACTGAAAGAAATATAATCGTCTTGATCATGGAAATAACAGCTGTGGTTTGTCCGTGAATGTTGTCATGTGGTGAAACTTATTTGGCTCTTTGATGTATGAAAAAATCTTTAAATATTGTCGAGCAGTCGCTTCTTTTCCTCTTCAGGTTCATTGCGAAGCAGAAACAGGTCACAAATTTACACATTTAGCACATAAAAGCAAAGAAATAGTTCATAATTTTGGAAAAAACACATATTTGCTTTCTTTCTAAGAGCTGGATGACAATATTGATACAACTCTCATGTTGTTAGTTCAGAGCTTGTGTCAGGATGTAGTTCACATGGCGCAGGAGTTACCAAACTTTTTCAGCTTGTGACCCAAACTTAGAAAACTGATATAGTCTTATAATGAAATAAATAGTCTGTTGTATTCTTTATCAAAGTACATCACAGCAATAATCAGATTTGCTAAGAGTAATGTTAAGTTTCTCTCTGCCTCATAGTGAACTTGTCCACTGAAAACCTGGAGGGCTTTTAATTTGAAGCGGACACAGGAAGCGTTGAATTTGTAATAGCAGCCTAAAGGGCACATTTATGCTAACCTGACAGGCCAGATGGTTTGTTACACAGAACCATCTGGGAAGCTGTCCATAGAAAATTTCAGGCACTTTTGTGAAAACCTCTGGCAGTGTGGTTTAGACATCCTAAAATCGACTTAAAATGAATATTCGCGAGGAATCCATTCTTTTATTTACATCCCCGTACCTCCAGCATGGTCACACATCAACCAAACCCCGACGTAGGTGCAAACACTCTACTTCCCACATTGTTAGACTGTTCCTTGAAGCTGCCATCGAGGAGTCAAGATAAAGTGTTTATACTGCAGAGCTGCAGGAGAACCCTGCTATGTCATAACCAATCATTTTTCTTCTTCTCTTGTAGAAAATTGACGCGCAGGCGATCGAGGAGTTCTACGGTCTGACATCGGACATTTCCAAGAACTCTGAGTCGGGATACATCCTGTTCTACCAGTCCAGAGACTGAAGCAGCCAGCAGTAAATCCCCAACAGACTGTCACTCAACAGAGGGGGAGGTGCTTATGGCTGCCACCAGCTCCGCCCAGTACGCTCACATAAGTATCCAGGCTTTATTCCCTGTAGGCGGAGCTTTGCACTGGAGCGCCACTCGGACCGGTTGAGACGTGTTCAGGTCGCATGCCAGCCTCCTGGATTACGACCGTTCAAATCCTCTGAGCCCACACTGCAAAAAGCACCTTAACAAAACAAGATGGCTGAATCCGTAACACTTGCTTTGCACTTGGGCGTCAGCGGGGACGACTGAGGAACGCCAATCCAAGAGGCTGACATCGCCGTGCGCACAGCGGTCCATTTTGGAGGTAAAAGCAGTTTGAGACGATGCAGAGTAACCAATCAACTGTTTCAGATGAGACACTTAAGCAACTTCTGATTGTAATCCTCCTCGTCACGGTAACCCATCAGTGTCATCACAGTCTTCTATAGCGTTTTTTTTGTGTGCTTATTACAGCGTGCTAAATTAGCTTTAATGCTAACACACAGGTACCATGCATTCACCCCAGAAAACTCCTCAAAAGGATCATTCCGGAGACAGAGAGGCTAATATTTGACAGCGTCCCACCACAGAAAAACACTGACACGACCTTTAATGACTGATATAGGTTGAACTCTGAGTGCAGAGCGGTGATACATTTTCTAGTTTGCAGTGTTTATACCATGAAGTGGTGCTGATAACATAAAGTGTTAAAGGCAGAGTGAAATGAAAACCAGCCACCAGAGAGATGTTGATGAATCTGATAGAGAGACTCATTATTTTAGTTTTTGACTTGACAAGAAAACCCCAATCTATTGTTATTATCTTTAATTTAAAAAAGAAAATATTTAAAATTGGAAAAAAAATATCTAGGTTAAAGTTTTTTTTTACCATTCGAGGTTTTGCTATTTATGCTTGTACTGGCAAGTTTGGTACCAAGGAGAACCTTGGCCAACTTTCTCCTCTCCTATTTCCTGTACATAGATATATGTGCTAAACTCGTCTATGTCGAATCGAAAATTTTGAGGCTGGTTAAAAGATGCTGCTGAGGCACTTGTAAATCCGATATATACAGTCACATCTTAAGCCAGTGTTAGCAAAATGCAAGCTAACTCGGTAGCTAATTTGCATCAATCTTTGGCTAGCAAGTTAGCTAGCGTTCTGCTAACTTTAGCTATCTAATGAAGTTAGTTTTTTAAAAACTTTATTCAACGTCTTCAAATAAAATGTATTCAAAAAAAGGGCAGTATCATTTTAAAAATAAATGACAACAAATATTATATTAATAAAATAAAATAAAATTAAACTCAAGGCAGTTTTAATCAATTTATAGCACAAGTTAATCAGAGTCTTCAATTTTTTTTAAAGATTGAAAGAAAAACTTAGTCATTTTTAAAGGCATAGTTAGCCAATATAAGTAAAAGGCTAATTAGCTAGCTAATTTACGTCACTAGTTAACTAGCTAGTTACATCTGACAGCTAATGTTAGCAAAACAATCACTAGCTAGCAGGCTAATCTACATAAGTCATTCACTCGCAGGTAACATCTGATAATTAAAGTTAACAAAATGCTAACTAACAACCAAGCTCATCTACATCATCTACATTCATCTTTAGATCCATATTTCACTAGCTAGTTACATTTGATAGCCAAAGGTAGCAAAATGATAGCTAACTAGCCGGCTGACGATTGATGTAAATTAGCTACCTATGTAGCTAACTTTATGCTAATATTATCTAACTTAAGATATGACTATATGTTGCCTTTCCACAAGCAACGTCTGTTAACCGTCTCCAAAATTTGGTTTTCTTTTCAACATAGATGAGCCTAGCACACACAGCAGCATATCTAAGTACAGGAAACAGGAAAGGAGAACGTTAACTGAGGTTCCATGGGTACCAAGCTAGTTCTATTGTTATTGGAGTACAGAGCATGAAGAGGCGGGACTTAGGAAGGGTCATTTGCAGTGAACTTTGGGATGAGTGGGAACACAAAGTCTGGGTGAAAATCAGGTTTTCTCAGTGCACTCCTTTAAAAAAAAAACAAAAAAACAATGAGCCTAACAGATCACCAACAATCCTGTTCCAGTTTTAAAAGATGAGCTGGCTAACAGTGAGTGAAAGTTATAATTTTGAATTTACTGGTGTGTCGTGCCATTACGGTCATGGTTGGTGCCACAGTGGAAAAACTTAACGAGAGAAGACATTGAACGAAGAGCGGTCAGGTGTTTCAACATTAAACAACATAAGCTAACTTTTTTTTAAAGACTGCTTTTTCGTGGTTTCAACAACAAGCACAGTCTCCTTTGCAGTTTGCTTTCAAAAGTTTGTGTTGTTTTAACATTTTTGACTTTTTTAAAAATGCCAGATTATGCACATTTGTACCATTTTTAAAGGGACACACACAGACACAAGTACTTCGTCTTTCCTTTTAGTCAGTTCTGACACCCAAACTGTCACACTACGTTCAGGTTGAATGTTTATGTTCAGTGTGTCTTGTCCTTTTTGTTCCTCATTATCGAAGCTTTATTTCTGGACAGAAAACTCTTAACACCTCCGTACACAGACCTCGCTGCAGCTGGTTATGCACATCTCATAATACCAGTGACCAATCACACGCTGGCACATTTGGACTCTGGCTTAAGTGTTTCTCCTGCAGCTGCAGCTCTGGCAGGCAGTCAGACCTTTTACATAACATGTTTTTCACTCCAGAACCTTAAATTGGAGCCCTCAGTAAAGCTGAGTGATGCTAACGGTCTGCTGATGTGGAGCTCGTCCACATGTTATATTTAATGCAGTAATGTCTCATGTGTTTGTCTAAGCAGTTCAAAATGGATTCCTCTCCTCTGTATCTTCTAAAATCTAATTTAGCTTTAGAGTCCAGTGTGCTCACAGCTTCTGATTTAATGTTGACCCTGTTTTCAGAATATAAGATTTTCTAAAATAATTTAACAAAAATGTGCAACATTTGCAGCTTCTCCAGTGTGACGCCTCTTTTCACTTTAAAATCAAACCCTATTATTTAAATTAATCATTAGTGGGAAATACGATGGCAAATCCTCTGGTGTCAGGGTTTTATCTCCTTCTTGAGCTCTTTCATAACAATATTTCAGTAGGTCACAAAGAAATGTGGTGGTCGAGTGAAAACACTCATAATGATCGATTTGACCTGGACAGACTTTTATTATTTTCACCAATTTTTCTTCTTTATATTCCAAACACAGTCTATTGTTCTGCCTCTTCAGTCCAGTAGGGTGCTATAAAAAGTTGTATGATTTAAGTAGCCCTTTTACTTACTACAACCAGAAACAACCAAACTCCAGTGGTGTTTATAAATGGACATTAAGCAAAATGCTCCTATTAGCACTATGGAGCTAACTATGCTAAAGCTAGTGTTGTTAGTTGGCTTGCCATGGTACTGGTACCAGTGTTACACTGTGGTTAGACTGAAAGTGTCTGCTCTCTCCAGCAGTGGCAGTAAATTTTAAATCTAACGTAGACCACAGTGAAGTTAGTTTTAAGTTGGATATTTGACAGCCATTCACTCCAGATTAGGAGTGGAATATCCAACTTAAAACTAACTTCACTGGAGTATTCTGTAGGCTAATAGCAGAGGTTTCTTACTGACACCAGGATACTAAAAAGCAAAATTAAGCCCCCAGCAATTTGTACATTGCATTTACAGAAATTTCTGCCTTGATTACTTTCTTTTTCCTGTAGTGATTTCACTGTGCACGCAGAAGCAGCCTCAGGTAGCCATCTGGAAGCAGACGGGTTACAGCAAGGCAAAGTGTGATTGGAGTTAAGTTTAAAAAAAAAAAAAAACAAACAAAAAAAAATTACCGCAGTTTTTTTTTCCGATACGTTGTCACATATGAACTACTGGATTGCTATATCCAAATTATGTAAACAGTCTGTTTTCAATCTGCTTGCTTTGTCCTAAAAAGGGTCCACAAACAAAAAATATCCAATTTACAGTGATCGAAAACATCACATCCTCACATTTGAGAAGCTAAAGCCAGAAAATGTTTGGCATTTTTGCTCGATTTGTAACTTTATCTAACAATCATCTGATTATGAAAATTGTTTCTGTAGATCAACTAATCAGTTTATCAACTAATCATTTTGATTCTAATCTCCAAATAATTGTCTTCTGCTTCATCAGGAATCACCTCAAAGATGAAAACTAAACATTAAAACTGTTATTTGATGGGTCGTATATAGTTTCACTCCTCACATTAAAGAGTGTAATTAACGTTTTCACAGAGGAGCAGGAGCCGTTTTAAAGGCCTGTACTTGTTCTTTCTAACTCGAGCCTTCTGATGGGCAAAATCCTCCTTTTTCACCTCCGTTGTTTCCGTTTAACGCACAAACAAACCAAATGTAGGGTTGTTGTTTTTTTTTCTTTTTGGTTTAAGCCTGTTTTTTGAAGTATGTTTTACACTGCCAAGCTCGTGAGACTCCACCCAACTGGGCTGTCCCAGATTAACAAGCAAGCTCACCCCGTCGCTTTCTGTAACAGGGCTGCAGCAGATGGAAAGTGGATGGAAACATGCTCTGTGTAGCCTCTGAGGTGTTTATATTCTCTACAGTAGTTGAGTGGCCTGGGCAGTGGGTCAAGTATTATCTGAATGTTAAAATGTACAGTAAAATAAAACTAGGGCTGCTGCTTGACCTGTAAAACGCCACGTCTCAGTAATCTGAAGTCGCTTTCTGTCCTACGTAGACAAGAAAAGCACTTTTAACATCAATCTGTAGCAAAAAAATACTTTGAAATTCTTAAATTCTTTAAAAGTCTTTGATTTTGATGAGAAATAAGAGCGGAAGTAATTGAGGACAGGGTGATGTGCAGTTTGGATATAGTTTGGGGTTTGTTGACGGTGTTTTCACGTTGGTTGGTAGTAAATTACCTTGCACGACCTTTGATTAACATCGTGGACTGTATTGACTGTCATGGATAAACCCTTTCCTTGTTGGACTAGGTGATTGACAGGCAGTATGACAGTCCTGTATCAGAGCTAGTTAGACTCAAAAGTCCATCTCTACACTTCGCTTCACCCAATAGCGGCTGAGGACAATTTTCAAGCTTTTGTTGCTAAAACTGTGGAAACAATTAAAGAGTTTTTTTTTTTTTTTTAAATTCAAAGTCTATAGAGCGGCCCTGGGGGTGACATGATGAGGTCGTGTTCCTGTTGCTGAGGAGAACGTGTGAGAGCGGGGTTTCTGGTAAGGCGCGTCTTTAAATAAATGTAAATGGTGTAGCAGCCATTCTCACCGCCATTCAAGCACCTAACCTTTAAAACTTCACCGAACACACGATCAGTAGGACAAGATTTCTGATTGTCTGGTACCGTGAGACTAAGGGCTCAGTAATGTTAGAACGCTGCCAGCAAGCCGAGCCATATCCAAACTCATATGTCGTCTTTATTTAATTTACGAGTTTAAATTGATTGACTCCAGCCACAGAAGTGTGCACTCAAGTTTGATCTCACTTGGATGAAAGTTTTCAAAACGGTGTAAATGACCAAAGGACAGAGAGCGACTTCAGATGACGTGTCCCCAACACTTCCCTTCATTCACTGGGTTGAGGCTTGAAGTCAACACTATTTCCTGTTCCTGTCTGTGCTGCTCTTAAACTCAACTAATCTACATGAAAGGAAGAAGTAGTTTTGTGTGGTGTTTAATCTGCTTTTGGGGGGTCGATCCACTTCGTTTCCATCAGTTCTAACATTTTTGAAAGTCAGAAAAGGTGATTTATGGTCGCACATGACTTGAAACGCAGGTTATATCCAGACACCAACGGAAACTGTGGACTCCTGGAAGAACTGCTTTCATGTACCAAATGATGTGTTCACATTTTAAGCTTTTTAGTATAAATAAACAAACATAAGCACAAAAGCGCATTATTTGGGGGGTTAAAGTCCACAGGTTCAGCTTGGAGCTGGTTATGATTCTGTCTTTTGATGAAATGCAGTTTAATGGAAATCATTGGTCCCCAAAACTGTAAATGTCGTCATCAACAAGACTGGTTGAAATTTTTGGTTAGACAAAGTGTTTGAAACCATGTTGAAGGCTCTTTTTTTTAATTTAAATACTATTAATATTATTATGAATGTTTATGTTATCTTCTTTTTCTTAGATGTTTCACTTGTTTTTGATATATTTCACTAATTTTACTAGTCTACCATTCTTGTGTAGGCAGTTTTGGATATTTTTGAAGATTATTTTGCTTTAATTTGGGAGTATGTGATGAGAGATGTTGATGTGTACATAAATACAGATGTTATTATTGGAGTATAAATATTTGCTTGCTTGAAATAATCAGCAGAGCTAGATCAAAAAATGTTAGTGATCATTATATCTCTAAATACTTTTATTCTGGTAATGAATCAATACGCCTGGTGTTTAAAAAGTCACAAGCCCCGCCTATCTGGCATCCCAGGCAGCCTAAACCAAACAGCCCAAAGCAAGTGAGCTCATGTGTAATCCGACTGATCAAACTGTAACACACAAACAACTGACTGATTTAATTAAGATACACTTACTTTGAAGAAAAATAGAAACTGCTGTGCAGAAAGGAACTGACCAAAAGCTGTTCTGTGTATCCCTGTTTTAAAGGAAAAATCCACTTTGAAGAACAAAAACTGTTGGTGTGTTTTTTTCTTTTTGCCTTTCCTGCGAGTAACTGGTCAAATGTTGATGACATGGTCACGCCCTGAGATATTTACAGTGACATTTTGTTCAAAATCACAGTGTTGAAGAGCCCTAGAGGATGACTTTATTGGTTTAACAGTTTAACCAAAGAATTATTTTAGCTTAAAGTCAATATGAGGCTATATCTGCGTTAATATCTGAGTTTCAGTACTGATAAACAAACCAGCTCACTAGAGCCCAACCAATAAGCAGTATAACGGTCAAACGGACAAAGTTGTAGCACAGAAAAGCCAAAGATGCATTCGAGGTTGTTTAGAAGCAGTGATGCTGTTACATAGTTGATCCACTAAAGCACTGAGGAGTATATTTTTCAACTATAAATTAAATTCTTGGTCAGCAAAACTGGGCAAAAACATCATTATTGGATTTTAAAAAAAAACTTTCTAGTCTGAATTACAGGAAGTAAGGTGTTCGAATAAGCCTGGCCAACTATTTTTTTTTTTTTTTTTTTTTTCAAAGTTATTTTTTGGCCATTTGTGCCTTTATTGACAGTGACAGCTGAAGAGTAGACAGCAAACAGGGCAGAGAGAGAGGGGATGACACTATTTCAGTCGCCATTCTCCTTTCCTTTCCGTGTTGCCGTTGTCAAAGTCTCCCTCGCTACATCAAACAAGAGCCACCACCTACAAACTAGTGACCTGCACGCTGTTATGTCATTATATTTTCTTTCGCTCTGATTTAGCCATTTTAATAATGGGTTCAACCAGACCTTTCTTCAGCGCTGGCACAACGCTAAAGGCCAGATTATTCTCCCAAATGTACGTGCACACAGACAGCTTTATTCTGTTTGTATTACTTCATGAAGTTTACTTTTCACCATAGATATATCGGTTGTAGACGCTGCGTTGACTGCTTTGGCCTGCTGCTGCATTTTGTCAACAAATAGCAAGTTAGAGCAAGGACAGTGTTAGTAGTAGATGTAGATTATAGATCCATAAATATAACACCTCATTGAGATTCTTCTGTCCACACGTGCAGTTCATTGGCGTTTTGGTTGCGTGGACGAATCCAAACAAGATTGTGTGGTCACAACAAATCGGGGGCATGTTGGATGTCCGCAGAGTGCCTATGCGTACACCCTCTAATAACGAAATTAAATCATGTGGACCCTCGCAGGGGCAGAACATATAATACCAGCTTAAAATGAAGTGTGGAGAAAAACTAATACTGATGTCAGTATCAGTCTTAAACTTCCAACATGCAGGATCAATTAGGCTAAATAAATTATTCTGATTTTTTTTGTACAGAAACTTATTTAAATTATATAAATAATCTGAATTAAACCTAAATTAATCAGAGCAATACAAATTATGATGCAGAACAGATAATATTAGGTCAAAGAAAAATAATCTGACCGAGCATTCAGTGTTTTCAGTACTGGACTCAGATTTTATTTTATTTTATTATACTTAGCAGTACTCATGAAAAATTAAACTGGCCATCAACATTGTTATTATTTGTCTAATCAGAGTCTTGAAGGTGCTGTTTCTGGTTGATTTTCCTATAATATAAAATATGGTGTCGTCTGCAAAGAGTGCGAGCTTCTCTCTGAAGCTTAACTTTTTTTTTAGCAACGCTAACCAATCAAGTACATCCATGATCTTCACTAGAAGGTGCAGAATATGTGCCACATTATAATCATATGGTTTTTTTCCCCAGTTAGCCTCCAGCTCACTAGTAAATGTTTGATAAATCAGGGTTCTTGTTACGCTCTATGTTCAACAGCAGCACTTCAAGTCTGAAGATATTCTGGAAAATTAGATGAGTTGGTTTTGGGGGGAAACAGAAGCACCAACAGTTTGTCACTAAAACTGACATCTGCGAGTGGATTTTTCCTTTAACAGTATTAGTTGTTCTGTCCTCTGAAATGTCCCTGCAGGGCTTCGGTTGTCCACATCACTCGCCCTTTTCAGACTCGCCAAGAATGTAAATGTTTTGAACCCGGCATGTGACGGGCAAACAGTGACTGAATGTGTCATTAACACTCCGATGTTGTACGTTTGCAACCAGTGTGCAAAGTGGCGGCAGCCTCACAGACACAAACAACAAACCTTATTATTTACTTTGTTCTAAAATAAGGATCAAAACAGCTCCAGAAAATATTCACTCCTCATTCTGCTACTTTAAGAAGGTTATGTTGCTGCATCAATTTACATAAAATATTCCCATTATGGAGAAAAGAGAAAGACCTTGTCTGAGGCACAGCAGACAGGAGGTAAAAAATCAAGGCGGTTGAGTCTTTTTTTTTTCTGAAAGGTCTGCCCTTGTTTTGGCAGCAGTCTCAGACAGACAGAAGTATTCTCACTTGGTTTTTGTGGCAGACATTTAATTGGCCGTGAAGCTGCACAGAGTCTGGGGCTACGAGCAGATGTGAAGGACAAAGGATTGAATCCTTCTCCTCAGAGCTGTTTTGCGGGTGTTTGTGGGGGCTGCTGCCGCTGCTGTCTGAAGTTCATTCTGAGTACATGTAGATGCAGTGAAGTTTGGGAATGACGGCTGGTTCTGATGGTGTCCAAACTGAAATAAAACACAAACCGGTTTTGAAGATGGAATAATCTACACTGTCTCCTGTGTTTTATGTTAAATGTTGTTCTGTTGCAGGTGGTGTTAACTTCAGTCTCACTTTTAAATGTGTTTTTGTTTGATTAACTGTAACAACTACAAAATGAGATCCAGCAGGGAGCCAATTATCTTTTATACCCCTCGTACTTTTTTGCCTGTATGGACGTGAAAAAGGTCTTAAATTGCAGTCACAGTGGTCTTGAAATTAACCTTTTGAAACCTGCAGACATTCTGTAGTAATCAACCAATATTTGTCGTAATTTTTAATTGCATTATTTTGTCATTTTTGTGTTTTTGGTTAAAGAAACCCCGACATCGTGTTTCTCCCACTCCGCTAAACTTACGCCCCTAATCTCAGTGCGACGTGCAAAAGAAATGCAGGAAGTGAAAACTGGCACCAGCAGCTCCAGTGACAGCCCAGAAAACAGAACGTTGTCGGAAAAAACAGTCTTTACCTGTTTCAAAACTTGAATGTTTTTGCAGACATTGTCGTTTCACTGTTGTCGACTTTTAATAATTCCTGCCAAAGTAGTACACAGTTATAAGTGGATACAGTATTTCACTATGGAATTAAGTCCAACGGTAAATTCTAGAAAAATGAGGGGTCACAAGATAATAAGGATGAAAATCACACAAGTTAAGAAAAAAAAAATCTTACACAACTTTTCTGATTTTTCTCTTTTTGCTTTGCTTTTTTTGGTCAATACTGGATAATTAAACCTCTTAGGTTCTTTAAAGTGTAAAAAAAAAAAAAAAAATCACTGCCATGGCTGAAACCTGTGACGAGGGCTTTTTTGTAAAGCCTCTATTTTTCAAGAACTTTTGCAGGGGGCTCCAGGCATAATAAAAAAATGTTGGGATGCTATGTACAGAAACATTTTTTGTCACCTGTGTATGTCTGACAAATGATTTTCTCTCCTGTGTTTAGAGCCTCTTTTACACTCAACAAAACCCCACAAACATCTGGCTTTTGTCTTCAGTGTAAAAGAGTACAATCGGCATTCAGTCCTGGTCAACTGACTCTGCAGTAGTCACAGTTATTTATCACCTTCAGCTCTGATCGGCAGTGATTTAAATATGACACCTGGGTGGACACGCTGATCCACTAAAAGATGAGTGAGTGGATGTAGGAAAAAAAAACAGAAAGGCAAAGAGTCAGTCTCCTTTTTTTTAGTTTAAAAAACCTCCATATATGCACAAATTTTGGTGTAAAATTGTGTTTGACTTAACAGGTGAAAAAGGTTTGCCAGAAAAATCTTTTTTCCATCTGTGAAACAGGTGGGGAAAAGTTTTAGCAGGTGATTTTTTTTGTTCCTGTACTAAAGGCATTCATGTACACGTCTACCTCGTGTTTAGAGTCATGGAGAAATTAAAACTCACCCGGAAGAGAACATGAAGGCTTTTAGTCTAACTTAGCTTTAGCTTTGAAATCTTGTAGTTCTTGTTTAGAACAACATCTTTCTCTCTACCTTTTTTCATCTTAAGTCATAAACACAGGAGAGAAAACACTTTAGATCAGATGTTTTTTTCCTCACTTGCCTCTCAGGGCTTCTACAGAAGTAGTGACACAGTATTAACTTACCAGTGAAGACTTGTGGCTGTGATGCAGTTTCCGGTGGAAGTTTCCTGCTGAAAGGTAAGTGATAAAATGTATTTAAGAGACATTAAAATTTGTATTTTGTATTTTTTTTTACTTTAGATGCTGCAGTTGATTTTTATTTTCTGCTCTTTTGCAGTTTTGTCTGAATCAAACAGGAGGACAAACGTCTGATGTTTAAGTTTAGAAGAAGCTGCAGCATCTAAACCGTGAGATCATCTCCCACTGAAGGGTTTTTTTGTCTTCTGACTCACCTTATTACTTCTCAGAGGCTTGTTACTCTGCCAAAAGTCTGACCAAGATTCCCCTTAAAACAGATTCTTTTGTTTAGTTTCTGAAGGAGCGACACGGTGCACTGACTCAGAGCAGAAGATTCAACAATCACATCGACACAGAGGCAGTTTGACATTTAATTCTCTGCAGGAAGGTGAAGGTACATTCTCTGGTTTAGGTCTCAACACACCTCGATGGATTTTACAACAATATAGAAAAAAATAAAGACAGAAAAGACAAAATACATCTTGTTTTCCCTACAAGGAGACCAAAAGAGAACGACAATACATTCACCTGCTGAGGTGAAGGACAGACTCTGTACAACTCACGTCAGGACGGAGGAAAATCTCTGTACAAACATGGAAATTTCTTCTAAAAAGAGGCAAAAAACAAATGTGTACAGTCTCTAATTGTTTGGCACTATTCCCAAACCTAATACATGAATCTTTAACATCACACGAGCGTGTAGATGTTGGGAGAAGCAGTTCGAGGGTTACAGGTTGAGCTGATGTGGTGAATGTCGTCCTCCTGTGGTCAAAAGAAGGTAATACATCCTTTATACGATCCTGTTTTATAGATCAACGATAAAAGTGCTGCTGAAATCAGACATTAACGCCTCCACATGTCTTAAAAACAGGTCTCATTCAGGTCAAAAGGCATCCTGAGTAATGTTGGCTGAAAAGTAAAGTTTTTAGACATCCTGGTTACATGAAGCCATTGTTTCAACTGCATTTTTAAAGTACTGCTTAACATTGAAATATAGAACAGACCAGTGGTTCCATGTCTGATTTTTTTTGCATGAAATTATGACCAGAAATATCAAAAAGAGTATCGATACATATCAGACTTGATAAGCAGTATCATTATTAATATGATTATCAATAAAATATTTATCTTAGTAATATAGTAAAAAGACTTGTCATCAGACAACTCATGACTCGGGCTGGGTATTGGTATTTGTTTCGTTTAACAGGGACGCATGATAATATTGGCACTTCATCAATATCTGCCGATAAAGGCTTTAAAGCCTTTGTATGAAATATCAGTATAATTCTTTAGAAGAGAAATGTGTTGATCAGGAACTACAAAACTGATCTTCTAGCGTTGAAAGGGCGAGACATCTTAGGGCAGTTTCACACCTGCCTCGTTTGGTCCAGACTTTCAGACTTTTCGGTTTGATCTGGACCAAGATTACAGGTGTGAAACCTCCTCAAGGTGGTCTTGGTCCGGATCAAACTGAAGCAGCAACAATGTGAATCTGTTCATCTCTCTCCATCAACGCCAATGAAATCAGACTACTTTCCAAACTGTAAACACGCCGAGTCAGACGCACTCCTGTCTACAAACCCATCAGTGTCAAATATAGGGAGACGCGGCTCACGTAGGTGAGGATGACAGGACGTAGGTATGACATGTAAAGTTCTTTAGTCCACGTGAATAATTGCAATGTGAAACCAAAACTAACAGACCAAATGTAAAGAGTGTCTCAAAAAACTTAACCTTGGTTCAGACTTGGGTCCAGACCTTTAGGTGTGAAAGCAACCTAACATTACACGAATTGGATTGGCAGATTTCATTAAGAGATGAATTAATAATTAATTAAAAGGAGATAAATGTACATTTTTTGCAAGTATGGTCTTAAAATACCTCATAATGTTCCTAAAAAGTCTTAAATTTAACTTGTTGAAACCTGCTGAAACCCTGGACAACAGGACGCACACAATGATGCGCACGCAACAGAAGTATGTCTGCATTGTGGAGGTTTTTTGAAATGTCTGAAGCTGCTGTTTACAGTGAGGAGGAGATGAATCACATTCTGTCGATGCTACAGTTCAATTGGCCATCTTAAGAAATGATCATCCCGATCACGACAAATTTGTAAAGAACAAAGACAAATACTGTGCACAGACAGCAAAGAAGTACTTGTTTGTATGAAGTCAGATTGAAGCCTTTGGAGAAACACACAGATCCCAGTTTCAATTAAGACTTGGATTTTGACACAGATGCTATTTATAAGACAGAAGCTGGTAATTACGGTGACTCGTGAATGCAGCATCTGACCTCTAGGAGATGAAAAAAAAGAGGTTACAAGAGAAAATAAGGGGTCACAAGTAGACATGGCGTCATTTTAAGGGAACCTCTGATCAGACATTAAAAATAAACTTATCAACCAACTTTGGCCCAGTTTTAATCTTTTGACATGAAAGACCTGTTAAAGTAAGGAGCTGGAAATCGTGTGCTGGACTGAATGTTTACATATTAGATAGTTTTCACATGCAGCTGTTGAACATCTGAGCTTATGTTATTGATTATATATTTCAGGTGTATCAAAGTGTTACAGTCGTAACTGCCAGTGTCTTGATTCTCTGAAGATCACATTTCTAGATGAAATGTGTCAAAAACAGAGGATCCAAAACCATCTGTCTTGTTTCAGAGGCTCGGAGAAATGCAGCGTTCTTGGCCTGATGTAATATTTGCAGGCCGCAGCGTTCAGTTCAGGTCAGGAAATATCACACGACCAAAGCAGAAGGTAAAACTCCACTCTCAAGTCTTGTTAGCAGTCTGGACATGTTGTTAAATGGCAGGAGATTACAGATGAACAGCTGTTATATGAGTATATTATCTTATTCTGTACATTCAGGCATCGTTGAATTAGAGTTCCTCGTACTTGTCAGAGTTGAAAAAGAGCACCAGAACGCACTGCTAGTTTTGGTCTCAACTAATTTTAATGTAGAAACAGGTCCAGCCTGACCATCTGGTGGTCAGGCTTGTCTAATAAACCCTTCATGAGCCTCATTCTTCAGAGGATCCAGCCCCCCGAGCTGGACCACAGCTGCTGTTTCCTATCGAGATGGCAAAAAGTTAGCTAATACTAAATCAGAATACTTCTGTACATCCCAGTGAGCCTTCATTTGGTGATCTGCAGGTCAAACATGTCTTAATTTGTTTTGTTTTTTAGATGTCTGAGTTATTTATCATTAGAATCTCAGCCAAGGCTGAACAGTGTACTGTATAAATGTCATTCACAGTGAGAGTCAGCTGCTGATAAAAAAAAAAAAAATCACAATACAAAATATTATCTTAACAAAGCTGCAGTATTATAACACAAAAACAACTTTTCACTCAGATTTAGCCCAGATTTAAGCTAGTTGTCTTTTAAACTGTAAATGACCAAATCAATACTCACTGAGGTGCACACAAAAACGTAATTTTGGCTCTAATCTTTCCATTATTTACATGCGTTCAGGTGTTTTGAATTCTTAAAGTCGTTCTAGCTGAATGTTGAATTGTAATTAAGATTTACAGAGAATGTAGCTTATTGCAGGTTACAGGAAAAACAACAAAAACCAAAGGGCGCCTGGCATCACTAAAGATAAAGAGGTGTTAGTAGAGTCCATGCAGCTAGAGCTAGTTATGCAGTTCTAGGTAGTAAAGACGAGGGTTGAGTGTGTAATATTATGAATATATTATTTACATCATCACACCAATTATTACTGCATTCACTTCCAGGTTTATTTAGTCTCTTTTTCTTCATTTGCTGCGTCTCTGTCTGAGCAAGTTGTGCTTAAAAGTCTTTGTCATCAACGTTTCCAAGTCAAGTCCAGACGGTCTTTTTAAAAAGTGTTTGTTTGGTTTTTTTTGAGTATTTATCCAACATTTTCTTCTCCATTTGTTGTTTTTTTACATGCTTTATGTGTCCCAAATACACATGCATACACATGCTGAGTTCCAGAGGTGCCAGAAAAATGGGAAATTCCAACATCACTTTTGGAAAATCTGCAACAGACCTTACACACATAGAAGTGTAGGATTAAGAGCTTTCAAAACAGAGTCAGTTATGACATTGGGAGCGTTAAAGGGAGGGTTCGGATTATTTCAGGTGGGGTTGTGTGAGGTACTTGTCCATAGTCAGTGTATTACTAACAGTAGATGGGAGTCGGCACACCACCAGTTTGAAGAAGCAGCAGGAGTACCAGCGTGGAAGCTAAGCAAGGTACTGCTGTGGACAGGGTCAGCAACAAAAGGCATTTTAGCCATTTCAGAAAAAAATCTATAGCAGTTTAAGTGTATACTATATTTAAAATATTTTCACCATTTTATTTCACTCTGGCTGCCTTTTTTGATGAGGAACTGTTGTTATATTAAGCCAAATGTCAATCAAACCAAATTCCACTCGCAAAATCACTAATTTTACCTTGCACAAACACGGTAGTTGCTGGCCTTCCGCTGCATCGACTGGTTTATTTATTTATGTTACTGCATGATTTTGGTGAGTCCAAACTATCTTTTTAAAAAAACAGAAGTCACAAAATAACATAAACAAACTAACAGATCAAGACAGCGATAGACCAGCAACTCTCGTGTTTTGCAAATAAAATTACCGATTCAGCTATGGGTTTGGCTGGTTGGAGAGAGTGATATTTGGCTTCTATAATGTCAGTTTCCTTTCAGAAAAGGCTGTCTGATGGCAAAGTAAAGCATGAAAATATCTAAATATAGCGTACACTTAAACTGATATTGATGAAGTTTGGTTGCTAACTCCATCCACTCCAGTCATTGCTCAGCTCTATGCTGGTACCCTCTCTGTTTCTCCAAACTGGTGGCCTGTTTACCTCCATCTACTGTAGTAATACATTATTGATACCTCATTCAACCTGACTTCAAATAATATGAACTATCCCTTTAATATAACCCTATTTATAATCATAGAAACACTCTTAACTTTAGATTTTTTAAGTCAGCAGTCGTCTCTGTAAATGTAACATGTTCTTTGACCAGTTTTCTGGAGATTTCTGACCTCTGACAGCAAAAACGCACACACTCACACACTCTTTCCCTTCATGTTCCTTGTCTTCTCGCCCTTCATCATACCATCGTCTCTGAGCCTGACCCTTTCCCAGTGAAGAAGTCCCAGAAGTTAGCAGCTGGTGACGGTTTGGTTTCCTCCTGCGGCGTCTGTCTCACCCAGATGCTGTTCTCCGTTGACCCGCTCAGACTGGAGCATCCCCTGCCCACGGCGCTGCCCAGGGTGAAGCCCAGCGCTGAGCCCAGCGGGCCCCTGCGGTCCTGGTTGTCAGGGTCCTGGGCGTGGAGTCTGGAGGTGGAGAGGAGGAGGAGGAGGAGGAGGGCTGCGCCAGGCTGAGCAGGTTGTGGTGGCGAGTGGAACTGACGCATGTGTCGGATGGATTTACCTGGAGGGACCTCACCTGGAGGATGGAAAAAAGGGAAACGGTCAAAACCTGCACTTTTCTGGCTTAAAGGGATAGTTCAGATTATTTGAAGTAAGTCTGTATGAGGTACTTGTATGAGTAGTCAGTGTTTTACCTACAGTAGATGGTGGTTGACATGCCTGGATTTTACGTTCATAATATAAGTTTATGTGAACACTATATTTAGAATCTTTTCACACTTTACCTTGCCGTCAGACAGCCTTTTATGTCAGGAAACTGCCGTTACGTAAGTCAAATATCACTCTCTTCAAACCAACCAAGCTCCTGAGGCGAAATCAGTCATTTTACGTCTCAGATCATGGGAATTGCTGGTTACCGCTGCCTATATGTGTTGTTGTGTGACTTTTGTGACTCCGAACTATCCTTTCCAAACACCAAAGTCACACAAGAACACAAACAAACTAACAGACTGAGGCGGTACACCAACAACTCCTGGGGAGAGAGCGATATTCGGCTCATATAAGGTCAGTTTTCCTGACATAAAAGGCTGTCTGATGGCAAAGTAAATGGTGAAAAGATTCTAAATATAGTGTTCACTTAACTCATATTGATTTTTTTAAGTGGTTGGTTAAAAGGTCAAATTTAAAAACCCATTCATATAGGGACATTTCTTAGCTAAAGACAGCACCTTACAGTATATTATTACTCGATTAATTTTTCACTGATCCAACCTTTGCAACTTTCTATCTGTCACAACTAGGTGGTGCTGTGGTCACATTTATCATCCCAACACACTCAGGACAGATGAGTTTGTGTGTATTCACTTTTTTATTTAACAGACATATGAATTGTAAAGATACTTTAATGTGCTGTAGTGAAGCCACACATCACTGTATTTGGAGAAGAACCAACAGTAAACAAATAAGAGCTTGAATAAGATGATTTTTAGCCTCTTTGTCCCATTTATAAACTCCAAACAACAAACCAAAATGTCTCCATTTTCACTACAATTGGTTCCAAATTTGATCACTCTTTAGGGAAACTTACTTGGAAAATATTGTGGCTTGTAAGAGGAAAGAATTACCTTTATATTTACAAACTTAAAGGTATAAATGCTGTTTCAAAGTCCTCTCCATGATGGCCTGAATTTTTTTGTTTGTTTTTGTGAAGAAAACGCTAAATCCTGGCGGGATAATACTGTGCCTAAAAATACTGGAATCATCCTAAAAATGTGCTTATTTTTTCCTGTAGAGTGTCCCTAAAGGTTGCTAAGGAAAAATACAGAGTACATCAGTGTGTGGGAGCAGCAACCCCAGCTGGTGTCGGTGTGTTTTCCAGTGTTTGGACATTTCACAGCCCTCTGGGGTCGGCAATCATGCCAGCAGTGTAAAACAGAAATTTCACTCAACTGCTCAGAAAACTCCCGGAGTTTTGTCCTAGAAACATAAAAAATCTCCTCTGCAACCTTCAACAGTCTATTTTAACATGTATGTAGTTAGTTATAGTTAATTTGGTCTTATGCCCCTTAAAAAAAAATACATGCCTTGCAGTCATGGTGAACTTGATGCCCTGCCCACAATACCTCAGCTGATTTAGCTGTGCTCTGCTCCTTTTCTGACAGTTTGTCTTTTAGTCAGTGGTGCCTTTGGCTGAGATGATGAATTCGTACACACCAACGTCACAGATTATTTAGTAACTGGATGCACGGCCAGGTAGGAGGTACAAGGATGTAAACAACAGAACTACAGAATATGAGTTACGCACTCAATATTCAATTTTAGCTGATTTTAGGATGTCTACAGCAGGGAAAAGTACAGGAAAACACGTGGAAGCTTCTAAAACTCACAAAGGACCTGGTCAGCAGGAGAGAACGTGACGTTTTGAGAATCTGAGGTTAAGAGGAGGTGAAGATCCATACGAGCTTGTTCCTTCATGACAAAGGAACTACATTATTTTTGGGCCGAGCCCCCACAAGCTTTGATGACGTGTGAATGGTGACAGACGCTCGGTGTCAGTGTTTTGTAAAAGCCACAACACGTGACGTAACGTCACTAAGTGCGTACCGTATCTCGTTTCCTGTCGCTTCCTGTTCTGGTTCAGTTTGAGCACGTTGAGGAACACCTCGCTGGTCAGGCTGCCCTCGCCGCCGCTACCGTCAGGTGGGAAAAGGGGCGATGGGGGCTCCAGCGGGGACAAACTCCACTGGAGGCCCCCACAGAGTCCAGAGACGCCCCCGTGTCCCGACGACCCCCCGACTCGCTGCTGCTGTCCACCGTCAGGTGACTGCCGCTGCGGAGCAAACAAACATGGTCACACAGTTCAACAAGACGGTGGAGTCGGTACTCCTGGGGACTTGATTGGTTGTCATGGTTACCTGAGTTTCCTCCGCAGCAGGTAGTCGATGATGTCAGGGTCTGTCTGGATCAGACTCATCAGGACCTCCTGCTGCAGCTCTGCAGACACCTGCAGGGTCAAACGGACGAATGCAGAGACATATGAGTGGACTGCTGAGATCATGTCTGTATTTTTACTGTGGACTTATTTTTCTGTAAAATAAAGCTTAAAATAAAAAGCTAAACTAAAGCTAAAAAAACCATTACATAAATACAAAAAGGTGCACCAGAAATGACTCATCTCAGATCTTTCTACTTTTTCTATTTTACCTTTTCATTCATAGTTTGTTTGTTCTGCTGTAATATGTTTTGTCCTTTTTAAAAAGAAATAAATGCTTATTTTTTTGTGAACAAATCTTGTGCAGATTTTAACAGATACAAAACTCGGAGATTCCTGGGAGATCAGACCCGGTTGCAGACAAAATTGGACAGGGACTCAATCTATACAAGAGATATCATTATTCTATCAAAGTGTATTTCAAAGTTTTTTATAGAAATACAAGAAAAGAAATCTGTCTTAATGAGTAAATTCACAGCCTCAGAAAAGCAACTGTTTTAATTAGTTTTTTTCTTTTTTTCACGACGGAAAACTGCAGTGCTCTGTGGGCCACTAAAATATCCAGAAAGAAACATCGCTGCTGAGTTTTTAATACTCTGAGCACCACAAAGTCAGACTAAATACTAATAATTGTGTGAATTAGCCCTTTAATACTAGTAACACCTCTGATATTAGAACCTTTTCCCTTTGTTTTGAAAGACTCCTGAAAAAGAGTGCAATGACAAGATCTGATGGCTGGATTTGTAACCATGCAGTACCGTGAAGAGTCTCTTGTAGTTCTGTATGAGCACCAGCGTGACGTTGATGATCGACGTGCTGTCCTCGATCCCCATCGCGTAGATGTGAGGACTCACGTCAGCTCCTCGCTCCCTCTGCAGCAGGTTGGGCCCAAAGATCACCGCCAGGTTGGCCGCCGTCATCTTGTTACCTGTGATCTGGATGGAAAAGTTTGGAGAGGAGACACAATGTCCAATGTTGTAAAACACAACAAAAATTAAAGCCCATCTCCTAATCAAAGTCTGATTTTGTCACTCCTGACTCCCTTACAGTCAAGATGGCGGTGAAGCTAACAAAACATGGATTTATTTATCTTGAACTGTGCCTAACTTTTTTGGATCATAACATATCAGGTATGTAATTATTCTGCAGAAGCTCTGGATCAAGATGAGACCAAGACTTTTCATTTTCTTACGAGGTAAGGATACCCAGACCCCGTATCTTTCCATTTATCTTTGCTCCCCCATTTTAAAACATAACCAGGCTCCCATTTAATGACCCCTTGCTGAAACAAAATTACAAACTGAAGCAGTTGTTGATGACTTGCTGCACCTAGAAGTGTGAGGAGGCTGACGCCTGGCAGAGATAATAATGAAGTTCTGAAATATTCTGAGGTAATAAAGTAAGATGTTTGATTTTCAGAATGATATTAAGTTTTCACAGAGGAAAGAAATATGCAGATATAGGACTGATAATTATCTACTGAATGGCTCCCTCAAGTCCGCCCCCTTTTTTGCTCCATGCTCCAATAACAGTTGAGCTACCTTGCTACCCAGTGGAACCTCAGTCAACTTTCTCCTTTCCTGTTTCCTGTACTTTGAAATGCTATGTGCTAGCTCGTCTATTCAAATTTTCAAGATGGTTCAAATATGTTTCTGCGGCACCACAATCACAATATCACAAGTGCCAGTGCTGGCACGGTCTCCATGGAAACTGTTGAATTTTACAGCTGTTGACTCTCTTTCAAGTAGTTAGTCCCTCAGCTGAGGAGAAATTAACCCTTAAATACATACTTGAGGAGAAAACATTTTTTTCACTACGAGCATTATCAGCGTCCTACCTCCTCGTCATTAGTTCCTATGCTGTCCTGGGCGAAGCTCTGCACAGTGTGTAGCAGGCTGAGGAGTCTCAGCAGGGTGTCACAGTTACAGGGAGGCAGCAGGTAGAGGAGGTGCTGCAGGTACTGAATCTGGTCTGCTCCTCTCAGCACTGCAGGAGGAGCAGAGAGGAGGGTTAGGACAGGTGGTACTGCTGTTCAGTCACTCTGTGTGTGTTGTGTGTGTGGGGGTGTGGTGTGTGTGTGTGTGTGTACACTTACGGTTGGCGTGCAGGAAGGCGGGGTAGAGCTCTCTTGGCAGCAGAGGATCGGGCATGTCTCTGAGGAACTCTTTGAGCAACGCCGCCACGTCATGGACGCTGTGCTCCTCATCCAACTGGACGTCCACCCCCATGTCGAAGTCCTCCCGCAGCTACAGGGAACACACACACAAACACACACACCCCCACAAGAGGGGTGTGTGTGTTCATCCAGAAATTAAAAAAAAGGTTTAAAAAAGAGACACATAGGAAAAGAGACAGGAGGTCAAACAGGAGTCACTTTCCCCAGATGGACACGATTCCTCCAAAACAGGAAGTCACACGTCATCAGCTTTATCACTTGAAGATTATTTTTATATTCCAGCGAAATGGTGAAGACCAACAGGAGTTTACATTTTCATACCCTTTCTTATCAGAGGTCAGGGTTGGTCAGAACTTTTAGGTGTTGCAGAGAATTTTCAGCGAGGTATTAAAACGTCTTCCAAAAATGTGATCGAACAGAAAATGTCCTCACCTGTCTCACTCTCTTCTTAGAGCTCCCAACTCGGAAAATTCCCACAGTCTGAAGACCTGAGGAGACAAAACAGAGCACAAAATAGTCACATCAAGTAGAAGATTAATTTTTTAAGGCTAGGCTGCACCAACAGGGATTCATTTTTAAACTAGATTAAATCATTGTTTAACTTTAAATGGATGTTTTGTTGTATCAGCATCTAAATAACAATATAACTTTTGTTGACTTTTTTTAGCTAGCTAGCAAACCATTTAACATTTTAATATTCTTTTAGCTAAACAGTAAATAATTTAATGTTTTGTTAACGAATACAGAGAAGCTGAAAAAGTTTTCTTCCTCTTTTAATTGTTTTATGAGGCACCGACGACTGTCAAATTTATCTTTATTTATTTATTTACTTTGATTTTGGTAAGCAAGCATCTCCATATTGATTAAACTTCAATTAGCTGATTTTAGAATTATCAAACTGAGATTAGGTTTTAATTGTGCAGCAGAGCTCTGCTAGTTTTAAATATGGATTTACTCATTTTAAACCTAGTTTTACTAAACTCTAATTAGAGCTAATCTGAGATTAAATTAATCTTTGTTGATGCAACCCAATCAAAGACTTCAGCCTGGAAATTTAAAATAATGTGCTTGAACTTTCTAAATTTGCAGCTTCAAATTAAAACAGTTTAATTTGTGGACTCCAAATGGCTCCAGTGAAATTTAGCCCGTGTCTGAGACACAGTGTCTCACCGTGGTTCTCAATGTGACTGCAGCACCTCTCCAGTACCCGGGGCACCTGTCTGTAGATGGGGTTGAGGCTGAGTTTGGTCTGGGTCCTCCCCTCTGATGAGCCGCTGCCGCCCGCTGACTTCTTCAGCTCCAGCTCGGCCGGGTGGGAGAGCTGCAGCGCCTCCAGCAGGCGAGACTGACTATCTACAAGGTCAGAGATGGAGTCTACTGACAGACCACCCTACGGAGGGGGATAAAAGATAAATGTAACCAGTGGTGGAAAGTAACTAAGTGCTTTTACTCGAGGACTGTAGTTAATACATATTTGCACAGCAGAACTTCTGTTTGTTTGTACTAGTCACCTGTACATAGACATAAAGACCGAGAAGGTGACAGGGGAAAAGGATGGAGGAAAAAGTTTAGAGCAGATGTGAAAAGAAAAACAGTGAGAGAAGCAGTGACAGGAGAAAATGGAAAAAACATTTTAAGATTGATGTCAGTAGAAGAAGCCAGCAGACCAGAGGAGTCAATTTTTATCAGTCATCCTGACGTTGCCATCCAATAAATATCTGAGGAGCTGAAAACGAATACCACAGAAATATAAATCACTCGTCTATGACCTGCAAATGGTTTCTGGAGGAACGTCAAGTGTCGGAGGAATTTAAGCACTTCAGTCCAGAAACCAAAACGGCACTAGAGTTAGAGGATATTTATTCAATCTGAAATGTGCAGTCTACGGTGGTGTGTAAGAAGAATCTGAAATTTAAGGAAACCTGGCTTTCTTGAAGTAATGGAAGATGATACACTGTTTACTTAAATTTAACTTAAACTAACTTTATCTTAAATACCAAATAAGTTTTGGTTCTCAAACGGGTTCTATTCTTTGAACCTTGGTGCCATCTAGTGAACCAGCCCCACGTTCCAGCAGTATTGAATGGAACCATTGTAATCAAGACGTTCCAGCTGGGAACCAACTTTTTTGGTCCTGAACCAATTTATTTTTGATGGAAATGCTGTGAACAGTTCAAAATCAGGCGCTTGAGCCAGGACAGTACAGGTTTCTTGTTGGTGGAAAAGGCTAATCACTCATGCATGCACATGCACAAGCAAGCGCATGATCCCCTCCAGGTTACAGGAGATAATCATTGCTGTACTACAGTAGTAAGAGCATAAGAAATCTTGTTATTTTTTATGTTTTATATGAACAGAAGTTGACGCAATACAAGAGGCTGGGACACCACTTAACTTTTTAGGGAAAGCAAAACATCACACTAAACAATTTTGTAACTTTTCCAGAGTGAATACACTACACACACTGTGCACAAAACCTGCTTAAAATCAGTACGTAGTGCGGACACAGCGGTAACCTTCAAGCCTGCCATCAATCACCTTTTCTAGTCCAAGTAAAGGAGGTCTGGTCTGCCTCATCGCTCTAATCTGAGTGTATAGAGAAAGTACTGTAATAATTTAAAATGTCCTCACAGCAGCTTCTTCCTCCTCAACTATTCATCTTGTTCCAGCCATTAATTTCAACCTTTACTCCTACTGTGTTGCTACCTGTCACTGCACGGGACACGACGCAGTGACAACGCCACCGCACTACTGCAGCCTCATCTGTCAGCTGAAGATCTCCAGCCATGTGTGTGTGTGTGTGTGTGTGTTGTCAGATATGTAAACAGTGAGCTGCTACAATCCAGACGGCTGTAAGAGGATGAGTCAGAGTCCCATTTAGCTGGAGACGGATGGGAAAACTTCTTTCTTTACCCTTTTTACAAACCAACCACTTCTGTTCTACCACCACAATTTGTAATCACTGTTGGTAAATGTCTATAAATACAAAGAATTAGACTGAAGGCGTAACTTAAAGCTATATAACATTTCCGCATTAAAATATCTAAAAATGGTAGAAATATGCTATATATTTTTCTGAGTTGGGTACTTACATCCCAGTGCTTTCAACAATGTTAAAACCCAAAGAAATCTGTACTGTATTAACAGTGTGTTTCCTTGCTAGCTACTAATTGCTGTAACTTCTGTGCTAACGGGACACGTCAGATATGTCAGAAGTGAGAAGGGAAGTCGTGACGGGTTTTAGTAGGCTTGAGCCAACCAGTTTCAACCATCCATCAATAAATCTTCAACTGTTAGCAGCACAGAGTAAAGATTCCATAGTAAGCTAGCTAGCAATAGCGTGGTATGTCAGGTTACAACATACAATTAACTTATCAAATTCCTCCCAACCTGCTGTTTCACTCACAAATATGTCACGATACCGAAGCTAGATACTCTCAAAATGCCATTCCATCTGAACTTTAGCTGCTAGCGCCACCACCAACACAATCAAAAACACAAGCATATAAAAGGCTAAAACGTAAAGGCTATACAGTACATTTTTGCTGACAATAGCCAATATTCACCTGAAATATATATTAAAAAAGAAGAAAGAACAATTCGCCTGTTTTCATGCTTTGAAACAAAGTCTAGTTTTTTTGCTGGAATTAGACAGCAATTAGTGAAAAGCTAGCTAGTAGCTAGGACTAGCTAAAAAGCTAAACTCTCTCTGACAAACAAGCTATTTGTAGTTATATTTCTGTGCAAAAAGAATTAACAGCCATGCTAGCAGCTCTGTAAGATTGTAGTTATCACAGCGGTGCTTTGCGCTAAATGCTAACGTTGCGGATTTTACGGATTTCTCTTGTAGAAACATGTCTAATGTTTTAATGCAGAATTTTTTACTTATTATAGCTTTAACGTGAGTACAGCAGAGACTGATGGAAATGTTATTAATTTTGCAGGTTTTTAGTCATAAACCAAAGTACTGGATAAATGGAGATTTGTTAAGGGATCACCAAAGTTACTGCCATTCATCTGAGGGGAAAATTAATTTGTGTACCAAATGCCATGGAAATCTATTTGATAGTTGTTGAGATATTTCAGTTTGGACCAAAGTGGTGGGCTGGCATTGTCGCCCCTGCGGTCATGTTGCTAGCATGGCTAAAAATGTACATAAGAATATTCAGACTTGTTCTCTTACTGTTTACAGTTCTCACGTGTTCTGTCACATACATTTGAACAAGCTAGATAAGGTAGCCAAGTGTGTTTATGTGGAGAAGAAATTTAAATTGCTTTGAACGAAACTGTCTGTCACATTAATGTGATATTTAACTTAATCGTTTTATTTATTGGTATATTCACCTCGGTTTTGACTAGTTTAGTGGCTGATTACTGTTTTTTGTTGCAACTGGGGCAACAATCTGTATGATCCTCCAAAAAAAAACTTCATTTCAATCAGTAAGCAAATGCTTAGATTAGTACTCAATAAAATTGCATATTTTGGGGTTTACATCTTGAAAACATCAGCTGAGTTAAAAAAAAAAAAAAAAACAATGTTAATGGGCCTGTTGAATACTTGTAAATGCAGGTTGCAATTGCAGAACATCTGTTATGTTGCTGAACCAGAGCTGATTACAGCCAAGATTACTTTTTTTTTTTTTTTTCACTATCCATTACATGTAATCAGTCATTACCACATCTGGCTGCAGAATGTGAGAACAACTAGTTACCTGCAGGGGTCAAAGAATCACATCAGTGATGAAAAGCTTAACATATTAATGGATTACTGGACTGACAAAAAAATAAATATATCAACAGTAACTGTTATTAAGATTTTCATCAAGCAAAAATACCAATATTGGTTCACTGGTTACTGGTGTAAACAGAAGATTTGGGGGTTTTCCATTTTAGATTTGACAAACGCATCTGACCCTTCTTATGTTCCGCCCCTTTTGGAACATCAGTAAACTTTCCTGTTTTAGATGTACTTAGATGTGCTATGTGCTTGGCTTTTCTATGTTAAAAACAAATCCAAATTTTAAAGATGGTTAAGATGTTGCTGGGTGACCTGTAAAAGGATTATACATTTGCTGCCTTCAAGTGATACTTGTAAATTTGTAATTACGACATGGGGAGTCATGTATACTTCCCCTTTACAATGTTGAGACACTTCTCGAGAACATGGTAAACACGACCACATTTGAAACAGAATTTAGTCACATTACCATGTATGTTCATGACATTGTAGAAATTAAAAGTTTTCTTGTTAGCGTTGAGTTCTATTGTCCCTTTTCATCCCTGTGTCGTTAATTACAGTTCACGAGTCCTACTTGATCATAGCATTAAAAAAAAAATTGTTAGCTGCTAGTTACTTGCCTTCTACAGCCTACTCAACTGTTTATTGGAGCACAGAGCAAAAAGGGGGGGACTTAGGAAGCCTCTGTGAACTTGTGATGGCCAAGACAAACAAATCTAAAACAGAGACACAAAAACTCCCCAAACCAAAAAAAAAGTCATTTTTCTTTTTCTTTTCTTTTCATTTTTTTTAACATATAATAGCTTGAAAAAATTAAATGATTAATCAATAATAAATATAATCATTGTTTGCAGCCAGTCAATACATTATTTGTCTGTCTGTCTTGTGTGCAGTGTTTACTTCAGTGACTGATTCTTATGAGCTGCACTTGATGGCTGGTTCAGGTTCAATTACTGTCCTCTGTGGCTGTGATGATACTCATTACAGGCTTAACATAACCACTGTTTCCAGACCAGTGTGAGAGGATTACAGGGTGTGACGGCCTCAAGCAGAGAGGGTTCACACACACACACACCACACACACACACAACACACCCACACACCACAACAGAAAGCAAACACACACGCGCAGCATTTTCAGTTCGAACACAAGACTGTGGAAACAAATAGAAGAATTGGTTGTGAAAATGTTTACAGCTGGAGACGCAGTAAGAGATTAGAGAGCTGGAGGCCTTCATTAAAGGATGCACACACACAGACACACTATTCTCACCCCAGATGACACTAAACCAGGCAGAAACAAACACCTGATCTGCCGGTTTTCACTTCACCAATCATCAGAATTTTGTTCCCATGAATCACTGATTCAAATCTCTTAAAGCACACACATGGAAGCACACAAAAACAAATAACTTCATTAAATGTGGAATTTGGCAAAAGCAAGACAGGAATTCAATACTTCACTGTTGCAACTTCATCAAGAAAGAAGTAAACTAAATGTCAAAGGTCAAAGTGTCAAAGCGTCAACAGTTACTGTGAAATGAACTCTGACATCTGCGGGAATGAGTTTATACAATCATTTCTGTCTTATAAAGTGTTTATCTGTGTGTTATCATCTACAAGTGGAATAAACTTTTATATTAATCTTGAATCATCAAATATATGGAAGCCAAGAACGGCTGCACTCACAAATATTTTTTCCTATGCTGTTATCAAGATCATAAGTTAATTATGTTGTTATCTCAGATAACAGAGCTTGTGATAATTGGTTAATTATTTCCTTATCTTGAGATGACAAAACGGGCGGCACAGTGGTACAGCGGTTAGCACTGTTGCTTGCCAAGTTCTGAGTTCAAATCCCCCAGCCCTCGCAAATCCAAGATTGTGGCTTGGTGCTGGAACCTTACTGTGGGAAATTTAGCGATGGTCTCTTTTCCTGTCATGTTCCCCACATCCCAATGACATGATGATTGTTGAATGGTAACTCTACATTGAATATGAGCTGAGGATTAGTTGCTCGTATGGCAGCCCTGCAGGATGAACTGATAAGACTTGTATTGAAAAACTGGCTCTTGTTATCAAGATAATGAAATAATTAACCCGTTATAACAAGAAAATGAGCTTTGTTATCTCGAGGTAACATGAGCTTTATCTTGAGATAACAAAATAATTAACCCCAAATCACAAAAAAACAAGCTTTGTTACCTAAAGATAATGAAATAACTAGACTGTTATCAGGAGGTGAGATTTGTTATCTGAAGATAACAAAATGATTAATCTGTTATCAGAGAGAAATGAGCTTTGTTTATCAAAATAATTAACTTGTTAACACGAACAAAAGTTTTCCTACCTTCCCTGTTACATAAATTCAAAGTTGAATTTTTGCTGCATATCAAGTGGTTATTTGGACAAAATATTTTTTTTAATTGTAAACGGTAAACATTTGTATAAATAAAGAAGGCTCCTTAAAACATAAAGAAAGTTATTGTTGTCTCACCCTCCTCTGTCCTCGGCCGGTGTTATCCAGAAAAGTAGGCGACAGCGGTTTGTTCTGGTTCTCAAAAATGGGCGCCGGCGCCACCGAGTTTGCAGACGGTGAGCTGGGACCTCCTCCTGTGATGGACGAGGAGCTGACCAGCGGCTTGTTCCCGTTGAAGAACTGCCTCTTCTCGGCCCTGAAGCGCAGGATGCTGGCCTCCAGGTCCAGACAGTCTCGCCTGCTCTCCTTCAGGGCGTCCTGCCGCCGCTTGTAGGCCCGGTCATTGGCGATGACCTGGGAGAGGGGGATGCCAAATGCCATGGGGACTGATTCTGAGGGAGAAGAGGAGGAGACAGGAAATTAAATTATGTTTTCTTTGTGATGGGTTCCAGAAATTTTGGAACAAATAAACATGTACCAATATATGACCGACGATCATCACAATATGATGTCTAATGCTATAATTTACCCTCCACTTCTCCTTTTCTGTTTCCTGTACTTAAATATGCTATATGCTCGTATGTGTTGAAAAGAAAATCAAATTTTGAAGATGGCTAAAAGATAATAGCCTCTATTATAGATAATACAGTCACATCTTAAGTTAGCAAAGCAAAACACTAGCTAACTATTTAGCTAGTCATTGATGTAGATAGCTTGTTAGCCTGTGTTCTGTTAAAATTCGCTACCAGATGTAACTAGCAAGCTACCAACTGCAGGTTGGTCTAACTGTGGGTACCCGATGCAGCAGGACATGTCAAGACACATCCTCAAAACAGTCGGTTAGGTTACATTTAGCTAGCAAAACTACATGGTTAGGTTTAGGAACAAAAATAACTTGGGTAGGTTTAGGAAAAAAACATCATAGTTTGGGTTCAAATAAGCCTGAAAATCCAGGAAGTTAGCGCATGGGGGTGTGTCGTGAAGTGTGTGTGTTGTGCACACTGTGAGGACACAGACAGACCCTTCTCAATGACTGACGTAGATTAGCTAGTTAGTAGCTAGTGCTTGCTTACATTAGCTATTTAACTTGCTAGTTAAAGATTGTGTGCATTAGCTGGCTAGTTAGCTAGTTAGCTTTTATTTAATGTGAAAGGGTCGCTCGAAGTGATCAATCCATAAAGGATTATCACTCAACTCTGCGGTTCCCATAGCTCCTCTCTGTGGGGACTTTCAGCCTCCTTTAGCTTATTGTTTTGGTTTTTACGGCCCACAGATGTACTGTTTGGTTCAGTCTCACTACTCACAGTTTGGGTTACAGTAAAGTCTTTTAGCTAAAAACCTGCTACCACCCCTTGGCTGCATTTCTACAGTTTATGGACAAACTATGATATCACTCATGTCCCTAATTTGGACACTCCTTTTCCCTCTGGCAGTCTGGGACAATGATTGGCTTGAAACCACATGACCACAGGCCCAACCTATCTTCACATGTGCCCTTTGATTTTTTTTGCTTCTTTCGTACCCTTTTTAAGCATTGATTTTAATGTTTTTCATGATGATCCTGATGAAGGCCAGAGCGGAAACACACTGGTCTACAAATGAAGCTGTTCCAAGAACTACAAGTGTTGCTGGAGTTTTGCCTTGTTTAGTCTTTTTCCTCTTCTCTGTGCACCTTGTAACTTTGTTCCAGAAACCCCAACTTGTCACAACTCTAATCATACGTCATCTCTGATATACACACTTACATTTCATTTATAATGCACCAGACGAAAAAAGACAACATCTGAAATTTAAAATGCAACCTAAATTATCAAGCAGCTTTTATTGTGATTAATTGTATGTTAGTGTTCGATGTTCCCACACAACAGTCAGCAGTACAAGAGAATCAACACGGCTCTCTGGTGTTAGTAAACTCTGCTGAAATATGACCTGCATGTCAGAAAAATGTGCATTAATCTGGCTTATTGTGACTGTCCACAGAGTCATTATTGCAAAATTTTGCCTGATATGGTGGAGAGACTCTAAATCCCTCAAAGAATGATTCATACTAATTTGGTGTTATAAAAACTCTGTCTATGATGCCTTTTTTAGACCTACGTTGCATCCACCTCCTGCAGAATCATTTGTTTTTGCAGAATCGTGAGGCTGTGACGCTGAAATATGTGCAGACAGATAATGAAGGAAACAGATGGGAAAGATTTCAGTATTAGTAGTCTGGTGTCGGCTCTTTGGGAGAGAAATTTCACATTTGTAATGGGAACACTGACACTTTTTCCCTCTTTCCTCACTCAAACTAAATCTTTATGTTGACATTGAAGAGCCGAGTAAAGTGTCATGAAAAGTGGTCAGTTTTTAGCACTAATCAGAGTGAGCACGTTTGTGATAGAAACAGTGTTTGCAGATAAATTAATTTTGTCTGATTATGTAAATCAGTGGTTGGAGCAGAACTGGAGTCCTGAGTGAGTCTTGTTATATTTACAGAGCACATTCCTCTCTGCTGATCCCATCTGAAGTCCGAACAGGAAGATGATTCCACTTTCATCTTCAGGGCGAGACTCGTTTTGTTCACAGAGCAGTAAAGTCTTGTCGGTGCTCTTATGTATTCTGTTTGCAAGTTAAAACAATACCCTTAAATGAAACTGAATGAAAAATTAGTCTCTTGGTTGGAAACATGTCTCTTTGTGCCAGAAACAAGTCATATAGGCCTATTAAAAGATTCAGACAAGAACAGTGTTGGAATGTTATTAACAATTATTCAAGTACTAGCACTGGGTCTTTGGATTTTACTTGAGTTTTCCCATTTTCTGCTACATTTCAGAGGGAAATATTGTGTAATTTATCACCCATTTGTCTGACAGCTTCAGCTTTCAGATTGGATTTCATCAAAAAAACAAAAAACAAAACAACAATCATCTGATTAATACAATGTATCGCTGAAGATTAAATGGTCCAACTCTGTTTTACGGTACACTAATAAGACAAGAGCTAGACGAGAGCTAATAATTTATAAATATGCCTGATGGGGTCATTCTATAGGGTGAAGATGTGATTGTTTACCAATAAAAAAATAATATTTCTAGCTTTTGTCTGATTTGATACAAATTACAGCTTGTTAGCTTGTATTAGTGCACTGTAAAATAAAGTGCGATTAATCCTGTTTCTTAACCATTTTTATCCTTTATGTGGCCTCTTGTCATGTTTTAGATTTCTATTATTTATCAGCAGTTCCAAACAACAATCTCCTCTCTAAACTTAAACAAAGGCCTTTATCCAAAAAACAGTTTGAAGTTCATACGAGTAAAATCATCCATTATTTCACAACAAAAGCAAAGATAAGAGAACAGTCTGAAAGATGAATAAAACTCTTTCCTCTCCCATTAATCATCTCCTGACCCCTCAGATTTATTTTGTGACCCTTTGGAGGGGACTCCTACAACTTAATGTAGTTCAAAACAGCCACATTTATGCCATCAAATGTCCTTAACTCACACACTTAGATACAGCATTAGTGTGTATATCTATCTGCGCTAAGCTACATTTTGGAATAAAAAAAAATAAAAGCAATGCCAACGTTGTTTTGTTGTTGGATTTTTAAAAACATAGATGGGTGATGTCACTTATCCTTTGGAGGGTCTTGGGGGGGCTGGAGCCGATCCCAGCTGAGTAAGGGTAGGGTTAGAGGGTTGGGTAAGAGGCAAGGTACACCCTGGACAAGTCACTAGTTCATCACAAGGCTGACACGCAGAGACAGACAACCACTCACACTCACATTCACACCTAGAGGCAATTTAGAGCCACCAACCAGCTAAACTGCACGTCACTGGACTGTGGGAGGAAACTGGAGGAAAACGCACAGAGGCGAACGTGCAGACTCCACAGAGAAAAGCTCCTGCCTACATATAGTTTTTCTTTCTGGGACGTTGTGAAAAAAAAACATAAATAAAAACAGAATGCCATGATTTGCAACACAACACCTTTTCTTTTAACACTCAGTAAGTGTTTGGGAACTGAGAACTAATTGTTGAAAATTTTAAAGTGAAATTCTTTCTCATTCTTGCTTGATATATGACTTCAGTTGCTCAACAGTCCAGGGTCTCTTGTCGCATTTTGTGCTTCATAATACACCACACATTTTCAATGTGAGACAGGTCTGGACTGCAGGCAGGTCAGTCTAGTACCTGAACTTTTTACTATGAAGCCAAACTGTAACACCTGCAGAATGTGTCTTGACATTGTCTTGCTGAAATAAGCAGGGACGTCTCAGAAAAAGACATCATCTGGATGGCAGCATATGTTGCTCTAAAATCTGTATGTAGCTTTCAGCATTAATGGGGCCTTCACAGATGTGACAGTTACCCATGATGCCATGGGCACTAACACACCCCCATACATCACAGATGCTGGGTTTTGACCTTAGTGATGGAAACAATCTGGATGGTCCTTTTCCTCTTTAGCCTGGAGGACATAACATCCGTGATTTCCTAAAACAATCTGAAATGTGGACAGATTGTGGCCAAGATTGTGCAAACCTGTCAACTAGAAATCGCCTGGTGTGAACTGATGCTCGGCTAGCAAAGGTCAGAATAGACTGGGAGCAGCAGAGTTTAGAGCAGTGGGCAGATAAAGACAGGGAGAGCTGATAAGAGAATTAAGACTGATGTCTGTTTATGCAATGATGAAACAAATGTGCAGCCTTGTTAACTTTAGAGTGTAGTGATCGCACAGCCCCTCACAGGAGAGATTAGAGGTTCAAGTAGGCGAGCGGTATAAGAATAGACAGAATGGATGGAGAGAGCAGGTAAGACAGGGATAAACAGGTAATCCCGTTAGAGCAGCCACAGCCACAAACCAGACATCACACTCAGACTGATACAGGCTTTACTGCAATGCCAGAGCTGCAGGCTGCAACATGAGTGAGGTCGCTGTCATCACATGAGGTTCATGGTCGCCAGCTTGGCTGAAATCCTTCGCTCTGCTACGTCATATGACCACAACAGTTGAGCACACACACTGAGCTTGCACACCACTTCGTAAAGATCCAGTTAGGGAGGTGACTTAAGGGCATTATGAACGACAACAAAAAACAATAGCTTGGCTTAAAGCAGTGGGGGAAGCCATTTATTTTTGGAGTCATCTGGCAAAAGTTCTGTAGTAACTTCTGCTCTTTCTCTCGGCTGATCTTGCCCATAACACAAGACTTTGGCCAATTACAGGTTGGTAATACTTCATCTGTCTCGCACATTTAGAGACCGACAAAGCAACAGTTGGGGAGTTGATTGAATATGTATCTACAAGGCATTTGGATGTTTTTGTGCAAGAGAAAGCAATGTGTCATCTGCAAAAGCTCACACAGTGCTGACTTAGTCTCAAAAGTCTGTGAAATGGACACAGACTACGAGTCCATGGAAGTCCACTCCTACCAGGAAAACAAAAACAATCAAACAAAAAAAGAAAAGTCATATTCTGAGACACAGGGTCAAGGTTTTGCCTTGACTGTTAGAAATTTGCTTACGAAAATGTGATAGCAAGTCATAATTTTAACTTTACATGTCAAATTTATCAGTCAAGTCAAAATTTTCAAAATTATGAGATGTCAAAATGTTGACTTCAATCGATTAAAGACTTACATTAGGTACAAGGTATTTTAACGCTGTCATGGGTGTTTACTATCTGTATGAATGAGAATCTTTACAAAACCAGCATTTAAATCAAATATTTTCACAGAAATATTATTTTTATTGTTTTTAATGGTTAACAAGTACGCAACAAAAAAAAAAAGGCTACATTTGGAAATATTGGATTTAAATAGACAAAGATGTTCTAATCCCAGGCAGACAGAATCATGAAAACACCTAAATTGATATCAGATAGCAGGTACAAGAAAAAAACAAAAACAAAAAGACACTTGCATTTATGCCTGTTTGCGCTGAGAAGCCTATGTGACCCAGTTGTGGAATAACATACTGAACAGTGAGAGATGGGGCTAGGTTTGGGTTGGGACCTCCACACCCCTTCTTTACACCTCAAAAGGGAGACTGCTTGATGCCATACCATTGTTCCGATGTCTTATTATTCTGAAACCTCAACAGTCTGAAAAATGTCCCACTGGATTGAAAACCCATGATAGCCTGTTATTCCAAAAACACCCACTGCTCCAAAAATACACATTAGTCTCACTCACACCCACATCTTTAGGCTATAAAGTGTCTATTCAGGGCCAACGCCCCGCAGATTCAGCACCATGGACAGGGCCGACAGTGACTAAACTAACAACTAACAAAAAAAACTGCAGGGAGATTTTCAGAGCAATGGGTGTTTTTGGACTTTTGTTGGACAAATGGGAAACAATTTTCTGTTGGGATTTCGGAATAATGATTCATTGAACAATGGGCAGTCCCCAACTGCTTTACATAATGTTGACATTTCATGTAAATTGTGTGTTAAAGGTTTGGCCAGTATGTGCAGAACTCCTTGGGATTCTGGACTGAGGATCCTGTGTTTCATTTCTTGTATTTATCTTTGACTTTTCCTTTGTAACAAATCAAAAAATATCCACCTGTTGTGCAGCCATGGCTCTGTCTTTGTTGATGAACCCAAAATAAACCCTTTTTGCTGATGAACCCAAAGTAAACCCTTTATTGTACAGCGACTCTTAACCATAAGCCTCTTACACTGCGCGGGTTGAAGTTTAAAGGCATCAACTGAACTCGTCCCCAGTAACAAATTACCTTTAATTCTCCTGTGAAACATAAGTGAATTTGGTCAGCATGACAGCACTGAACAGAAAACAAACTGTGCAAATGAGTCTTTTATTGACTGCAATATAAGCTGCTCTCTGAACCATAATTAATCCAAGTAGTCACATTTACTCAATAAAGATGAGTGAATAATTAGAGCGAAGCGTAAACAGGCAATTTATCACCCTCCTAAATGGAGCAATAATAGCACTGCTTTGTCATTTGTGTTTGTGCAGGATGATGAGTCTATTTAGCCCTCCAAAACATCTTAATTGTAGGTTATTTTATGAATAATTATGTGAGTAATTAACCATTCCCTGAACTCAAACGCTGCCTCTAATTCCCCACAAGTTCTTGCAAATTCAAAACAAGTAAGTAAAATAAATGTTTAGACCACTCTTACTCAATCACATTATCACTGGTTGTGATTTGATAATTACAAATATAAAGAAAGCTCACTGCACAAATCTTCATCTTCTCAAACAGGCTTTGTCCATTTACCAATCACTAAAAATAATTTTCTTATAAAAAGTAAAAAAAAAATCTACCAGTGCAGAAAGATCATTCAGAGTTTTCCCAAAACAGTTTTACAGCAGCATACTGCTCACACCACAAAAACAGAAAAAACGGATCAGTATCATGATTTACTGTGAAAAAAATTATTGTTATAACAATTTTTTTTCGCAATATGACAAGATATTTCCACATTATTACATCATACAAACATACTATGACAAAAAGCTTTCTTAACATAACAATATACCATTTATCTTGTAATAAGATTAAATGTTTCACAATAATGATCTGCACACTGTACATTATCCCGCTTTTTACATGGTTACCTACCAAAAAAAAACAATAATATCATATAAAATATTGTTATCTATGTATTTAGTTTTATGATTTTATGCATTATGCAAATCCAAACATATTGCTCCTCCAGAGTCTATGATCTAAGTGTCCATAGCAACGGCCTGTGCGTCATAGCAACAGCCTGCTATACAGGAATAACATCAAGTATTTAATAAAGTCATGAAATAAAACGTGATAACTTATACATGACATATATTTTATACTGCTTGTTATAACAATGTAAGTTAAGCATGACATGAAACTTTGTTATAACACCAAGTTATCATGTTATAACATTAAACTTTTCATGTTATAAAAAAATAAATACTATACTGTTAAAACAGGAAAAGCTTCTTGTTATAACAGTATTAGTTTTTATATTGTAATAATGTGAAAATATTGTGATTTAACAATATACTATTTAGTTCATGTTATAAACTGATAACTTACATTCTAACATTTTGTAACAGAGGTATTGTTATGACAATATAAATTATGTCATAATTGGATTTTTTGTTAAAACAATATGTTACAACATTACAACATGGAATAAACAGTATATTGTTAAAACAAGAAAAGTTTCACATTATAACATGATAAGTTTGTACGTTGTAACAACATGAATATATCTTGTTGTAACATGAAAAAATTTTGTTATTGCACTTTTTACTTGAATACATGACACTGATCTTTTTTTTTTTGTTCTTTTTCTGGTATAGCAGCAGTACACTTGTGCACAATTTCAAGAGTTCCATCCTTTAAAGAAGATAAGATAACAGATTTCTGCACTGAAATCAAGACATATGACCCTACTAAAAATTCTTTAATCATTTAATTAATAAAATTCAATTATTTAATATTTTTGTGTCTTAGATGACTATTTGTGTCCGTTGCCATGGAGAGGTCAGCTACAGAATTGTTCTGAGAAAGGATCTTGCTAGTATCATTTCATCAGGGAGGATGTTTGCCAGTTTGCGGTCTTGAACCCTGAGCGTCAGATGCATCCTGCCAACGCTGACAGTGAAGTGACGGTCCCAGGAGCGCACTGATGTAATAAAAGGCCAGTGAGGCATTAGAGCTCACTCTGCATGTGTCATACACATGCATTAAAATGGAAACACGGAGCAGCTTAATCAGGGTTGCATCTATACTTACACGCTCACATTCACAGAATTGTGAACACACGCACATGGTACAGTTTGAATGAAGACACATGGACAACTGGCATGCACACACGTGTAGAGTCACACCTGGGAAGAAAAGTCCCAAGCGGGTCAGACAGCCATGGAGGGCTGGCATGATGCCAGGTAAAGCCTTGAAGGTATGGGATTGACTCAGCTTAAAATAACTCAAACATGAATGCATCGTTCATAGCAGAGAAAACAGGCTGCTTCTGCATTATTCTGTATAATACACAGTAAAATGTCACAGTGAGACATGGGTCTGGGTCATTATTGTCTCAACATTTAGTCCGTTTGTTCCCAGGCACTGTTGTCTCACTTATATTTTTTAATGGTTATTTGTTTTCAGTCATTGTTTTTCATTAATGTTTGTAGTGGTTGACTGTCTGTCTGTTTTATTGTTAGTTTCCATGTCTGTTTTAGAGCGTTTCTTTTTCTTTTTTTGTGTTTTATCACTTAAAAGCCTAACCAGAGACAAGCACTGAAAATTATCCATGGCTAGAAGCATCAGTTGCATTTTTTACTTAAATGTGACAATGCCAACGTGTATCATCCCTGTCAAAAACAAATAAATATATAAACAGATGAAATGTTGATTTTAATTAGGCTATCTACTGTTTCTCAGAATGGTAATAGGCTACAAATCTACTGCACAGAGGGTCCAAGTTGAAGCAGAAACTTTAGGACAGTTTGAGGAATATTTTGAATTTCTTGAGGAACATTAAAATAATGTTTGAGGAATATTTTTGAATGTCTGAATGGAGGCCTGGAGGCCATTTGGATGACAAGGAACACAGTACTGAGGGGATTTTCTTGCCAGTTAGGCTCCCAGGACCCTGGGGCTCAGTCACAGCTAACCAAAGTATCAGTAGTTAGCGGTTAGCCAAGTTACTTTAGCAACAAGTAAAGCTACCTCTCCATCAGTAAACTATGTAAGCGACCTCGATACTGTGTTCCCTGATGGTCTCAAGGGCTGTATTCATCCCGGTGACTGGTCATGGTCACTGGGAGGCCACTTAGCCTCTGTTGCTCACTAATGGCACCTAACAGTCATGGTTAGCAACTTTAACAACAAATTAAGGTGCTAAAGCTATCTGTCCTTCAAGAAACTCAGCAATCAAATAACTGAGAGTTGAAGCTGAGTTAGCAGTTAGCTAACCTTCTAGGAAACTCTGTAAACAACCTTGGTATTCATTTTTATTTCATAGGAACATGAATGAATCACAAATAACATCTCGATGTTTTGTGATATTCTGTCAAACCAGCCGTGAAACTGTCTGCATGTCTCTGAAAAGAAAATAACTTCTTAAGAATTAGGAAATTTCAGCAACAAATCTCAGTCCAAGATTTATATTTAATTGTATGAAACATCTCAGGTAGAATTTTTTTCCAGGAGGCAAAAGACAAATGTGAGAGTGAATTCAGTTTATCTGAGTTTTAGTCAAATTCACCTACTTTTGCTTTACAACCCGCCCTTAAAATTTCTACTGCTTGATTTGAGGCTGATCTGACCAGCCCTCCTCCATGTGTGCCTACACCAGATCAGGCGCCAGGCTCACAGATAAGCTCCTTGACAGGTGCCTTTTTGGCCCAGTGCCAGTTAGCATTAGCTCGTAACTACATTAGCTTGTAACAATCACTGGCTTGCTGAAAGGCTACAGGCAGAGTTTTGATTAGCTAATGATTAATGTGCACAACTGATTCTGAAGCTACACATGGTTATTGACAGAAGAGCTCACAATCATGCTAAAGGTCTGGCAGGGAATGATATCGAAGGCCACTTTTTTTTTTAGCAGCTATCTATGCTTCTTATTTGCTAAACAACCACATGGAGTTACACGTGGTTGTTTACAACTGTAACAGTACATATCGACATAATGGTTTATGAACATGCCAAAGGTGCAGGATCAGTGGCTGAGGTACTAAATATAGTCCTTAATTTCCCTGGTCAAAACACAGATGAGGTGAGATCCTAAAATGGTTCCTGGAGCCATGAGCAGGTTCCTACGGAGGAAACAGGCCAATCTGGATGATTTATTTTCAGCTATTGGTACAAGAATTTATTTTGGTTGTCAGTATGTGGTATAGCATGAAAAATATTTGTTTTGGGTCTGCTCTTCAGGAATTTCCCAATGGCTGACTCAACAGCAGTAATAACCATTTTAGCTCTTATCAGCATCAGCAGCCGTTTGCCATTTTTCCACCTTATTTTGAGCACATATATTTATAACTGCAGGATGGATACTTTGTCTTGAAACTGAGTGAAAAATGTTTTTCTTACACACCACATCACCCCATGTAACCAAACATCTCAGCGAAACTGCCAACAAGAATGGGCTCCGTTCATTGAGTAGATGTCATTTGTTATTGTGCCTGCACTTAATGGCTCTGTTTGATTAGGAAGCCAGGACTTATTCCTCAGTCCTGACGTCTGTTGGCAGGGAACAGCCAAGCTGACCACTCCGTCTGCTGCCTCCTGACATTTGGGCCCACGTTTTCCGGCATGCCAACTACGACTGTGCTTGTACTGGAGGTGTCTTAAGTGTTTGCTTGTTTAAAGTTAATAGTTGAGGATTTAATAGTTGGCTGTGGCAGGTTGGACGTCTTGGACGACACTTCTCAGAGGCAGGCAGCTCAGCTAACTGGACATTTGGACAACTAAGAGGTCTGAGGCTTTAGTACTATAGAGTTACACATATTATACATACATTATAAATAGATAAAATTCACGTATTTTAACTCATGACCTCTGTATTTCAAAAATCCTGGTTTCACATCTCCAAAACATCACATTTTGATAACTGTGAGAAGAAAATGTCACTGCCACCAGCCAATGTTCCTAAATTCTTACAAAACTTATTACAGCACTAAAGCCTTTCACTGATGAGACCCCTCTGGACACGTCCTGAGTTAACGGTACAAACACTAAACCTTAGACAGGAAGACGTCTGTGTGTGTCTGACTGGTTCAAGCCTTTGTTCAGGAATTTCACTGCTTTCCCTCTTTATTATTTCTGGACCTCAGGTCATCGTCTGTTACTTGAAGATTGCAGGAGATTATATTTAGATGCTGTTGAGTACATCACTGAATATTTCTCCTTCACCGAACCAGCAGCTGGATCATGATATTAGTCCTTTGGGCATTGAGCTAAGTGAATTTAAAAATCTGTTTATTTAACACAGGATGCCCTCTGAGTAAACCCTCGTAAAACAACACAGAAGCAAACTAAAGCATAGTAAGTTATTTAACCTTTTCCTGAACATAATGTCTAAAAAGGGCAGGATGGAGACCAAAGATGCACAGATATTAAGTGTAGCAACTGGTAAATAAGTACCAATTTATGGTCTAACAACATCTGAAACATCAGGTTCGAGGAGGTACAAACACATTTTTCTTTAGACATGGTTGGACAACATGCAGTATGACCTAGTTTGATTCAAGCATGCCCTTAAGCCTTAACACGCGGTAGTCCAAATAAACATTTGGCCCTCTGCATACACCAACACTGAGCCTGGCCTCCAAAACTGCAACAACACACAGCTGCTATCTGTCATAGTAGTTAGTTGTAAGAAAATTTTTAATGTCTTTGTGTCCATTAGACTTGTAGTTCTCGAGACCGGTCTTGGTCTCAAGACCGGTCTCAAGACCACTTTTTTATGGTCTTGGTCTTGTCACGGCCTCGACAGTCTTTGGTCTCGGTCTTGTCTCGGTCTCGGGTCTCTCGGTCTCGCAATGTCTCGGACTGGCCGAGTGGTCTCGAAGGGATTTGTACAATTTGAAGTACAGTTTTTTATTTGTATTTTGCATTTGATTTAATGCATTTTTTGGTGCACCTGCATGTGTGTCTATGTATTTAATTACAGTATTGTGCTTATAATGGCCTTGTTTGAATAAATATATGGCATCATTGGCCTTTGAATAATATTTGCATATCGTTGTGATTGATTAAGCATTAGGCCTATGCCATTTCAGTGATGCTGATATTATACAGTGTAATTTGGCTACTATAATGGTAAATAATGCAATTTCAAGTTGATAATTGTGTGTATCTTTAATATTTAAAATTCACGTTTCATCTACAAATTAAGTACAATTTAAATCAGTGACATATTTACCATTCATTAGACTTTTTTTGAGGTGCAGGGTGGTGTTGGAGGCTTGTTTTGTTAGATGACTTTGGGACTAGTTAATAGTCATGTCAGTCCTTAATAGCACACTAAGCAGCTGAAGCTAGTATGGTGCTTATGGTCTACAACTCATGCAAGATGACAAAAAACTAGGTTTTTTTTTTGTCTCGGTCTTGGTCTCGGTCTTGAGCTGAACTAGTCTTGGTCTTGACTTGGTCTGTCTTGGTCTTGGTCTTGGTCTTGTCTTGGTCTTGATACTCTCTGGTCTTGGTAGTGTCTTGGTCTCGGTTTAGGCGGTCTTGACTACAAGTCTAGTGTCCATGAGGCTCAGATTTGTTCCAGAGCGTCACGCACACCAAAATGAAAATATTTAAAACTCTGAAATGAATCATATCTTATATTTCTTCTTCCTGAATCATTATATCAGGTTAGGAAATCGTACATACGCAAGCTAACATTGCTTATCCACTTTAATGTCTGTTACAACTAACACTACTGCTCGTATCTCGCTGAGCTAAGCAACTCTGTAACCATTGAATTACATACTGAAACATACACTGAAACATGCAAAAACTTGGAGCAAAAAATAATGGGCAACTAATTTCAAGACAGATGAGTTAGAGGTGTTCGTAAGATCTGTAGAGAAATCCAAAGATGTTCTTTTGGGGAAATGTTTGGCCTAAAAAAGCTGACAGTCTCCACTGCATCCAGCATCCATCATGTAAAAGCAATAAAAGAGCAGCCATACGGATTAAACAAGTTAGCTAACACTACCATTAGCTACTGTCAGCAAACACTATTGTTAAAGAAACACTACTGTTAGCTACTGTTAGCAAACTGTCCTGTTAGCCACTGTTAGTGAACACTACCATTTTAGCGAGTTGACCGTTGTGTGGCAACATTGTTAGCTCCTGTCTAGTCTCCTTGTAGAGTTGTTTTTCTCATTGGCTATTGTGGTTACATTCAGAAAGTACCGATGTAAATATTCAACCAGATTTTAACTACTAAATATCAAACAGGTTAAAAAATTAAAGGATTTTAGGACTGGATCTGTTAACCCCTCACATTACCAGATAATCTGGCCGGTACATAAGTATCAACCAAGATCCCAGACCAGGTTTCTACTCTGATTCTCTGAGGGATAAATCTAAGCCCAGCTTTAATACTGCAGAAAATCTTCTATCTGACGGTTGTGTCCTCCCATGTCATAAAACTGTTTCTTCCATGACTTGACAGCCATTTAAATTTTAATATATATCAACAGGCACACTCGTAAAGCAAAGTAGAAACTCTAATCAGAATATAAATAGAATGCAGAAATTCATTTATAATCCTGGCATACATGATCTAAAATCTCTCACTGGCAAATTAAAATAAAAACAGTTTTATATTGCTATTTCTCACAGTAAATACAAACAAACTTTCTGTAATCCTGTTAAATGTAATCTGCTACCTGCTGACCCCTGAAGGCCACACAGTCGTGCCTACAGTTCAGTAGTAGGGGAGCGGAGCCAGCAGGAGCGCTCTGCCAGGTCCCAATGTTCTGTGTTTTGATTAGCAGGGTTAGCTTCAGCTAAGTCCCTGTGTGTAAGAGGCTGGAGGCAGGATTTAAAGACCTGCGCAGCCTGGGAATGTGTGTGTGTTGTGTGTTTTGGCTCACATCTTGCACTGCTGTGATAATCACCTGAGAATAGAGAACATCTCTTTTATGAGAGGTTGGGGTCACATTGGCAGATGAGCGGCTACGTGGCTTAGAGGAAGAAGAGGAAGGAGGTAAAGAAAGCAGAGGAGAGAGATGGAATGTAAAGACAGAGGCAAACTAAAGGGGGGAAATGAAAACAAGGACAGTCTGACAAATGAATGCGGATAAAAACAGTTCAAGGGGCTCAAGGCCTGCATGTGTTTACATGCTTACAACGAGGAAACAACAACCCCGATTCCAAAATAGTTTAGATGCTGCGTAAAATATAAATAACAGCAGAAAGCAATGATTTGCTAATCCTTTTCGCCCAATATTCAATCAAATACAGTACAAAGACAAGATATTTAATGTTCAAACTAATGAGCTTATGGCTAACTGTCACATCTGTGAAGGCCCCATTAATTCTGAAAGGTACATACATATGCTGCCATCCAGTCGAACTCATTTGAAATTAAAAATGGTTAAGAACCCAGATATCAATGCTAAAAGTAGTTAGGAGTAGATAAATGCTTCATGTGTTTATGAAAACAGGGAGATGACAACCAGTATTCAATGCACACTGATCAAAGTACAACACTCCCAGATCATTTTGTTCCCATTCAGAACAATGAAAGTGTCAGCACATTGTGGTTCTGTTTGGTCAGAGGCTGGGACTGAATTCCTTTCAACTTTGTGGGTGAATGACACAACATCTAAAAGGAACTTGACCAAGACACAGTGGTGGAGTGTAACTCAGTCCATTTACTGTACCTCAGACAACGAGGTACAGCCAAGATGGCAGAGATTTATTCATCTTGTATCGTTGCCAAACTTTACTGGATCATAACATATCGGGTATTGAATTAATCTGCAGATGCTTTGAATTAAAATGAAACTAAACTGTTCTATGGATCTCAGATTTTGAGCCACAACAAACACCAAAATGTGGCCTGCAACAGTGTAGTAGATGAGCTTTGTTTTTAGCTGTTGATGACTTGCAGCCCCTACCAGCCTGTTAAGAGGGGTGAGGAGTCAGCAGTCTGTTTAAAATAGAGTAGTCAATAAAATAAGTTGAAAAAACCCTTGAAAATAATTTTGGTAACACTTTATTTGAAGGTGTGTGCATAAGACTGTCATTAAACTGTCATAACCATGTCATGACACCTGTCTTATGAATGCTTATGACATTGTCATTGTCAATTATGTCAGCAAAGTTGATTTTTTTTTATCTTTCATCTTTGTTATGACAACTTGGTATTAACCAAGACCAAAATGGTTTTGTTATGACAACTTCATGTTAATAAAAATAATGTCTTTGTTACCTGACATTAGCCAAGATGACACAACCTGTCAGTGTCTTCATTATGAGAACTTGACATATCAAACTTAAAGAAATTGTTTAGCTTTCTCTTTTAACATGACATTATACTGTCATATGTGGTTGGTGTTGACACCAGCTGTCTTAACGCTATTATAAGCGTGTAATGAATACTTTCCTTGACCTCAAGTAAAGTGGTACATTTTGGACTTCATAAAGATGTCATTAAGTTTTGTTACTTATTACAGTCAAGTGCTTTTGCAACGGTGTCATGAATAATTACTGGTCTTGATCTAAGGTGGTGCCATTTGGGCTTGTCATAAAGATGTCATTAAGTGTTATAAAGCCAGTTTGATGAGCTGTGGACAGTACAGACACTCATATATTCACAAAAGCACACACACATCTAGATTTGTGGTGTAAACGTAGGTGCCATCTACGGGGGAGCATTGGGTTTTATGCCCCCCCAAAGTTGAAGTTGGGGGTGCAGCAACCCCCCAATCTTGAGACAAAGCAGGAAAAAAATGCAGTTGTTAAATAGCCATAGTCTAATAAATTTAATTGACATTTGACATTAAAGGAAAATAAAGTCATAGCATGTTGCTGTATTGTTCTTAGTATTTCATTTTCATGTGGACTGGTTGTGTTTTGTTGCTTTTGTGGTTACCGGCCGAGCACAGCGAGCACTTTAATTAATTAGTTAACAAGCACAAAGAGCCATGAATTCAAGCACCTCTGATCATTAATGCATTTAATACAGTAACTTATTTCTCTACCATCTGAATGAGACACACAACACGAAAGTCTGCCACCAACCTTGTGTGGAAATACTTCAAAAGATGAAATAATGGAAATGTAAATTGTGCGCTGTGCTGGAGGGATAAAATCTGCTGGACTGATGTTTGCTGTGACATTTCAAATATCAGACAAAATTCCAGGTGAAAGCCTAAAGTTTCAAGAACACTGGATTTATAGTTTATCCAAAGCACATCTGGATGAAATACTGCAGCATCCGATGGATTTAACATCAGCAGCTGGCTGTGGCAAAAAGCACCTCACTGAAGAAAGACACCAAAAACTCCATCTGAAGCTTCACACCAAGTGAGAGCGAGAGCTGCATTAGAGTTTTACTTTTTAACGTTGAGCGATCATTTACTTTATTAAGCCGACTATGTTGAACATTGACGGCGCGCACTGTGGGAGCCGTCTGCTGCGCTCAGCTGCAGCCTCTGAATACGAACGGAATGTAGAATCTGTTTCGGCTCGATATCAGAACTTTAAAAACACCAAATGACTTGATTTAACAAATTTAAAATATGAAGAATTGTAAAATATCACTTCAGTCAGACAGACAGATCACAGGCTGAACTTGGCATTTCATCCTCACATGCAGCCGCAGCGAAGGTCGAGCTGTACGCAGCCTGCACCATTTATATTATGTTTATAATGTTGATTAATGTTGAAATGATGTTCTTCTGCCTCAATAATGACCACCAGATAATAGACTAAAGTGATCATGTGGTCAAATCGTGTCATTTTCGAGAAAATATTAATCCCTAGCCCTCACCTCATCGCTCTTAACATTATAAAGGCCAATATTTTTTGCCCCCCCCCAATGTTCAACTCAAGTCGGCGCCTGTGGGTGTAAATGTTGTGAATCAAATATAACCTCTAGTTATCAGTGCATCGGTGTGTACGCAAACACACACTCTACTGACGGAGTTGTTTCTGCGTTCATAGGGTGACACAGCATGACAGTCCAAGAGCTCGTTAAGGCCATTTGTGTTCATTTATTATTAAGTTTATGTTACAACAACGCATGAAAGCAGCAGAGACAATGAAACACAAGCCTGACTCACAGAGCTCTCCATGAGTCAGACTGCAGCGCAGGGACACTTGTGCTTTATAAACACAGTATGTCAAGTATGTGAGACCATTAGTGGTGAAAGCCGCTGGACGTCAGCGGCAGTGATGCTGTTTAAAGGCACAGAGGGGACATTGTGTTTGAAGATAATATTTACTGTAACAAACACTGCAGTCTGCGGGTCATACAGGGACTTTGTGGGATCACAGATTATCAGAGGAGACAACTGTGGCCTGACACGATTTTATGTTCAACCACACATGACTGTGTGTCAGTGATGAACTTACCTCGCTCTTTCTTTTCCTTTGAGAAGGAGTCAAACTTTCTGCGTAGAGATTTTCTCCGTTTGCGTATTTCTGTGAAAAAAAAAGAAAAGGTCACTGTGAATAAAAATGCTAGTGGTTGTTGTTAAGCATCTTTCATTGCCTTTCGATGCCCCGGTCAACGCTAATGAAGGATCTCTAAACACAATTATTTCCCTAAATCAACTTAAAAAACTGAGTCATCTCCTCTTTCTCTCAAAGACACACACCACCAGTTCAGACCCACCCTCATTACGACCGTCTTCCCTTTCCTCTCTCTTCTTCTTATCTTTTTCTTTTTCTTGCACCTCTTCCTCAGTTCTAAGAATAGATCGAAGCATTTCTATAGATGAGACCTCGTTGTTTGTTTGAACAGCTCTTTGCTTAATGGCTGCACAGCCCCAGACATGAAAGACAAAGAGATACAGTGGGTGTCTGTGTGTGTATGAGAAAAATCAAGAGACAGACGTAAATGAACCACACAAAACTATGTATATTTAAAGCTCCTATGACATCAAAATCAATGTTTAAGTGTTTTTATCACATATGTATTGCACTATATGTCACCTATACACCAGTATCTGACCCAACAGTGACAAAAAGAAATCATTTTGTTAGCATTCTAGGTGTTTTTAATGGAATTTCTTTCCTAGTAAGTAAGCTAACTGTTATCTGCAGACAGCTTGGTTAAGTGTGACTCAGTTCCAGGGTACCAGGAGCCAAATCAAGCAAGAAAACCACCTCAGTATGGCGTAAACAAAAGGAGGAAGATTTAAAAATGCTACATTAGCCTGTTATTAAAGTGAGGGAGCTGTGAAGAATGAATAGAAGGACAATTCTTTGTGTAGTTTACATCTAGATTACACAGGTTGTGTTTGAATAAGTCTGACATTAATTGTCTAGGTTACAGTTAAAAAGTCTGTGGTTTCTTTTTGTCATGCGTTGCACACAGCTGTCTCAGGGTCACGGCCACTGTCAGCCAATCTAACTGACTATTGCTTTATGAAATTAATTAAAATTGAATGATTTGGTTACATGCAAAGAATTTATTACACACACAAACTGCTTTGATATTGGGCTGGCTGTTTAGTTGTACTACAGCTGACTAGCTAGCTGACTATCTAGCTTGCAACCAACTAAAACAAAATTGTAGTTATCTTCACTACTGCAAAATGAATTACACCAAACTATGCGAGAAGTAGGAAGCATTTCGGATTAGACATCGCAGAAGGAAAATTGTTGCTAAAAGTAAGGATTTTTGCTGCTTTTTAAAAATGAACATTAGCTTGTAACTCAAGTAAAGCAGCAGTGACTGTAAGTAAATGAAAACAATTCTCCATTGAAGTTTAGGATTAAAAGCACTGCATTTGAACAACAAATTATAAGTTATTTTTCCTTTGTTTGGCCTTGATTTTCTCCCAGCGTCCATGCTTGTACGCTACAACAGAGACGTTAGCTAGAAAGCTAATGTTGTTTGTCTTGTTTGCTAGGATCACTGTCAGTCAATGATAATCTGGTGACTTGTTCCTTTATGCGATTAAGTTTAAAAATCAAATTACATGTACGATTTTACAAAGAATTTCTCTGGCGAGAGCAAAACGACAGCATTCTCAGCGGTACAAACACGGAACGCTGTCATGAAACCAAAAAATATAAACCTCTCCCTTTTTGGAACACGTAATTTACAAAGCAGATCTGTATGATATGTTGCAAAAACTACATTTAATATCGTTTTGACTGTTAAAGAACCACTATTACTAACATTTTGTGTATTCCTCCATCCTTTTTGTTCGGTGCTCTTTCTAAACTCAGTTATTTACAAGCTAAACATTGACAAAAAAAAACCACATGTCAGTCATATAAAAATGTTTTCACAGCTGCAGCAGTGGAGTTTGATAACAAAATAATACTGTAAATCAAAGCCCACAGTAGCTATCTTGTGCGTATGTGAGGACATTTGTTGCAGCAGCAGTTCTCTGCACGTCTGTTTTTATGGTGTGAGTGTCTTGTTTTGTGTCGGCTCCTCTGTTTTACAAGCTCCACATCCTCCCTCTCTGACCGGGTTTACGTGGAAGAAGCCATTGTTTGGGTTACCAAAGCTGCTGTTTAGAAGTCACTGATTCAAGGTCAGATCTTTTCCCTATTAAGGAACGATCGGAGATCCCTGCACCGCAAATAAGTGCCACCACAGAATATCTGGGACTGTCGAGATGGAAATTCTTTGCACATTTGAGGGAAAAACCACAGAAGACAGAGGCAGTGAGTATTTGTACAATGTGTGTGTTTGCATTGAGATAAAAGGGTCAAATTCCCATGACTGCAGGAAATTAAAGTTTATTTCCAAAGCGCACGGTCCCTCCCATCACACACACGCCACCTCCAGCTAAGGCTAATCTGTCAGCAACGCCCCTCAGATAGATGTGTGTGTTGAGTGTGTGTGCACATGTATGCAGTCAGTATGATTACATAATGATATTCACAGAGAGCGGAGATGACAGACGAGGACAAATACAGAGGCGGAAAACACCACAGGCGTCCAAGTACAACAGACTCAAATGTTTTCCTGTAAAAACTGCATCATTGGTCTGTTTGTTGTTGGCTTAAAGTTTTGGTGAAATGCATCATTTCAATTAAAAACTGAACAAAAAAAATTGAACAAAATTGCAGATTAGTTACTTGAATCCAGCACTTTAAGATGTTTCCTGAGTCACTTTTGTTGATTTAAACACTGATGCATCATTGATTTCTGCAGTAGACGTTGCTGCTCAGTGAAAACTTTAGGGGGATCTGAAGTTGGATCGACAAATTGAACGTAAAGGACTGACTGGTTTAAAGAAAAGCAGAAAGAGAAGGAGTAAAGATGGAACAAAAAACATTATGAAGATCAAAAATCCACACTAAGAAGTGCAAGGGCATATATAAGCTCCTCACTTCTTCTTTATAACATTAAAAGTTGAGATGAACAACTTTTTAATCTGTCCTGCAGGGACTTTAAGAGGGTATGAATGAATTATGGCGGAGGTTTTCTTAATGGCTGTTTGGAGACATTTGATGGTCGAAACTTTTATTTAGTTTGTATAACTGAGGATCTGAGAAAGTTTGTTTTTAAAACAGAAATATCAGGATGTTAGGAGGATTTTTTTTTTTTTTTAAATAAAGTTGATGTTGCAAAGACTTTCCTTCAGAGCCCAGGTGTGTGTGTTGTTGTCTTAGATTGATATGGAGGGTTTTAAACTGTTTTTAAGTTGTTTTTAAAGTTCCACTTAAAGTCAAAATCATATTTTATCACAGATGTATTGCACTGCAGTGTTTCTGGGAGCCTCACTATACAAAAGCAAACTTTAAAAATGTAAGCTTCAACTCTTCATGATTTAATGAGAGTTTCCTGAAGGACAGATGGCTTTAGGTGACGCATCTAACCGTAATGGTCAGCTCAGCAGCCTCCCTAGATCACAAAAATGTCAGGTTGTTTGCGTATACAATACGTCAGAATCGATATTCCACTGGTCGACTTAAGCTCTACAGAACTCCGACAGGATCACAACCGTTTTAATCGGCGGCATCTATGACTGCAAGCCAACTGATTGGCCCTCTCGGTTTGATTGCTGCCACGGGATTGGTCAGAGGGAGGACAGCAGCCTTTTTGAACCTCTGTCTCCTCTCCCAAGAAAGAGCCATCTTGTTGTTTGCACATTGTGTGACAAGTGCAAGTAGAGTAACAGGCCTCCTATGAGAGCTTTGTGGAGGTTTTTGTATTCTGTAACTTTGACTGAACTGTCGAGATATTAAGTAGTGAAGTAAGTAATGTAGATAACAACTGGTACCTTGTAAATATTGTATGTAAAAGAAGTAGCAGACAGTAGGACAGAGAAGCCTTTTTTAAACCCCTTTTCTCCTCTTTTTCTTGAGTTTAGGTTTGGTGTCTGTCATTTATTTACATTTTGTTGTCTTTCAGGAAGAATTAGGGTCAACTTAGGAAGTTTTGTTTGTTATTTTAGGCGAAGTTCTCCCTTTGAGCTACAATAAAAATTGCTACTTTGAACTTTCCTCACTTGTGCTACTGGCCTTTCTTGGGAGTGGGAAGAATGAGGGAGCTACCTTTCACATTGTGTCAAGGGTTCCCGTAAACCAGGGCATAACAGATTAAGTCAATTTTAAGGGTCCCCCAGCAACATCTTTTAACAATGACTATGAGCCACATAGCAGATCTAAGTACAGGAAACCGGAAATTAGAAAGTTGACGGCGGTTCCAAGAGAAGCTGGTCTTAAGAAAGGTCAGTTGTTTCACTTTTAGCCAGGACTCTTGAAAAAGAGGCTTTCTTGGTTGTAAGAGATAAGAAATGGGAATAAAAACATGGACCAAGGAAAAATTACCGCAGGAAAAACAAGTGATTGGAAGGGAGCTCAGAGGAAGGAATGAGTTAGTTAAGCTGGAGTCCCTGCAGAGCAGCGATGCAGAGAATGGGGCATGAGAATGATCTCTGCACAACACCAAATAAGAGCAAATCTGTCTCCCAACTAGTGACACGTTTCACAAAGAATTCACTGGACCCTGCCAATGAAACCAACAAACACACACATGCACAAACAACACAGGTGCATGCACACACACACACACACACACACACACACACACACTCAAATACCAGCACATGTGAACATACATAAAAGTGAAAACAGACATAAATTTCCAAAAGTAAGAGTAGTAAAAGGCAAATATACAAAAAGAGGGAACTGAGCAACAAAAGTAAAGAAGATCAGAGATAAAGAGAGGGAAAAGGTGAAGATATTTGTGATGGAAAAGTATGAGGAAATATGAGGAGTGAGGAACCGTATGAAGACTCAGAGACAGGAGGAAAAAAAACAAAGAAACAGAGGTGCAGCAGAAGACACCCCATGGAGAAAGAGCAACAGAAACAGGGCGGGAGGTGATGCGTAGACCGTGACGGACTGGGTGGACTGCAGAGATTTAACCCCAGGGGAGAAACGGAGGACGAATATTCCCACAATTCACTGACAGAGCGCTTTGTCTGTGAGCCAGACAGTAGATTCACAGTGTTCTGCTCTCATGTCTAATGTTATCATTGTACACAAGAAAGATTAATATCTGTATCGCTCTCTCTCTGGGTGCTGCAACAGTCAGTGGAGCAACAGGCTTTATACTTATAAATATGAAAGGCTACAGTCTGAGATCTGCTGCATAGATGGGAAATATGGGTTTTGGTTTGTTTCTTAATTAGCTAATGTATTCATTAAGTATGTCTCTTTAATGCCCATGCTAACTCTTTGCATATCCCCAGTGGAACTTTGTGATGCACCAAAGTTCTCATCCCAGCTCATCACATACTTTTGTAAGTCTCTCCGTCGCATACTGATGCACAATGTACCCTTCAGTGGATGTGTCTGACACTGCCAGAAAGCCTATTTAACATGTTGTTAACATTGTGAAACAGTTGTGGTTTGGATAGATTTAGGCAACAAAACTACTTGGATAGTTTTAGGCTAAAGACCACAAAATGAAGATTAAGATCACATGACATCACCGAAGCGACTTGCAAAACAAAAGTCACATTACGCAAGTTTTATAAATGGATTGGGGGATGCATGATATGGATTTTTTTTTTCAGACAATACGATTAACATTTTTGTTAATTTAACATTTTTGAGTTTCAAGAACTTCATGTAACCTGTAGTTTATGAACACCTGAGGGTAAGAAAGGCTCAGATGTACTGAGCAAAGATGGATGATTTAATCTTCCACAACTCTGATCAAACCAAATCTGACATCACTGTTACAACAAAAACAAAGAACAGTTACAACTCTTCAAATATTCAGTTAGTTTTTATTGTAAAGCTCATCAAAAACTTTGCATTTTGCTTGAGAATTCAAACTCACTTAAACATAATCTGTCAAATCTGACATTTGTCTAGCTGATATTTATAGCTGATATCAATATGCCAATATCATATCGTCCAATAATTTAAAATGAAAATACCAACTCAAAAGATATACTAGTATTTAGACCTTTCTTAACAATAGTGAGGTAGTCATCTTTTTGAGAATAATAATGAGCAGCTTTGGACAGAAGAAATATCTTTTTCCATCCCTTTTTTTTTTTTTTTTTTTTTTTTTGGTGCTTTTCCAAATAACATATTTGCATCCCTGGTCAACATGTTGATGTTCAGACCCACTACTACATTATCAGCCCATCTTCGAACTCGGCCTTCATTTCTCTTGATCTTCCTTCATCTCAACTACACACATGACTGCATCTTGTTCAGTTGTGATGGTATTACGTTGACAAAACCGGCCAACAGACATATAAACACCTGCCAAAGTACTCAGAACCACTTCTGTTGTGTTCCCGCTACAGTAGGTGTCTCCAGGACCGCATTTCACCATGATAACACACCGACTCACACGGTGAAAACAAGCCACACTGTCACTGCTGTTAATGAATGAAGTCATCCCGCAAAAAACTTCACTTCCAATGAAAAGAGGGAATGTGCGTCTTGTTGTATTTTACAAGCTCCACATCCTTCCTCTGACTGGGTTTACGTGGATTTAATCTTTTTTTGGTAACTGATGCTAGTGTTTACAAATGACTAATTCAAGGCCTTTTTCCTATTAGGGAACACATGGCATCCTGTCAGTCCCAGATTGGTCCATCTGGAAGTCCTGTCCCTGAATTTCAACTTTCTTGCAGCAATTTTCCCAAGCATGTGATTCAAAACAAACACTAACAATAATCATAATAATAATATAGAAATATATAATACAGATATCATGACTGACAGTGAGAATTCATAGAAAGCAGAGCTCCTGAAAACATCTGAACAGGTGGAGTAACACAGCAGTGAATGATAAAAAAAAGAGACTGACTCATGTTTTCCCATGAATCTCATTGTGAAACTGAACCCTGACCGGGTGGGAAAAGAGCATACATTCATCCCTAAAGATAAAACATTTAGAAGGGCAGGAAGACTTCCTGAAAGTGAGGAGGACAGGGACGAGCGAAGACTCACAGGATGTATGTTGCTCTGAGTGATGTGGGAGAAAGCCACAAACTTGTTTCCATCACTTAAGTGGAGATTAATTTACTTATTTATTTCCCTTGAGCCTCTGATCTTAAATCAAGTCCTTACAATCCTAAAATTCACATCGTGAGGATCTGCTTTTTGTCCCCAAAGTGGTTGAGTCACCAAAAATGTGTCAAAGAGATTTATGTCCACATAAGTAATACACATTCACACACGCTTATCATCCCTGACTCACAGCAATATTACGTCTTACTTCGTAGTCGTAACTTAGATGAGTAAACAGGATACCAAAGGGGGAAAATGAGAATACTGATGATTTAAAAGTCACTGAAACCTGAAGAAACCAGAGGAGTGCACTCAGAGTGCCAGAGGTGGTGAAGCACCTACTGCAATGCCACCACACATGCCAGATGCAACCAGTGGATATGTGCAAAGTTTGAATGAAGTCCTTTTTTTTTTTTTTTTTGATAGTTTAGTGCATATTTTCTTATCTAGATGTATACAAGATCTTTTAAAATGTTTTTATATAGTAAAGTATCAGTTTTCTTACACCCTGGGTTCACTTAACTGTATAAATTTAACAGGAAAATGATAAACGGGATGATCAATCCAAAATTTCAATTCAAACATTTGAATTTTATTTTGAGTACTTTTTTATTTATTTGAATATTTCATATTTATTTAGAACATAAAAAGCTAACAGGCAGCTTTACAAGATAGCCTAGCAGTTGTTGATGACTTGTAGCCCACACTGTCCGCTAAAGAGGAGTGAGGAGTCAGTCAGTAATAATGATGCAACTACGAAAGGTCCTTGAACACACAGCCGGGCATGTAATAATAATTATAGAATGTACAAAATAACACAAAGAAGAAATAAAACAACAAAACATGATAATTAAGATAAAATCTGGACCATTGTGCAGTTTCATCAAGAATCAGTTGAATTTCTCATATGTCGTTTTGGACCGACTTATAGTTAGTTTGAGGGAATAAAATAAAAAACAACAACTTAAAAACTTAAAAACTAAACAACTTAAAACAATAACTCATCCCTTTTCACTAATATAACTTTTAAAATAACTGTATTGCTGCCAAGTAGTTGCAAGTCAATTTGTGTATCCAAAAGCATAAAAATGACAACGAAGTATGATTTTAACTTGACTTTGCGATCAGTCGCTTCTGGAAAAGAGCCAGTTCAATATAACTTAAAGTCTGTAATAAATATCCATGACTACTTCATTTGACCTGGGAGTGAATGCTGATTGTACCCCTTCCACTGGGGACAAAAGCCAGATGTTAATGGGGAGTTTTGTCCAGTGTATAGGGGCTTAAATTAATCAAATAAACTGAAAAGTTGATGATGCGTCAGTGTTTGTATTTACAGCTTGTTCCAACTGTCAAAAACAAGAAATCAGCTTTTGCAGGTTTAATGAAGGAGGTCAAGCTGTCCTACCTTACCAGCTGGATGTCTACATCAGACCCTGAACTGAGTATCTGATTAATCTTTGATAACAGCGGGAAATTCCTCGTCACTTTCCCTGATGCTGATGTTTTCTTGCACCATTCCTTTTCTTGCCACTGGACTATTGCCTGCTTTGAAATACTGTTTATGTACACTCATCGTATCCATCTGAACTCTAAGGTAGTAAATCCAGCCAATAAAGTGGGATGGATTTTCACAAATAAACCGTAAATCTCTCAAACACCTCACAGACTGCAAACTGGGAGGTTTTCGCTGGTGTTTATTGGGGCTGGAGGGATCGCTAAGGTCGGGAGGATCACAGAGTCCAGAGGCTGATGCTCAGAAACAAACACAGCTGATTGTACATGTGTGTGAGTGTAGACTTTCTCCTATGAGACCAGTCGGTATGTAAGCTGCTTTTCTCAGACTCAAATGCTCTCTCCCATACTGTTGTTCTCTCTCAGGGGTATTAACCCCCGACCTGCTCAACTTTGACCACGATGCTGATTCAAACCGTTTACACATGGTCACTAATAAACAGTGAAGCTCAATAACAGCGGACAGGATTTTAATTCCCACTACAATTAAACTTGAATTACTTTTTGTAACTTTTCTCAAACCACACACCAAAGGGCATCCCAACGGTCTAATGTGGAGTTTTTTTGTAAACAAAGTTTCTCTTTAAATTCAGTGTTTCTAATCAGTTTTGATTAGCTCGGGGTCTCTTTGAGAGCTTGACAAGCCTGTTGAATGCATTTTCGTCTTCTGAAAACATATGTAAAGCAGATTCTTTCTTTTCACACCTGATTGCTAGTTTAGCAGTCTTCTTTACTTCCTTATACCAGCATATTAGAGCATATCTTGGTGCATTACTACCTGTATAGTAAAAATAGAACGAAACAAAACAGGGACCCACATTGAACATAGCTCTATAGTGGTCAAAAACTCCACAGGCAACCTTTAATCTGAGCCAAGTAGCACAGGCAGTTAGCATTAGCGTTAGTGGGCATATTTACAGTGATTTTAGAGATAAAATGAATCAGGAACGAAAAATTGATTTTAAAAGTGAGGGAGACATTACCGTTCCCATCCTTAGTCTTTGGCAAAGATAATTAAAAAAGTGTAAAGATCAGAGAGAGTTTAGTCTTGAAGCTGCGTTTACTTATTATTATGAGTAAACATGTTTTTAAAAAATCTGGATTGGAGGCAGAGATACCTGCATGTACCTGTATGTGCAAAGGCCAAAGAAGCACACCCTGTCCAACACACTGTACGACACACAGAGAGATTGAACCACTGATTTGGACCTAATGCCTGATGTGCAAGATAAAGGAGAATATGGTAGAAATCCATGGAAAGTTTGCCCTCATCATTTTTTGCCACACAGAAATTTAGGATTCAAGTTTTCACAATATGATGCAGGTGGTGCCATGATGGTATCCAGCTGAAGGTGGAAATTTGGTGAAACTGCCAAGTGATCAGGAAGTTTGAGCTAATCTTAAAAATCAGGGTTCTAAAAGAGTTCTCCTTGAGGGGTTGAGATTCTACCCAGAGCCATTTGCTTCTGAAGAAACCTTTTTTTGAAGAAAGGGTTTGCCAAGGGTCTTTTGTAAAACTAACTGTTCTATTAAGAACTGTTTCATTCAAAAGAACCCTTTTTGGAATAAGTTCTGCAAGGATTGTTGAAATCCCTGAGGAACTTCTTTGTCAAAGGTTCTTTGTACCATAACATGAAAAGTTTCTTGGTAGAACCACCTGGATGGATTCTAGATAAAAACCCTTGGAATATAAAAGGGTTCTTGTAGAACCAACTGGGTGGGTTCCGGATAAGGCCCCTGGAATATAAAAGGGTTCTTGGTAGAACCCCTTGATAGGTTCAGGATAAAACCCTTGGAATATTAAGGAGTCTCTAAAGAATCCCCTTGGGTGAGTCCTCAATTAAAAACCTTGGATATAAAAGGGTTCTTAGGAGAACCCCTAGGCAAGTTCTAGACAAACCTCTTGGTAATATTAGGTTTGTTAGTAAAACCCCTGGGCGGATTTCAGATGAATACCATTATAATATAAAAGAGTTCTTGGTAGAACACTCTGGATGGGTCCTCAATAAAACCCTTGGACTATAAACAGGTTCTTGGGAGAACCCCCTTGATGCATTGTAGATAAAACCCTTGGAATCTAGAGTATAAAAGAGTCCTTGGTAGAATCCCATGGGTGGGTTTTAGATAAAACATTTTGAGTATAAAAGAGTCCTCAGTAGATCCCCCTAGGCAAGTTCGAGGTAAAGCCCTTGGAATGTAAAGGGGTTCTCAGTAGAACCTCCTGGGTGGGATCCAGATAAAACCCTTGGAATATAAAAGAGTTGTCAGCAGACCCCCATAGGTGGATTGTTGTTAGCACCCTTAGAAGGTGGAAGGACTCTGGATAGAACCCTCAGAGACAATTCCAGATGGAACCATTACACCATAGAGAGGTTTTCTGTTGAACCTCTTATAGGGAGTTTTGGGTGAAACCTTGGACAGATGGTTCTAGGTATAACCCTTTATGCTTGGTTTTAAGACGAACCCTCTGAAAGGGTTCAAGAGAAAACCTTTATAAAAGGTTCTATCAGGAACTAAAAAGGGTTCTGATACAAGGACAAGCAGAAGTACCCTAGTTAGGTAGGTTAATTAGTTAGTAGGTTCTAGTTACCCCCTTTATTTCTAAGAGTGTATAGAGAGGTTTGCTGTAATCTGGAGAAGACTCATTAAATGTGTGACTGTGACTCTGCTCACGGCCTTCTAGGACACTGAAGTCTTCTTCTGTGGTGCTGGTTTTGGACAACATTCAAGCTAAATAACAAGGAAACCAGTGATTGAAGCATTAGGCCTGGATTCAATAATTCAGAGTCTAGCATTTTAGTTATTGACGGCTCCTCTCCTAGTTAGAACAATAACAGTCCAATCAGACTTTTGTCCAAAGGATTAGAAATGGGGATATCATATTCCAGTGCCGGAGCAAGAATGGGAAGAGCACCAGACAAATAGTGACTGGTGTGAATAAGATTGGAGCAGCTGGGCTGGAGCACAGAAATAACCATGCTTAAATTGGCTTATTTGTTCCACTGCTGTGAGTAAAATGAAATGTGAATTCAGTCTGATTATGAGGCTATATCCAAAGCCGCCGTGCTCATGATTGTGTTTGGAGCTGGGAAGTAAGAAAAGTACTCAGTCTGGATCATATTTAGCTCCAAATAAAAACTGTTTTTGGCTCCGGTTCTCCATGAGATTATTTTTGTGTCCACGGCGGGCAGAGATAGCCAAGATCATCAATTCTGGCTGTAAGAGGAGCATTTTTAAAACTCTCCTCATCAGAAAAAACAACATTGGTCCTTTTTCAACATCTTAAAAATGTCCTTTGTTTGTGTTCAGTATAGAACAGGAAGTAGGCTTTTATACTTAATGTTCTGGTATTTCACTGTAGTTTTTTTAAGCAGTTTGCACACTTCAGGGTCCAAAGAGATTCTTCCTGAAGATCTGGGGTTCTACCCAGAACCATTTGCTTTTTTGAAGAAAGGGTTTGCCAAGGGTTCTTTGTAAGACTAACTGTTCCATTAAAGCTACAGTAGGTAACAATTATTCAGTCATATTTGCTGGAACTGTCACTATATTCTGATAGTCGGACATTAAATGGGTAATTTAGGACAAAATCCAACTCCTCTGGCTCCACCTACAGCCTGTAATCGTATTTGCCGAAATCCACCGCGACCGAAGATTCTCCACCAGTCAGGTAGAGGGAGCAGGAGGAGCAGCCAATCACCGCTCCTACACGTCGTAGTAAACTGACAAAGTGAAAGTAAAGTCCGCGACTTGGTCGGACATTTCAAGATGATACACACCGTCAGCTCCCTCTTTCACCTCTGTCAACCCCCCTCCTTCCCTCCACACACGCAGACACACACAAGAAGAGTGTGTTTCATGGTGAGAGAGATGTGAGATCGTTTTGGAGTCTCCGGTTGCTATGGAAACGGTACGTCGTCTGTGGGTGCGTTTATGGCTACTTTGTGTGCATGCGCCTGCACGTGTGTGTGTCTGTGTGTGTCTGTGTGTGTGTGGGGTTCTTGGCAGAGGTTCATAAAGAGACCTGATGGAGTATTGTCTTGAAATTTCCGACCAAGTCGCGGAGTTTACTTTCACTTTCATCAACTTACCAACTGGAGCTTTAAGAGCCCTTTTCATCCAGAGAACCCTTTGTGGAAGTTGTTCTTCAATTGCTAACTTGATTGTTAAAATCTGGGGTTCTCAGTACATCCATCTGAATGGGTTCTAGATAAAATCTCTGGAAAGTAAAAAGGTTCTCGGTATAACCACCAGAATGTGTTCTTGAGAAAACCCTTGTAATGTAAAAAGATTCTTGGTAGAACCCCTGGGGGGATTCTTGTTAAAACCCTTGCAATGTCAAAGGGTTCCAGTCAGAACCCACTGGGTGGGTTCTGTTAAAACCCTTGGAATATAGAAGGGTCCTCGGTAGAACCCCTTGGCTGGGTTCTACATAAAGCCCTTTGAATATATAAAGATTGTTGGTAGAATCCCCTGGATGAGTTTTTGTTAAAACCCTTCCAATGTAAAATGGTTCCCAGTAGAACCACCTGGATGGGTTCTTGTTAGCATCTTTAGAAAAATTCTGGATAGAACCCCCAGAGAGGGTTCTGGGTGGGACCATTACACCATAGAACGGTTCTCTGTAGAACCTCTTATAGGAGTTTCCTGATGAAACAAAAAAAAACAGAAGGTTCTAGGTATAACCTTTTATGTTGTATTCTTGGTTAAACTCTTTGAAATGGTTCCAAGTGGATTCTTTATAAAAGGTTCTACCAAGAACCAAAAAGGGCTCTCCTATGGGGACAAGTCAAAGAACCCCATATGGTTCTAGTTCTCTTTATTTCTCACAGTGTATGTTGGGTTTTTATCTACCAAGTTTGCCTTTTTAAACGTACCCTAAGATAAACCGCAGTCAGAGTCCCATCAGAGGTATTTGACATATTGACTGAGACATGAGGATCCTTTGACCTTTCTTATCACAGCAGACAACTTGGATTGCTTACACATGCGTACAGAATGTTTTCTCCTGTGACCAGACAGAGTCGACCGGGTTATCCTCACCGTCCTCCTGCCTCACGCTCATTCCTCAGATTCACTAACAGACTGTTACGGCTCCCTCGGCAGTTGGAGGGTCGTACTTGCTCAAGGACAGTTCAACCTCAGCCTTTAATGGAGGGGGCTGATTCTTCTAAACTGGTACAGAGTTTACAATGACACCATGAGGTTGCTTCTCCAACCACTAGACAACAAAACCAAGACAAACCATTATAGTGGCCACATCCATCAAGAACCATGGCATTGATTCTGAAGTGCTCCACAAACTGAGAAACCATTCGAACAAAGCAGGCTTGCATCTTTTTCAAAAGACTGTCTGTGTTTGAATCCATTACCTACAACTTGTGCATAATTGCCCCACCCTACTCTACCTCTGATTGGCTTAACCTGGTGTTCTTATCCTAACCCTACTGAGTCACACCGCTCACGCCTAAATCTACCCAGACCAAACAACCCAAACCAGCCAAGGCAACGAGTTCAAGCCAGTAAGAGTCAGAATAGGGCCGGTCATGATTTTGCTCTCCTGAGGGTAATAAAACTTTTTTCCTGTAGTTATACTTAGATATGTGCTGGGCTCATCTATGTTGAAAAGAAAACCACATTTTACAGATGGGTTAAAGAGTTGCTTGGGGAACCGTAAAAGTGGCATATAAGAGTGCTAAAGAAATGACATATTTTTGTAGGCCAACTAGGAAGTTAGCATTGCTCTGCTTCCCTCCACAAAAATGGGATTTTTGTCTTTTTTAAGACATGTAAAAGCTTGAAAATTCATGAGTTTGAATTCACTGTATTTACTGACGTATTTTGTATCATAGAACAAAACTTCAAAATCTCTTAAGTTTATGATAACCACTTATTTCAAGCAAAAACAAACAAACAAAAAAAAAAAAACAGTTTGAAAAACCCACTAACCTTAACAAGGGAGAACCAGAAGCGCTAATATGCTAATTCACTTCTGGGTTTTAGGACTCATTCCAACAGAACTCAAATTAATCACATCATAAGATTGCTAATGTCAGCAAAAAGCTCACTAACGTGCTAGCTAACTTACATCACTTAGCATAAAGACTGTAAACAGAGGGAGATAGCCTGGCTCTGATGAAAGGCAGGAATCTGCCTACCAGAACCGCTCCAGCTCCCTAAATAACATGTTATATCTTGTTTATTTAATCCCTACAAAAAATGACATGATTCAACTTCAGAGGTGCTGGCTGGTGTATTTGTTACTTTAGACAGAGTCTGACTAGCTATTTCCCCCTGTTTCTAGTCTATTCTAAACTAATGAACTTGTCTCTCTAGCTCTTGGCAAGACAACAAAAGGTCCCGAAATGTTGAATCTTTAAATTCTTTAAGTCAAGAATATGCTACATCATCAGTATCCTATAACAGTCATTTTGGTACCTCTTGGGATGCTGATCTTAAAGTCCAGGTCCCTCTCGTCCAGGTGGTACAAGGCAACTTCCTGTAACCTGGCTCGCTCCAGCTCCGACAGGCTCTGGATGGGCACTGGCTGCAACCGCACGCTCTGACCCAACATGGTCGCCCACGTGTGGTCCCCCTGTCATGACAAGAAAGAGAAAGAGAGGGGTTAGTAATGGTGGAAAGAATGTAAATATTAAAGTTGACAGAAGATTGTGCAGGACCTATGATGCCACAGACCATTAATCACAATTACCAGTTATCCTTTTATCTATTTACAACTGATTTTCTGCTCCTGCTGATAATGTAACTAAAAACTAAAGCATGAAAGACTGCCATTATCATCCAACCATCAAGTTCTTCCAAGAAAAAAACCCTTAAAAAGCAAAAAAAAAAAAAAAAAACTCAAACTAACAGTGACTCACAAGTCACACGACTCTGTCCCTACTTTTATCTTTAGTCCCATTTTCCTACAAGACATCAAGCTGTTAACTACAACTGGTACCACAACCTCTACGTCCCTCTATGTCTTGTGTTGTTATGAAATAGTCAAATATTGTGTGGATTTATTATTGCTCCTCTCGTTCTCTTTATAAGAATAAATTTTTGATGATTGCATCTTTTATTCATTTGTTTATTTTTAGTTCATCCATTGTTTGCAAAGACCTAATGTGTTGTTCTCAGTCTCTGTCTGTCGTCCTTGAGATTTCTGCACAATGAATGCTAATTTAAGTCTCTCTCTTCAGCCACAGCCTTCCTGTTAAGAGGGGAAACTCCACTGATTCAACACATGAAGCCCTTGTGTCAAATCAGACTATGAAAACAGTACATCGTTTGGGAACCACTGTTCTAGAGCCACATAAGAAATTAAACATCTGAGGCAAACTGGTGTGACTTGAGGAAAGTCCAGGTGTGCATTGTGATTTTGTGACTTTTGCAACTTATAATTATACAAAAAGTTCTGAATTAATCTTTAATTGACTATATCAGTACTTTATCTGTACTCATTTCCTTATGCAGAGACAAATTCGATACCCCCAAAAAACCTTTCAAGCGAACCCCAGTTTTCGTTGTTTATGCAGTTGCCAGATGGAGGGAATTATTAGAGTGTAGTCTTACATAACAAGACCTCTCTCCATAGCACTCACGCTAGAGAAAGGTCTGGTTCCACACATTAACATACTGCTATACGGGGAAAAAATGCCCTGCCATTTCTTTAAACCAATCACAAATGTCGTGGGTGGAGCAACAGTGTTGCCGCAAAGTAGTGTCGAGGGGGAAACTTGTTTTGGTGGAACATTTGCACATCAGCAGGTGAACTCTTGCATTAAAATGACATCACTGCAAAAGAAAAGCTAACAGCTGTTGGCTTGTTTGGATTCATACCATTAGCGTCCCACGTACTAATGTTTTGTTTTCAGTGTGCAGGTTGCAGTTCGGAGGTTGTTCTCGTTTCCCAGGACTTTGAAAATGTAGGTAGCGAGTGTGGCACAAAAGGTCAAAGGCTCTGATTAACACCATATTAATGTTAAAATCTATTTCATTTGGCATTAGTAAATAAAAATAAACATTTATCAAGTGATGAGAGTGATAACCAATGATACAGACTATTCTGTATATGAATACAGGTCTTTGGTGCGTCTTGGGCACATAAACTTAGAGGGATTTTTCTAAAGTTCAATAAACCTTGAAGTTAAAAGTCAGGACAGTTTGCGTTGATTAATTAGATTTTTAAAAACATGTCTCTTAATACAGGTGCAATTCCCTGGAATACCCCTTTAATGCAGGTAAATGCTCTCTTTACAAGAATGGATCCAGTATGGCTGCACCATTAGGTGGTAACCTCTAGTGGCTGTAGTAATTATGACAGGAGCAAAGCAAGTTGTCAGGTGATGTATGAAGATTGACAAGAGTAGGGAGGAGGTCGGGGTGGGGTCAGTGTTGGTGCCTTTTTTCTCACTGGACTTGAGTTTGAGAAACAGTGGCCCATAGTGATCATGCAGTTCATTAAATGTGAAGTTCAGTTTTAACGATCAACAAAACCACAGCTCCCCATCTGTTCTTTGTTTAGTGTCACACAATACTGAAAATATTATGTTCATGTGTTAATACTGCTCTCGATTTGTGTCTAAACATCAGAAAATGGAGATTCATTCTTGATACTCTGGGAACACTTACAGTGTTTGTGGTAAAATCTTCTAAACTCAATGTTCACTTAACTTTCCCTCAGGAGTTTTGATCATATACTGTATGTCTTAGCCTTTTTCAGCAAATGACACCTAATGGCATGAGTTGACAAGTTGACAAAGCTGTAACCAAGAGAGTGAATCTTGAGAATTTACATCACAATAAAGTCAAAAGCAGCACGCTCTATATAAAGGACTCGTACTGTACTACTGTAAACTCACACACTCACTCATACTCCAGTATTTTTTTGCAGGGCTCTGGGGTCTTGTGAAATCCGTTTATTACACACTAAAACTGCCACACAGCACACTGACAAATAAATAGAAAAGAACTATTGTTAGTCCAGTCAAATATTTTGAAATTCCCCAGTGGTCAGTTGGAAGTTTTTTTGGTCTGCAGTCTTGAACTGATGTTCTGAACATCAGAGATGCTTTGATAGGCTGAGCTCCAGATAATCAGAGGCGACATGTCAACATCGGCCAACAGCAATGATTCAGGTCCCCAGTTTTTTTTTCTGCTACAGCAGCCGTACACAATATGTTTGATGCTTCAGATGGACCAATAATTTCTCCCATTCATCACAAAACTTTATACTTCAACTCCACTACATTTAAGAGGGAAATAGTTCTACTTCACTCAATTTATCTACCAGCTTTAATTTACAAATCGAGCATAAAAAACATACAAAGATCTCCTAAAATATGATGGTTTGTTGTAAATTAAACTACCCAAAATGAAAATTTTAGTCTTGATCAAGTTAATCAGTTATCTGTTTGCCAGAAAATTAAATTGGCAACTATTAGCATAATCGTTTATCAGGTGCGTTCATTATGTTTTGGGTGTTTTTTTTTTTTTTTCTTTTACTTTTATATTATTCTGCAGCTTCCCAGTAGTGTTCCTTATATGTTCAAATACAAACAATCACATTTAGGTCAAAGTACATATGTTTTAGTGTCTAAATGCTACTTTCCCAAGCCCCTCTAAAAATGCTTTCCCATGTGATCTGATGCCCGAAAAAAGCATGCAGACAGAGTTGCCCTTTAATTCATTTCACATTTTATGTTTCCAGCCTCACAAACATGAGGATTTGCTGCTTTTCTTTTTAATGCTTTAAGTAATATTAATTTACTTTCAACAATTTTGAGGAATGGACTGCAGGTTGGACAAAACAAACACTATGAAGGTATCAATTTGGATTCTGGGTAATTGTAATGACATTTCTTATAACTTCCAGGACCCCAACACTTTAAAAATAAGCTTTGTTTTCACTTAAATGAACATTACTAAAATTTTAAGTCAATAGAATTTGAAATGAGTGGTGGTAAAATTGCAATGATTCAGAACAAATACTTTACTGGTAAAATAAACTTGATATTGATTTAGTTGTACTTGATAAAACATGTTCAATAAGCTTAAAATATTAAGTTGAACCAACAACTCTTCACACTGATGATCATTACTAGGGCTGGGCAACGATTAGAATCTTTAATCGCAATTAATTGCATAATTTGCCTGATTAATCACGATTAATCGCATTGTATACGCAAACTCCAAGAATGAATTCAAAAGTAGTGTAAAGAGCACTTCTATTTCAATGTTCTGCTGCCATATGAACGAAAGTGCCATAACATTTGTTGTGCAAACACTTTTAACATCAGCACTTATCAGTAACACATATTTAGTGTAAATCTCAACTTAAAAAATGTAAAAAAAATAAATAAAAATTAAAAAAAATAATAAATAAAATAAATAATAATAGTAATAATAATAAATTAAAGCTTATTGCCACTGACAGGACATTCTCTTTATGAAAAATAAAAAAAAAAAAATCTACCAACAAAATCCTGAGCCACAATCAGGACAAACAGGCAATTTCTGAGGTAACAGCAGAAACTTTTAACAGGGAGCAGCATTACCAGTCTATGGCCATTTAAAAGCTCCGTGACTTTACCCTTCTCTATGTCTGCTTTGGTTTTTCCGCGTTTTCCTTTTTCCTTTCCCGGTTCCGCAACAGCCAGCGCTATTCTCCTTCTTCTTCTTCTTCTGTTTGAAACGGCGGCTGGGCTGGCAGCCAGCTCATTGCGCATTATCGCCACCTACTGTTCCGGAGAGTGAGTCAAACCCCTACACCGCAGCAGCCAGCAACAGACTTTCACAAAATAAAAGTATGTGAGCAACATGCTTTAATGCGCGATAAAGTAAATATCGGCGTTAATAGTCTAATGAATTAACGTGAAAATAACGCGTTAACTTGCCCAGCCCTAATCATTACATTTAAATGTAATTTTCCTTTTACATTTCCTCAGTTTGAAGAGTCCATTTGTCATTTCACACTGAGAATTTTAGCTCTCACATGATGGAAGTCTGCTAATATACTGATCATCTTCTTACAAACTTAATTTAATGAGTTGATTGAACTCTGACAGGTCATTCATTCAGCTCCTCATTTCATCATCAAGTTAGAAAAACTTGTGTTTATGAGTTCTCAAGTGTTCTGAAAGGAGAGAAAAGATAAGTTGATTCCACTTAACTTATGTATGATTTTTTTTACAGTGCAAAGATAAAGCTTAAATGTGGTTTAAATTAACTCAAAGTAGACTTAAATATTTTATAACATTTATGTCACCTTCTTAAAATGCCAACATTAGTCATAAGAACTTATGTTTGAATTCTTAAGTGTTCTGAAAATTAATAGTAGAAATTTTAAGTTTAAATAACTTGAATCAATGACATTTGTATATTTATGTTCATGAAGTTCATGAATAAGTATGAGTGAATTAATTAATTAATTAATTAATTAATAGTTAATTCCTGATTTTTTTTTACAGTGAATCAATCAGTTAATGGAGAAAATAATCAGCTGATCAATCAATAATGAAAATAATCATAGTTGCAGTCCTACAGAATAGTTAGAAATGTGCTCTACTAATGCATAAGTCATAATACAGTGATATAAGTATTTTTACTTTCAATACTTTAGTACATTTTCCTGCTCATACTTTAGTACTTTCAATGCACTTACTTTTAACCGTATTTTTACAGTGTGGTATTACTACTTTTACTTGAGTAAAGAGTCTGAAGACTTCCTCCACTACTGGTCGAGACCTCTAAACACAGCAGTAACAAAGAGAATGATAAACAGAGTGAAAAAATTAATAACAGGATGGAGAGACTGAGGAAAAACACGAAAAAAAAAACCCAAAATGAAGTAAAAAGTGAACATGAGCTGGAGTGAAAGACTGAAGGAGTGAGGCATCTGTTTGATGGAGGGACCACAGGTTAACAAGAACCAGACAAACACACTCAACATCAGAGCTCTGTGTTTCACGACCGCTTCGCCCTATCAGACAAAAATGTGTTTGTAATATGTGTGTGTGTTTGAGTGATAAATAACCACTCAGGAACCAAAAGAGCCAAAACCCACCATATTTAAAATCTAACAGACATAAAAAATGACAAGAAGCATCATGTAGACTCAATTTTATGATAAGAGGTCAGAAAGGTTGAAAATCTTTTATAAGCTCATCCACTGTTGTCTTTATATAAAGTCTTAATCTGAAATGTAACAGCAGCTGTAGAACAGCTACTGCTGTGTTCTGCGAGGTTTGATTTTTTCTGGTTGGTTTAAGTTTTGGTTTGGTTCAAATCTGTACAAAAGTAGAATAGTACTTGAGTAAATGTACTTAATTACATTCCACTACTATAATCTTCAGTAAAGCCTCTTCAATGCAACTACCGTTCAAAACAACAAACCTTCACTTTCAATTTTAGTGGAAATCCGTAAGTTTCTAAATATACCACATATATCAATCAGAGTTTTTGAGGAACATGTGTATAAAATGATGTACAAAACATGTAGAACATTTTCATTTGATGATTTCTGCAGCCATAAAAACCAATGGAGACTTGAGACAGACAATTTTCTCACACAGAAAGCCCCTTACACAACTATTTCACATGTTTTGTTTTCCACAGGACTGGTAGTGATGTTGGTGTGTAAATCTGGTAGCTTCCCTTTACATAAGGCATAGTTTAAAAACCCTACACGTCCGTGTCCATGTGGTGTTTTTCATGTGTTACAAGACATATCAGGGGTGAAATAAGCAGGAAACTCCATGTCTGATTATTTCTTGCTTTGACACTTCAGTGAGGGATGGCAGTCTCAAAAAACAAAACAAAACAAAAAAAAAACAAAAAACAAAAAAAAAAACAGATTCAATCAGGCTGGGTATATGATGTCATAAAACTCAGGAACCAATCCTGTTAATTGAGGGGGTGGCGCTATACATTTCATTTGCGCACAGGAGAAGCTAGTTACTGTGATCAGTTAGCAAAGCAGAGGAGAAGCCAGGTGCAGTTATTTGGTGGTAGGGGTGGGGGTTAGAGGGTGTGGAGAGGGTGGGTGTTATTTGCATATTCACGAACATTGAATACTAAATGAAGACTAGGTCTAGAGCTATATGCAAGACATTTTAACAAGGTTTTTTTAGTTTTTTTTTTACTTATTTTGCAAAAAGAACACATCAGACACAATTAAGTGACTAAAGGCGGAAATATCAGATCTGAGACATTAAAATAATGAGATTTTCCACATTATGAAAGCTTTGAAAATGTCTAATTTGAGCCTGTTTTTCACCAGATTTTTGAGCCACACGACTCATTTTATAGTTTGGCTGAATTTCAGTTTTGTCAGGTGTTGTTTGGAGTGCCATAAACAGGAGGGAGCAGGGACTTATTGACTGCTCCCGAACCACCTCTGGATGAATTGTCCGACATGTCAGAAAATCTTGGTTGGCTGTTGTCAGGCTCTCGCACAGTTAAACCAGAGTCATGAGTCGATTCCCCAACATTAGTGCTTTTAAGTGGCAAACAGAGCATCTGACATTGCCATGGAGACACAACTCAATATGCGGACAGTAAAACGCAGCTAGCTTGCTAACACTGAAGAAATGGTTGGACGGGTGGGAATCTCTCTAAATGGAAGTGTAGCCAGACGTATCTGAGCAAATGAAATATTAGTTCACAGACTCATCTGGTTCCCAGGCTAAGATAGTGTCCCTTTAAAGGAACCATTGAAAGAACCTTGTCTAGAACTTCACTTCAGATGACCGACCATACGTGTGTTTACATGCCTTCATATAATCAGTCTTTTGTGAGCAATCAGCCTGAGGTCATATCTCATCCTTTAAAGCATCCTGACTTACGTAAATACAGGAACCTTTCACAGTTCTTTATGACCGCCTTCCTTTGTATGTACAGTTTTACATCCACATGTGCATGACTGTCTCATGTCTATAATTGAGCGGCCTCAGCCTGCACAGCACAGCATGATTGGAGAAAATTGCTTTGGTCTTAATGCTAAATGTAAGCAGACAGTCACACTGTGGTGAAAGTGGACGACAAAGCTGCCCACAGAGGTTGGTGAGGCCTTATCTACGTTTTTCATACAACATCCCAAAGAAAACATGGTTTAGTGGAAAACAGTACTATTGGAAAGGTTGGTTTGTTGACTGAAAGGTCAATGGGAAGAGCTGACATTTAAACCTATACATTATCTGGTATATTTTCTCTCTCTGCAACAGACATGCATATTTACTGTATGTGTCACAAAACAAAACATTAGTTGCGGTGTAGATTTGCCTCAATGCATTCAGTGAACCCAAACGACCCAAGCGAGTCAAATCATGAAAAAAAAACATGAACAATGAGACACACAAAAATGCATTTACTCTGACATACACCATCCAGGTTTAAATCTAATGTTAATGTTCAATGGAGTATAATATTCATAAGTATTTTTTCATTTGTGTATAATCACCTGAAAATAAGAAATATGTTTCGTTACCTTAGAATGAGAAGTCTATATCTAGAGAGGATGTGGGTTCTCTTCCAGTGAGGCTGCCATGTTGTATTGCTGCGTTTCTACAGTAGCCCAGAGCAGACAAAACAAACGCTGTCTCTAGATATGGCATGTAAAGAGAGCGGTATTCAGTTGGTTGCAATCTACAACCTCACCACTAGATGCCACTAAATCCTACACAGTGATCTTTCAAAAGTGGACAGTTCACCACAAAATCAAAATCACATATTTTATCCCTGGCCTGTCGTGCTGTTTGTCCATCTAGATTTTTTGGGTGTGAGTTGCTAAGAGGTATCAAGATGCATGTCTTCTCTATAATATATGGAGACTAAATGGCACTAAATGGCAGTCCTGTGGTGCTCTGAGTGCCAGAAAATACATTTGGAAAAACAAAAAGATCAGCAGTGCTGTGCAAAAACAAGCTACTCTTTTCTCAAGTAGTTCCGGCAGATTGTTCTGCAGAGAGAAAGTAGTTCCTACAAGAAACTGCTCACAATAAGGTCTGATGATTATCTTGAGTGACTGGGCAGAAATGTCCTTCGGAGGGCGACTTTTTCTTGTATACTTTTTACTTACTTTTGTACTATACTTTATCATTTTTATTTGAGTATAGAAATTGCATCAGTACTGTTGGCTACAGCTAGTGGGCAGTACTATTAGCTACAGGTAGCAGATACTATTAGCTAATTAATTAATTAAGTTAGTTACAACTACAGGTGGAAAAAGTTACCAAACAGTTAAGATGGGATTTGTAGTTTGGATACGTTTAGTTTCTGGAAAAAGCCCCCGTTCTGTAACCCAATAGTCCAACTGGAACTGGAGATGAGGACGTCCTGATTTCACACGTAAACAGATCTGGGAGCCATCAACCTAAAAAATGCGTCAATCATTGTGATTAATGTTTCCCATATCTTATTGATTATACGAGTATACCTGTGTGTCAATTCCCACATGTGAGACCGTTCAGTTGATACGCTGCGATGACGTGAAAGCAGTTTGTGGCGAGGATCAGTAAACGCTGAGTCACTCTGATACTGATAGTCTGGATTTACCCATGTGTGGATAATGTGCTATGTCTCAGTATTGTTTGGCTCCTTTGTTTTTTCCACTTTTGTGGTGAAATATAAAATCAAAATTCTGTAATTTAATACAATAATATGTCGAGACTTTAACCACATTTAATCTGATTTTTCTTGTGTCTGACCACTGAAGATTTTAAGAACTCTACATGTGGTTTGCGGCATCAAAAACACAAGGTGTTTATTAAACCAAGCATAACTTGTGGTTTAGGAATTTCTTCCACATTTTGAAGCTCAGACTCAAAGAACTATGACAGATCAATAATGTGTTTGGGATGTGACCTGTAGTACAATGAGCTGGTTCTCCAAAGATGGGGGCCATCTTGCCATGGCTGTCAGATCTCTCTTTTCTGTTTCAAGAGTTTCTGCCCAATTGTGTCTGTATGAATACCAGGAACTAGGCGGAGACAATTCAAACCAAATGGCAGACAAACCACACAGAAGGACAGAGGAAAGGACAGCACAATGAACCAAGACTTCACTGAAACACATGCAAACACAACAAAACACTCAGACCTACAAGTCCTTGAACAACACAATTACTATCAAATATGGGGCCTGGTACCTACAGCGGTAACCTGGAGTCACTCAAAGACCAAAAGTTAGAATATCATAAACTAACTGTGATTACAGGTGGTATCTCTTTTCGGATATGGGCAGGTTTGGGATGTATTTGCCAAAGGGGAGTACATTCTCATCTTTAAAACAGAAAAACAAATCCTTTGCCTAACAAAGTAATTTTTCAAGCAATCACTTGCCAATAACTCTCAAAATGACATACGACTGTTGTATAGTGACAACACCAGACCTTCATCATACCAGACCTTCACCGCCATGGTCAATGTTCACAGTCTGTTTCGGTTTATGCATCAAAACTGTTAGGTTTAGCAACATTAGCTACAACAGCTGGTCAGTACAACTGTAACAAAACATTATGGAACTGAACCTTTCTATATTTCCTTAAAATGCTGTGTACTTTAATAGATGGTGGGAATTGCATGATACTGCTTACTTTAAGTTCCATTAACTCATTGTTTAAATCTAAAGTCAGGATTGGACTACAGGATATTTTTTTATCTTTACAGATGTTCAGTTTGTCATATTAGGAAATCAGAGTTTGAATTCTTGCCGGATGCTTGCGTAGGTCATTGTTTGGGTTCAAATAAGTATGCAAGTTAAGTTACATATGTATTTAAAGCCTCTGGAAATGTGGCTTTAATTAGTAAAAATGTATGTATGATATCAAAGTTTAGTTTCTCATTAAGCAGCCACAAAGTTCTGAGTGACCTGAGTTTATAACTATTAGAGAAACTGGTTCAAAAGCTATTTTTTCCTGTTAGGATAAAAAAAAATGAGGGAGATTTCCATCTCAGCCTCGATCGATTAGTTTGTTTGTGTTATTGAGCGGTTTCAGTGTTTTAACACATTAGTTCAGATCCAAACCGAACTGTCTAAAACTGATATTGATTTCTGTAAAGTAAAATTACTGTTTGTGTCAAAGGAGTCTGGAGCGATATAACGTTCACAGCTTTATCTCCCCGTTGTTGAGCTGAATCGAGTCAGAGAGGCAGAGTAACCGGGAGCAGGAAGGTTTAGTTGCATGTCACCCCAGCAATTGATGTGGATTTTTTATGACTGGTTTGTGGAGTTAATTACTTCATTTTTATAGTATATGTGCGATCGAGTACACCTTTTTCAAGACCAATACAGGAAGGCAACAAAATACCAAGATTTCAAACTTGGCTTAAAACCAATTTGAATACTTCTTACTACTACTGTTTACTATTTTATACACAAGACCCTAAATTACATGGTCAGAAGGCTGTTGTGGATTTTAGTTTCAAATGTTCTTTAAAATTTATATATGCAAGACTTATTCGTCAACGCTGACTTTTCAAGATGTTTCAGTGGCAGAAGGTCTCAGAGTGCTTCACAAGGATCATGCAAATGACATGAAACAAACTTGAAATAAGAGTAAATAGAAAAATTACACAAATGTAAATCTAACCAGAGGGATGAGGAGCTTTTTAAAGGTGCCAACAGATCTTAAGTCTAAAAGCAGAGACTTCCAAAGTTTAGAGTCACAACATCAAATGCTCAGTCTCCTTTATGTTTAAGCCTCGATCAAGGAACAACCAAACAACCCTCCCTGATCAGAGGACCTCAGAGTCCTGCTGGTGATACAGGACTGCAGTAACGCAGCCAGCTGTCTGAACATGCAGAGTTCTTCTGTAAGTGATCACAAGAACCTTAAATTGGATTATGAATTTGATGTGGAGCCAGTGAAGAGAAGTCTGTGTCCCATGAAACTTTCTGGAGAACCCAGTCAGCAGATCTGTGGCAGTAGTTTGGACCGCAGCGATCCAGGGATGTTTTACTGAGGCAGGAACAAAGGCAGTTACAATACAATACAACACACTGTGTTGGTTCCTGGTAGAACCTTTTACAGTGGTTTCCTTTGGAAATCTTTTAGAGTTCTACCTAGAGCCCGACATAATGGCTCATACCGCGAACCATCTGTGGAAGGTTCCACACAGAACCCCCTATGGGAGATTCAACAGAGAACACTTGTGTAATATAATAGTTCCACCCAGAATGCTCTCTGGGGGTTCTATCCAGAACCATTCCACCTTCTAAGGCTGATAACAAGGGGGTTCTACCAAGAACTTTTTTATGTTCCAAGGGATTTATCTAGAACACAGTCAGAGGGTTCTGCAGAGAACCTTTTTATAGTCATTGGGTTTTATCTAGAACCAGTTAAGGGGGTTCTATGGGAACCTTTTTATATTCCAGGGTTTGTCTAGAACATACCCAGGGGGTTCTACAGAGAACCTTTTGATATTCCAAGAGTTTTGTCTAGAACACATGCAGGGGGTTCTGCAGAAATGTTTTTATAAACCCTGGATTTCATCTAGAACACACTCAGGAGGTTCTACAGAGAACTTTTTTTTGCACTCAAAGGGTTTTGTCTGGAACACACTCATTGGGGTACTGAGAACCTTTTTATCTTCCTGGATTTTTATCTAGAACAAGTGCAGGGTGTTCTGTTGAGAATCTGTTTATATCAAACAGGATGGAGACATTTTCCAGGTGGAGTAATTTTAATCAGGGACATACCGTACAAAGCAGCACCTGCTCAGACCTTCATATTCTAACCCTTCAGCTAAAAGTCTAAAAATGCAGTAAAATGTGTGTTTGTGATCACATGCAGAAAGAAGTGTTTACATAAGGTTTGTGCGTTTCTGTGCCTTTTGTACTTTCCTGATGAAGTGATAAAGTAAAAGAAATGTGCTCTGATCACTAACAGATGCGTCTTGTTTTTTTTCTCTCTCTCTCTCCTTCCACACCAGATCTCATTCACTTTTTCAGCGTTTTTAAATCTCTTGCCCCTCTCCCTCCGTCTTCCCCTTCTCCCTGCCTCAGCTCTCCATCAGGCTGCTGTTAATGCGATTGTGTGTATCCGTCTCTCCCATGGGCGCTTCTGTTTGTTTCTCTGCGTGCTATTCATCATTAACCTCAGCCTTTCATCCTGCCCCCACTTCTACTTTGCAAAACAGTGCAAACAAGACAGAGATTAATATGAATCATTAGCAGGAGGTGATGAGGTAGTTTATTTACCCCAAAAAATAACTGCAAATTGTTGCCACCAACTTGAACATAATAACTGCACTTCATTACTGTTGCGAAATTTTACTTGGGCTTTTTCTCCTGTAGTTACTAGATCTCTACTGCAGGTGTAGATTTGGTGTCTTACTCGTCATACAACAGTGTTTGGTTAATGACAAGGTCTATCTAAAAGAATCAATATCAGTTTAATTGTGCTATATTTAGAATATTTCAACCACTTTACTTTGCCATCAGAAAGCCTCTTCCAGTGGGAAACCAGCATCATATAAGCCAAATCTTGCTCTCCCCAAACCAACCAAACCCCATAGGAATAATCAGTAATTTTACCTCACAGAACAGGGGGTGCTGGTCCACCACTGCCTCGATCTGTTTGTTTGTTTGAGTTATTGTGTGACTTCTGTGAATCTGAATCGTTTTAAAACACTGAAGTCACACAATAACAAATAATTCACACATAACCACAACAATTCTGAAGGTTTTCTTAACATCCATCCTACATATCCTGCCAAGCAGTCTGAACTGTTGCACAGCAGGAACATGTCACACTTTCCTTTCTGGGTGAATAAAACAAAAAACAAATAAACACAACAAAAAACCCTGTTAAACTGCTGAAACCACAAACAGTTGTTTTTTTCCATTTGAAACTCCAGCAGTAATTTGTGGACTAAAAAACTAAACCCGAACTTCAACTGGTATGAGGGTGAATAAATAGTAACGTTAGTAAAGGGACAGTCCGTCCCCTCCAAAGATGGCCAGGAGCAGAGGGTATTTTAATGGTCATAACATAAATTGAGCTGAGCTGCCTTCTTCTTCCACATTAATTTTGGAAAATCAGCTGTATCAATTTTCTTTTAGGGGCAGGGCAAAAAATAAACGAATAAAAGAAAAATGATGAATATTAGAATAATTTGTCCCGCTGGCGTAAACATTTTTAGCATAAAAATGCTGTTGATTGTTTGTTATTTTCATTCTTCAAAAGCCACCAAAATGCAGGAAAACAAAGTCTCTGAAACTTTTTTGGGTTTGATATCTTCCCTGTTTCTGAGCTCTCACAGCTGGCAAGTTTACTTGTAGATCAGAAATTTTATCTAAATTTCGTAGGAGGCAGTCAAACTGAGTGCTGTGTTCCCTGCTTGAATGAGTTTGCCAGTCCGCTATACCATACAGCATGTTTTCCCAGCTTCCTACATGTCTTCACGCTGCCCTGAAGGCTTTGCTGCTTCATTTATGAGGTACAATAAGTTCACAGTTGGCTCTTTCTACTAACTCTGTATTAGACTAAAAATAAATCACTAGAGCATAAATCGTGACCCGCTTCTGCCTTCTGCTTTATTTCTCCCATCAGTACTCGAGTGCTTTTGAAACAGAGTATAAATTAATGCAGATGCATGCTGTCTGGAACTAACAAATTGGACTATTTGACACTGAAATTCAGATTTCAAGCTTGTTTCAAAATGTTTACCCATTAAAGAAGTGTTTATTTTAAAATGTTCTTTCCTCATCCCTGCAAAAACAACCACATTCATTCTGTTTTTCCCCTGTTTCAGTGTGTGGACACATAAATAAAGTGCTCAGTTCCTGCTGCAGCTCCATGACTCCTGCTAATGAAGGAACATTATCTTCACATTATTCAGCTCCACATCGTGTTTTCATCTAATTAATCAGGAACGGCGGCCACGCTCATTAGGATGCTCTCAGGAACACATCACAAGTCAGCCTGGCACACATTAGTATGCAAAGGTACTTAGTCATTCACGCCAGCACTGACAAGAACACACACACACACACACACGCACACACAGTAGGTACGTAAACAGACAGGCAGCACTAATAGGCCCCTTGGCAGCACTAAAGACTGAGGCTCAGCCACAGAAACAGGTCGTACGTCGACACAGCAGCCCTATTGTGTCAGTCCTGACTAAACTGGCATGTTACCACACACACACACACACACACGCACACTCAGAGTCAGAGTTTTGAGGGATCACACAGACTCCCTGCTGTCTGGAATTCAATGTCAGGTCAGTAGACGAATACTAATAGAAGTGGATTAGTGGGATGATGCCAAAACCTCGTTTATGTTTATGTGCAAGAAGTGCAGTGTGTTGTCGTGATTGTTGAGAGTGTGTGTGTGTGTGTCTGTGATTGCTTGTCCATTAACGTCAGTGTGCACTTAAAAATGAAAACGTTGGCATTTTAAGAAGGAAAGTGAGAAAATGTAGCTAAAGTTTAAGGTTAGTTGATGGTTTCTTTCTCAGCCAAGGACCCCATACAAGACAGAGAATATACTGAGGACCCCCCCATGTTTGTCCCCTGTAATAATTTGACATAGCGTTGTTTCTGTTGTTTTTTTACACTTCTACTTACAACACAATAGAAATGTATTAGAAATATATAAGATAATTAAAAATACTGGTACCAGTCAACACAGAACACTCTTAACTTACTCTCTCTTAGTGCATACATTAAATAAAATGCATATTGTTTATTTTAAGTAATATCAAAAGTAGAGTAGTTATGAAATATAAATAAAAGTATAAATATACCTGCTGAGCTGGGACTTAAATCGTTAGATTAGAAAATGTAAATTTTATTAGTCAACTATGAAGGCTTTTGCAAGTAAATAAACAAACAAACAAAGGAATGAATCTGAAAACTTTTCAAGGACCCCCTGGCCATGTGCCACGGACCCCTGGGGGTCCCTGGACCATTATTAAGAACCACTAATCTAATTCTTCTAGTCTTCTCTCTACTCTAGTTTTTGTAAACCGTAATTTTTAAATTCTTACACTATAAAAAAAAAAAAAAAAAAAGAAAATAGGAATAAGAATTAAAGATTAAAGATAAATGATCAGCACATTGAGAGACCCTGACAACCGTCTTTTTTATAGTTTGAAGAAAACAGATGAAGAAAAACTGTGTCTTTAGTCCACTTAAAATAAGTCATGGTTCCTTTTTTCACAATAACATCATGATGGTTAGTATTGGATTCAGTCCTAAGTTACACCTAAACTTAATAAAGATAAGTTCTTTGTATGAAATGAAGAACTGACTCTTTAAAGTTAAAAATAAAATGTGAATGTTGTTGTTGGTTCAACTTAATATTTTACCAAATATGATTTCTCAAGTACAACTGAATTAATTCAGTTTAAGTTTATTTGACAAGAAAAGTTTATTTGTTTTGAATCATTACGAACTTACATCAACTTGTCTTTTCAAGTTCACCATAAAATTTTAGGGTAGCCCAGACTAATTTTTACAAAGTACATTTTTAGTGGAATGTGTGCCTTTTCAGGACGTTCTCTCTTTTTTTGGTGTCAACAGCTTGACCTCATTTGGGGGAGTTAATTAGGTAACCTTGTTTACTATCCTTTAAAGACAGAATTAATGGTGTTTACAAACTTGTGCACCCGTCTAATTTTAGCTAACAGAGCTCCTCAGGGGTCCATGAGGCTTACAAAACATCTGCTGGTTTCCAAAATATAGAAGAAGACTAAAATAAAGTGTGCATGAGATGTTATGTGGAATACTGGACAGACTCTAAGACAGACAAAAATGTAGCTGATATCATTGAATTTTTATGTTGTACATTTTGACAAGGGATGCACAATGTGGATTTTTATTTTAGCTGATACCGATATGACCTTATTCTCAGGGCTGATACCGATAACCAGATAACCAATAATTTCAAGCTCATATAACCTGTAGTTTATGCACACCTGAAGGTAAGAAAGGCTGAAATGTAGTGAGCAAAGATGGATAATTTAATAATCTATAGCTTTGACCAAAACAAATCTAAATGACATTATTATGTCAGAAAAAACAAAGAACATCTCAATTTTTTGAGCATTTTGCTCGACATGCTTGCTTTGACAAAATCTGCCAAATCAGATGTTATTAATATGCCTGAGATTTAATAATCTTAATAATAATAATCTTCATATTATAATTTCATTATCAGAATAATAACACTGTAAAACATCATACAGGAATTTAGTGGAATCAAATAATCTTTTCTCATTAACTTAACATAAAAATATCTTTTAATACTCCCAAGTTAAATCTTTAATTTAAAACGTCTAGTTTTTATTTTCAGACCACTTCAGAACTCATAAACATGACTTGAAGTGTTTTTAGTCAAATTAATGTACTGCAGTGAGTTCATTCAACTCATTAAATCAAGTTTCAAAAGAAACATCATCATCATATTAGCAGACTTCCCAGCATGCAGTTGTTTGACAGTAAAATCTGTCTTCAGTCCCCTCTGTTCTGTAGGTTGAAGGAAACATAGGAACTTACTATTCAATTCATTCTCTAACCCGTACACTTAGTTGATTCAACTTAATATCTTGAGCTTATCGAACTTGAATGTTCTCTCAGGTCCACTTAACTTAAATCAGATAGTTTGACATTTTCAAAACTCACAAGCAGCCTTTTAACCAATTATTCAACCCATGTTCGGCTAATTCAGATTTTAAAAGCAGCAAGGGAACTAAACAAACTTCAAATTATTTATAGTCTAATATTATAAATTTCCCATTGAATATTTGTTGTGCATTAAGTTTTAACTCAAAATTACCTCAATGAGGCACTAAGTTCAGTGAGATTTTATGTTATTAGGGATGTTAAATCATTTATCCAAAATAATATTTGGATAAATGATTAGCTAGATAAATGATAAAATGTTTGTGTAGGAGCACTTCCTGGACTCAAAATGTGTTTGTTTAAGGTGGTCTTTGGATTGGTACAAATGTGCACTCAAAAATAACAAAAAATTCCAAGGCTCTCTCTTTTAAAATAATTAAAAACCTTTATTGTCACAGCATGGTCGTGTTAGACTTCAAAACACCTGAACTCTGACACGTTTCAGCATCAAGCCTTCAACACGTTGGAGTTTTAGATTTTTGTGATTTTTGACTAATCATTTTCTCGCCGTTAAGAATTTAACCGCTTAAAAATGTATTAATGAATAATTAATGAAGAAATGGTAAAAACCGGGTCACATTTGATAATGTTTTCTCTGGTGGAGGCGTTTGTTGAATGAGGAAACTTAAAATGCAAGAAAAGAAAAAGAAAACATGTGCACTTTGTATGTTATTAGTTATTATTGATTAAATGAGTTTAGTAACTTCATTGATTAAGGAAAATGCACAAAATTTGCAGCCCTAAGTGTTATTTATCATTTTTGTCACTAAAATGTTCCCTGCAAACAGTCTTAACATGCACAAACACACACAAAACCTTCATCCACCAACTTTTTGACACTGAAGAAGAAAAATGCTGCAAGTGTGAAAATCACAAAGACACAGTAAAGTCAGAGTGCACTTGAGAAACACACTGTCTCTAACACACACTCACACACAGAGTCAGTACCTGTAGTGGGGTGTCACTTCTCTGAATTAAAATCCCCTGCTATCAGTCCTTGCAGATTTCTCAGCCCTGTTTTTATCCCGACTTTGATCAGACACTCGAATGCATCTCAGCAGCTCTGAGTTAAAGTAGCAATTGAGTGAGCGAGATAGAGACAGAGTGTAAAAGAGAAAGAGAGGGAGGGAGTGAGGGCTGAGGAGTGAGTTAGATTAAGAGAAGAGGAGGAGGAGGAGGAGGAGGGAGGAGGAGCAGCGCCGCACACTGACTTGACTTCCAGGAGCCGAGAACATAAACACAAGAGAGAGGGGAGGAGAGAGAGGAACGTAACAGAGGGAGGGAGGGGAAGTGGTGGTATAGGAGGAGGAAACAGGAAAGAGGGAAGAAGTGGAGGAAGAGTGAAGGAGGAAGGAGCATGGAGGTGAGGAATGGGAGAAGCAAGTTAAGTATCGCTCTCTTCAAACCGACCAAACTCCACAGGGCAAATCAGTCATTTTACCTCAGTACATGGGAGTTGCTGATCTACTGCTGCCTCAGTCTGTTAGTTTGTTTGTGTTATTGTGTGACTTAGGTAAGGAGTTAAAGAGGTGGGAAGGGGAGAGGGACTGAGAAAAGGAGGCAAGAAAGGAGAGACGAAGAAAGACAGATGACCATGAAAAGAAAAAAGGAGGTAGGAAAGATACAAGAAAAGTTAATAGGAGGAAATAAGGAGGAAGGAAATGAGCTACAGGAAAGAAGGCACAGAAGGTAATAAGTGGGCAGGGAGCACAGTCATGAGCTGAAGAAGAGAGAAAAGAGGAAAGGAGGAGCTAGGTAATGAAAAAGGGAGTAGGAAGCAAGAAAACACAGGAAATACAGAGATACATAAGAGGGAAGAAGTGAGAAAATGAGGGAAGCAGTGAGGGAAGAAAGAAGGAAAGAAAATAGGAAATGAGGAGATAAATCCCAGGATGGAGAGCAAAAGTAGGTGCTAATATAGGATATAAGGGGGTATGAAGACAAGATTTAAGTAAGCAAGTGGGAAATGGAGTTAGGGGACCAGAAAAGGAAGGTAGAGAAGCAAAGACAGATGTAAGGAGCAAGAAACTGAATGGAGCCAAGGAAGCAGAGAATGACTGTAGAGAAATGCTAAGAAAGGAAAAGGATGGAAAAGGAAGCAAAGATGGGAAGGTACAAGTAAGTAACGAGTGAGGTATAGGATGCAAAGGAAAAGGGGAAAAAAAAGAGGTTGGGAGCAAGGAAAGCAAGAAAGATGGAAAAGAGGGAGAATTTAGGAGGAAAATGAGGTAACGAAGGAAAGAAAGAGTAGGGTGGGAGGAAAAGGAAGGGAAGCAGAGAGGGGGTGAAGATTAGAGAAGAAAAAGTAGGAAGTGGCGAACAAGAAAATGAGCTAATACATGATATAAGGGGGTAGGGAAGAAGAGAAAGGAGGTAAGGAGGGAAGAAAGGATGCTAATTAAGAGAGAAAGGCAGAAAGAATGAAAGAAGGGGGTGGAAGTAGGTGGAAGTGGGTGAAAGGAGGCAAGGAAATGAGGAAGGTGAGAAAGGCAAAAAAGGTACAAAAGGAGGCAAAAAAGGAGATAGAATGGGGGGGGAGGAAGGGAAAGAGGGAATAGAGGAAAGAAGGGAAGAAGCAAAAGAGAAGGAGTAAGGTAAGGAGGGAGGAGAGAGTGTGAGTAAGAGGAGGATTAAAACAACAGGATAAAAGCTCTATAAAAAGGACAGACAGGAGAGACTGAGACACAGAGAGAAGACAGCAGAGAGAAAGACTGCACTCTAAAAAGTGCTTTCTCTATGTTTTCCACTCCTTAATGTTCAAATACACTGTTCAATTTGCATAACGTTCACTGGCAGAAGCTGGTAAAGGGTAAAGTCAAGTTACTGTAGAGCTTTTCAGACAACAGTTAGCCAGACACCAGACTTAGGGAGCCGTTAGCCCCAGGCTAAAAAAGCTTTGACACCGACAGATTTCGAAAGCGGGCTGACCCTGACTTGAGGCTAGGGCTTGCTGGCACAGCACCAGAGCAGGGTTAGCCCTGAGTTTGGGGGTTGTAACATAACATAACTAGTAATGACACAACCGAAATGTAAACGAGTTTAATGATTTCTTTGTTGGTGTCGGTCCTGGTCTAGCTGGAGAGATTGCCAATGCTAACAATATGAATGAGGTGGAAAGTAAAGCTTTGAATGTAAGTGAATCTATGTTTTTAAAGGGAACCGATGAAAAAGAAATCATCGGCATTGTTAATAAGCTCAAGAGCAAGAAGTCAACAGACTGCAATGATTGTGATATGTCATTGGTTAAAGTTGCTCATTTACACATCCAGCAGTGGAGCAAAATTAGCTGAATCATTTGGAGTCATGTCTGCATCAGTTTATTATTATCATTCCACACATATCTACTTGAGGCTTTTGCATTTTTGTGTGATTAATACAATAATCTGGTGAAACAGGAGGACATACTTGAGTTATCAGCACCCGAGACTGTGAGTTTTTAAGAGTGTAAAACAATAAATTGCCAAAATCCTGCAGAAAAAAAATCTAGCCTTATATTCTGATTCTGATTCCTCTCAACAGCTGTGCAGTGTGTGTGTGTGTGTGTGTGCGTGTGTGTGTGTGTGTGCGTGCGTGCATGTGCGCAGAAACAAGCCTGGAAAATGTCTGTCAGCACTCCAGCTGTGGGGCCCAAAACAACAGCCGTTAAAATGGACGAAAGCGCGACCTCTGACCTCTGAGGTCGACCTGACAGAGTTCAGATTCTGTGACCCTGATTATCTAATAAGAAGAGAGTCAACATGAGTCCGACTGCACAGTTACTGCACAGGAGGAGAATAAATAAACAAGTGTGTGGACGGAGCAGTGACACAGAAGGTAAAGACTAAACAAAAACAAAAGAAACAATCAGACAGTAATAGACAGGAAGGAAGAAAGATTCATAATATTCAACAAAACAGATGATCTTTAGACTTTTTAAAGCTAATGTGAAGTTTACTTCAAGTTTATTTAACAAGTTTATTTAATAGTTAAGTAAAGTTCAAGTATATTTCCCAAGTATACTTCATGTAGTAAGTATGCTAATGTCCTAGTGTACAAACACTATACTTGTAAGTGTAATAAAATACTTCCTGGGACTACTACATATAAGAGTAGCAAACTTTAAAGGGATAGTTCACCCAAAAATGAAAATTCAGTTATTATCTACTCTTCTTCTATCTTCACTGTAGATCCTTAGCTTGGAGCCATGTTCACGTGCACATGCACACGGTCTGAACTGTGTGTGTGTGTTGTGATCGTGTGTAAATGGCATGTTGGAGCTTTAGGAGACTTGGATGATACCAGACAAGCAGTATGGAGGCATTTTATGTTTATTTTCTATTTGTTTTTTTACATTTGAAAACTGGTCGCTATTTACTTCCATTTTTGGGGAGATTCAGCAACACTGTTTTCCTGTGAAACTCCTGACTAACAAAATAAACGCGACCCTCAATCAGCATGAGGGTGAGCAGATAACTTAATTCTCATTTTTGGGTGAACTATCCCTTTAATACTTCTTGGGACTAAATTGCTCCACTTTTAGTTTGTAAAAGTATACGTGAAGTACTTTTAAGAGTAGTAAACTTTAAGTACACAAATAATTTACATCTACATTGTATTTTGTACTACAACTATACTTTGAACTGTGAGTTTACTAGTTATAAGCCTGTAGCTCATTTTTTTGGTTTATGAAAATATACTCCGAAGTACACAGCAAGTAAATTTATGTATGCTTTTGTTTACTAGTTATACAATAGTAATATATGAAAGTATACTTTAAGTGTGAAAGTAGTAAATTTTGAGTATACAACTAGTTTACATCTCAGTTTTATTTTGTAATGCACCTTTACTGCAAGTGAACTTATAGGTACACTGTTAGTTTACTAGTTATATACTTTTTAGTTTATGAAAGTATACTTTCAAGTCTCTGTCAGTAAAATACTAGTGTAATAGTGTTTATACTGCAAGTATACTTGCAAGTGAACTTAACATCATACTTATAAGTTACCATTTATATATTATTTTTGAACTTTCACGTATACTATTTATTATTTTGTGTACTTGAAATATACCTTTAACTGTACTTTAAGTAGATTTAAGTTAACTACCAGAGGACTACACATAAAAATTCACACTTCTCAAGATTAAGAACATTGTTTTTTTTATAAATCAAAATCTTCACTTTATACTTCTCTTCAACCGTGCAGAAGGAAATATTGTATTTTTTTATCCAACAGATTAATTTGATATGTTAAATTACTTTCCACATTCTGATTAATACAAAATATAAATCAGCAAATAAGTTATAATATTATTATATATTGTATGACTAATCCCTTGGGGGACATTAACATGCTAACCAGCAGTCTATAAAGTAATATATATAAAAATATTTAAAAAAACAAACAAATACAAATAAATTCAAATTACTCCCACATTTACAAGCTGCAATATTAAGATAATGTATGCAATGTAATTCAATACTACAGGGTGTCCACAAAGTCTCTTTACAATTTAAAAAATTTATTACAAAAGCAATTGATAAGATATGTTAATCAGATTTGTTCTATGTACTCAGTGGTTATCAAAGTTTTTAATCACATTGCATTTGTGTATTTCAGGTACCCTGTTGATGAAATAGGTTCTGTTAAATAAACCCCTAAAAAATGGCTACTCCTCAAGAAAAGGCACAATGTGTATCGTGGTTTATTGAAACAAAATCGGATACGCAGACTCAGCGAAACTAAGGATTAAGTATGGAAGACATCCACCGTCACGTCCGTCAATTCGTGCAAAAGATCACTGATGCCATTGTCACCATTGATGAGGCTGTGCTACAGGAACATGGCAAGAAATCAGTACCGTCTTGATGTGCTTCGTGCAGCTAATGTGCCCATATAGAGGTGTATTAAATGAGGCAAAAAAAACATCAATATCTATTTTCATTTTGTAATCATTTCCACAGATTTGTCTATTCATTTGCTTTTGTAATAAATTTGTTAAATTGTAAAAAGACTTTATGGACACCCTGTATAAATAAAGGAAATGGGCTGCAAAGATTCAATTTGGAAACACTGATCAACCAGTCAATTAATGACTGTTAGTTGTAGCTGTAATGAATACTTTTACCTTGGTACTTTAAGTATATTTGGATGTCAGTATTTTTACATGAAGTAGGAGGATCAGAGTATTTCTTCCTGCTCCGATGGAGCAGCAGCTTCAGTCTGTGAACTCTTCCGGTTACATAATGTAAAATGTGCTTATTACAGTAGAAATAGTCTTGACCTTTGACCCCTGCCTGTCCTTTTCCATTGATCTCATGGATATCATACACCGGTTGTGTGTGTGTGTATGTCCGCTTATTCTCCTCTCATCTTTTATCCTCCTCACTTCCTGTAAGACTGCCATACATTTCCAGGTCAAAGGTCACGGCTGATATAAACTCATGTGCTGACTCTGACTGTCGGCTTAAAAACAGGATGGATGATCAACGGGTGACACACACACGCAGAGTAACACGCACTGCTGAACCAGGATATCCATGTCAGGACAGCATGGTGAACTTCATTGACTACACCGCCACCTACAGGCCAAACTGTGAACAAAACACAACATGATTCATTCATTCATTCATTAAAACATGAGCTAGATCAGTAGTTTTACTGCCGTCTTTGGACAGGAAAGAGGAATAAATTACAACAGTCTTAATATATTCTTAAAATAATCCAATTATTTTTGAGAGTTTTGAGTCTAAAATGTAGAGGTTTTTACTTATGTAATCCTTAAAATTGGTTTCTAATCAGTTTCCAGCATGTTTGAATGAGCCTGAACACCAAATTAATTCCACCCAGATCATATTTTCTGTCTGTCATTACAAAGAAATCGTCTTTTCCAGCCCAGACATGTTGGGAAAATAAATATTAATAGATAAGAAATATGAAGATAAGTCTGTTAAATAAGCGTTTGCTGTTGGTAACATGTTTTGATCTGAGTACAACAAGTTGTAAAACCTGCCAAGAAAGGTTAAGATTAGCTAATCCTAACCCAATTTAACCCCAACCCTATAGCGAAGATTATAAAACTATTAGCAAACTAAAACTAAAAACTTAAACTAGGTGTGAAAAAAAAAGACTAAGACTTTAGACTTTAAAACAGACAGAAAACAAACTGGAATGATATTGTGTACTTAGAAAACAAACTAAAATGAAAGCTTTAGTTTTAGTCTTCTCAGTTTAGTAAAACCTGCCAACACAAGCTGAGGAGGCATCGGTGTAGATGTTTATTGAGACTGGGATCTACATGATTGAGTAAACTGCTTTAACAAAGTGTTTGTATTGTAATACTTACTCTGAATTTAATCCTGACAAATACCCTCCATACTATAATTAAAAAACAATAACTAAAAATAATAAATACTAAACTAAAAATAAACATTTTTAAACAAAACCATAAAAACTAAAATGAGCAAACACCCTGTAAACTAAGTTGAATTAAAAGCAAAAAATTAAAACAAATCAGAAATGAAAAACAAATGAAAAATACAAAACTATGATAACTGATTTGTAGTCACATCTGTCCTAAAATATTTTGTTACAGAGATGGTTTGATCTGGGGCTGTTTTTTCAGCAGCACAGACATAACTGAATGATCATAGAAATATTATAAGAATACCACAGGAACACTGCAGGCAGCAGTGTGTCTATGATCCTCTCGCTCTTTTGTGACTATATATTGCTATTTGACACTTTGATCATGAAAGTGACATTACTTATAACCAGTAAAAGCTACAATATAATATAGAATTCAGTACTTTATTGCCATATGAGCATGATTTATTGGAATTTTCCTTGGTGAACTCACATAAGGACAGAAAAAGAAAACAAAAATAGCAAAACATTCACAACACAAAAAAAAACAGCACAATAAAAGTATAGAACGTTTCCAACACATACAATAATCACAAAAGCCTAAAGCAATGGCTAAAATGAACAACAATAGGAACACCATAAATAAAACAACACCTGCAGGAGAATTAGCAGCAACATTCAATGACCCACTTTATGTGCCTTAAAAACATCTGCACTGTTCACCATTTATTTAAACTGCTGAGTGGGCCTGTGGAATTAAGTATAAAAAGTACTGAATATAGTTTAGAAAATATTCATAGATCCAATACGAAACTGACAGAAAGGCAGAACTAGAGAGAAAAAAGTGCTGTTACAAATCTATCTGTGACTTCAGCACCACAGACAGCACCATCGATTTATCAATAAACAACACAGCTTTCTGACATTTCGAGCCACGGTCGAGGCCAATAGTTTCTACCTTGGACAGACCTCAGTCAGATAAAGTAGTGTTTCCCAAACTTTTTTTTCTCAGGACCCATTTTTTAAGAATTACAAATCATTGTAACCCGATTCACAATTGGCCTTATCAATAAATCTTGTTAAGAGTTCATCTGCATCACCTTATATTATCTGGACACATTTTACATACACATTTATAAATGAGAAATAAATGCATTTAGACTGAGCAAACAGGTTTTTGTTTAAATTTCACCTCATCAAGAAAACAAACCTAAAGAAAGTTGACACCTCAAAATTTCACTGTAATAGATTTTTGAGTTTTGAGCTCAACTCAAACTCTTCAGTTTTGAAATAAACTAAAACAAGTTTTGCCAACATCCTATCTACACCTGAGATAATTCACGTGTCCTCTTTCAGAGACTGTTCACAGTGAGCTGTGAACTTGATTTGTCATTTGGGTGCTTGAGAATGAGATGTTTTTAATTAAAATGTTATTAACTATTTACTTTCACTAAAAGGTTTAAGTTCACCTAAAGGATACAAGTAAATTACGTCAACAAAAATTCATTAGTCGGTAAAACTTTTTCAAGAGTTTGAGTGGGGCTCAATGCTAAAAAAAAAATCTATTAAAGTAAGATACCCAGACATTTTGCGTTTTTACAGTATAGGACATTTTCGACAAAATACGTGCATTTAGGCAGATTTAACAGGTGCTTGTTTTTTTTTTTTTTTGTTTTTTTGTTGTTGTTGTTGTTTTTTTGGCAACCCAAATAAAATCTCCTGTGCCCGCCTGTGGGTCACAACCCAGTCTTTGGGAACGATGAGATAAAGTATATAATATTCAACTAAACAAACCATCTGCCCTGCACTCTCTCTGCTACCAGGAGATGGAGAGAAAGGATGGCAGGTTAACAAGTTGGATGCATTTTGGTCATTTTGCTAACAAGGGGGATGACATCCCCCCTTAGATTACCTCCTATTTCTCTCTGTTTTGTTGCTAAAAATAGAAGCATTTGAGGTTTAATGTATGGTAGCTGAAAACAGCTGTGCTTACAATCATTTTTTTAATGCCATTATCAATATCAGGAATTAATTATTCAGTAATCTTGGAGATAAAATACTCGCAGCCAGACTGATCTAAATATTATCTCAAGACATGATGCAACTTTGCAAATCCAAAAAGCAGGACTGTTTTTAAGTGGCGGAAAATTATAAACTAAAGAACACAAAGCAGTCAGTTCACTTGTTCACCGACTGAACAACCTCATAACTCCTGTGAGATTACTTCCTTACAAGCTGCTCATTACAGTAACAGGAGTAGATGTAATTACTTCCCTCTTCTACAGACACGTGTACTGCTTAAGCTCTCGGCTTGCTCCCACTCCTGACCTGACGTGCACAGTCAGGTGTGACGTTAACTATATTAGTTGCATACTCACACACTCAGATATATATAGCAGCAGAACACACCTGGGGCTGCAGTAAATGCAGCGTACTTGCATATAAAGTTACCTGCATTGAGGGCCGTGGACTACTTTTCTCACCCTGCTACGTGACTGAGCATCCAGCCAAGTCCTGTAACGTGTGATCAAGCGCACAGAAAACAGCCAGTAGACCAGAACTCTGTTTACCCGCTTGTTCTTTCGGAAAAGTGTTTAAATTTTCCTCCATCTTCACTATTTTGGCAACAGGATTCATGACACATGATTATTTATTTGGCTGAAAAAAAGTCTTTGGACAGCATTTTATGGCTCGTGGCTAAAGCTCAAAGTGCACAATTGAAATCTAACAGTTAGTTGGAGATGAGAGGTATTACTTAATCATGTTTTTTTTTTCCTGGAGAAAGACAAGACTGGATAGGTCGCAGAGTCCTTCTTTATCAGTAGATAGTCTGGAGAATATGAGATAAGGCTCCTAAATTACAGTCCAATAGGTTAAGTTCATGTCACCTGACTCCTTTTACCATGAAATAAGGACGAGCCAAACAGAGAGCATTTCACACATCAACAGATAACTGAGTCTTGTTTACTGAGATACCTGTTTTACCCAATCAGACATGAGTATATAGATCATACGAATGTTTTTTTTAAAGGGCTTATGACATGAGTTCAGTTTATCTGAAAGGAACTGCTGCAATCACCAGATTCACCCACAACAGCAAAGTCAATCCACATGAACTTCTGCATCAAATTCAACTTCAGTGAACTCTGACTCACAGATTTTGGTGTTGACTACAGCAGACTCTCTTAACACTTCGGCCTTTGAGGTGGAGAACAGATATAGCCCAGCCAAGCTGTAAAGTTCCTTTCTTTAGTTAGAGGACCAGGATTTAGCAACATGTGGCAATGAATTGATAGATTGCAAATGCCTCGTCTCGGCATGTAGGAGAACCTACATGTGCTGAAAAATGAAGCCAACATGAAGTGCCAAAACTGCAATTTCTCAAATGGCCACTTGAGGTTCCAAAAGTGAGTCGATCCCCACAGACTCCCACAGTAAAAAGCACAGCTTTACAACAGAAATAAACATATTTACAACCCAGCAAGTGGTGCCAAAAAAGCTACCCAATAAAATCATTTTGGTACAAAGGCTACAAAAAATAAATCCAGCTTGATGCTAAATATAGGAAAGAACAAACATGGAGGCCTCATGTCAGCCAGTCTGTTGTTTAAGGCAATAAATCACAAATGTAGGGGTGGATCTAGAGGGGTGGCACGGTGTGGCAGCCCGGTACTGGACAGTTTTAGTTCAAAAATATAAATGAAAAGTTGTGGCTGGTTGGAAATTTAGAAGACGAAAACTCGAATCAGCATGCAAGTGAATGCAGCAAGACATGACCACATTTTAGGCCCAAGTGATGGGCTTATGTTCAACAAGAAAAAGACATGTATTTTATATAAAAAAAGAAGACTTGGAAATTAAACATTTTATTGATTTATAATTCCACCTTTAGATATTTCTGTCCAATATTTTACTCATGTGCAACAATAATGTCATGTTTTTGAGTTAAAGTATCATCATTTGGGGACTTCTCCAAGAAAAGTCAGCATATATAAATACTTTTGCCTCCCCTTAAAAAGGTATAATCTGCAACATTTTCTCTAAAAAAATCATTTATATACTCAGAAACATAACCTATTTCAATCATCAATTATTATCCACTTGAAGTGTGTGGTTTTTCTGCGTTTGGGAAGTTTCTCAAATCCAAAACGTTTTGATGTCCTGATGCATTTAGGAACGGCTTGGACAAATATTACGACGTTACCTATAAAGTCTCAGGATCTGTCCCTGCCCAAATGTAATAGATGCAGTGCAATATTCTCATCCTCATTCGTTACATCCTCTCTAATCAAAACACCAGATTCCAGACTGGCTTACAGGACGGTAAAACATAAACCTGTATAGCACCATCTGCATACTCAGTTTTTCCGCCTTGTTCCTCTACCACGCAGCTTCTTCTGGATTTTCTTTTTGAGATATGACCAGCTGTATTCCTCCCCATCATCTCTCGGGTCTCTTTCTCTTTCTCTGTGTTTCCCAGAGGATTTTGGGAGAGGAGAAGAGGAAATGCCAATGCCGACGGAGGAAACAAGATTCTAGCGGGGACATCGATAACAAGACTTTCTTTCTGTCTCTCCATCTTCTCTAAACAGGACGTTCACATCGACGCCCATCATCATCATCACCACCATCGCTGTCTGACAGCTTCCACCCTCCTCTAAACAACAGAAAGAGGAAGTTGTATTAAGGTTTAGTCCACGATGACGTCAGCCTCTTCTCTCGTTAGATAATCCTATCAGGTGTAAAGTTGCAACCAGGGCACTTAATACTTTCATGAGAAGTAGGTTATAAAAACGAGACAAAGGGAAACACAAACCAGCGGCATCTGGTGCAGGTCAGAAAACTCTACACCTTTTGTTTTCTATGCAAGCCTTCACACTGCTGCTGTAATCTTGTCAATACAGGTTGTCATGCGTAAAAATATCAGGCTACAATGGCGTTCTTTTCCCCAGTGTTTAAACATGTCAAGTCTCAATAAAAGCATCAATTTTCGTGTGTACTCGCGTCACCTGATGCACATCGAGTAAGGTGATGAGCTACTCTGCCTCCATGTGTTGCAATCGTCTACAGTCATACAAGAGACTCGGTGAGGAGTTTCACTGTAGTGCTGTGAGACAAATGACAACTTCAGCATGCTGGTACGCTCACCATTTTAGTGTTAGCATGCTGAAATTTGCTAATTAGTGCTGAACACAAAGCACGGTTCAGGCTGGACTGAAATATTCAACTTGGTCAAAGTCTTTCTCTTCTTTTTCTACGGTTTGGAATGTGACTGTGAGTGACTGATTTGTGGGGAAAAAAAAAAAAAACGCACAAGTAGCCTAGAGAGGAAACCACAAGAATGCCGGCAACACTGTGAACCTGTGCTTTGATGTATAACATCAGCATGCTAACATACTCATGTTAATTAGGTCACCAAAGTGGTGGACAGACAGACAGTGCAGTTCCTCAAAAGCTCAACCACTCTAAAGGACAACAGGATGACAGCGCCCTGCCAATACTCACTTTTGTTTCTTTGATCGCTCGCTCTCATCTTCCCGTTTCCTACCTCAACACATGTTCACATAGTACCTCTTTAACATTACACAATCACAGAACAAGGACCAGAGAGAAGTGACACAGACAAGGAGACAAAAGAGATCAGAGGAGGGAGCGTGTATAAAACTTGTGTCGACAAAGTTACAAACAATAAAAGGTGATTCATGTGTTTTGCCTCCTGCAGTTTAAAAGACAGGCTGTTATCTCGTCTCCCGAAGGTCCTGAGTCCCAGCTCTGCAAGTCGATAGAACAAAGGGATGATCTTAGTTTGAAGAACACTTTGGGGAATCTGGCTTGGGGAAAAATATATCAAAGCACTTTTTCAGTGATCATTTTCTCACACTGATGTCCCAGAAAGAAAAGAGTAGAACAAGAAAGTTAGTTTTCTTTTTGTCTTTAATTGAACATAATAATGCATCTGTTAGTGCCTCTGTAGATAAATGACTCTTTATGGTTTGTGGACAACAATTTTGAGGCCTCGAGTTTGGCATTATGGGGGTCACCATATCGTTTTTTTGCAACCAAAGCATGTGCAGTACTGCGAATTGGACGTTGCTTAGGTTTGGCTCGCCTGTTCAGCTGGAAATAATAGGTGTTCGAGATGAGCCAGGCCTGCGCAGAATCGATCACCAGCGATCGCTGCACAATGCATGCTGGTTAGATTTCTGTCCGAATTGATCCAGACGTCATGCACATGTGCCCAAATATAACCTCACGAGATCAAGGTGGACGCAGATCCACGAGCTGACGGGCTCCGATAGGCTCTTTATTTTGACAACAAAACACCACGTGTTCTTTGAAAAACATTTTTTTTGTAATCGTAATATTTAACGCTAGATATTTTAGTCTTATTTTGTGCTTTAATCTGTTAAGCATATACAGTATCTTGTGGCTGATAATGATAATAAAGGTTATGTATACAGTATGACTTATCAAACGAACAGTTAGAAAGTGCTTTACAAGGCAGAGAGAAGAACAGAGGATCATGTGACAATAAGGGGATCTCTTCTATTTCAGCTTCAATCAGCGATCAAGGATGCACTTTATTTCTTCAGCTATGAATGTGGTCTGCAGACTACAGGTAACCTCCAGGTGATCTAACAGGATGTTAGTGTCTCTTCCTGTATGTTCTCTGAAGTCTGCTGGAAACTGTCCCACTTGACTGCAGCTTTTTGTTACCGCCTCCTGCCACGGCCGCCCGATCTTGTCCATTTTCCATGCAGTTCATTTTGAACGAGCCTGATGGTGACCTGTAGTCACTAAAACATGTTTCTGAAAAAATTTAAGCAAGAAATAAGCACTGTAGTTACAGATTCTGGATCCATATTTGATCAACACTGCCAGTTTGACAATTTGAAACTGGAAACAATTTTTCTCTCTCTTTCATCTTTTTTGGCCTTTATTGGACAGTATAGCTTGAAGATGTACAGGAAAGGAAACGGTGGAAAGACAGAGGGGCGACACGCAACAAAGGACAGCAGGTCATAACCAAACCTGATCTGCTGCTGAGGACTCAGACTCTGTACAACAAGCACAGACTCTACCAAGTGAGCTAGCAGGGCTTTTGAGCTCATGAGGGCTGAAAATAGCTGCCTGCTGCTGCTAGAAACAAGGTTTATACAGACTGGAGTTATGGGCCAAAAAATCTAAATAATCTAAAATAGACCAAAAGGCTTCCTAAAGCTCTGGGGAGCTGCAGACTTGGGTGATACATCAAGTGCGCACCATCAATAAAAAAAAAGAAAAAAAAAGAAAATACAAGACCTGAAAATATCAGTAAATTTTCAGCCAGAGGAGAGTAATATATTCAGAAAACAAGATGGAGAGGAGGACAGTGATAACAAAAACTGTCACACAAATCAACTGTTGATATAATTTGTGTGTTTTAGTTTAGTTTTATTTTCTTATTTTACATCAAAGGTCAGTTAACATCTGAAGAAGAACATCTGTGGTCTTGATAAAAGTATAGAGTTGAAAATGCACATAAACAATACAATTTTAAATTAGACATGCAGTTTTTGGTTCCTCCTGCAGGTTTTAGAGATGCTTAAGATGCTTTTGGCCTCCTACGAGTGGTTAGGAGTCTAATCTATGATCATTTCTCTAGGCTCAGTCCGATTAACGCAGGAAGCCATTTAGAAAGCATCACATTGTTTCTGCTGCAGCATTTTGCCGCCTTTAGTCATCAAAGATAATTGAGATGTTCGATTGTGACCATGTGCTGACCACGAGATAACTGATTCACCACCATGAGGTGCACCAAGTCAAATGGTGTGTTATCATCATCAGATGAGGATCAAATTCACCTGATAACGCCTCTGACAGACGTCCCTCAGCACAAATTCACTGAATTTTGCATTTCAATATTTCCATTTAAACCCGATTACAGGAAGAATGTCTCACTTCAAGTTATTAATCGGTCATGTGTCTGTACAACGACAAACACACTAAAAAACAAGCATGAAAATACACCTATTATTTCTGAGGACATGTGTGGATTGGATTTACACAATGTGAAAGAACATTTGGGTGCATAAACCACCTTAAGTTTTAAACTGTTTTTTTATGGGTTCATTTAGGAGCGTTGCATAAATCCTCCTGGTTGTTAGAATAAGAATTTCACAGCAGTTACGGTCATAATACAGCACATATGGACTTCAGTTACCATGGATACGCTTCACTCACGTCATAGTTGCTGTGAAACAAACTGTAGATGAAGTGATGAAGAAATATGAAAAAATACTGCGACAGCAAGAAAGAAGAAAGATCAACAGGAGTCAAGAATATCTGGTGAGTTTTAATAAAATGATACAGCTAATGATTATATAGGAGACAGAGTTTTGTTATTGTTTGGCTGGTGCTAACTGATGGTCTAATCTATCTTCTCTTACAAGTGACCAGTGGGTTTTTCTGTCCTGAAAATGTGTCATGGTGTCTCCTCCTCCTCTTCCATCACCATTGTCTTACATCCCACAAATTATTTAACTTTTAAGGGACTGTTATGGTGAGGAAAATTGTCACTAAGGATGCATTTAGGGAATACTCGAGTAGCTAAAAGGCAAACACTTGGAGATAAAGTTTTTTTTTTCCCCTTAAAAACACCCTTAAGGTGATTTTATGCATATTTTTTTTTTAGTTTTTGCAACTGGGCACAGTGTTTTAAACATCAAGTTAAGAAAATAAAGCTGAAACTGAGCGTTAATGAGCCACAGGTTTGTTTATTCTCATCTCGTTCTCCCTCCCTCCAGAGCACGGAGCAGAGAGGAGCTGTGATGTAACCGCCATCTGTTTCTGTGGCACTTCAACATACGTTTGCTGTTGTGGAGACGTGCTGTAGCATGACAGCATACAGCGGTACGTTTAAAGTTCTGTCAGACAGCATTTACTCCGCTCAACTTCATGGGAGGAATTCATGTTTTACCTCCTTTGATCCAGTGTGCTTTTCCCACTTTTTTGTTTTATTTATTGCGACAGTGATGTAAACCAGAGGAGAAATGAAGGAAAAGGCAAACAAGCAGTGTGTTGTTGTATTTTTAGACAAAAGGCATCTAGATGAAATTAAATTCACTGTACATTTTGAAATTTACCCAGTGAAATACTGAGTATATAAATACAAGTAACAATAATAGACAGATACACAATACACAAGATTTCATGCATGCAAGCCAAAGCGATTAAATAGTCTATATACACTTTGCACACAAAGCACCAAGGCTAATATAGTTAACAATAAGGCAACTCACACAACTACACATCCAGGCAACAGCTATGCCCTGCAACAGAATCCACACAGCACGCTCACCGTCCTTTCTCTAACCTAACACACGTCCTCATGCACACACTCAAACCCACAATTCAGTCACAGCAAACGTAGGCTGCACTGCATCATCATCATCATCTTCATCTCCCTCTGTGGAGCCCTCAGCCTCGACTTGACCTGGTTCTGGGAAGTGATGGGCAGGAGAGGATACAACAACTCACCTGTGCATGTGCTGGCAGCTGTAGAGGCACCAGCATTAGCTCTGTGTGTCTTTATTACTTTTTTGTTGTTGTTATTCTGATTCGATTTATTTGATTTTGTTGTTGTTATTCAGCTTTTTAGAAGTGAAACCAGAGTATTTTTTCACCAAATGTAATCGTGATGTTGAAGCAGGAAAAAGTCCACCGCTTTTAAAGGTTGTACAGAGTAATGTTAGGTTTTCTAAACTACAAAAACAAACACAAAGCAAGGCACGCTAATTAGATCAAAGATTCAACAGACCTGTGTTATAAAAATCTAACAATTAACCGTCAACTGATTTTTGCAAGCTGTAAAATTTGGTACACTGGCCCTTTAAATGAGCAAACGGCACACAAGAAGGACCTCTGAATAACAAACATACCTCAGTCACAAAGAGCTGATGACACAAACACACATGATCCTTTTTGACCAGCATGAACTTAGTACTGCACAGTTCGGTGCTGGTTCAACTTCAGAACCATCTAAGAACCGGCCTGCTTTTAGACAGGCTAGAGAGCCAAGTCTAGACCTGACTGTACACGTCTCCTGTTTCCTAGCAACACTAACTTCAAGCACTTCACACTCCAACACTTGCCACTCGCGATAAAATGGGAAGAAAAAGAAGCACAACAACTTCTAACTAATTTTCTTCCTTGAGCAAGGGTGTGTTTTATTGCTAGCAAACAACTTTTCTCATTCTCCTACCAATTGGCATGAAATCACACTTTTATTTTTTCCCACCTGGACTATGCACTTGATGCTGGTATCAGTCAGAGCTCCTTTAACGGACTCTAACTGGTGCAGAATGCTGCTGCATGAACTTTAACAACCAAGTTAGCCATCTTACACCAGCTGCCTGCTCTGTTCTGATTTTAAAATTCTACTGATCACTATTAAAGCACTAAGTGTCCTTGCTCCAGATTATATCAAGGATTTATTGACTCCTGTTGGGCCCCCCCTGTTGAGATCAGACAAACTACATCATTAACTTTCTTTTATTGGAAAGGAATATTTAATATGTTGTTATGTTTTTATCATCCCACTCTTGCTATTTTACATTTTTAAACTTTTTAATAAAGTTATTTTATCCCCCAGTGTTTTATGATCCCTGTGTTGTTTTTATTCGTTTCCGTTTTTATCTGCTGTGTTTTTTTAATAAAGCACTTTGTAATCTTGATAGAAAAGAGCTTTATAAACAAAGTTGATCATTTATTATTACAGTGTATGCAGCAGCCATAATGTGGACTATAGAAAAGGTACATTTCCGAATTTACTGATGCCATTTAAGTTACTGTTTTGTTTTTTTAAAAACAGGCTAAGCCAACATTTATAAACTTAATTTTTAATCTGGGGACTGCCCATTGTTCTGCTGGTCAAATCCCCAAAAAGCCCATTTGTCCAACAGCCTGTTATCCCAAAAACAAACACCTATTGCTCCAAAAAAACCACACTCTCCCTGCAGTTGGGTTAAGATTAGGTTAGGCTTAACCCTAATCACTTGGGTTACAGGTAACTGAGGCAAAACTCTGATGGTTTCATTGCAAAACTGAAAAATTGTCTGCAACAATAAAACTGTTTAAAATGTCTGCAAGAAAGACGGCCTATTAATGGTAAATAATCCACTGATTCAGCACCACTGACAGGGCCGGCAGTCACTGAACTACAACTATGAAAAAAAAAAAGTATTTTTGGAGCAACGTCCATTTGTTTTCAGGATAATAGTGCGTCAGACAAATGGCTTTGGGTCCAACTGAACTATTAAGGTGTTGGAATAATGGACCATCTGAACAATGGAATGTCATCATCCATCCACAGTTCTTGAACAGATATTGTAAACGAGTCCAACAACGTGAGCAACAAAATAAGTTTGTCAACTGGAACCAAGAATTGCACCCCGACCCGCACTCGTGATTAAACATACAGTCACTCATTTGTTACTTCTGTTCTCCACTGACGCAGCCCCTGTTCTCCTGCAGCTGTCGATATGTTTCCATAGTAACGACAGGCCTAGCATTTCACTATAAAAAGCTAAAACTTTATGAAACTTTTTACCAGCAGCAAAACCATAGAGGATGTTATTCTCACAGTCTTTGAGTGCACCAAAATCCTCCCAAATGTCTGATTTGGCCTTCAATGATTTATTGTCCACTGGCTATTTTTGCTTTTATGCCATCAATTTTAGCCAGCAGCTAGCTTACATTTCTGTCAGTGACAGACTGACAGAAATTGTTTTGTCAGAGTGTGGGGCCAAAAGGTTGTGTTGTAGCCTTTCACAATAAAATCCTACTGGCTGATTAGGCTTGATATTAGTGGATATAAATGTAAAACCCACTACATGTTCATTTTAATTTATCTAAGGACAAAAAAACATTGTATCGTGTTACATATATTTTTTCACCTGCTTATGCATGCAAGTTAACATAAGTAACTTGTATGCATAAATTAAAATAAATCAATGTTGACTTTTGTTTGACACAGGACACTAGCAGCGGCCTCCTGGGTGAAAGTCCTGCCTTTGTTTGACCTATCCATCCACCTCAACCTCCTCCACATGTGGACTTTTTGTCGCTCTTTATAGTACACCACAACAACGTTTTTTTTCTCCAGGACATTCACATGTAAAATGACACGCCATCTCTGCAGAAAATGGCACGCAAAAAGCAAAAACGGTGTTGGGATAACACGCGAAATTACTTCAGACAAGGCATGTTGTTAATTGCAATTTGGTGAGACCAGGCGGACCAGTGATTTTCAATGTCAAATCTGAATGTTTGTTGACATTTCTCTAATATAATCACACTAAAATCTCACATAAAAGAAAAAGTAAGCTTTGATTGAAATATGAAACAAGCATGCAGATAAAGTGTTCCATGTTAGTAAGCATCGCAAGAGTCAAAAGGTAAAAGGAAGTGTCACCATGGTGACAGTTCTGACCTTGCCAACCCCGGTCCACGACAATCCATCTTAGGATGAAAGGCGTGTTGGGATGTGGGCACCATTTAGGGGCGGGCGGGGATTCCTCTACAGGGACTTGACAGGAAATGTGGAAAATGCCAACTGAGGCTTTGATGAGGGAGCGCTGCTGTCTCCGACATCCTCCAGACTGACACTGTCATGTCAGAACTGTCATGTGATGGCTTCACTTTATGTAGTTAAGTGCTTATTATTGAGGTTTTTTTTAAAATGATGCCCTATATTTCCCAAAATGCCTTTAGAGACAACCACAAACTGTAACTTCTTCATTGAATCTATCTGAATACAACAATCATCCCTGAGAATAAATTCCTGGAAAGTTCCTCTCCTCTTCCCTCCTCGTCTTTGACACGTTGCCTGCTGCTTGTGTAACAGCACTAAGTCACATTAAGAAGTGGATTTCTGGACAGATAACATTAACTTGACGAGGCAAATCTTCTTAAAACCAGGACAACTGCTCACAGCAGAGTTTAGTAAGCACAGCACGAAGTGGGATTAAAAACATGATGTCATACAGTACAGTTTTAGCCTTACATAGAATAAAATAGAATATATATTTAAAAATGAGAACGCCAAAGCTGCAGCAATAACAGTTGAATCTTATGAAAAAACACTATATTAAGCTTTGGTTACACAAACAAAACAATACATTAATGGTCGGCTTTGGTCTCCTCAGATGATTTGTTGAAGCAGAAGATGTAAAAAGCAAATATAATGCCAAGAGATAGTTTATCATTTTGGGAAATACATACTTGTTTTCTTTCTGAGAGTTGAATACAAACATTGATCTCACTCTCTTGTGGGTGCCTTAGGTGCAGTAGTTAGCCTAGCTTAGCATAACAACTGAAAGCAGGGGGAAACAGCTAGCCTGGCCCTGCCCAAAGTGAAAACAAATACACCTACCAGCACCTCTGAAGCTCAGTTAACAATTGGATAAACTGTTGTTTGTCAAAAAATAAAGTACATTAGTAACTTAATCGCTTACTGCTTGGCTGTACACAGATACAATGAAGACATTTGATCCCTTTTCACTCTGTGCTCCAATAACAGTTGGTACAGGGGCGAACCTCGGTCAACATTTTTGTTTCCTTTACTTTGATATGCTATGTGCTAGTCTTGTCTATAGTGAAAACAAGCATTTTGCTAATATTAGCTAACTTAAGCTGGGACTACATATGTACTCATAGCCTAACTGATATTAGCTTAGCGCTTGCAACGCTAATATTAGTAATCTCTCAGTTTCTGTGAATCATTGCCTTGCTAGTGACATCTGATAATGTTAACAAAACACTTCATGGAAAAGATCTTGCAAGATTGATCGTGTAAACCAAACCAAATCATGTTTCCTTTACGCTAACCAAGAATTTTTTGTCCCCAAGCCTTCTCAGATCTCAACCACAGTGTTGTCACAAGATAAAACATAATTTGTTTGTACAATGTGCTCAACAAAATGTACAAATCTAATGATCAGTTTCACAAATCAAGGGCTACCCTCTGAACACATTAGCTAGCTAGTTACAGCTGATAGCTAAAAATGCTCACTAACCAACAAGCTAATCTGCATAAATCATTAGCTACTAGTTAGCTCGCGTTTTTATAACATGAGCTAACTTAAGATATGACTGCAACGTCTTTTAACCATCTTCAAAATGTGGTTTCTGTCAGTTACTGTCAAAAAACTTAAAATTATGTACTATTATAAGTACTTTTACTCAAGTATTGTACTTCTGGTAGGCCTACTTGTAATTTACTTGACTAGGCTTCTTCTACTCCACTACATCTCAGTGGTAAATATTGTACTTTTTACTTAACTACATTTGTCCTTTTAGCTACTAGCTACTTTTCAGATGACTATTTCTCATACCATTCCTGTCCAGTGAAAACCATGTATCTCTCTGTACTTCTTAAGTTTACTGTACAAAAATCCTACTGGATGAGCTGAAAAATGCATCGTCACAAAGCTGAAAACAGGCTTTTTTCTTATGAAAAGCTGATGTTTTCAGAGATACGTGGTTAAGATACAGCAGTAAAATGCAACATAACATTATGAAGCAGTAATATTAATCCACAAACATCAGATACAATAGTAAAACACTGACAGGGACTGCAGTATTTTTACTTTTGATACTTTAGGTAATTATGGATTATACCTACATACTTCTACTTAAGTAAGATTTTGAAGAACTGAAAGATTTGTAGTGGAGCATTTCTAAAGGATCTGAATAGTTATTCCAACCCTGGCTGGCGAGGCTTGTGACTAAAACCCCCAAAGCAACACGGCTAAACTACAGTCAGGATCTTGGAGATTGTCAGAGACAGCCTGCCGTGTGAGCAGAGGTCCAGAACGATCCTCCAGTCTCAGAAGTCAGTAAATCAGCCAGACGCTGACGTTCGTGGCCAACCAGCAGAAGATCCATCACCAAGTCTGAACGGTGACATGCACACACAGCGCTGCCAAGGCCGACACAGATGTACACAGGCGTATAAAGCAAGATGGATACACGCAGACAGACAGAATGACACTGCAGCTCTTTACCTTGCACTGTTTTTCCATGTGTGCGTGAAGATTGAGGTGCAACACTGAGGTGCCAACAGCAACATAAGTTAGTTTGAAGGTAGATACAAAGAAAAGCAGGTCTGGCTCTCTAATGACTGAATTACACACTCACTTCACACAATATTTAAGGATTAGTTTGGACTTTTTGAAGTGGAGTTGCATTTTAATATATTTTGGCCACCTAAAAAAGCCTGTTAAAAAAACAAACAAACATCAAAATCAATGTGCACTCTGCTTTCCCTCTCTATCAGTTGGCCTTTTCCAACAGGAAATCACCGTTAAATAAGCCGAATATTACGCTCTCCAAACCAACCAAACTCCACTGACAAAAAACAGTCATTTTAACTTGCAGAGTACAGAAGTTGCTAGTCTATCGCTGCCTTGATCAGTCAGTTTGTTTGTGTTTTTGTGTGACTTTGTTATTTTAAAAAAATTTGTTAAGATTCAGCGAAGTCATGCAATAACACAAACAAAAAGACTGATGGAGGCAGCAGGAGGTCAGTGACGCCCATGAAGTGTGCGAGATAAAGTTACTGTTTTTGTTAAAGGAGTCTGGGGCGGTGCTGCAGAAACCTCATATCTTAAGTTGAGATAGGAAAAGGAAAATGGTTTAGAGGCAAATCCTCACTAACTTATCTGAAGTTAGGAAAACCATGAGGAAAAGTGAATATTATCCTAAAGTTAATAGAGTTTCTGTAAGATTTTGGAAAGTTGGGATACTTGTATCTTAATTAGGATAGGAACATTGACTTAGGAACTGTTGTCCTGTAACGGCTTTTTTTCGTAGTCTAATTACCATGGTTACCAAACAGTTTAGATGGGATAATATTGCCCTTGATGGCTTTGAGAGAGTGATATTTGGCTTTCATTATGATGGTTTCCTGTCAGAAAAGGCTGTAAAATAGTGAAAATATTCTAAATATAGTCTAAACTTGAATTTATATTCATTTTTAAGTGTCTAAAAAGCTTTTGTTGCTGACCCTGTCCACAGCAATACATTGCTCAGCCTCCTATGCTGGCACTCCTGCTGCTTCTCCAAACTGGGGTTGTGCCAGCAGCCATGTGCTGCTTGTTATAGACTGACTGTGGATAAGTACCTTATGCGACATTACAGCAAATAATCCAAACTATCCCTTTAAGATAGAGCAAAAGAGTGAGACAGGAGGAGAGAAAAAAAAGATGGAAAGAGCCTCGTCCATGTTTCCACTGTTTTCTTTTCCTCAGATTTTCACGACTGAACACTCTGAGGGTTCAAAAGTGGGAATCCTGTGGTTTTCCTGTCGTAACTCAATAAAGGTCTTCCCAGGACAAGAAGTATACACAGAAATCACACGCACACACACCTATAAAAACATGCAAATGTCTTTTTATCATGGCTGTGTCAGCATCCACAAACACATGCATGCACATGTTAACACACAACCACAGATGTTATCCGTTGTTTCCGGAGCATAGAGTGCCTAGTGTCTCTTCAGCTACTGATTAATAAGCCTCTCGACCACATCACCAACTCTGCACGCTGGTAGCTGCTTATATCACTAAACTTTCTTTTTTTTTTTTTTTTTTTTTTTTTTTTGCACAGGCAACAACTAAGATTTATACTGACCCAAAGCACTAAACGATCATAACATATCTACAGAGAGGAAACATCAACAATGCTGGGAGTTATGGCTTTTTTTTCAGCCTCTAAAAAAAAGTAAAAGTAACATCACAGTATAAAAATGTTCCACTTCAAGTAAACTTTCTGTATTTCAGTTTTAGAATACGTGCATCATTATTGGCAGTAAAATTTCCAAGAATCAAAATTAATAGAATGTTGAGGGACAGTTTAGATTTCTTATTTTATGATAAAGGAAAACAAGATAGTTTCAATATTTTCCAATTATTTTCATCACTTTGCCTTTTCTGATGGTAAACCCGAAATACTGCTTTTTCCAAATCAACCAAACTCCATAGGCAAAATCAACAATTTTACCTCACAGAACACAGTTGTCTGCTGTGGTCTCAATCTGTTTTTGTGTTATTGTGTGACTTTGATTCACCAAAGCCAAACAAAAACCCACAATGGCTTAATGGCTTAATAGAAAAAAACATGTAAAGACTAAATGAAAGCGGTTCAAACATTGAGCCCTGAGGAACTCACACATCATATTATATCACTCAAATGCATATATTAGATGCTGAATGGCTGCTTTAAACACATAGAACACTTCAGTGTGTTAAAGGCTTATCTTAGATTCACCACAGTCACACAATAACACAAACAAATGACCAAATCAAGGCTGAAGTAGACCATCAAGGCCCATGTTCTGTGAGGTAAAATTACTTATTTTGACTATGGAGTTTGGTTGGTTATGGAGAGAGTGATATTTGGCTTATATAATGGTGGTTTCCTGCTTGAAAAGACTGTCTGATTGCAAAGTAAAGCAGTGAAACTATTCAAAATATACCATGTCCTTAAAATGATATTGATAATTTTAGGTGGACCCCTTTTAAGTGGCTGAAATAAATTTTGTTGCTGACCCTTTCCACATTGCTTAGCTTCTGTGCTGGTACTCCTCTCTGCTTCTCCAAACTGGAGGCGTCTCGACCACCATCTACTGTGGGTAATACACTGACCATAGATAAGTAAAATCCCATTTCAAATAACGCAAACTATCCCTTTAAAAGAATGGCGATTAAAAGGAAAAATTTCAAGCCACAGCTCTGTCAGGCTGCCACATGGCACAGAGCATCACTGCTCTGAATCCCAAAACTAACATGCAACAAATCTCTCTCTTCTCCATGTGGTAAGAAAATCTTCTCTGAGTAAACAAGCTAGAATAACAATAGCCTAATAATAAAAACAAGAGTCCTAAAATCAGGAGGTTTAACCATCCATGCAGAGTACAGAATATCCTTCAAATCTTAAGCACAAAAACACACACAAAATCGCTTCTAAACATGATCTTAATAATGGGTAAAAGTCAAGGTTTAGATGATGCAATAAGATTAAATACATGCAGCATTAAATACAATCAGCATGGCTGATTTTAGCTCATCACAGATACTATATTGGTATCAGTGTATATGCTGGCAAACAGTGGAGGAGGAGATACTCAGACCTTTTAAATACAGTAAAAGTAGCAATACCACAGTGTAAAAATACTCCAGCCCTTCATTCAAGCTTTTTCCTAAAGGTCCAGTGTGTAAAATTAGATGGATCTATAGGCAGAAATGGACTGTGATTTTTATAAGTATGTTTTCATTAGTGTATAATCACCTGAACACAAGAGTTGTTGTGTTTTTGTTATCTTTGAATGAGACGTCTATATCTACAGGTGAGTGGGACCTCTTTCATGGAGGCTGCCATGTTTCTACAGTAGCCCAGAATGGACAACCTAAATGCTGGCTTTATAGCTTTTTCCACAGCCACTGTAGTTTCTCCTGCATGCTTGGAAGGGGAGTGTGGTAAGTTGTAATCAATTGGTTGCAATCTACAAGCTCACCACTAGATGCCACTAAAATCTACACACTGGTACTTTAAAGGGTAATTTTCTTTTGCACATTTTGTGGTCTAAATGGAATTGGGCAGTAGATCATCTTAGCCGGCAGCCACAAAACAGGCTGCATAATTCTTAGGTGCAAATGCGTCTGCCAAAGTACATCCACTAAAAGTGCCACCGACAGGACCAGATTGTCATTTTAAATGTCTGACAACATTAAGGAAAGGATTCCTACAGAGACAGACCCTTTCAGACAGCCCTGTCCTGCAGGGAACTGGAGCTGTTACATCACTTTTTTTGACAAAAGTAATAGAGTGAACAAAATACAGTCTGATTACTTTCTGATTTATGTCTATCTAAACACACTGTTCCTTTTCCATCTATAATTAGCACAAGTACTTCCAGAGCATATTATTACATTTAAATTACATGGAAAATGACTTAACTATGTTTACAATTATCACATCATTTTGATGTTATGTTTTGTATTAAATATCTGAATCTGCAAGATAACTAGTACCTAAAGCTGTAATGTAGGTAAGTACTTCAAAATATTAACTAGTATATTAAGTATAAATACAGCACTTTAGTAGATGTATTTCGTTACTTTACCACCATGGATGTTTGCCAAAAAGAAACTGCAGCACAAAAATGTTGCTGATATATATTTGAGGTAATTTGCAAACAGTTTTGCCACAGACTGTAAAATGTCTCATACAGCTCATATACTTGACACAGTAACCAAGTATAACCAAAGGTCGCTATGTTTAAAACATAATATATCATTATAAGATGGTTTTAACTCTAAAATATTATCAGCCCCAACACATCCACACAATTTGCATTACAGAACAATCAATTCAAGTATATTTTGCTAATTAAACAATTCTAATTATTAGCATTCTAATCATTCTTTACACATAAGATCAAACCTGTTGATGACTTGTTACAATGATGGACACTATTCCATAAAAGCTGAAAGAAACATTGATGAATGAAGTAATTTACTGGACGTTCAGAGTCAAGTGCATTAACACTCACTGCTCGTCATTTCTGCAGTGATTCAGAACAAAATGACTATTTTCCTCATTTTTTCTGCAGTGACAGCTGTGAACCTGCAGCCCACTGTACACTGTACGCTGGTTATATAACTGTGAGCACCTCTGATGGGAGATTACACACTGTTTACGAGGACACCCTGAAGGCACCGCCGCTCGCTCACAAACCACCACAGCCACACACTCACACATGGACGACTGCGTACACCAGATGCCACAGACAGAGACCTCGAAGGCATCATCCGAGAGAGGAACAGAGTGCAGAGAATTGATTCACATGAACGTTAAAATACAAGAGCTATTTTTGTGTCTGTCAGGGTGGAGATTTAGAACAACGTAGCTGCTGGAAATCAAACCCACGTGTTTGAATTTGCACTAAAAATGGAGCTCAAAACAGGACCCCTGGAGTGACTTCCTACATCCCACATGCAGCCTCTCCTCTGTTACATATTACTATAAAACTAAAAAAGGAACATTTAACAAACATCTACAGGGTTTAAAACTAATAGAGCTTTATTTAAAAAATGTGACGACAGGGAAAAAAGAGGTGCAGCAAGAAGCTGTAAAAATATGAACCATGATCAGGTTTATTCTGGAGAATATTAAAAATCATATAACTTAGCCCACACACTGTTGCCACTGACAATTTATAGCAGTTTTCACGTGAATCCGTGATGTAAATGGGTATCTATTACTGTGCTGGATTTAAGATTTGATCGTCTTGTCATTTTAGCTAAAATATAACCATAACCCATGAGTCTAAGCCACTGAAATACTGTCAAAGCCTCATGGGACTTTATTGTCATTATTCATTCTAATTTCATCTTTATTTAAAAGGATAATACTGGCAAAAGTCCAACACATTCTCACTCCCAGCTCGTCAAATACGTCAGCTTGGTGAGTGGCCTCATGCACTAAGCTATGACACTGTAGGTGACCCTCTAACGTCACAGCTAGTGCCATTTTTGCATGTGCAGGGCTCCGTGGTGAAGGTAGTGATAATAAATATACAACACCCCAGCAGACTTAAAATTTCACATTTTCTGAGTTTTAAATGTTCAGAAAAGGCCAGTCCAAAGGAAAGGAAAAGTTCAAAATAAGATCTTGTCCTTGTCTAGCATGCGTCTCCTAGACCTAAATGAGCTAAACTTAGGAGTAATGAGACTTTGACCATCTTCTCGTACTTCTTAAATTAGTCTTGTCTCAGTCTGAGACTAATTTGAGCCCAACTTAAGATCTTAAAATGTTGAGCTTCTTGTCTCACTGCACTAATATTAAATAATCAGCTCTTGAAATAACTGTGAGATCTAAAAGAAAACTCAGTTGACTTAAATGAGATCTTAATTCTCAGTGGTCAAATTAGAGCCCTGTTGCTCCATACAGAAAACCTCTGGAACATCTGGAGACATATTAAAAAAGACAACAACACTAATAAAAAATCCAGAAAAGGCAAAACTGCCGATGGAGCCACTTGACCTATAATAACAATCTTGACATGAAGCCAGACGTGTCAGTTTTCTTATTTTAAATTTCCTCTGTAGACTATAGTAAGTGGCAACAGAAAAGAACATGAATAGTTGGGGACAGACTGCAAATATTTGTGATTATTTCAAAGTTACTCAAAGTAAATAAATAAATAAATGCATGTGCAGAAATCCCAGCCAACAAAACAATGAGTAAGCAGTTTGTTGAGAAGCAAAAGTTGTCCCATCAGGCAAAAAAAAATTGATTGAATGCATTACAGGAGCTCCAAATTGCATTAATAAATAAAAAGTCATGATCGTACAACTTTTACGAATGCTGCTCAATATAAAAACCAAATATTATAATTAAAAGCTGTATAAATTATGTCCTACCTTAACAAGACTGACTTTCATTGTGGCACAAAGGATTGAAGTCTTTGCTGTCCTGACCGGTGTCAAAAACCAGAAATAAACAGCACCGTCTTGAGCGTGTACTTTTCTAACTGAGTCAGAGGGAAACCTGAGATGAACTGGAGGCGACACTGGAGAAGAGGCCGAGGTGGGATCTGATCCTAAACCAGCAGAAACGCATGTGGTTCCAGAGCCCGGGGACGAGAATCAATACACCATCTCTGGGCGAGTCACACCCTCGTGGTTCGACTCAGCTTTCATCACTGACGGCCACACCCTCACCATCATCCTCTAAATCGCAGCAGCTCCATCTTACCCACTTCATGCCTTCGAACTTCTCTCTTATAACACATGGTGCTCGTTATTAAGCCCAGAATCCAACATGTTGGGAAATATTCTCACCAGCAGAATAAATCATCACTCATTTCTACTCAAGCTGCAAATTTCTTAACTTACTTCTTGAAGTAAACTTAAAGTCTGAGCAAAGCGCAAACCACAAATACACACAAACTTCAACAAATATGTCATAGATTCAGAAAGTTAGCCAGAAGCTACATTTAATGCTAAATACTAGCTGTAAAACTACAACATCCTAATGGATTTAGAGGTAAAAAACACTCCTTCCTAATTTATTCAGAGATTATACAACGGCATAGATATAAAATAAATAAATAAGCTAAGCTCTGTTCTACACATCAGTACTGTATTCCCTCCGTCTTGGAAGCTGAGTTTGGTCCTGGTCCGGCTATGTTCACTGGGAGGCTGGGAGTTAGCAGCAGTTAGCACTTTAGCAACAAATAAAGCATCTGTCCTCTGAGACAGTTGGGAATACAGAACCAAGTGATTTTCTAAAGCCTGAAAACAGAGCCAAGAGGAGGGAGCAGAAGTCTAGATTATTATGAAACTTTTTGTTCACCCCAAGAATACAACATCCAATTTGTGCAATAATTCAATAGTTTAATACTCTGTGCAATATAATGAAATAATTCAACAGTGCAATACACTGGTTACACTTGTCATCATTACTGCATTTATTTATTTATACGGTGCATTTAATCCAACTCATACTCTTATTTATAATACTCTTGCATCCTAACACACTTATCCCTCATCTTCAGCATTATACATTTAATCATAAATACCCTTTTCTTCTTTAACTATGTTCTTCTTCTTCATTGTTTTACAGTTTGATTGCTTTATTCCTTGTTCTGGTTTTATTATTTCCCTGAAGTCTAATTTATTTTAGCTCTTTTTGCACATTATAACTTGTGCTATGTGAATACAATTAGTATTATTACTGAGAGAAGAGAGAGAATGTGTTTTACAGGCATGAGTCACACTAAATATAAGTACCCAAGTCAGTAAGAGATCAAATGATAAGCTCTTCTATGAAACAGAACTGCAGTGAACGCAGAAACAATCTTGTTTTCTTGCTTAACCCCACAGCGAGCAGAGTCAAACAACAATCCCCACATTCACTCAGGAGTTCCCAAACTTTCTCATGTCAAGAGCACATTTGTCCATGGAGCCCCAATCTGAGAGGATTTTGTCATTAAGAATACACTCTGAAAATTTTAAATACTCTGTTCTTCCTTTTGCTGGGGACCCCCTACAACACAACCAAACCACATCCCCAGGCCCTAGTTTGAAAACCACTGCATTAACTAACAAACTATAAATAAACAGAAAAAGTCTGATTGAGGCTTGTATAAACTTCTTACCTGGGTAATTTTTGTTCTCCTGAGCAGACCGAACATCAATCACGAGGTGTCTTGTGATGTGTTTGACTTATCATCTCTGTCTTTTATGTTTGCTCAGAGCGGAGGAGGGCAGGAAACGTGGTGAGATGGTTGTCTATTAGCTTCCTCCTCTCATATTTCTCGGTTTCTTTTTAATTCAGTCAAGACGGACTTTCAGTGACGTACAGGCTTGTTGTTCACATGCAGGTTGGGACAGAAAACACCATAACCAGTAGTAGATAAGATCTTGATTGTGACAGTGGTGGTACATGCTGGCAGCACCAGTCAGCAGATGCAGCTAATTGTGTTGATTAAGAGAGGTGGTGGTAAGTGATTGGCTCCCATGTGGGTTGAGGGTGGGACTGGTATCAATAAGCCTTACTGACTGGCTGAAGTGAAGCAGGAGGGAGTTGCTTTGTGCATTTTAATCTGACTGGATAATTGAGAGAGGCAGATAAATATATGAATGGGCAGCAGCCAAGTGGCAATTACTAATAAATAAAGGTTTAAGTAGAATTCTGACTTAAGTTTACAGAAGTAAAGCTCAATCAATAGGTTTTTTGGTTGTCCATTGAGGCTTGAAGGATCAGTTCACCCAGATTATATAAAAATATACTGCCTTGCCATCACTGGTAGTGTCTAGTAATGAGGACAGTTTTGTTTTTTGGTTTTGGTTTCTGTTTTTGTGCTTTGCCCAACTGACAAAACAAACTCACCTGAGGGTCCATTAGGAACTGTTCTAAGGCTTTTAATCACATATTCTTCTACAGCATGTTGACTTAAAACTTGAGGTTTGAATTGAAGTTCATTCTGCATCTTGAAAACAGCAGTTAGAGGAGGAGAGCAGCCTAGGCACAGCATAGGAGAGCCAATGAACTGCTGTGGACAGGGCAGCAACAAAATGTGCTGTAGCTGCTTTAAAAAAAAGGCCCATTAAAAAAAACAAAAAACAATATCAGTTTAAGTGTACACTATATTTAGGATATTTTCACTGCTTTACTTTGCCATCACATAGTCTTTTCTGATGGCAAACTGTAGTTATATAAGCCAAATATTGCTCTCTTCGAACCAACCAAACTCCATAGGCGAAATCAGAAATTTTTTCCTGGCATGACACAGGAGTAGCTGGTCTACTGCTGCCTTGATCAATTAGTTTGTTTGTGTTATTGTGTGACTTTGGCAAATTCGAGCTAACCATTTAAAATACTGAAGTCACACAATAACACAAACAAACTAACAGGTTGTGCAGCAGTAGACCAGCAACTCCTGTGTTCTGTGAGGTAAAATGACTATTTTCACCTATGGAGTTTGGTTTGTTTGAAGAGAGCAATATTTGGCTTATATAACTACAGTTTGCCATCAGAAAAAAATGCATCACAGCAAAGTAAAGCAGTGGAAATATTTTAAATATAGCATGCACTTAAACACTTTTAAATGGACCTTTTTTAAGTAGCTAAAATACAATTTGTTGCTGACCCTGTTCACAGCTGTACCTTGCTTCGCTTCCATGCTGGTATTCTTCTCTGCTTCTCTAAACAGGGGGCATGTTTATTCCTATTCCTTTAAACTCCATTTAGTAGCCCTTAAAAAAAAGTAAGTTAAGCACTTAAGGACTAGTTCTTTGGAAGAAAGTACTTCCAGTAAAACTGCAATCAACAGCAGCTGAGTTTGTTTTTATTTGATTATATTTTGGACACTTTATTTTTGATTTATGCCATGAATACCACAAATGATAAATATATGCATTTTGGTAATTTGGCTGAACTGACCCTTTGACTGTAACCCATGACATTAATTTTGTATTGAGAGATCAGTAAGCACAGCAAGACTGACCAGTTAATCAATCGTCCCTTACCTTTAACGTATTTACTTGACATCTGATCACCTCACAAACACGTCAACAACAGCATGAAAACCGACACCAACAACTCAACAAGCCGCTGCATCAAGTGCAGAGGTCACAGCCACCGGGTCCAGTTCATAAACACCACCAAGTCTTTAACTTTAATGGGATCTGGCCGCTTCATGGAGCCAAATAAAGTTCCAGACTCAGATCCACAAATCAACAAGACAAGCAAGAAATATGACTGAGCCGTAAAAGCTGAACGTAGCCGTGGCAGAGGCTGCAGAGACAGATGGGCTAACAGCAGAGAAAGGCAGAAAGGTTCTGCTGAGAGTGAAACTAGAGATGACAGATGGGCAGATGCAGAAACAATAGTTTGAGAGAAAAGTGATGCAGCTGTCTGGTCATGTCTGACAGGAAGGAAAAACAGAGACAGAGAGGGTGATAAATTCATGCTATCAACATTAAGATTTAGCTGGACTTGGTTTGGTCTGTCATGGCTAAGTGATGATGCTAAAACAGAAGTACCATGGTGTTATGACAGCAATGGGGAGTATTTTCAGTTTTACTTCCCACAAGCAATGTACCATGATACTGTCCATGGTAGGATTTGTACATCATGTACTGACTAATGCACCAGCACTGTAGCATACTGACAATGCTACTGCCATGCTACGAAAAGTATGGTAACATGAAACAGCATACCATGCTAAATTCTACATTGTACAGTGGTACAAGTACGGTATCACATAAACAAAAAGATGGTGTGGATGTGTGGTAGCTCATACAACAACATCCATAACAATGTATACAGTATAATACAGTATATTTTCAAATTAAAATATGAGTTATGGGTATATTGGATTGTCTTCATACCTAAACAAAAGAGTTGGTTGATTGCCAAAATGACATAATGCACTGGACCATATGTTATGTAATGTGACTGTATATTATGATACATTATGTTACATTAAGACATGTTATGATATGTTACATTACAATGCAATGTTGTTATCTTACTTTATGATAATTACGTTTTGTTTTGTTGCAACAGATATTATATATTATGTTAAGTTATGTTACGATATGTCATGTTATGTTGCATTCCGATATTATGTTTTGATATGTTATGTTACCTTACAGGATCTTACGTTATGAAATGTTACATAATGAGATGTTACATCACACTATGTTACGTTACAGATGTTACGTTGCAATACAATGTTACATTACATTATCTTCAATATGGTTTGTTACATTGAGATAATTTATTACAATGTGATATTTTACATTACAATACAATATGTCATGTTATGGTATGTTACAATATGTCATGTTGTTACGTTAAAACAGTATGTTATGACATTCCATATGTTGCTACGTTACAAAACGTGACGTTACAAGATTTTGTTACACTATATCATGTAATGCTGTTACCTTACAATATGTTACGATTCAATATATTTACACTATGAAATGTTATGTTACAATATGTTATATGTTATCAACAGATTAACAGATTAGAATAGATTATATATCAACAGATAAACAGATAATAAAATAATCAGTAATTTTACATATTTTTTTAGTCAGCCATCAGATTTATTTTGTATGGGATTAATTATTAATTAAGCATTTAGTAACACATTTTTTCTTATGTTTAAATAATATAACAGGTTTTAATTGCATATGGTATTTTATAGTAGTATGGTATGATATCATGTATTGTTATTATGCATGGTAATTTGGTTAGTACCCGACGGTACAGTACCATTCCTATTGTACCGTCCATTTAAGGGACTTTTTTTTGCAGGCGATGACAGCAGCTCTCGATCTTCGGTCATAAAGATATGGCCACAGCAAATCGCACTTGTACACACACACACACACACATACGCAGGCATGCACAGATGCACAAGCAAATACTTCATGCATCTGCACTGAGCTCACTTGTGAACGTTGCCAAATTAGTGGATTTTAAAACTCTCGCTCTCTAAAAAGCCAAAAAATCCACTCCGAAGCTCTTTAATTCTGTTCTAAGAGCATCTGGCAGCTCCAGCTCATACTCTGCATTTCTGGTTTGACAGCTTATCTTTCTTATTGCTGCAGATACAAAACAGACAGATGTGACCTCATCTTTCTGGCAGTTACAACTGAGTCCAATTTCAGGAATTTTTCAGTGATCACCAAAAACTTCAACAGGGAATGTTTTGGGTCGTGTTTCGCAGATCTGTTGTTCAGTTCTCTTGGGGCAAGTCGAGTTAGTTTGGACAAGTCCAACAAAAATATCTTGTCTTGTCAAGTCATAACCAGTATCCCTGGGAATTATGTCCACATTCGTCAGTGTTTTCTCATTTTTATGCAGGAGACCAGAGTTTGTATTTTGTCATGCACCTGTAATTATGTTCATGTCTTCAGTAACAAAAAATAACAAGAAATGTTGACATTGGACATTAAATACATTTTCATTGAAGGTAATTTAAGGTTCTGCAGAATAGTCCAATACTGACTCTCCTGTCTGTCAGTAGGATTACAAGTCAAGTCTCAAGTCCTTGAGGGAAAGTCTATTTCAGAGTCTATTTCAACTCCGGCCAGAGAAAACAGCGTATGGGAATTCTGTACAAGCAACTTCCTACAACCCATATTTACATTTATTGTTTAGCGGCAACCTCTAGTGGCCATAGTAATTATAACTGGAGTAAAGGAGGAAGTCAGGTGATGTAGTATAAAGAACAAGAAAGTCCACAGGACCTTAAGGAGGTGGTGGGGATGGATGGATGTGTCAAACAAACACAGGACTTTCGCCCAGGAAACTGAAGTTCGAGTCTGTATGAAACCAAAAGTCTGTGTTGAGTTATTTCAAGTTTTACATTATGTATGCGACTTCCATCCTCTGATTTCCGTCACTTCCATCATATGTAACATACTTATTTTAACCGAAACTACAGTATTTTCCTAAACCTGCCCAAGTAATTTCTTTGACTAACCTTACCAAACTGCTGCTGTTTCAAAATGCTAACTACATCTTTAACGTCACATGACTGGTTTGCTGTGTTGGTTGCTGGTACTCTCCACTGGTCAGATATGTCGTTTTTCTTGCAATAAGCAAATTGCAAGTCAATTGCAAGACTTTCAGGTCTCTGAATGCTGACAAGTCACATGACACGGCAGCTAAACAACTATTGAACAGCACAGAACTCAAGTCAAGTTAAGTATTTAGGGAGCCGAATCTCAATTAAGTCAAGTCTTAAAACAGTCCAAGTGCAGGTTGAAGTCAAATATTGAGTCTTGTAAAAAAGCCAGTCCAAGTGGAGTCACAAGTACTGAATCAGAAGTCCCAACATATTCTCAATTCCGACTTGTCAGACATGGCAGCTTGGTCAGCTACACTACAAACTATGTAGGGTTCCCCCTAAGGGCATCAATTTTGTACATGCATACTGTATATGCAACATCTGGAAAGACTTGATGATCATGATGTGGGTTGAAACAAATATGTTTCAGAAACCTTTGTTAAAGTGCAAATGCTATGTAACTATAACATGACAAACATACCTAGGGTTAGTTAAAAAGAAGTCTGCATTGACTTTTATATGGGACACCTGCTTTTGTTTGACCCATCCTTGCACCCTAACTTCCTTCATATACACCATCTTATTCACTCCTTACACCACATAGCCTGACTCCAACACCGCATCGATAGATAATGCTAGAGGGATGCCTTCAAAAATTTACAGGGTTATGGTTTGAACCATAAGGGCACTGACCAAGCTGCTGTATTTGTCGGGTCTGGAAATGAAAACAGGCTGGAAGTCCAGTAGCCAGTTCACAGAAATGCTGCTCATTACAGTTGATGACTTGCACTGTTGTCTTCATCTGTTATTTTGGCAGTTAAAGGTTAAAAGGTTAAAACTTGAAAATGACTTTGGTTACAGCAGGTCAAGTCTCTATGGGTCAAGACTCAATTGCCGCAAGTGACAGCAGTTCAAGATAAAACAAGTTCTCATTTCTGTGACTTCTGTCTGACTCAAAGTCTTCAGCTCTTTAAGTTCCTTTAGGATAGAAAAGGACCTCTCTTTCAGAGACGTTTTGCACTGATGTTCAACAGTCATACATATTCATTATAGAGGACGCAGAGACACATTGTCTGTTCCACAGTCAGACAGCTGCCACGGCAGAAGACATTCGAGGAGACAGCGCTGCTAAATTAGGGAAATTTAGGAGCTGAACCACAAGTGAAAATGCAGCTAAATATCAAAACACATTTTATATGTGTTGCACATCACAGCTGGATAAAACTATTTGCAGGAAATTCATAACAAACCATTTAAGCAAACATCTCCTCTGTGGGAAAAAACAGCAGCTGAGCTGAGTGGATCTTCTGAATCTGCACACTCACTCACTGTTTCCATGTATGAGGACAAACCTTTGGCAACCCTCAGTGTTACTGTTCTGGTCCATATTCTATGTACGAAAACACGTCCTATTGAAGCATGACACCCCCATGATACAACAGCTCAGGTCTCAGCCTGTTGAACTGCATGTAAATAAACTCGGTCGCACTTTGTTGTCCTACATAAACACACACTGTACACACTGACACACACCCATACACCCAATAAGTTTAAAAGGGAGCAGGAGTGTTTTTACAAATAGTAATCAGCTTGTAAAAGGTGTTGCATGTCTGTAAGTGTTGCACTCCTGCAAAGCTTCACACATTTCTGTCAGCTTTCATCACCAGGTCACAAGGTGATAAGAGCAACTATGACCTTTTTACATTTCAGCTAACTACTCTCACCACTGAGCTTTTACAGCTGAGCACAATGCACAATGTATTTTCTACACCATCAGCCTGTTCTTGATTATTTTCATTCTTTTAAAGTATGCAATGAGTCTGTTTTGACTGACTTTTTGGCCACTTTGGGGCATCGGAAAGAAGTTGTGAACACAACACTGACATTAGGTGTTTTCAGACTTTTTTCGTAGTGTTTCAGCAGTTGTAGGGACTATTTTATTGTGTCCAAAGTGCAAGAACTATGATCAATTCTAGCTCCTCTGGACTTTTTTTAAGCCCATACTTCAGAATAGATATCCTCCTAGCACAATGTTATCTTGACGATGTGAACAAGTGAGCATTGTTACATACTGCACAGAAGTTATGCTGCTATACTAGCAGCCAGCTGGCTTACATCACTTCAGCGTTCCTACTTGTGGTGCGAAAAGGGAGCTCCCCAGTGGACAGTCCATTACAGAGAGTTCCCAGAACTGTTGAGTCCGAAAACATCTATTATCACCTTTAAAACCGATATGGCAAATTTGTTGGAAAACAGTTGCCTACCTACATCCAACAAAACACTGAGCAACATTAGCATTCAAGTGTAGACATGCGCCTGCCCACAATATGAATTTAAGCCCAATATTCACTCTCTACCTCTTAAAACTGCTAAATATTCACCAGCTACTGTGTCTTTCTGCTATTTGTTGCGGGGCAGGTAATGTACTGTGGATTTATGAGAGCCTATTTAAAAAAAAACAACTGCCTTGAGAGTTGGGGCTGAACCAAAACATAAATGTAGCAGGTGTGAAACAGAAACAACTAGCTGAAAGACGCTAAAACATTATGTAACTGCAGAGTCGCGTTATAATTCTTGTTGGGTTCTACACTGCGAGAGACACCTTTTACTGTTACGTAGTCGATTGTTAAAGCTGAGGTTGATAATGCTGGAGAAACCAACAACAGCAAACTAGCATTTAAAAGTATCCAGCTGAAAAATATCTCAAAATGTTTGCTGTGGGGAGAATTTCAACAACTATAACAAAAAAGCTTCTTAAATTAATACATAACTTATCCCAACTTTAATATATAGAAGTATTGATTAATGTGTCTTTAAATTGATTTTGAGTCTGATTCTGTTTTGCAGGTATTGAGTTTTCTTCAAATAAAAAAACATGCTGCTGGGCCATTAATAATGTTAATCCACACTAAGTCAACACACATTACAGTGAGGATTTAACAGGCTGCAGGATGAATGCAATGCAAAGCATGAGCATCATTCATCATACTAAAAATGATTTGTTCTGTATTGTCTCACTGCAAGGTAGGTCGGCTAAAATTAATGAAGAAATACAGAAAGGAAAACTTATAGGAAGAGCAAAGTTGAAATTTTCCAGTTCAATATAAAGATGTTTCTCATTAAAATTACCTCATCAAATTACCTCAAAGCACTGCCCAGAGTTAGATTTAGATTATGTTCCTCTACTGTAGTTTCAGATTACATGTCCCTACTTGAGGCATAAAATGTACACATGAGAAAAAAAAAGGGCAGAATTACAAGTTTTAGGAAATTTACTCCAGGTTTCCACGCAACCACCAAACATACGCCACTTCTTTCTTTCTTCGCATTTGTAAGCAGAAGTAATCCTAATTTTCCTCTTGTCTGCAATCAGAATCTATGACTGTTTTGAGGAACACAGTCACTGTTTTTCCACCTTTGCTTGTGGTTGCATTTCTTACGCTTTCTGTCAGAATGTGAAAACTTATTTCCATGAGTTTTGGGGGACTGATAGGCGCCAAGCAGAGGAACAACTGGTTGGATTTTTTTGGGTTGTCTGGGACCACAACTATGAAAGAAACAGAGGTGGAGCCTTGGATATTTATAATATTCGCAAGCCAAGTAAGAAGTGATTTGCCTTTTTAATTCTAGAGGAATTATGTGTTTGGGTGTAACAGCAATGTTGGAGAATTATTCACAGGAATAATTTATGACTACTGGGAAACAATTCCAGCTGAGTTAAATGACAGTGCAATAAAAACATGGCTGATCAAAGAACTACAGACTGCTTGTAGCTGATAAACAGGTAGAATCAGAGACCTGCTCTTTGTCCTTTTAAATATACATATCTTTTCATGACAGAGGTGGGTTTAAAAAGGGTGAAACCAACAGGACTTTCTGTCAGAAACTTTCACAGAGCCACATTTTCTTCTCTAGAGAACAGCTGAAATTCCTCTTTTTTTCATTTCACAGACAATTCACAGCCTGTCAGCACATTTTTACACGCTATAAGGCTGGATTGCACCAACAAGGATTCATTTTTAAACCACTTTAAACTTTAAATTATGTTGCACCATTTAATCCTAGCTGTAAATCTCTCTTTAAAACCTCAGTTCAGTTTACTAAATTTAGATTAAATTTAATTCTGTTGAACCAAAACTCCAATTTAAAATGTGATCCATTATTAACTTTAAAGTTACACTTGAGGAAGTTTAACTTTTAAAATAGCTGCCCTTTTGTGATGGACTGAGAAAAATAATCAAGTTTCAAGTTTTCTGTCACTCAATAATTCAGACAGCATTTTTTTTTTTTTTTTTTTTTTTTTTTGTCAAAAGAGAAATTAGAGCTCCTCTGCTAAGCCATCAGGAGTAGGCTAAATAAGCTGACTTTTAAGCTAGCTAGCAAACAAACAATGTAACTTTTAAAAAAATGCCTTTTACTAAGCTAGCAAACAATATTATATTTTGTTTACTTCTAAGCTAGCTTGCAAAAATATCATGTTTACTTTTACTTCTGGCAAAAAATTTAACCTTTCTGGCTTGCTAGTAAACAGTGTAACATTTCTAACATTATATATATATATATATATTATATATATATATATATTATATATATATACATATATTTTAGTCATTTTAATTCGGGTAATTAGACTCTGTAGTTTACGTCACTAAACTTGGATTTACTAAACTAAGATCAGCTTTTAATTGTGCAACAGAGCTCTTCTTAATTTTAAATCTAGATTTACTCATTTTTAAACCTAGTTTTGCCAAACTAGGCTTAAATGAGAACTAATCCTAGATCAAATTAATCTTTGATGGTGCAGCCCAGTCTTAGAGAAATGGCTGCACAGCAACAAGGAACACTAAACAAACACCCACACCCATGCAGGCCCATGTGTTACCCACCACATAGTAGAAATGCATGTCTGGTCGCACAGGTCGCTCTTCTATGTGCACAGCCGGAGGTGGAGGAGGAGTCGGTGTGGATGTGAACGGCGTGGGTCCATCCAGCAGGAGCATCAGTCAGGAGTGTGTGAGTGTGTGTGTGTGTGTGTGGCCCTTCCAAATCCTCACAGGTACTCCAAATAATCAGGAAAAACAGCCTCAATGAAACCTCCAGTTTTCTGGACTCCTTCTCCTCCTCTATGTTGCTGCTTTCTCTCTTCCCTGCTCCTGCTTCTCTCCTGCACTTGACGTTACTCCTCCCCACCTCACCGTCCCTCCTCTCTCCTCCCCTCTTCCTCCTCCCCACATGACTTCAGTCCCTCATCCCTCCCTTTTTCTGTTTTGGTTCCACTTCCTCTCTTTTTTCCCCTTCCAGCGCAATTTAATCTCCCGTATGTTTTTTTTCCCTCCTTAAAACATAAAAACAGGATTCCTTTCTCTCTCTTCTTCTTCTTCTTTGGTGTCTATTTCCTCTTCCTCTCCTTTTTGTTTAATGTTTTGTTTTATGTTAATTTCAGTAACATCTTTTAATTAGAGAAGCTCTTAAGTAGTTAAGTTCTCATCTCAGTCTTTCTGTCTCTCTGTGTTGATTGCAGATTGCTGTCAGTACTTCCTGTGCTAGCCACGGCCACCAATGTGTGTGTGTGTGTATGTGTGTGTGTGTGTGTGTATGTATGTGTGTATGCGTGTGAATGTGTGTGTGTGTGTGTGTGTGGGGTCATAGATAACATGGCGTGCTCTCTGCTGTCAGAAACAGGAAGAGTGGAGCTTGGTAGTTTGGCCCTGATGAGAGAGTCTTCCCGTGTGTGTGGTGTATGTGTAGTGTGTGTGTGTGTGTGTGTGTGTGTGTATAAAAAGTGTCCATGCAGTGAGAGAGAGATGTAATTAAACTTAGGCATTTTATTATGAAGCTGTTACAGTAATGACTCCAGTGAATCAGCTTTCACACACACACACACACACACACACACACACACACACACACACACCTTTAAAGTGCTCACAGTTCATGACCTTCTCTAATATCTATATGTAAACAGATTTAAATCTGTTTGAACCACATTATCCATATTAAATGTCCATATAGGCATTAAAACATGACGTTATCATCAATGTGATGGATCAGCTTATGTTTGTTTCAATTCAGTATTATTAAATTTTTAGAAGTTATATAATCAATGCTCTGTGTTACAAATTAATTAGAAAACTGAGAAAAAAAAGAGAGAAAGAGAAAATGCTTTAAACTGCTTTACTTTGCCATCAGACAGCCTTTTGGATGGGAAACCGCTATTATATAAACCAAATATGGCTTTCTCCAAACCAACCAAACTGCACTGGCGAACTCATCAATTTTACCTTGCAGATCACAGTTGTTGCTGGTCTACTGTTGCCTCGATCTGTAATTTGTTTGTGTCATTGTGTTACTTTGATGGATCTGAACTATCATTTTGGAACACAGAAGTTACACAATGACACAAATTGAGGCAGCGGTAGACGGCGGTAAAATGACTGATTTCACCCATGGAGTTTGGTTGGTTTTGAAAATGCGATATTTGTCTTATATAAGAGCGTTTCCAATCAGAAAAGGCTGTCTGACAGCAAGGTAATGTGATGAAAATATTTAAAACTTTTACATTTTTAATTTTAAATTTTAATATTTATTATTTGAGGTGGCTAAAATATCTTTTGTATCTGACTCTGTCCACAGCAGTTCATCGCTTAACTTCCATGCTGGTTCTTCTCTCTGCTTCTCCAAACTGGGGGCTGCCATCCACTGTAGGTAACACACTGATTATCAATACGTACCTCATACAACCACACCACTCTATTCCTTTAATTAAAGAAGCAGTGTGTAGGATTTAGTGGCATCTAGTGGCAATAATGCATATTGCAAATACTTTGCTTCACCCTCCGCTTCCAAGTGTGTAGGAGAAACTACCAGGGCTACAAAACTCATGAAACATGCAAAGGACCGTATCTAGAGCCAGTGTTTGGTTTGTGAATGAAGATTAATGTATGATGGAAACATACTTGTGGATATTATATTCCATTCCTGCATTATTCTGCCAGTAAATCTCTCTAAATCTTACAAACTGGAACTAAAAGTATGTTGGTACTAAAGTAAAAGTAAAATCGTCCCTGTCAGTGTTTTACAATATGATCAATTTGACCAGAGTTACAGTAGTACAGTTTTCTTTTTTAAGGTAATGTTTATTTATTGAAGACAGTAATTATATATTATCTGTTAGACCTATATGTAGACCATGTTATCAGTGAAGGTTTATTTATCATGCTAGCCTGTGTTTGGTGTTAACCAGGGTAAAGGATGAATGTGACATGGTGTTACTTTTCACTTGCTGTTTTAAAGATATATATTTCTTTGCTCATCATATTTGCAGGAAATAACCAGTGTGTTAGCATGAGGAAGTCCAACAGATGTCTCAACATCCAGATGTGTGTGCTAGAATGTGTTAGACGGTTTTATCTGAGGGACAGTCTGTAAGAGGTGATTATGCACTAAGTTGAATTTGATTGGACTAATTGCCTACAGTTGTGACATATGACAAGATAAACTGATTTAGAGTAACATGGTCATTTGCTTGGACGACTAATTGAGGCATTAATAAGCATTTATTCAGCTGTTATTCTGTATCACACCTGTGTTTCTTTTGTCCTGACAGAGCGGGACAAAAGTAACAATGTGCAATGTAAATTTCCAGTCTGATTGCTTTCAACTCATTCATCCAAATTAAAGAAAACTGTTGATATGTGTTTGTTGTTCACAATAAAATATGGTTACTCTTGAATAAATGCATCTACTTTCATCTCTGATCTCTCCATCTCAAATTCTCTTTAAATACCTCAGATCTGCACTGAAATAGATTGGTTTCACTTCAAATTATGAATTATGCAAGCAATTGTAGTAGGGGCACTAAGATTTATGACTACTTAGGACTTACTTCATGTGCCTGCAGACTGTCATGTGGAACTTGAAACTCAGTAATGTGGCATTTCTGGCACTTATTGTGGTTTTTACTGTACGTCATTTATATGTTGCTTTGGACAAAAGTATCTGCTTTGTCAAGCTTATTCATTTCAACAGAGATAACTAAAGTTTAAGATTAAAGTTTAAAGATCAAAAACCTTAAACTATTCAAATATGGACCTGGACCATGAGCTGTCATCTTTCCAGGGCTGATTCACATTCCACATTTGACCATCCTCACCAGTCTTTCATTAAATAATAATATATATTTTATAAGTGAAATCAATTGAATCTGAGCTGTTTTCACCAAAGTTTCGTTATTTTATTTTCTGATAATTCATGTTAATTCCTGTCATTCAACATTCACTAAGGTTTGACATAATATCCAGGGTGCTCCAGAGCCAAAAGAAAATATGATGTGTGTGGAATGATTACTCATGTTGGGGGACAAATCTGTTAAACTCCTCATGTGGGGACTGCCTCCTTTAGGGACAGAATTGCAAGTCCTCATAATGTGAAATCATTATGGGGACTGCATACTTTAGGTGAAGACTTGAGTCAGGTTAGTTAGGCAGGGTCTGCAACCTCTGAGGGGCCCTGCCCTGGGCAACTGGGGGATCAATCAGACCTTCTTGCTGTGAGGCAGCAGTCTAACCACTGCATCCACCATGCCACCCTACTAAACTTTTTGAGATAATTTCATTCATTCATCTTCTGTAACCACTTACCGTGAGGGTCGCGGGGGGCTGGACTATCCACTGACATTGGGCGAAGGCGGGTACACCTGACAATCGCTGGTTCATCACAGGGTGACACATAGAGACAAACATTCAACCTGACATTCACACCTACAGGCAATTTAGTTCACAATTAACCTATCATGCGCATGTTTTTGGACTGTGGAGAAGCCGGATTACCGTAGAGAACCACGCGTAAAGGAGGACATGAGGATACATTCGGCAGCAGCGCAACCACTGCGCACCATGCTGCCCACTATTTAATCTTTTGTTGAGATAATTTATTTAAATGTATTTCTTTAAATACATAAATATTTAAGTTTTAGAACCCCCTAAAATGGCAAATCAAAAAAAAGAAAAGTCTTCAGGAAAAGAGAAATTGATTGTAAGGTTAGCAGACTCTTCAGGGTTAGGGCTAGGATTATCTCCAGGAAATGAATGCAAGGTCGATGCAATGTCTTTTGAAGTGATGGAAACATGACTGTGTGTGTGTGTGTGTGTGTGTGTGTGTGTCTACATAGGAAGGATGCAATTAACAGAGAGGACGTCATTAGAGCTGGAACATGAAGCACTTTGCAGAAGCAGAATTGACAGCACACCTGAATACACACACACACACACACACACACACACACACACACACACCACACACACACACCACACACACAGACACACACGGACCGAGTCCTGCACATGTGAGGACCTTTATGGACCAGAGTACATTACCAGCGCTGACACAAACCTAAATATTATCTGTACCTTCACCATAAAGACCCTATTAGTGAGAATCAGACAAAATGTCCTCATTTTTCAACGATGTCCTCACAAAATGTAACACTCTAATTGGTCCTTACAAAGACAGCAGTTCAGGAGCACACACACACGTTGAGAGAGGCAGCTGTGATAAGACTGGGGCAGGCAGCCTAATTACCTGAGTTTGTTTTTGCAGTAAACACTAAGTCGCTGCAGAGGTGAGAGCAGCTGATTAAGAAAACAACCATCCTCACCGGAGCTACAACAGCATGAACATCCTTAATGGAAACACACAATTTAAGACCTTAAACTGCATTAAACTGATGTGTGAAGCACTGATCTGGACTCACCCGAATAAAGGTATATTCCACCCACATATCCTCCTGTTTTAAATTATGACTCTTTGACTTCCATTAGTAGCTGATAAATAACAGTTTGTTGGTGGCTGTAAAGAGCTCTTTCTCCTCTAGGATTCAAGTATATGCATTAATCAATAAGGTTTCACTTCTTCCAAACAATCAACAGACAAAATTAACTTCAGTCTCACGTTTTTTAACCCTTAAATGAGAGCTCAGCTTCCAGCATTCAGGTTGTTGGCATCAAGCGGGTGGAGTTGGATGCATTGTGCTGTTTCTTTTTCCTCCTGGTTTATACTGATGCATGTTATCACACTTCATGCATTGTCAGGGACAGGACTTAACATTTTCTTGGTGTAAAAATGAAAACAAACCTGTTTATACAAATTTGATATGTTGATATGTGACTAGAATTTGAAATGGTAGAGCTATTTAGAATATAGAGCGGAACCATTGTGTGTTAGGTAACATTATTTTGTGAATACTGAGAAATTTGATTCGCTTCTGTCTACTACACCTACGATATCGCAGCATCGAACATCTTTGAGACCATTTATTTCCATTTTAAGATAAGCAATTAAATCAAAGCTTAGTAATTTTCTCGACAACTTTTCTCCTCATCTCAATTTCAAATTTAAATGTGTCCTTGAGCAAGTATTGCCAACCTCTTTGGTGAACAGGAAAGCTTGAATGAAACTTATTAAGTTTTTCACAATTGCTAAAACACTAAACTGATTCTATGAACCATTTGCTCAGTGCCCTAAACCCACGTATTGAATCATTCACTCTTTTGGCAAAACTCTAAACTCATATTAACGGCTAAAACACATTTTGCACTGTGATGCACTTGTGTTTTGCAAAACGGTGAACACAGGTGGCAGAAGCTGAACACGACTCCAACACAACTATCATCGTTTACAGACAACGATCACAGTTATTTCTAATGATGTGATTAAACCAAGTGACGAGAATAGCATCTGGATATGTGAGTCGTTCATCAACCAGTGATTCATAAATGTTTCTTCCACCGTCCTCTCCTTTCCTCAACCCGACAGAAAAGGTTTACTCAACATAGCAACCAAAACCTCAGACCAGGGAAAGAAGTGGAGTCTCGTCAAGACTGCCTCCGGCACACTGGAGTAGAGGTGGGCGATAAGGCACTGAATTACTAATATCAAGATATTATTTCTGATATTATATAAAATTATATTCTTGACTGTATAATAAAACAAAATACTGAAAAATATTTTTGCTTTAGAACTTACAGTAACTCCTCACAGGATATTTGGCTCTCCTTGTACTCAATCAGGTGCTACGACACAATACGATATGATAAACTGTAACATTTGAAAATATTTTTAACACATACTGAATACAGTCAGTGACATTTATAGTTGTGTTTTTTCAACCATTCCTATATACCTTGGTTCTTCAGAAACCCAGACATATATTACACAGATTATTTTAAAAATACTTTTATAGATGTCGGAGCAATGTTAAATGTTTTTTTAATTAATCAATATATTTCTGCATGTAGTTGCCTCACTGGATAAATTGCACATTTATCTGGCAGCCCTGTCTCTGCCATTAAAGCACAAATGATGAGGGGCCTTAAGGTGTCGCTTTGACCTAATCTCCGGGGGCCCGTCTCTCAGTGGGGGCATCTTGCCCTGGCAGGTTAATCTGGCGCTGGCTGTGAGAAAATCGTCTCAATTAGAGGATGAGAACCTTTCCTTTTAGAGCCCCATTTTGAGATTCAAACTGATAATGTGGATGTCTCTTTATATAAGAATCCAGGATAGATCAGCGTAGGAGAAATTTGTTCAAAGGGATGTTCAGGGTTTTTTATTTAAAAATCTGCTCTCTTAAACTGGAACCAGAGACAGAAATTCTCCTTTCAAAAGCCACATTCTGCGAGGCTAAACGAACATGCAGAGTAATTTCAAGACAAAATGGCCTAAATAAGTAAATAGTAATTAAACTTTGGATCAAGAGGCTTTAGTCGGCATCTCGTGCTTCACTGTGTTGAAAGAAACACCCAATTAACACGAGCATTGTTGCCTCTCCAGGGAAAACTCATTAATACGGATTCAGAGAGTAACCTTGAAGACGAGCGGGGCACACAGCACAGACAAACAAAGCATTCTGTTTTTTTAAGCAAGAAAAATAATTTATTTATAATGATATAATAATAATAATAATTTCATCACATTGGCATTGCAGAGCTGCAGAGGGAAGCGTTTGTGTGTGACGCCACCTCGCAGCTACAGATCACACCACTGGATGGGGCAGGGGAACAGAGGTTATTCAATACATACACGGAATATTCCTTTAAATATGTCTTTTTCAATGGGGAATAACAAAAATAGAATAGTTCCATTAACTCTGTCTGTCTCTGTCTCTCTATGTCTCTCTAATTATCATCTCTGTGTCTTTATAAGCTGCCTGTACAGCCCCTGAACGGGGGTTTAAATTGGATTTGGGAGGGGTTGTTTTACTTTGCTTGGCGTGCCAGGAGGGTGGAGTTTATCAGAAGGACATCAGTTTTTGTGATGGGCAGCATGTCATACCTGAAACGTCCAAACATTGTAAACCCCGCCCCCCTCCTGGCGCTCCTAAAACAAACGCAAGATACTCTTTGGCCCAAATCTGCAACCATTACCCCTCTCTCTCCCCTTTTCACCCTCTGTCACTCTCTCATAAAAGCACAATTAAAATGTTATTAATAATTTAAAGAGCTCAAACCTGAGATCACAGACCACACACTTACAAAAGGGACAGCTGACCCAAAATTGGCTCAAACGAGGCCATGAAAGTTTAAGCATGATTAGTGTGTCAGTGTGATTTGAGGATAAGTGGTAGCTAAAAAATATTGCAGGTATTAAAAGCAATTTGAGGACGTTAATCACATTCTTCAATAACCAAATTATATTTCAAACGCACTTTGCACTGTGCATTATCAACATATTACCCATTGTACTACAAAACATGACAACAATATACTAAATACGTTATATTTTCAGACTGAGCGGGATCACTGTATCTGCTGGTAAACAATGTCATGACATAATGTTAGCTATCACACAATGTGGTAACGTGTGCTACCACCAGCAGTCTACTCTCCTTGCAGGTTAACATCCACATGTCTGTGCTGAACGTGGTTACTCATCACTTCAGTCGGGTTTATTCTGACACAGCCTACACACGACCTTAATTTCCTTTTTTTGAACATCAAAATACTGAAAAACAGCACTGATTTAACAAGATGTTATCTGGACATAGCTGCTTAGTGGCAGCAGTTAACCAGTGTTGTACATTAATGAAATGAAAACACTGAGTGACTTAATCACACATCCCTGGCTGTAGCTCACCACAAGTCATTGACACCCAACTAGAGTTGGGTTTATTGTAACCTGATACAAGGGATGGTTTGTTACATAAAACCATTTTAGAAGTCATCCTTTGAAACTGTTCGGAAAAGGGCAGGCACTTTCAAAAAAATATTGGATGAACCATCTGTCTATCACAGGCTGACTTGAAACCTAATCAGATACTGTAAATGAACAAGTCGGGAGAAGAGTGAAAACATCTTTTCGAGAAAAGCCTTCAGTGTTGTTCTTTGCTCTTCTTTCAATGAAGAAATACTCTCCAGTTCTGATATAACTGATGCTATATCAGCATCTGCGCTAACATCTTCAGGAGCTGCCATTGTTGTTTTCAAATGATCAATCTCTTCTTCCTGTCCTCACACCTAAACCACACCTGTAGCTGCCAGTAGTTCCTCTCTGTACACTGATTGGTCCAAACCACTTTGGTCACAAGCACAGAACTTAAAACCTGGAAAGACGGATTCTCGTGTGATCTTGTAAATCCAGCTGCCTCGCAAGGTAAGGTTTGTTGCACCCAGAACAACTGACAACCAAAAAACTCAACACGTGACTATATTTTGCATGGTGATAGACATGGGCAGGTCTACTTTTGTTCTCAACTAAATTGTTAAAAGTTTGTGGATTGCAATGACTAGGTAATTGAAAGCGGGAGGGTTGTATTGCGTGTGATTCTTTTCAAATGTAAAATTTTTGGTCTTTGAGATGAGTACCACTGCATTATGGTGAGCTACAGCTAAAATATCCAAGTTTTGTGTTATAGGTATACTGCCCTAAAAATGACACCCCAAACCGGACATGGCTCCCAAGGCGTCAATATGTGTTGTTGTTTTTTCAATAATAGGCCTACATGTTAGCTTGCCAGGCATGGACCGACTACAGTCTATGCACCATGGGTGCACATAACTGAAAGATAAATTTCTTGATGAATTACATCAGAAAATAACCAAATCAGATTGTCAGGTTTTACACCACAAAATGACTGAACCTAATCTGTATGAACAGATATCTGCTTATGAATGCAGAATCTGTAGGCAAGGGACAAGGTTTTGGTAGTGGAACAGTTCTGGTTTCCATTTGTTTCTGAGCACTACTGCCCAATCACGTTTGAGTGGGCTTTGGCTATACAGTGTATGCAGGTTAGCAGCCTGAGTGGAGAACAAAAGCCAAAACATTGGCTGAAATGCAATCTCAGAACCAATTGGCTATCATCTGTTGGCTATATAGCTTTTTATCATTATTTCTAAGATTTATTTGCATTCATACGCAATATCTGTTTAAAGAGAATAACTGAAATGTCTCCTGCCGTCCATTTTCATGTGTCAAGTTACTAACTGGATTGTAAAGACTGGCGCATGGAAAAGGAAGTCTTTGTCAGGATATCTGTTACCTGCTGGCGACACTGGAAGCCCCGACACATTGGCTGTTGCCCCCAGAGTCTAAACTGTCATCAGATGATAGCTTTGTCGGGTAGCAGAACACATATTTGTAGCATGTTTAGTTGGAATTGTAAAATTCAGAATTGTAAATTTCATTGGCATAAATTGGAATCAACACAGTTCAATATGTTTAGTGTTGAAAGTCCCACAGTTAAGACAACAAACTTTTTTCTGTTAAGTTTTCAGGTTTTTGCGTCAGGTTTGTTGCTTTTACTTTAAAGCTTTTATGACTGTTGGTATAAATTGGTATAACATTTGTTCAGATTACTGCAGTAGCTGCTTTTGTCTTTGTCAATCCTTTGCAAATACCTAAATGACTTGTGGTTGACTTCGAAAGTCTTCAGGGATGTTTGCTTTATTTATGCTGGTCTGGCATTTGGTCTCATTTTAGTGGCTCTATTCATTATACTTATACAAATGAATGTAAACACCTTCTTCACACAAGCTTTGTTTAGCTTATTCAGATAAATTATCTGTTAGAGAAAATTATGCCTGCCTGAACTCCAAGCCTCCAACTTAACTCATAACTTTTCAACACAGCTTTTATTTACGTCGCTTAGCAACAGGTTGCTATTTGTCTGTTCTGTATCTGCAGAGACCGACTGTAAAATTAAACCAAATTAATTAACGGACGATTGCTTTTTACCTTCTTGCTTTCCCCATACCTTATATTGCTTTGCAGGGAAGAAAACGAGAGAGTGAGAGAGAGGGAAAAGCTTTTAACGTGATTACTCCTCTGAGTCACACGACAGCTGAGGAGAAGGGAGAGAGGAGGTGAAGGAAAAGATGATGGAATATGTGGTGGTAATCCCCACATTCAGCAGAATCAAACCTTTGCTCCACACCATCACTTCCCCTCCTTCCTCCCTTCCCTACTTGTCCTCCTAAAGAAGGGATAATGGATTAAATATTCAATATATTTCTCAGTGTCAGCTCTCTTTTCACACTTTATAGAAATGTCATTTTCAATATAATATGTTGTCAACATACTTTACAGATTAGTAATTTAGTTCTACAGACATTTCTCAGAGGCAGAGCTGCTCTTTAGGCTAAAATATTCTCATTGGTTGGTTGCAGGACCAACTGTAAGGAACTAGTTTTTCTCACACTGTGTTTGGGAAGAGCTGAGGGACCAACCAAAGACACTAGGGGCCAGCTGACCCTTCCTTAGTGACAGGACCTTTGTCAATGTTCTCTCTCCTGTCTTCTGTACTTAGATATGCTACGTAACAGATATATAATCACATCAAAACACTGGTTAACTAGCTTGCTAATCTACAATAATTGAAGCTAGCTAGTTACATTGGACAGCTAATGTTACCAAAATTATAGCTATCTAGCAAGCTAATATATGGTCTTAAATAGCCAGACCTCTCTCCACAGTGCTCCATGGCTCCTTGTTTGCATTTTTTTAAACCAATCACAATCGTTTTGGGCAGCACCAAGCCCAGGATGCAGTGATGGGGCTGCTGCAAAATAGCAACAAGTTTTAGCTCATTTAAGTTTGTACTATTAGCATCCCATGTACTAATTTGGCATTTTCAGCATGTAGGTTGCAGTTCAGAGGTTGTTCTTGCTTCCCAGGGATGTTGAAAATGTAGCAACCAATAGAAGGACTTTTTCTTTGCACCTAGAAGAGCCTTGCACATAGCATATATAAATACAGGAAACATAAAACAAGAAATTTGACCAAGGTTCCACAGGGTACCAGGCTTGCTCAACTGTTATTGGACCATAGAGCAAAAAGGGGTAGGATTTAAACTCAGCTGGTCCCATGTACTTTTTTTTTGTTAGTATTAAAGTAGCAAAAATATGGCAACAAGTTGGCACGTTTATCGGCTCCGCCCACTTATAATTAACTCAACCAATGACATTATTTCTGCCTCAGGTTCAACTCTGCCTCTGAGAAATATGTGTAAAAACTGCAAAAACTTACATATTCTTCTCAATATTAAATGATTATATCCCTACAAAAGGGACAGCACCCTTTTCACCACTATTCACCATATTCACACAGCGGCCATTTTCATCTGACATCACACTCAGTGTGGGAAGCTCAAATGCTGTTATCAAAGGAAAGTGTCATACTGCTTACTGCTGTGTTCCAGGTTGCAATTTATATAAATGTAAGGAGTCTGACAAATCGTTATTATTTCACTGCTTTCTGATTGATTGTCTAAAGGTAGCAAATGGGTTATCAAATGCAATGTTTTTCCTTGAATTGTGGCCTCTTGTCCCTGTCTTTTGGCTTACTAATCAATCAGGAAGCAGTGACATGATAATGATTAGTCACATTTCATACATTTAACAACTTTATAACCTGGAACACAGCAGTACAGTTTCCTTTTGATAACAGGATTTGAGCTTCTCACACTGAGCGCCACATCAGAGGAAAATGGCCGCTGTGTGAATATACTGAATCTTTGTTTGTTTGTACCTTTACTTACTTCCCTAAATACTGTCCGAACCAAATGTGCCATGTTGAGGATGTTTGCCATCTGTGTACTCATGGAACAAGCGAAACAACACTGTGGTTGGTTGATCCTGAACACACGCTCTCTCGCCTTGTACACCCTCATATTTAGATGCACACATCTACACACCACATATTACTTTTTAACAAGAAACTGTCCTGTTATTATTGTGCTGAAACACATCCTTCATCTCTTCTAACACTGTACTTGCATCTGTCTTCTCTGTTCCCGTACTTTGAACAATATCTGTGGGTTTAGTTCAAATAATGTCTTGTAGTTTTTTTGATCTCTCCCTTCCAGCGTCACTTAACTCATCTCAGATATGTGACTGCTCTGAGGGATATTGTTCTAAAGGGAAAAATATCACTACACTGCCAAACTCTGCATGTTTGAATGCAGATTTGGGCAAATATTTGACATCTGAGTCACTTGAGGCACGCATAATTGGTAACACCAGATGTCTAAACAGGTCAGATTAAACTTAAAAGCTCCCTTTTACACCTGTACTGTTGTTTTGGTGAAATTTTGCAAAGGTTGTGTTTGTGTGTGTACTACCAAGGCAGCTGAAATTAAAAAAATAATAAAACAAAATAAAAAAAACACAGTAGGCGCTGCAGCAACACGCCCATAATTCAGTATACAAGGCAAACAAACACAGAGTTTTATAGGTTTATCTTTTTTCATTCACTAAATATTTAAAACAAGCGTCACTTGACTAGTCATCATAAATGGTGATAATTTATGCATTTTTAAAATCTTCATCTTTTTTTCAGGATGATGGAATACCTGAAGGACTGTAGGGAAGAGAGATGTTTGTGAAGGAGTTTTTTTTTTTTTTTTGTTACTCTCCTGTTGCTATGTGTGGTTCGTCCTTTTTCCATCCACCAGGGGGAGCTCTGACTCAATAGCACCGAAGGATAGTTTGCCGACCGGGAGTAAAGAGATGAAAGGTTCCCTCCTCCCTCCCGCCACACGGTCCATCCATGCAGCAGGGGATAAGTCAGGTGTTAGAGCTGAACCACTGCTAATCCAAAACTCTCAGACCGTCCAGAGCTGAGGGTCGGTCGGGGGGTCGAAGACCACCGGGTGTTTCGTTCACAGTCCAAAAGGCAAAGTCCTTTATGTAAAAACACATTCAAACCCTGCCTGTTTCCGTGTTTGTGCACAGATCCATCCATTCATTCCTCCATGTTAATTCCATGTTACATGGATACTCAAAAGGAAGATAACGAAAAAGTATAAAAACTCAGAAAACAAGAAATAGAGAAGGCAGAAGATAAGCGTTGATAGAAAGATGTTTTTTTGCACTCTCAAACTAAGCACAGCATCTATTTTCTTAACAGTCATTCATTGACATTCATCCGGTGTCGTGTCGTCTGCCGAGCTCAGATGCATAGACTGAATGCAGAGAGGTGGAGAGGAGGAAGAGAAAGAGAAAAGAGATGGGCGAGACCGGGGGGAAGGTTAACGGAAAATGGGGGAGGGTCTGGGAGGGAGGACAGGATGAAGAGAAGGTTAAAAGAGGAAGGGAGGAGAGCAACGCAGGAACATAGAGAACAAGGGAAAGGGATAAAGAGGCAATGCTACGTGTAAAAACAGAGGTTGTAGTATATACTCTCTTAGAAATAAGGGTTCCAAAAGGAATGACATTCTACCCAGAACCATTTGCTTCTGCAGAACCTTTTTTTGAAGAAAGGGTTTGTCAAGGGATCTTTGTAAGACTAGGGGCTTGATTAAGAACTGTTTTCATTCAAAGAACCTTTTTTGGAGGAAAGAGTTCTTCAAGGATTGTTGAAATCCTTAAAAAAACATAATATAGAAGGGCGCTTAGTAGAACTTCCTTGGCGAGTTCTAGATGAAACCCTTGGAATATAAAAGGGTTCTCAGTAGAACCCTGTGCTGGGTTTTAGATAGGCCCTATCACATTCTTGATAGGACCTCCAGAGAGGGTTCTGGGTGGAACTGTTACACCATAGAGGTGCTCTCCTTTAGAACCTCTCACAGGGCCTTTTTTCTACCAAATATCTCTGGTTCTTGAACAGGTTCCATTCAAGGTCTTTGAACCTTGGTGCTATCTAGTGAAACAGCCCACAATAAAAAACAGAGGGCGCTGCACAATGCACAACACCCTCTAGAATATGACACGCCCACTTTGGTTCCCAAGGAAAACCTGCTATTTTTTGGTTCCAGCTGGGAACCAACTTTTCAGGTTCCGAACCAGCTCAGTTTTGGTGGAAATGCTCAGAGCAGTTCAAAATTAGGTTCTTTAACTGGAACGGGGCTGGTTCCATGTTGGTGGAAAAGGACCTAAAGGGGGTTTAGTGGGTTCTGGGAGAAATCTTTTACAGATGCTTCTAAGTATGACCCTTCATGTTGGGCACTGAATTCTGAAAGGGTTCCAAGTGGAACCTTTCTAAAAGGTTCTACCAGGAACCAAAAAGGGTTCTCTATGGGGACACGGTGAGGAACCCCTTATGGTTCTAGCAAATTTATTTCTAGGAGTATAGAGAAAGAGAAAGAGTGTGCTACTGTATGTGCCAGAAGAGAGGTTACAGAGCGAGACGGTGCTATATGCAGAGAGACAGATGGAGTGTGTGCTCCAGCAGTGATGAAAGGAGGAGGAGGAGAGGAACGAGTGGAAAAGGAGGAGGAGGAGGAGGAGGGTTGCACAGACCGCAACCTCCCCTCTGAGACGAAAGAGACAGAGTGTGAAAACGTGCATGGAGGAGGGCAAAACAAACTATTCTGCCCCGTAACGTCACTCCGGACACCGCCCATAGTTTCCTGTTCTCGGGCTGAGCTGTGGTGGCCTGGTGGGGCTTTGATGTCACATGACTCCCTCATCCAGAATTCCAAACTCTACCAGTCATTCCAGAATCCTTTGGGTTCTAGAATTCTTTTGCCTCAGTAATCCATTGGTTCCCTATATCCTCTTGATTCCGGAATCCTGCAGGCTCTGGAATCCCTTTGGGTTCTGGAATCTTATTATTCCGGAATCCTTTTGGGTTCCAGAATCGTATTGGTTCCGTAATTCCTTCAGGTTCCGGAATCCTGTTCGTTTCAGAATCCCTTTGGGTTCCGGAATCCTTATGGCTCCGTAATGTGTGGGCATTGGAGGTGGCTGCTTCAACCATTCTAATCCTATCCCAAGAAAGAAAGGAGTGGGAGTGTGGGGTGATGATGCACACACAAGCACACACACACACACACATATGCACACAGCGTGAATACGCTCACAAAAATGCCAAACACATAAACAGGCACATGTATGTGCACTCTCTCTCTTGCTCTTTTGTCACTCACTTTGTTCGTGGCACTTCCCTCTACACACACGTGAACACGCACACACAAGTCCACACTCTCTCTCACACACACACACACACACACACACACGCACACACACACACACACACACACACACCGTTAGGTCCCCTCTGGTCTGTTTGTAGTTTTTAACAGTCCTTTGGTCCCGTCACCAGAGACCAAAAAGAATAAAAACCCTGTTTAATAACCAGGCCTGCTTCATACTCTCCATACAGAAACTCCACAGGCAAGATTTCATCTGCACACACACTCGTATGAACACACACACACACTAGATAGGTCTGTTCTGTTTGTCTTCCATGGCATTTCTCCATAGTCTGTGTGAGTGCGTGTGTGTGAGTGTGTTTTCCCTCCATCATGTGGGCAGTTTGTAGTCCAAGCTGCTTGCTGCTCTGTACACTATTTTTAGTCCGCAAATTATATTTGTCAATAGATGCGTTACATTTATCTTTGTACATGATACATACAGTACAATCCAATTAGACATGTACAGTATATGGCCATCTAGCATGTGGAAGAAAAAACATAAGGAAAAAAACACTAAACAAAGATTGAAAAAATAATGATTGATGAGTGTCTTCAGAAAAAAAATTAGCAACGCAGAGACTGCGTCATGTAAACGACCTCCAACACCAAGGGAAAAGAAAAGTGCTTGCGTTCCAAAATGTCATCCATTCGCGGGGTGCTTCTGTGGAATGTTTTGTGAAGGTCCACGTTCATGTTTGTAGCATGAGCGGTAAAATCTGTGACATGCTCATGCCTCGTCTTTGGTGGCAAAAAGCCCCCATGTGGTTATAAATCCTGCACTTAGTCTGCTTGGATCAGAATGTTCTGTTTTCTGAACATGATGCCTGCTATGGTATTGCATTTACCATAGAGAGAAGACAGTCCATGGTTTTGGACACTTTCTCAGGTGCCTCATCACACCATTAACCCTTCAATTCATGTACAGTAGGACTACAGGTGTCAGTGCTGTAGTGCTACTGGTTAGAGGGTTTTGGTTGAATTGTAGACAAATCATTTGGAAGTCTCACATTTTCTGTATTTTTCTCCATTAATTTCATGGATTCATTTGATTACTGACCCTCTGTGGTATCCTGGTGGATCAGTGGAACTCATTACAGATTCATATATACGGACCATTGTTGTCATCAGGGACTCTTGATGTCTTCGTCCAAAAGGAGCCAGGAGCAAAGATATCCATTCTATATCCTTACATTCCCGGTGTCTACTCCACCTATCCATCTATCCATCCAGCCTCCACACTGAGCATATCCTCAATGAGGAAAACACACAGACGCAGTGTTGAAGCATAAAATATGCACCTTTCATTGACAATTGAACAAATTTTGCTCTCCACAAATTTCTCATTTTTCCTAGAGGGACCGGTATGACTGGGAACAATAGCGCTTCAACCATGGGAGGGACCATTTTGTCCAAAAATGTGCTCCAATTTGATTGGACAGTGCAAATGGTCAATCAGTAGTTGGAGCGATCCGGTTGGACATGTTAGTCAAAGGGCCCCATCTGCAGTGGGTGGCACGTTGTAGAATTGGTTGGTAGCTTTGTCAACAGCAAACAGACCTGGTTATCATCCGTAAACAATACTTCCGTTCACTGATCGTTGGGTTTGCCATTCCCGGATGACGCGTCTCCTCCCTCGCCAGTTGTCGACGAGGTCGTTGAAAACTCTGTGACCCGTCGTGCCAGAGGGTTTGTGCTTTTGAGAAGCTCCATAGCAGAGACTCTGGCTCCTCCGCTGGAAGACTTGCTGCCTTTCTTCTGAAGCAGGGCCATGAAGTTCTCATTGCGGGAGCTCGATCTCTGGCTGCTGCCTAAGGTCAGATTTCGGAGGTCACTGCCACTGGTGCTGTGCTTCACTGGGGACACCAAGCTCTGGCGGCTGCCAAAAGAGTCCGATGGCTCCTTACGACCTAGAACCTTTCGCTTGGACCTGGGTGAAGAAAAGAGAGAAGAAGAGATTATATGCAATGGTAGAGAACTGAAAGATAAAGAGATACATTTATAGGATTCAATATCAAGCTATACCAGGCTAATGAATCAGAAATCTACTTCCCCAGTTTTTACTTGCCCCTGTAAAAATGATTTTATTTATTAGTGGTAATCAAATAACACCAAAGACTAAAGTTAATTGTAATGATTAATCTTAGCTGCCATTGAAGCAAGATGCTACTGGCTCTTGTCATGGCACTCGTGCCTTTGAAAAATGACCCCATTTTATCAAACTTGCCCTCAAACTCATGGCAAACTTTGCAAACATAGTTAGAGTTTCCCCCTCATCATCTAACACCACCAAACTTAACTCCTGTTTTCAGGATAATTGGAAAGCTTGCCTTCGCTTCAGCTCCTAAACTTTGTCTTTACCCTGCACCATTTATCCAGTCCAGCTCTCAACAGAAAAGAGAATGAAGCAAGAAGGCGCACCCCATTAGGAAGCGGAAAAAGAAGTGGACCAAGTTTCCACATCTGAAAAGTGAAGTCAATAAAGAAAGTACCTTAAACCTGCATTCTTTCTAATGGCAAGAGGGGGGCGACTCTGCTGGTTGCAAAAGAACTCCAGTTGAATGTGTCAAAATGATCCTCACTTCTCACTTTACGACCTCAGTAATCAGTTTCCTAGCTCTAAGTCTTCTTCAATACGTCATGATGTTCATTTAGTAAATTATGGTCCCATTTAGAGTAAAATAGACGATAAAGGGGGGTATGCTTTGGGATGGGGCTACCACATAAATGTTACACACAGAGCTCACGAAACTCAGATCAAACTGTCAAATTAGACAGTGCAGATCAAATATGAATCAAGATACGGTCACTGCATTTCTTATTTCTCAAAATGTTTTTAGGAACATAATTCAGTGTACTGTTTAGTTGTAATACCAGAAAGATCATGACCAGGTGGCCCGAGTGTGTCTGGAAGGGAACCTTTGATTTGCCAAGCTTTTGCAAGATTTCCGCACCCTGTTCTTCAGTGTGCATTTTGTACAGCCCAATTCTGTTTTATACTGCGGTTAAGATCTGGGTAGGTTTATCGACAAAAAACACCCAGTTACAGTGAGGGAAAGATCGTGGTTTGGGTTAAAATGATCACTCTCCTGAGATCTTTGTCAGGTCTAAGCAACCCTTAAAACACAACCAGGTGGCCGCCATTATGTTTCCTGTTTCCAATGGAGCTTTCTGAAACTCAGATCAAATAGTCAAACTAGGCAGTGCTGATAAAATATCGATCAAGATTCTGTTATTATATTGCTTATTTTTTGTTTAAGATATTTTCAGAAACATATTTTAGCACACTGTTTAGTTGTAATAGAAGAAAAATTGTGACCAGGCAGGCCATCATTATTTCCTGCTTAACAGACAAGCCAAATCCACGCACCGCCCAAGTCACAGTATGCCACCCATCAAATTCCCCACCCTTTGCATCTGTTTCAATTCATAAGTTGAAATGCACTCTTCAAGCCAGATGAGCCAAACTTAGATTGACATCTCTCCTTTCAGTGAATAAAAAAATCTATGTAACTACAGAGGGGACTCCATCCTTTCTTGTAAGAGATGAAAACACTGACTCCTGTTCCTCCTTCTCCCCTCCTCACCTTTTCTTCTCTGCCTTTCAAGCTATTTTCAGCATCATGCAAGGTAAAATCATGAGCACTTGTTGCTTAGAGACTAGCTTTCTTCTGATTCTGTGTGTGTGTGTGAGAGAGAGAGAGCAATTCTGAAAAAAGGACTAAATAAGAGCTGCTGGTCGTGCAGTAACCCACTATACATGTAGCCGTTGCTAGGGAACCTTATGCTCCATCCGCCTCACACCTTTTCAACAAGACAATGCGTCTTTCGTCACATACTCTGAGTTATAATAAGTCGGCGGCGAGCTTGGTGTTGGTTGAAACCATTTATGCTGCGCAAATACATGTGTACTGTCAAAACAGACCTGACTGTGATACAATTTTTAACCTTTCCAACAGCCTTTTGAGGAAAGGCATTTAACATTGTCTGTTGAGTTGTACTGTATGACATGCATGTAAATTGGATGTATATGTGTGCATTTGTGCAAACCTGTGAATAATAGTGAACAGGTCTTCGTGGTGTGTGTTGCAGGTGTGCTGGCCAACAAGTCATCATCTGTTTCCTCTGCGATGTGGAGTACCGTCTTCTCATTGGCTGCCGATTCATCTGAGCAAGACAGAGAAATCAAAGTAAAATGTCATGTTTTTTTCATATTTTATTGCATGAATTTCTGCTTGCTTTGCAAATGTTTTACCAAAGCCAGCATTCATAACACATGTGTACATCCCTTGCAATTAAAGCAATTCTGGCAGAATCAGGTAATAATTAGATAATAATGATAAATGTCATCTTCACTGTTACAAACAGTGGGAACCACTCTATGTTATGATTTGGTCCAATTTTAGAGCAATTGGGCTTAATTCGTTTCAAAACCTGAGAAAACTCCTCTGGCAGGATCAGGAGGTCTTGCATCAAACGCAGCGGGAAAAGGATCCTAATCAAATGTCGCAGCTCTGACAGGCTACCATTAAACACATGCATATAAAACGATAAGAAAAAGGTTAGGAGTTCCACAGCATCTGTCAAAACAAGACTTTAAGATCAAACAGAATTTATTACTTAATATGTGTTAGCAAATATTTTATGTGTGGTAGGGTTTATTTTATTAAGATTGCCCGCAGTGGCAAATAGTGCTTTTTGGACCTCACTGTACATGTTTTCTACATCTAACTGCACCTTTTACTGCCATTGGAATTCACTCTAACTGTTATTCCAAGCTGATTACAGCTGCTGTCTTCTGCAAAAGCCCAAACCTAAAAATCTTTTAAAATACCATTCCAAGCCCCTGGAGTAAGAATTTGCTCCCCCCAAAAAAGACTTTCAGTAAGGTACTCCTGTTGAATGTTTCTTCAGCTTTATCAGTGTCTTTTAAATGTTTAAAGTCAAGTTGGAGCTACAGTTTAATTGTATGATGGATGTCAGAGCCAGACCATGAGCCTGTACAGTATAGAAAGAAGAAGTGATGCAGACCAAAAACCAGACTTAATTTCTAAAAAACCCATGACAAAGTTTTGAGACCTTCTCCTAAAACATACCTGCCCCAATCCCTGTGCTGGCCATTTTATCTCCCAGTTCTGACAGGGAGGAATCCTGCAGAGATGACTGAAGTGACGACTCTTTCGAACTTTCCTCATCTGTTCCCAAGTGGTTCTCATCAGGCTCTGGCATATCAGGAACACTAGGAGTACTGGGAAACTCCTCTGGTGACAACGCTCCTACAGGAGACCGAAGACCCACAGGGCTGTCGGCCTGTGGCGTCTGGCGTTCTGTGCTGCCATTGGTGGAGGAATGGACCGACGAGGGAAGAAGCAGAACATTCGGCTTCTTGGGGACTGGAGGTGGAACCTGGGAAGAAATATCAAATCAGCACAGTGAAGATTCTGAGATATGAGTACAGTCAGAATAATAAAGAAAGAAAGAAAGAAAGCCTTTTCTAAAAGAAGCCTTCTTCACCTTGGGTTTCTTTTTGTCAGATAGCTCTGCCAGACATGAGATTGTCATCCTTGAGGGAAGCGTCTTGCTCTTGTCCTGGAGCTCTGAGGCCTCCTGGTTACTGCAGGGAGAGGGGAGCGAGCCTCCGTCCTCAGGACCAAGACGGATCTCTGGGTCGGCATCAAATTCAGGCTCCATCACTGGATCTTCCAAGAGAGGCTGGGGGTCTGGAAGAGGAGGAAGATCAAAGAGGGACTGGGAGTGGGGTAGGTATGAATGATCATAGGCAGTTTGTGGGGCCATGGTGGAATCAGGGGGAACATTGGGATTTGCTGGAGTTTGTGGTGGAGGTTTTTTGGGTTTGGGCTTTTTCATGACTTTGTAGATGTTGCCTAGGGGCACAGGTCGGTCCACAGGTGAGGCAGGAGGTGACTCGAGGGCAAGGGGGGAAGTGGAGGATGGGGAAGGAGACTTGAGGAGCAGGTTTAGGGGTCGTTTGGGCAATGGAGGCTTGACAGCAACAGGTGGTTTAGGTTTTGGTAGGGTGGGTGGTGGGCTGGGGTCCTCACCCAGGTCTCGGCCATGCTGTTCTTCTTCGATGGTGTCAGACGCCCCATCAGGGCAGTCCTCCAAGTCACCACGAGAGACAGACCGAAGCCGGACAGTCTTCAGCTCATTCTGGGTGACCACAGGCAATGCCTGCGAAGAGCTGGGGCTGATTTTTCCAGGCTTTGCTGCTGTCGAGGTGTCAGAATGCCGTCTGCTGGCCTTTTGCTTTGGCTTGATTGATGACAGCTCCAGATGTGCATTTCCGGGCATCTCAAAGGACAATCTAGACCTTGCAGCTGGGTCCTTGGGTGACGGTAGCGATGATTTCCTTTCTGGGATCTTCGGGCGCAACTTGCAACCTGATGTCCCTATTGTCCCTGTTGTCCCTACTGTCCCCTGACCTGCCATTTGATTGAGTGGAACAGTTGGGGTGGGAGTCTCTGACTGGCTGGAATAGCCACTCGATGGGGACATAAGTCCTGGGGGTTTGAAGGGTGATGATGCTTTGATGTCTGTTTCCATGGAGAGCTGTGAGGGTGAGGTGGCTCTGGAGGTGGAGGGAGAATCAAGCAGGGACTCAGAGCTGCCTCTGACTTTCATACATTCAATCACTGTGGTACCTGTTGCTGTGCTGGAGCCTGATAGAGACCTAGAGAAGAGAAGAAAAAGAAGGTGGAGAACTCAGTGTGTTTGTAGTTTTTACTCCCCCCCCCAAAATCCTGGCATACTGAAGAAAACAAATCAAATCAGGCAAGCAGAGAGATTTAGACCTACCAACATAAAGGCTGTATTCACACAACTAAGTTTTCGTTTTAAAACACATATGTTTTGGTACGTTTATGCCAAGAGTTCACACTACTCCTGCATTTTACAACACCTGATGCTGTGAGGCTGCACGTTGCTTGATCACTTTATTTTTAATGTGTTTGTAAAAGATGTCTTCATAACTGATCTTCATGTGCCTTTTAATCTTTGCCTCAATTGCCCCATATTAGACTTTGCTGTCGGCAGTCAGGGAGCAGGGTTAACAGCAGTCAGGGAGCATTTTCTAACATTACCATTAGTGGTGGTTCACCAAAAACCGCTCTACAGTTTGCCTTTATTCTTGGACTCACTGAGTCTGATTCCGACATTTTGAGTCACTGACAGCCACCACGTAGACACCACAACATTGCTAACAGAGCTAATGACTACTCACAAAGTTAGCCTGTTCATTGTATTACCTGAGTGATGAGGAAAGACTCCAGGGAAACTGCCACTGTATCTGGTCTATCCTGACACATTGTCTTAATCTTTAATATGTGCTCACATGGATTTGTTTTGATACACCAATGTTTCAAAGTTACTACTATAGGGTAATTACTAGTGTTGGTTAGCCTGCTGTGTTTGTATGGACTGAGATTATTCCTGAAATTGTGCTAAAATGTCTGGATGAAGATAATCATGTTTTTTACATAAAAACAACATAGTAATGTCGATGTAGCCAAAGTGAAGTTTCATTTTCTACCTGTAAGGGTCATTCTTCCACTCCCCCAGCTGCCAGTGAGTAGGGAAGGTCAGCTCTGTCTCTCCCTCCCTGTCTGGTGCCTGGACCTCCAGGCTTGGAGGTCCATCAGGGCCTCCAGGGCCCAGCTCCTGCTCAACAACACTGGGTTTAGAGGACGAGCTGGGCAGGAGGAAATCAGGTTGGAAGTCTGGGAAGTGGTCCCTTGGGATGTGCAGGCTCTTTGGCCGGCCATCCCGGTAAAGACCACCTTCGTGGTGGATTCTCCCCTCGGCTTCTCCGAGGTTCTTCATGAGAGAGACGCTCCTCACTGGAGGTGGCGGCTTGCGCTTGGATTTCTTCAGTGAGATGGAGCGGGAGCGTAGGCGCAAGCGACCATCAGTGCTGTAGTCTGAAGCTGTGACAGAGATCGTGTCTGTGGTACTGGCACTGTCTTCAGAGCTCCCTCTAGGGTAGAGAAGGGCATAGTTCTCACCCAAACCAAGGAAATTATGATGGTGCTGTTGTTGGTCTATTATTGCCATGCCGTCCCCGTTCCCTGTAGGCACCATGTTCCCATCTGGCTGGCCCTCTGTAAAGCAGAAGGAACCAGAATCTGTGGGTGTGGAAAGGGAACGCTCCCGGAACTTAAAGGCGTTTGCTGCTGCTATGGAACGTGCCGACCTCTCCCGACCCCTCGCTGGCTCCCCAACTCCCCCTCCTCCTCCTCCTCTTCCTCCATCCGCTGCAGCCCCTTCTGTTTCACTCCGCTTCCCCATCAATGTCGCTGTTAGTGAAATCCCTGGCATATTACTCCCTCCTCTCCCTGACTGGTTTGTCACCGACGTGAATGAACTGGAATGAGAGCTCGCCGGCTGTCCTGAGCTCACCAACATCACGCCGTCCTGCCCTCCACCTGAATTACCGATGATGCTGTGCTGTTTGGGCGGAACTGCTGGGCCTTTGTTCATGCTGTAATTGTAAGGCTCGTTCCACGCTCCGGGAGAAAAGGTGGAGCCCTTAGGTCCGTTCCAAGAAGCGGTGGGTGTGTTAGAGCACAGCAGCCCAGAGTGGTCCATAGTTCGCAGGTGAAGTTGGTCTGGGGCACGCTGCTCAGAATGTTATCTGTGGAGGAGACGGAGCAGAGGGAAAATTAATACAACTAAATTTATCAGAACAAACTCGCCTGACCATAGACACCCACATTTCCTATCTATCTACAGCTGCCCATTTAAAAATAACTTAACTTTACAGCAGATACAACTGCCCTAAAAAGCTTAAAACATAAAGATAAGAGCAGAGTTTATCACCCCTGACAGCATAAAGTTGACTGTCTTGCTTACGATAACAGCAATATGTCTTTCAGACACACTACAGACTCAACTGCGACTTCTATCTCCTCTCTGAAAAGACCTTGTGCTAAAAAGTTGCAAGATAACATCCTTTATTCATCCCACAACACTGAAATTTGCAGTGTCACAGCAGCAAAAGGGGAGCTAGCTAGAAGCATCAATAAATAAGTAAACAGATTTAACAGTTAAAATTCAAATTATTTAAATTATTGAACATAGGAAATATTAATATTGCACAGTTTAGTATCCAGTTTAGTGGTCTATTGGGAGCAGTGTTGATTGTAATGTCTGATAGCAGCAGGAAGGAGGGACCTGAGGACAAAATCTTTTAAATAACTTGTATAGTCATAAACCTTCACACAATAAACAAAGCAGAAAAATCTTTAGCATTGCATTCTATTTAATACACAATGGGAGTATTGTCTCTTTTAATTTTACTAGGGATGCTCAATATTGGATTTTGGCCAATATCTGATATTTTCCAACTTATTTTGGCTGACTGCTGATGCGATGTACCTATACGATATATGCACATATTTTTTTTCCTACCTAATTGCAGAGAATGGAAATAACACTTTATTATGCCTTCTCCTATCATGATGGCCAACTGCCAGACGCAGACATAAAATACAATTGTAAGGCAGGCTTCTCCTTGCTTTAACTACAAACTTACTTGTTCTTGAATTAAACTACAGTAGGGCTGTGGGTAGAGCAAGAGCATGGGGACAGCTTCGTCTGTATAACTGATCCACTTTAATGTCCAAATCAAAATGTAGGACAACTGAACACTGACAACAAGTGCAACCTCACTTCTTACACATCACTCCGCCAATCTTAACATCTAACTAAACATTATCATGCATATATAGTGTCCTAATCTAAATGAAGGAGCAGAATACAATAGTATACTGTATGCAAAATTTAGTAACCATTAATTAAATTATGTAAATTCCACACAATGAAACTAAAAAATATAAGGTAATCTATCTAATAAATCTTCATTAAAATAAATCTCATCCTACACAATGCTTTTCCAAATGTACGCATTCACTGGACAACATAAGAAAACAACTGCTGACAGATTTTATTAATGATGACTGTTTCTTTTTGTTCTTTACAAATTCAAGATGACAGCTCCTGAAGATCCACTGTGTAAGATTTACAGGGATTCTTTGGCAGAATGTGGCAGAAATGCAATGGAATATTTATGTTAGTATGTTATATTAGTATGTTTTCAGAAAAATTCCATACCAGAGAAATACCTGCATCACAGGTGCATAATGAAAGCATCATCTTATCGGCCTGTCATACTAGCAGAAATGTTTATTTTGGGCCGATACGGATACCTGTGAATTCTGACGAAATAGTACACAAAACATCCATTACCTGTTAATACATTTCTAATCAGTCAAATTCTGCACTGCAATTAATCGATTAATGATTAATCATTAACGTTCCTCGTTGACAGTGAATCAGGATTCTAAATAAGGCTATAAAAGGTTTGGACTGGGTGACAGGCATGGAGCAAATTACACAAATGTTGCATTGTTAAAGTTAATCATCATTCTTAACGCAAAATCAATTCTTTTTCAAAATCCATTTTTCAAAATGTCAGAACATGCTAACTCGAGATGTTCTGCTTTTTCTCGTCCACAATAAGGGCCTCATTCAGGTTAAACTGTTTACATGAACCCTTCACACTCTGCGATTGAGTATCCCTGTTGCAGTGAATAAACCAATTAGGCATGAAAAGATCCTGGCTGCCGGCAACACCATCCTTCACTGACGGAAACAGATTATAGCAAATATAGGGGGAAGAAATGATTAACCCAGCATTAATCTCTGTGGTGTTCTTTGTTAAATTCAAAATTTGGAAGAAGAAAAGAAGAAGGAAAATGATTAAAATGTTTTCCTGCCATAGTGACCCCTTTTAACGTGGGATTAAGCCAAATAGGAGTATGAACAAGCCCAGATTAATGCAACAAAGCTACATTTATGGAAACTGACACAAAAACATTAACAAACGTAGGTAGAAATAAATGAAATCTTTGATCCTTTCACCTTTGTGTCACTGAGACATTGATTAAAAATAGTAGAAACACACAGAAAGATAGCAGTCATAGTCTCTCCTCTGCCTTCTCCCAAAGTACCAAATAAAAAGAAACAATTTTACAGCTCCGAAAAGAAAAAAAAAAATGTGGTAACACTTTATTTCAAAGTGTGTGCATAAGACTGTCATTACACTGTCATAACTATGTCATGGCACCTGTCATAAACATTAATGAGTCTGAATGTTTATGAATGTGGTCACTGAGCGTCATTTGGTCAACTATGTCTTTTTTAATGCAAATTAGCATTGTTTGGGACGTTCGTTATGTCAACTTGACAATAACCAAGACAACATAACCTGTTAATGTCTTTGTTATGACAACATTAAATTATCAGACTTAAAGAAACTGTGGTACAATTTTGTCACAAAGATGTCATTAAATGTTATAAAGCCAGTTTGATGCCAGAGTACAGGTGATTTAGCTTATAGAATTAGCTGATGGCCAGATAGCGGTTAGCTAGTTTACTTGTTGCTAAAGCAGGCTAACCGCTGTTCGTTGCGCTAGCTAGTTAGTACGGTTAGGTGTCAGGAGCCAAACCCAGCAAAAAAAAACCACACCCTGGTACTGTATTCACTGTCAAAGTGGCCACACTTAGTAAAAACAGTCAGAAACATTCATAATGACTCCTTCATGTTCATAACAGGCTCATGACATGGTTATGACAGTCTTATGCACACCCCTTCAAATTGTGGTTTCCAACAATGCCAACAGCTGACACAAGGGGTTTGTGGTTAAAGGGATAGTTTGGATTATTTGAAGTGTTATTGTGTGTGTTATCCATAGTCAGTTTATCAGCTGCAGTGACGGCATGTCAACACAGCCTCAGTTTGGAGAAGCAGCGGGTACCAGCACAGAAGCTAAGCAAAGAAACTGCTATGGACAGGGTCAGCAAAAAAAAGTATTTTAGCCACTTAAGAAAGGTTCACCTAAAAAAATCAACATCAGTTCAGTTCAGTCAAGTGTGTGACCTATTAAGAACATTTTCACTGCTTTACTTTGCCTTCAGACAGCCTTTTCTGTTGGGAAACCTCTGCTTCATGAGCCGAACATCACTATCTCCAAACCAACCAAACTCAGTGGGTGAAATCAGTCATTTTACCTCACAGAACACAAGAGTTGCTGGTCTACCGCTGCCTCGATCTGTTAGATTGTGTTATTGTGTGACATCAATGAATCCAAAACCAAACTTTTAAAACACCAAAGTCATACAATAACACAAACAAACTAACCAATCAAGGTAGCAGTCGACCATCATGCTGTGGAAGGTAAAAGCACTGATTTTGCCTATGGAGTTTGGTTGGTTTGGAAAGAATGATATTTGTCTTATATAACAGTGGTTTTCTATCAGATCTGTAATGGTTAAAATATGTTTCGCTGATGATCCCATCCACAGCAGTGCATAGCTTAGCTTCCAGGCATCCACTGTAGGTAATACACTAATCGATAAGTACCTTATACAACCCACATTAAACAATCACTTTAATGCATTGAGATATTTAATTTTGTGGTGATCTGTTCCTTTCTCTTCCCTCTTTTCGGTCTTTGGTTTTAGTGTATTTTGTTTGATCAGTAACTAGATCTGCACCACAGGAACTCAAGAAAGAAGAAACTGAGAAGGAAAATATTGGAGGAGGGTGAAGAGCTTCCCTTGATGGCCGTACACACACACACACGCACACACACACACACACACATACTGCAGGTAAGGTTGTGTCGAGGTCAGAGTGTGTCTTCCTCAGGGGGAGGTTCTGGTGGAGGGTGTCCGTAACCGGTTCCAGGGAGCGGGGCTGGTGGGGGAAGGGGTCCCCTGGAGAGGGGGATGGGGACGGGGAGTGCTGGAGGAGGTCGACACCGTGGAATTTGCCTCTCCCCCCTTCACCTGGAGGAGAAACGGAGGAACACGGGGCAGTGAGAGGAAGGCAAGAGTAATTTTACTTGACACACAGTAAATTCAATAAAACAGTAAATCCAATCATGTTGTTGACATGGCAGCAGGTATTAGATTATGACTGTGAATAAACCCAGCTCGTCTCACTCAGGTTCAAATGTGCTTTTCTGAGAGATGGATCAAGAAGGACACGACTTTGCATTTGAATAACATGCAGTAACGTTGGTTGAATATTCTGAAATACATCTGAAGTCACGCTGTATATGTGCAATGCCAAAAATGTGCTAAATTTTCAGATTAACAAATTAAAAATGAACATTGAGAGCAGCAGCAAATCTTACAAAAACCTACTTTGGCTGCAGTTGTATGAGTCTGCCTGAAATTAATATGATTGATTATTCCAAGGAGTTTGGTCACATGAAGCTTTGGGGAAAGTTCAGTAAGAACCACCTTTTCTGTCAGATTTAATATTAAATTCAGCAGGATATGTACATTTCCACAGCACTGGTTCCACTGTCATTAAAACTTTGAACTTCCTGCAGACGTTTCACAATAAAACACCACGAGGAAAATGAGGGTTTATGCCCTCTAAACTGCTGGACTACTCAAACATCTGTGAAATGAAGCATGAAACTACTTTCTCTCTATGGCAGAATCCACCAGAACTACTTTTTTTTCTGCAGCAGAACTATTTTCTTTCAACTAGAAATAAAGTAGTAGAAAGTACTTTCTACTAGAAAGAAAGCAGCTCCTGGGATCTTGTTTGGTTTAAATTGTCACAGAAGGTTGGAGACTGTGAGGCTACTGTGTGCATTTTACTGACAGTATGATTTCTGGGAGTCATGTCTTCTGATTGCTGATATTTTAGACCACTGATGCTCATCAAAGAGTCAAACTTTTGCACACCTGCAGATTGATAGGTGCATAGCAGAACAGACACTACAAAACAAAAACACTCCCACACACTGTCTTCTTCATCTGCAATCCAATATTTAATAAAAACGTTTTGGTTCAACGACTTTCATCAGGTTATTTAATAACCTGTTGCACAGGAACAATAACCTGATATATAATGAAAAGGTCACTGTACTGAAACATTGTACCAAAAAGTTTTATCAAAACATTATTATTAAATCTCTGATTGCAAGTGCGGAAGACAGCACGTGGGAGTCTGTCGAGTCACTGATGCTAAAAGTTGCCTCAAGTTTGCCTCAACAGGTTTTTGTTTGTAGAGATGACAAAAAAATACATTAAAGTGATGTAACTGCATGCTTGACCAGCCTGACTTTCTTTTTTTTGTCACCATGAACCTAAATGTTCCCTATGTTCCCAGGGCCCTTGTTCCCCAGCTTTATATAGTACATAATGGGTTAGGGTTAGGCTTTTTATCATGAGGGAGATGTTACAAAATTGCTTCGGGGGCCGGATCTTGTTTGGTTTAAATTGTCACAGAGGATTTACCTTGCCAGGCAGCAAGATTTGCAAAATCGCATGATCACACGAGAATCCAGGCTTCAAGCTATCTGTTTGTATCCGCACCAGAGGTGGTACAAGACAGTCAGCATCCTCGGAGGGACTACTGGCAGCTATGGCCGTGGTTTTAGGTGCGCCAACAGCGAGAAGCATTCATGGAAATGACTTTTCTGGAACAAACAATGGTAGCTCCTAAAGAGGTTAGCGTAGATACTGTGATAGCATCAGTTATATCAGAATTTCATTGAAAGAAGAGCAAAGGACAACACTGAAGGCTTTTATCGATGCAAAAAATGTTTTCCCTCTTCTTCCAGTCAGTTTTGTCGTCAGTTCGGTGAGTTGATCTGATTGGTTGAAGTTAGCTCATGTTAGACATGACAGATGGCTCACCCAATCACCTGCCAGGGCTTTTCTAGAAACCGCCCACCCTTTTCCAAACAGTTTCACTGGACGGCTTCCCAGATGGTTCTGTGTAACAAACCATCTGGTGTGTCAGGTTAACAGAGGATCGGAGAAGTGAGATTTCTTGTTATCTGATTGCTGATATTTTGAGCCACAGATTATGAAAGTTGCCTCAGGTTTGTATAAATCAGCAGGTTTTTTTCAGTGGAGATGACAAAGAGCATAAAACAGTGATGTAAGTGCATGCTTGAACAGCCTGACTTTCTTGTTTCTGTCGCCACGAACCTAAATGCTTTATGTTCTACGTCATGTTTTAATCCAGAGTGACTTACAGCAGATGCTGCTGAGAAACCTGCTGTTCTGTTGTACGTCCTGTCCTTCTGATGTCTCGTCTGGACAGACAGTAATCCAATGAGTCATCAGAGGCAGCAGGTACCTACTTGATTACTTCAGTGACACGCAGTGCTGTCTCTCACCCGGCTGCACGACTCAGTTGGGCTTCTATTAAGCCATCAGCTTTGTTTTATAGCAACAGTCATGTCGGATGCAGTCTGCAGCTGAAATTGATCTCCTACAACAAAACGATGCCATTCAGGGAAGTTTTGTTCTTCTAAGTGAGTGAAGACTGGAATGTTTAATCAGACAGACAGAAATGACACACACAAAATCAGTGAGGTAAAACAGAAAATGAATCAAATGAAGTTGGATTGATGAAAAAGTGTACGGACATCAGCCACCAGTATCAAAACAAACCGAGTAAAAGGAATAATACCGTTTTTATTGTACTCAGTGAGCAAAATACAAATCTCCTGCTTTTTGTTTCATCATCATTGTGCTGTCGAAGTCAATAACTGCTTGTTTTGCAAACCAGTGTGACAATGAATAGAGAACCAAAAACAAGGGAAACAGTCTATGGCTCGACCCTTTTTGTTCCTAAGTCATACCTTCATCATCTGTTCTCTGCTTCTTCTCCTGTTTGTCTGTCTGTCTTCTTATTGCTTCCCAAGTGGTTTGAGTCACAAATGACTCCAACCCATGCTCCTTCCATTTTGTTTCCAGTTGTCTCTGTTGCAGCTCAGTGTATTAATTATACATCCAAGCACTGAACAACACAGAATCACAAATGTTTGAGTTATCTGAGAGACCAAAGAGCAAGCTAATAAACTCATCGTGATTATATTCCCCGCACAAAACATTTGCAAAAAACAACTAATTAAGCTCAGTGGTGCAGTTTTTATCCATTTCCTCAGAAATACAACATTTGAGAAACAAATTGTAGAGTTTTGTTAAAGAGCAAAGCTCATCACGTATTGTTATGCTGTCGCCACCCAGCTTTAAGACAGATTTCGGTAGTTCATTCCCAGGACTCTATTTTCCCAGTGTCCTTTGTTCCAAAGGACCTATTTTACCAGGGTTCTATGTTCCCAGGGTCCTATCCCAGCACTCTATGTTCCTTGAGTCCAATGTTCCCAAGATCCTATGTTCCCAATGTCCTATGTTTCCCAACGTCCTCTGTCCCCAGGGTCCTATGTTTTAAGAGTGACTGTGGCTTACGATATAGAGCAGTCTCCACTTGTTGGAAGACCGTGGCTCATCAGTGTGGAATGTGTGTGATGATGTGAGCGAAAGGGGAAATGTGACATGTGTGTAAAAAATGCTTGAGTAGTCCATAGACTAGGAAAGCGCATAATATAACAGAATATACATATATAATGTGTGGTGTGTGTGTGTGTGTGTGTGTGTGTGTTGTATATATGTTGTGTGTATATATGTGTGTTGTATATATATATATATATATATATATATATATATTATATAATATATATTATATACATATATATATATATACCTGTGAATTCAGGTATATTGGGACATCACGTAATTTGGGACAGATAAGGAAAAACACTGCTTCCACTTGCCTTGAATGGGCTATGGCAAAGTAAAAGGTGCTGATACATTCCTTTGGATGTCTACATTAAAAGTCACATGACATATTTTGGGTGACATCACACGGGGTGTGTGGTCAGCATCAAACAGGAAGTTGACCCCAAAAATCAGGAGGTAAGGAAAATGGCATGTGCTTTTGTTGGATTTTAATATAAGGCTATTAAATTTGTATGACTAATTTACTGTAGGTATGTAAGTTATATTAAGATGTGTGATGCAATGGTGTACTAAAATAAACAAACATTGTTTTGTAATGATGTTTACATTTTCTTAATTTGGACATTTTCTTGCTGTCCCAAATTACCAGTAGTGGTATGGTAATTTGGGACAGCATGTTCAGGTTATTTGGGACAATGTTTCTGGGTTTATATAAAAATATTTCAAAATAGTAGTCATATATTTCATGCTGAGAGTAAGAAATTCAAGTCAAAAACAAGTACCTTTTTACATTTCAGCATATCAAGTTAGCGGTTAATGTTGCTAACAGTCAGAATATGTGAAGTCAGCTTCAAAAATCGGTCAGATTGTGTTATCTCTTATTATGTTATGAGTTATCTGATTTAATTTACAAACAATGAAAGAGATTTTAGTACAGTAAACCAGAATCATATTAAGGCCTGTTGATGAAGTGACAGAGGCTATGAAGTAGGAAAATCAATGCAGGTGTAGCACTGAATGCACGATACTTAATCATTGGGTTTGTCCTCATCTGTCAAACTGATTTATTTGCAGAATAGAATGCATCCAGGAAAAAGAGAAAGAGATCCAGGGAGAGAAAGCAAGGGAGAGTTAAGACACAAGATGGAAAAGGGAAATATAACAAGTGGAAAGAAGAAAGAATGAAGGGAGCTATAGACGAGTACAGAGAGGAGGAGAGGGCAGGTAAAATACCACAGCTCCGTTACATTGCCAGGGCATGGAATGTCCCCAAATCCACCCTCCAGAGGAGGGTTAAAGGGGTTCAATCCCATAAGGAAGGAAGCCCATCATTGCTGAAGGGGATGAGGCCAAGTTAGCCGAAATTATAAAAGATCTGGCAGGCCGTGGTTTTCCGATGAGGAAACCTGAAATCCAAAAACTCGCATTTCAGTTTGCTGAGGCTAATGGACTGAAAGGCTTTTCTGAGGCCAAAGGGCAAGCAGGCCATTATTGGTCTTGAATCATTTTTGAAGAGGCATCCTAGTCTTGGCCTTAGGAAGCCAGAGGCCCTCTCTGCAGCTCGGGCAGCTTGCTTTAACCCTACTGTAGTGGGACAGTGGTTTCAGACCTACCAGAACATCATCCGTGACCTTACTCACAAGTCTCAATGCAGCAGGAGAATATGGCCCACTAATGGTCATTTTTAAGGCGAAGCGCTTGCGTTCTGAATGGTGTCATGGAGGACCCGGGAACACCCTGGTCAGGGCATCTGAAACTGGATGGATCAATGCTGATTTATTTCTGGACTGGGGCAAGCAGTTTATTGCCTCCCTCCCAAAAGATGACCCCCGACCACATGTTTTGCTCTTGGATGGGCACAGCTCCCATGTCTTCAACTTAGACTTCCTGGAACTGATGAAGAAAAACAATGTGCATGTCAATTTGCTTTCCTCCACACAACACATGTTTTACAGCCAGTCTGACAGAGCCTTCTTCCGCAGCCTGAGGCACCACTGAAATCTAGAGGGCCGTGTCTTCACCAGGGAAAGTGGTGGGCAGAGACTTAATAAGTCTCTGTTTCTTGGCATACTCCTCAAGGCATGGAGGAGTGCAGCAACACCAGAAAATGCTCAAGCTGGATTCAGGGGCAGCGGGATCTATCCCCTGGAACTAAAACGCATTGACAAGTCTCTGTTCGCTCCATGTCTTACGACTGAAAGGGAAGGAGCTCCTGAAATTGTTGACGCTGACACTGGAGAGATGGAACAGGTCATAGCAGAAATACTCACCTCCCAGACTGACACCTCCCTTGCTCTGGATCTGGATGTGTCAGCAACACTTGACACAGATGTGTTTGCCACAGCTGTTCCTTCAACATCAGGGCCTATGCAGACAGCTGAAATGATTCCACCAGATGCCAGCAACATAGTTGTGAGGTAATGACAAGTTTTAATGAGCTGATCACATTGCCATCCCGTGCACGGCCCTCTACCAGCAAGGTCAAATGATCAAAGCCTCCCAGTAGCTACCTGACAAGCGAAGCCTACTTTGACTATGTGCGAAGCAGAGCCAAGGGAAAAGGGAAGGGGAAACAACCTGAAAAGACGAAGAAAACCGAGGAAACAAAGACCCTGTGCAGCGTTTGTGGAGAGGAATATGGGGGCATAAATGATCCAAAGAAAGATGAAGAGTGGATGTCCTGCAAGTCCTGCAAAAAATGGTACCATATGTCTTGTGGGGAGGAAAATGGAATTCTGGATGATGACGAATTATAGCTACATTTGCAGGGACTGCCTTTGAATGTGCCAATTGTAGGAAAATTGTCGGCCAAAAAAAGTAAAGCGGCAATGCTTACAGTAAGATGTTCATGGAAATATTGAATATCGATTGCACTTATGTTCTTTAAAATGTACTTGTGTGTAATGAAGTTGATGACACTACATGGATATTTTAGGCCAACGGTTCTGATGTTTTTATGTTTTTAAGTGGGCCCAGCCTAATGGTCAGGTTTAAAGCAAAAGCTGCCATTTCAGGAAATGAGTTGAATCTCAGTTGATGTTTATGAGTTGTTAAATGCATTAATGTTTGGAAATGTTTTTATTAGACCTTGCCTTATGATGAAGACAGAGACACAGGCCTGTGTTCCAAATTACCAAACCTACTGTCCCAATTTACCAAAGAAGGTGCGAAAAAATAGTTTTGTGTCAAAACCATTAAAATAGAGTGCCATGCTCTGACAAAAGATGTTTAGTACATAATTGTTTCACATAACGAATGTAGACACCTTGAGGAATCCAGACATATCTCATTTGTTGGGTTATTTATTAATCTTGATGACAAAAAATGGCTCAGAAAATGAATTTACAAAAATTGTCCCAATATACCTGAATTCACCCTACACACACACCACACACACACACACAACACACACACACACATGTGAACCTATGTTCTATGGGGTTCTATGTTCCCAGAGTCCTATGTTTCCAAGTTCAACATATGTGCTCTCCCTCGGTCCTATGTTCCCTGGTTCTATGTAGCACATAATGGGCGGCTAAGGTTAGGGGTTAGCGTAGAACATAGGACTTTGGGAACATAGGATCCTGGATATAGATACGCTCCAGTTTCACCAGAAGTCATAAGTTAATGGTTAAAATTAGGAGGGCTGGTCTGCAGCAGGTTATGAGTTGAATTTTGGAAGCCAGAAATCTAATTTCCTGGCTGGATAATCACTAAAACACTGATTTAATTAAATCTCATAATATTCACTTAAAGCTACAGTAGGCAACATTGTTTTGGCATAATTGAGAAATAATTTCATAAAAACCTTTGAGGATATTGTAAATCAGGTGTTTCCGAGAGAGAGCTACACTTCTGCACCTCCTCTATGGCTCTATTTCCAGCATTTAGAGAATCTGTGCCGTGACGGTACACTTAAACCAATCACAGGTCTTTTAGGACCTGGGGGACTCCTCCTACTAGAGCAGCTGCGCATTCAGTTCCTTTGGTCAGACCCTGAATCAACGACAGAAACTCCTGCAGGAAAAGTCACTATAAAACTGCATTATAATAAAGAGAAAAGAGCCTAATGAGCAACATGCTCAACCCATGTCAGCTCACTCGGTTACTTTTGAGTTCACCTTCAGTTGTATTCATTCACTTGTATCGCGGAGCTTTGCCGAGTGCCGGGAGGACCGGGCGGAGCTGAGACACAGAGCAGACAGACAACTGCTCAGAGCCGGGAGCTCTTCAGAGGAGGGTCTGCAGCAGACTGGCGCTTCTGGAGGAAAAAACCACGGGAGTTACTGCGATGCCGGCTATTTTACTGTCAGGAGAGGAGCTCAGAGTGTATATTTCAAACTTTTGGGATTAAAAAGAGGATTTATCTTCACTCTGCTTCAACCTTCTGCAGCAACAACGAAGAAATCATGGAGCCGCGGACCGGCCAGACAAGAGCTCAGCATTTGTTTTTGAAACTTTTGAGATGAAAAAGTGGATTTATTTTTACTCCTGCCTCTCAGCCCCTCTGCAGCATTGGTTCACGAAACAATTACGGATCACTGACCAGCCAGATGAGAGCTCAGAGTCTGTTTCTTAAACTTTTGGGTTTAAAAAGTGGATTTATCTTCATGTTTGCTTGTAAACTTGTGTGCAGCAGCACCATGGAGGAATCCACCGCGCTGTTTACAGGGTGAAGTAAATGACACCGTGCTTTTGTACTGACATTTTTGGCCGCGCGAGTCAAACCGTGTTGCCGCTGAGTTGCATTTTCATGACCGCTTATATCCGAAGAGCCACGCCCAATGAGAGCGACTCGCCTCCAAGCGGGCTGCAGTCATGTCGACGCTGACCATGGCCCAACGGTGGTGAGCCTCCTCTCTGTCCCCCTCCAACAAGTATTTGTTGTGATACTGAGCTCGTGTGTGCAGGAGTGCAGAGAGAAAGACGTTTTTAAAAGTCTCTTTATGTTCAGCTCTCAGTACTTTTATATCTTCACACTGAATCTCCATGTTTTTAAATGTAGTTTCTCTCCTCTGTCTGTGTTTTTTACTGTCAGGTGTCTGTTTTATTACACACAGTTGATGTCTGTCGGTCTGTGCTCGCTCACGAATAGCCTGAAGGGCGTGTTGCTCATCTAGTAGGAGGGGCTGAGGACACAGAAAACGAAACCTATCTCAGATGAGACTCAAAAGTCAACTGTTTTCAGGCTTTCTAAGATAAGATAAGATAAGATGAACTTATATTGATCCCACACCGGGGAAATTCACTTGTCACAGCAGCTCAAGTAGTACAGATAGAAAGTTACAATAAGGTACTTATAAAAATTAAGATAAAAAATAGAAAATATGCATATATTATCAGATTTAAAAATATAAACTCTAAAGAATATAAAATGTACTACTCTACCTACTGCAGCTTTAATGTTATCAGGGAAAGGAAAATATTTGCTATGGGGATCAGGGCTCTATGTTCCCAGGGTCCGATATTTCCATGGCCCTATGTCCTCAGGGTCTTAAGTTCCCAGTGTCCTATTTTCCCAAGGTCCTATGTGCCCAGGGTCCTACGTTTCCATCAGCTGATGTTCCCAAGATCCTATGTTTTCAGGTCCTCGTGTTCCCAGGTCCTATATTCACAGGTCTCATGTTCCCAGGGTGTTCTCCAAGGGTCCTATATTCCAAGGTCCTCCTAAGGTCTATGTTCCAAAGGTCCTCTGTTCCCAGTTCTCCTAGGGTCCTATGTTTCAGGACTCTGTTCTCAAGGTCCTGTGTTCCAAGGGCCCGATATCGCAAATGATGGATTTGGTTTAGGATTTAGCAGAGAACATAGGATGCTGGAACATAGGAACTTCAGAACATAGGAACCCTGATATAGATATGCTACTGTTTGAACATTTAGAAGTCTTTTGACCTGCAAGTCACGCAATTAATTATCAAAATTAGGAGGGCTGGTCTGCAACAGGTGACGAGTTGAATTTTTGAAGCCAGAAATCTAATTTCCTGGCTGAATAATTATTAAATCACTGATTTAATTGAATCTCATCAATTCTGGCTGATACATCATGGTCATTTAATGTTATCAAAGAAAAGAAAATCCCTGCTATGGGGATCTTTCTACCTGTTTGTCTGCTTCATTGACTACCTGTCTCTTTTTCCACCTGTCTTTTTTATCTCTTTATCTCTCCAGCCATCTATTCACAGCAGTCATTCATCTTGTATCTATTTTTCCAACAATCTGTCGGTTAAGCTCATTCACTGAGTGCTATTCAATGGCCGTTCCCCTCTGTGCATGAATAAATAAGAGTGTTTGGGCTGAAACATCTACAGCCATCCAGCAGAGACTGAGCTATGAGTCAGCCATTGAGCTAAATATGACTTCCTGTCTGGCTGTCATGCATTCACTCACTTCCTGCTGGACTGGATGTCTCTTTAATCTTAAATACATCTAGAGAAAGCGACAGTTTCGCAGCCTGCAGTCTTGGGCGGCAAACACATAACCTTCATTTGTGCACGGAGTCCGTCTTTCTTTCAGAACGCCCTCCTTGTTTTCAGTCGGCCTCATCTCTGATCGAGCTGCCATTCAGATGTGGTTTGGAGTCTTTGTGTTGCTCCTGCAGCCATAAATAATAGACACTATTTCAACTATCAGCAGCCTTCACCAGAGAGACAAGGCGATGATTCATTCATCATAATGTCTCTTCAGTATGGCCCATGGCTTCTCTGCTCTCTTGCCTGCTGGGAGCATTCAGGCATGCTGTGGATGGGGTAGACTCTGCGGTCAGAGACCTTGTCCGAAAACACAGCTGTTACAGGTTTAATCTGCCGTGTAAAAAATGCTGTTACTCATTTTAACAAGCTGTCCTTGATTTTCTGTGTAGACACTAAAATGGCTGTATCACTTTCTGAACTTTTGCAATTCCTCTGTCAGTGTTTTGACAACATACTCTCTAACCCTGGTGGTGACTACTGTACGTGATCAGGGGTGGGGTTCACGCTATTTCAGGCCAAAATATTATCTTATTAACATCCTTGCCTCTATAATCAGACTGCCTTTTCTGCGGCTGAATTATATCCCTTTAGGCTGACAGTTCACTTTTGATCTTGGAAACAGCAATGGACTAAACGATGCTGATGAGGACAGTGTGATTTGGTCAAAAGCTCCAGTCAACCTGAAATTTTAAGCCTACAGTTCCATGACAACAAAGCAAACTGCAAAAAACCTATAAAGCACCAGGCACCGCTATAACTATAAAAAAAAAAATCGTTGAAAAACTTGTTCCAAGTCAAGTGGATAACGAAGTCTACTCCACAACTATAAAGCTGTGGTCTGGACTTCTCTATCCACGTGATTTTTGTGATATTTTTACAATTATAGTTATAGTGTTTGGTGTGGATGGCCTTGTTTCGGAGTCAAAATTGAAATCAAAGGCAGAATCGCTATTCCCCCACTATTTTTTTCCGCCTCTATCTACGTGTGGCATCAATGCATGTCCAAAGAAAATAAAACACTTCAAAAACAACACAGATATAATGATCTGTTTATCTTTACAAATCAAGATGCATCGAATCGAGGTCTTGGAGAAACGTGCCATCCCTACTATGAACAAAACACAAACTAGTTTGCGGCTACAGACTTTTAAAAATAGCAGCTGAAATAAAATGCTGCAAGTACTTGTCCAATCAGAGATGTTCAGCACTCCAAGCCCCACCCCGAAACTTCCTGTACTTTTGGAAAGTACCGTTCCCTCAGCAGGGACTTTTTGAGGAACACAATGAAGAAAATTAATTTAGATCGCATTAATCGCTGAATTGTTGCAACTCTAAGCAGGTTTTTAGTATATACAGTGGAGTTTGATCACGCTTGAAATATAACAAACTAAAGTATACGCAAAGCAGACAGAATGTAGATTAAATATAGTCGATTCTTGAGTGTACTGGTAATGAGCACTATTCTCCCACAATGCAATGCACAAAGGACATAGAGGAGCTGGACACAACTGGGAAAAAATAAAACAAATTGTGAATTGTGAAAGAAACATTCTGTAAAAATGCCTAAAATCTGTCTGATTTTAGGGCTTTACGTCATTACAAATTGACCTCAGCACAAAAAAAAACAAAAAAAACAAACTCAGATAAATGTCTTACCCTGTCTGTCTGCCTACAGCCTGTCTGTCTCTCAGCCTGCTCTGCATTCACATCTTCACTGCCTACAGTACTTCAGTCATTCATGAAAACCGCCGGAGCGAGATGTGCAGGGACAGAAAGGAAGAGTGCAGGAGGAAGAGGGAGAAAAGTGGGAGGAGGAGCGGAGCTGTGACAAAATGTTCTCTCATTATCCTTCATTCATTATTCCTTCATCCAGTATCCCTCCATCCTCCTCCTCTTCTTCCATGCTGTCTTTCCTCAAACTGCATTTAATCTCCCTCTTCACCTCTCCGTGCTCCTTCCCTTCTTCTGGCTTCATTCACTTCCTCTCTTTCTCTTCGCCACTGTTTCTTTTTTTCCTGCTTTTTTTAGGGAGGAGAGGAGGAAGAGTGGCGAGTTACCATGGCAACAGCAAGCTGGCTGCAAGCTACCTGTTCGCGTGGTTTACAGAGACAGAAAGAGATGGAGTGAAAGAGAGACAGAGGGGTGTCTCTCTTTCACTCTTTCCTTCCCATATTTTTCTTATTGTCAACAAATCACATAAAAAAGACCAGCGCTGAACTGATCCATTAATGAGTCACACTGCTGCAATGTGTGACATGTTCTTTCATTAGCATTAACACGGACACTGTAGGTTATTCTGTCTCAATGACACACATAACACACACACACTCCTGCTGCTGGAAATACTCACTAGAGCATCAAATGCGTATTAATCCACAGCTGAAAATAGTCCCCAACAAATGCACTTTTTACTCCTGTTTGAGCAACATTAGCTAAAAGCTACAAAGTCCAACTGTGCAGAAAATTAATGAGCCCTTTTAAAAAAGAAACTATATTACTGTGACCCATTTTTAATGCTTTACGTCTTCAGTAGGAGCCAATGGACTCGAGGCTGGGAGACACAGATGGGTTGGGGAAATCAGAGAGAGTTTAGAGACTAACAGTTAGTACCCGGTGGAGCTTTGGTCAACGTTCCGCTTCCCTGTTTCCTGTACTTGGATATGCTATGTTCTAGGCTTGTCTACATTAAAAAAAAAAAAAAAATTGAAGATGGCTAAGATGTTGCTAGAGGACCTGTGAAAGCAATATATGTATATAGTCACATTTAATGTTAACAAAATTCTTGCTAACTGGGTAGCTAACCTATATCAATCATTAGCCAGCTAATATGCCAGCATTTTGCTAACATTAGCTATCAGATGTAACTAGTTAGCTAGATTAGCTAGATAGTTAGCAAGCATTTTGCCAACATTAGCTAACTTAGCTTAACTTAACATCTAATAGCTCATGTTAGCAAACTTCTAGCTAACTAACTTGCTAATCTAAATGAGTTGTTAGCTAGCTAGTTTGGTAATATTAGCTATAAGATGTAACCAGCTAGCTGTGATTGATGTAGATTAGTTATTTAGCTATCATTTTGCTGGAATTACATAACTTAAGATGTGACCGTGGTTGTGTTCACTCATTCACTGCTCCCTACTCACTACGTAGTAATTTCAGTGTAGAGAACCCTGAAGTGAGCTCACTATTTAGTGAAGAAAAAAAACACTTTCGGACACTACTTTCTTCGCTGTTACATCATTACTGTCGTTTTTCTTTCTTTGTTGCAGGGGGTGCCTGTAAAAGCAACATAGCTATCTATAGTCACATCTTAGCTAATGTTAGCAAAATGCTAACAAAGTGGCTAGCTGATCTACACCAATCGTTAGCTGGCTAGTTAGCTAGAGTTTGGCTGACATAAAATGTGTCTGTGGTTGTGTCTATCATTCAGTCATTGTCTACTCCCTATTCACTATCAAGAGATTAGGTTTTCCATGTAGAGGACTATATAGGGAACATTTAGCAACATCTTTTAACCATCTTCAACATTCATACTGAGCTAAGCTAAGGCCATACTAATTGTTGGTTTTGGTCTTTTCAAAGGATTTACAAGTAAAATACAGAATAAAATCATTCTTGTCCTCACATCACTTCTCTGCCTCCCAACTAACTCTTATCTCTCTCTCATCTTCTTTTTGCCTCCTTCTTTCTTTCTCTCAGAAGGAAGTGAATACCCACCAAGTACAGCGCCACAGGCATGCATCATTATACCTGACCTTCTACTCCTCTACTCAGTGGGTGAGGAGGGTGAGACAGGCAGACGGGACGAGGGACAGAGAGGGAGACAGAGACAAAGAGACAGAGGGATCTTAAACTATAGATGGGTACGAGCGAGACAGAGGGGAGAGGCACCCAGTGACGAAGCAGTTGCTATGCCAAAAACCAGGAGGACCAAACACACACGTGCACACACACACACACACACACACACAAACACGCACACGCAAAGTAAACAAGCAGGAGGCTTGGTTGAGATGAGTGGAAGCAGGAGTGTCAGAACGATGTTGCTGAGGATGACCACAGCATACTAACAGCTCTGACAGTACACACACACACACACACACACCACACACACACACACACACACACACACACACACAAGCAGAGCTGACTGCAGGAGATGGGCGAGGGCGATAGCGAATGTGATCACAAGAAGAAAATGTTCTCGACGTCAAATCTTGTTTCTGCAGCTTTTTTCTCCCTTAAAGCTCAAACTTGTGTGAAGTGGGAATCTGTGTGTTTGTGTGAAAATAGTGCATGTCTACATCATGCAGTGTAACCCGTGAGTTATGACTTCTGGCATGTTCGAGACACGAGGGAACCTGCATACAGAGAACAAAATGTTGATGCTTTCCTAGTGGAGTTTCTTACTGTTTTGATGAACTTGGTGCATCTGTTCTGTTTTTACATCCTCATCATACATGTGAGTGTTGTTTTTGACTAAAGTGGATTTAAAAAGTCAAAATAAAAGGGGACGATATCTCTTATCCGATTTTCAGTCCGTCCTGGATTTCAATGGTTTTTTTTGAGATTGTTGCAGCCTAAAATGTCTGTTTTAATGGCAGCTTTTCTAAAAAAAAATGTGATTCATGTTGCAGTGTTTTTAGGCCTTTACTCACAATGACCAAGTGTTTGTCTCCAATCCATGGCTGTGTGTTGTTGCCACGCCAGAAAAAGAAAAATGGATGCGTATCTTGTTAGAACATGAAAAGTTTATGGTTATAGAAAAGATATTTTTCATGCAATAGTAAGATATGTATTTCCAGGATTTTGCAGGCTTTTTTTGAGATTGTTGCAGCCTAAAACGTCTGATTTCACGGCAGCTTCCCAAACAAATTCTGATTCATTTTGCAATGTTTTCAAGCCTTTATTTTTGTAAAGACCCAGTGTCTTTTGCAGAATAAAACACCAAATGTTCTCAGTAACCCTGCCATAAAGACACAGGATTTCAAAAATTCTAACAAAATATGCTTCATTTGTAAATGAAGAAATGCAGCAGGAAGAACGAAGAAGAAAAATCGTTTTGGAGCTCAAACTCAGTCAAAACAGCACAAATTTGTGGAAAATTTGTGGCGTTTGGGCAAATTTGCAAGGTCATGCAGAATTCACGGTGATTGGTTGAATTTGTGTGAACTGTTGATTGCAACTTCCTGGAGGGACCGAACTTTATGTTGTCAGTTTATGCCACGGATCCCCTTAGTGTATATTATCTACAGTATGTGACCTCTTCATCAATGAAATGATTAATTCTGCCTCAAGTGATGCTTCATCCTCTGGAAAAAAAACTTCATTTGAAAAATGTTTTTCAACATAAAGCTTAGTTCAAAAATGTCTTCCTAAGGCTGTCTTCAAATCAAATCTGGTGTTGCTGTGATTAGCTCAGGGTTGTGCGGTGGTGTGGGCATGTTTATTTATGTTTATTTGTGCTTTAGAACACAGCCGTTCTGAAACAATCAGAACAGAACATTTTATTTCTTTGATTTGCCGGCTTTCTCGCTCCCACCACCTCCCTCCCATCTTTCTCTCAAACGAATGGACACAAGCCAAAAGAGGCTTCTTGGTGTCATTATTTTGCAACATAAACTGCAACCATTTGCACCATTTTTTGAAAGTTGACCTCTCTGTCTAAAACGGTCTGTAGTGACCTCTAGGATAATTACAGCCTCATGAAACTTCACAGCCACAAACTGTGCCATTCAGAGGACTGATTGCTTTTCACTTTCACTTTCAAAATTGGAATAAGCGCCTAAAGAAAACAGAATGTTTATTACACATGTATGACTTAAAAAAAAAACCAAAAAACTACATCTCCAATTAATCTTTAGGCTCACAGCTTTCAGATGATGTGACACATACTGTTGACCTGACAGCTCCCTGTAAATATCCCTACTGCTGCTTAAAAAATAACAAAAATTGGTCTATATTAGGGAGCGCTGGTGTGGAAGAAAACTGCAGAAGGGTTGGATTGAGCTTCATTATTGTGTGCTGTGATTGTGGAAGGTGAGGACCACAACCAGATGCCTTCAAGCATAACTTGGCTTTATCAGAATTTATGACCTCAATATGAAAGTTCTCTGACAAATTATATAAAATTAAATAGATTAAGCCCCAAAATGAGATTGTATTGGAAATTAACCAGCGGCTGGCAGCTGTGAAAACACACAATATGCAAACAGCTACAGCAGGGGGTAAGCTGAAACATTAATGGTTAAACTGAATCTTATTTTTATGCCTCTGCCGTCATTGGTTTATTGTGGTGAAAGAAAAACACTGGTGACTTTGTTCTTCACACTTAATGAATCAGAGCAAAAACTGGAGTCACACATTCTGTTGTTCTCAAGGGAATTAGTTTTTTTCCTGTGACAGTTGTAAAAGTGAGAGTCGTGGGAAATCAGACTGAAGGGAAATGCAAAGTTACTGTGAAATTTGGTCTGTTTGGAGTTCAGTTTAATTTGAATTGCTGCAATGCCTGCATTCATTCAGCTGTAGACCTATATAGACCTAAAACACAGATGACGTATAACATTGATTTTGGCGATATCTCTGCAGGAGTAACCTAAAATGTTAGCTTGTATGTGCCTAATTACTAGCATTTCTATAAAGTTTTTGTAATAGGGTTAGAGTCAGAGCAGGGATTTTATCATTTTAGGAGCAAGGTCACATGGCCTTTGGTGTTGTGAATTTTCTGAGGGCACAAAGGCCAAATACCAGGACAGCATGGTAATCAAATACACTGAATAATGAATTTAACTTAAGGGTTGAGGATGATTTTTTATGATTTTTATTCAATATTTCACGGTTTGTTAACTATGTACAGGGACACTTGAAGTCAGTCACAGATACTGAGAGAAGGTCATAGTAAATGGTGCGTGCTTTTTCTTTTTTTTTTCAAAATATTGATATAGTATCTAAGTTATTACTTTGCAAAAGTTTCTCTTTATTTACTAACTCTTTTTTTTTTTTTTTTTTTTACAAAGTTTCTCATTATAATGACTTTAAGGATCCTGTGATTTTCCATCACATTGGCAGAAATAGGCTTCATGGACGGCAGCATTTCATTGTTAAGAACCAAAATCGATGAGCAGAATCAGAATCAAAATGATTAAAAGCCAAGCGATACCCAACCCTACCCAGAATACAGAGATGTTCGAATAGAATAGGCAAAAATAACATTTATACTACCTGCTCCAGACTGCTTGGGATTAGCATAAAGTGAGCATGTAAAGGGGAGACTCTTGGGTACCCACAGAACCCATTTTCATTCAGATATCTTGAGGTCAGAGGTCAAGGGACCCCTTTGAAAATGACCATGCCAGTTCTTCCATCGCCAATATTTAGCCTAGCTTCCGAGCAATATTTATTTCCCTTCCTGACAAGCTAGCATGACATGGATGATATCAATGGTATCATTAATCTAACCTGCTACAGCCTCTCAAAGACAGTGATGTTGGCAGAGTACATAGGCATCCTAGTGGAGTTTAAGAGGTTAATTGTTTTGCTTATAAATTGCCAAAAAAAAAAAAAAAGGTGAAAAATGGCCATAACAACCTTCCAGAGCCCATGGTGACACCAAGCAACAGTCTAAACCCCTAAAATATTCAATTTCAATGATATAAAACAGAGAAGAGCAGCAGATTCTCTCATTTGAATACAGAGAACCAGAACCTGCGTGACCTTTTACTGGATAATAGACTCAAAAACTCAATACTTCATCCAAATATTGTTGGTTAATTCTGTCTATCCATCAATTAATCACCTAATCTGTTGAGCAGTAATGTGGAATATCATCATCAAGACAGCTTGAGCATATAAGCATCTTTCACTTTGATTGTATAATCACCACTATTTCACAGGCTGGATGCCAGTCGCCTGTGTTTACATGCCTCCATTTAGATACAGCAAACTGTTTTACTACAGTGATGGCTCAGGATCAGTCCGGTCCAGGCAATGAAACATTCATGAATACCCTGGGACACTGTAGATGTGCCAGTATCACTTCTAAGGCAAGAACTAGGAAACATTATGCTGTCTATACTGACTTTGTCCAGAATTAACATGCAGCACTACCTCAATGACTCTGTTATGGTGAAAACATCCTGGAGGCTCAGTAGGCTAACACGCATAAAATATGATTGCAAAGAGTTTAAATCTGTTGTATATCATCATCTTTCCAGTCTTTCCCCTGCAGTGATCTATACAAAAAAGGGCAAAACACAAAAAATAAGCCTTCAGAAATACCTCAAAAAAGAACCTTTACATTTTTGGACAAGCAGAGAGGGGTACCAGCAGAGAAGCTAAGCTGTGCACAGGGGCTGCAACAAAATGTATTTTATCCACTTAAAAAAGGTCCACCTAAAAAAAATCAATATCAGTTTAACTGGATGCTATGTTTAGAATATTGTCAATGCTTTACTTTGCCATCAGACAGCCTTTCTGGCTGGAAACCACCGTTATATAAGACAAATATTGCTGTCTCCAAACCAACCAAACTCCACTGGCGAAATCGTTAATTTTACCATGCAGAACACAGTTGCCTGTTGCCTTCTGATCTATTAGTTTGTTTGTGTTATTGTGTGACTTTGGTGAATCTGAGCTGAGCCTTTCAAACAAAAAAAGTGTTTTATGTGTTTAAAGCAGCGATTCAGCATCTAATATGTGCATCCAACTGATATAACATGATGTGGAGTTCCCCAGGGCTCAGTATTTGGACCTCTTTTATTTTGCATCTACATGCTTCTATTAAGCCATTGTATGTTATTATGTGACTTTAGTGAATCCAAACAAACCCAAAGTCACACAATGACACGAACAAACTAACAGATCAAGAAAGCAGTAGACCAGCAACCAGTGTTCTGCAGTAAAGTAAAATTACTGATTTTACATTGATGATACATTCCTTAGCATCCGCCCTGGTACTGCTCTCTGTTTCTCCAAACCAGGGATGTGCTGACTGGCATTTACTGGATCATTACCTCATACAACCCCCTTCAAATAACCAGAACGATTCCTTTAAATCTAAATTAGAGACATACAGTATTTGTCACAATTACCCTCTGAAAAGCATCCTCAATAAAATGCAGTTATTCCAAATTTGACCCTTACTTGTCCTCCAAGTTTTTTTAGGTTTATCATACCTGTGATGTCGAGTGGTAGGAAGTGACCTGGCGTGCGTCTCCCAAGGTGCCAGCGTGGTTTCTCTGCGACAGGCGGTCCAGTGGTGGCAGAAGTGGCGGTGCTGCTGCTGCTGTTGTTACTACTCCAACCCAGCGGGGGGCGATCTGAGCCGCAGGGTGACGGGGTTGGCGAGGGAGACGGGTCGGTCACGGACCTCAGTCCAAACACTGAGGAGGTGGTTTCATCTTCATAGAGTTGTTTGGACGCCGGCTAGTAGAAGAGGAAGAAGAAAAGGTCATAAGATTCCCAGAATACATTTCTGTTTGTCCTGATGTGTCCATGGGCAAGTTCCTTTAAGGAGTGTTAGCCGTAAATCCAGGTCTAGCAATAAATGCAAACCAGAAAAGTTGTGTTTTTTCAGAAAGAAAACTTGCAGTAATTAACATTTTGGCCTCTCGAGGCCGGTGTAGCAAGGTGGGCACACAGCACTGACATAATCATGAATGCACCTTACAAACAGGATAGAGTGAATGTGTCAATAAACGGTTGATTATTTAGACATCCAGCAGATAGTGTTAATATTCATTTCGAGACATATCTCTGGCTCAAGACAATATTTTTCTCCTTTTAGCTCTGTTTTGGTGTCCACATCTCCTGATATAAAGCTCTGGCTGTTTAGCTGCTAAAAGGGTTTTATGGGGGGAGTTTTTCCTAATCTTTTGAGGGTCTACAGGACAAGGACTCTGAGTCAAGTCGTGATTTGTGATACTGGGTTTATAAATAAAATTTGAATTGACTTAAATACTCCACTGCTCATTGGCTAGTTACTAACTTTGTCTGCTATTTGGTGCTGAACAGGTAAAGTGCAGTAGATTTATTAGTGTAAACATCTGTCTGGTGCTGCTGGAAAAGAGGTTGATGAGACTGAACCATAACAGTAAGATCTCAGGCCTGAAAACCAAAACAATGAACTGAAAGATGCTAAAACACTCTTTATAAAATAGATAGTTGTACTCCTTGATTATGATTGGCTGAGTCGAGTTCGAAGCCCTTGTAAAATACTTAGTAAACCATAACTGCATCACATTAGTATTACTGCACAATTACAATTGTTTCAAAATATCAGATTTTGCTGTGAATTTATGCTTTTCTATCTTGGCTAAGTGTGGACGAGTGGCTCAAAGAGATGAACAGGATAGAGGAGGAAGATAAAAAAGACAGAAGACACGATGAAATTAATGACAGAGAAACGGGAGAGCTGGAAGAGTCAAGAAATGAAGCCGGGACCATTAGACAGACTATGAGGTCATTTATCATCTGCCAGGACAAGAACTGTCAGAAGTACGCAATGCTGTCACTGAACTAATGCACAAAAAGCCACAAAGATGTCTGCAAAAGAAACAAAGAAAGCCTAAGGGGACTTATGCTGACCAGATAAGGAACCTGCTGTTTCCTGTCACTTCACTGCTGTTGTAGCTCGTGTTCTTGTTCAGTCCACTGGCCTTTTATCCCCAAATTGGACAAACCATACCAACAATCTATGGTAAGTTAACAACGTGTAACAGAAATCATGACGATGACGGGGCATAAATGGAATCACCCCTGAAGTCTTACTGATGCCCAAACCACAACAAAAGAAGATGCTGAAAGGATAACCTTGCTTCTGACCCTGCACAATTAAAACTCACCTGTCCACACTCAATCACCTCAATGCCAGCAAAGTAAAGTGCAACTTAATTGAAGACGACCTCAACAAGTGCACAATTAATGGGAGAAAAAGTGCCAATAATTCATCTCAATCTTTAAGACTGGAACAGCCAATGGGGTCATTTTGACCATTTTCAAATTTATATGTGCAATAACTTGCTGCTGGTATCTGACTTGTCATAAAAGTGTCTGTATTTTCATATAAATGTTTTTCATCTTGTTTCTAAACTATATTATATGACCTGTCATATAATATAGTTTAGAAACAAGACACCTATAGATGTCTGATATTCTGAGGAAATGTAGTGAAATCCAACTTTTTGTCCTGCTTTTCTGCCAACTCAATGCACCCGATGTTACAAACTTGATTTCCTCTCAGCAACATCTCCGCTCAGATTCAATTATCTCTAATTTTGTTACATCTTGCTTTCAACTTCTTTGAAAGTTCCGTTTTAAATCCGAGCTATTTTGAGAATTAGACAATAGGTTTTTTCTTTTTTAAACTGTTATTGGCTCAAACACAAAAAAACAAAATAAAGTCTAAATTCAATTAAAGCAAAAATCAATACAGCCGAAAACTTGGAGGAGGCGAGACAGCCTGGCGGAGGTCATCTGCTCATCTACTTCCACCAAAATAAATTGTTTTGTCCTCTTTAAGCTGCTTCAATGCCAGTCAGAGGGAGAATCGGTGAAGCAGATAAGAAGTGAGCAGTGGAAGGAAGGGAGAAAAATAAACATCTCATTTTCAGCTGTCTTGTGGTTAGAAGAGAGCATTATCGTAAAAGAAAGAGAATATAACAGAAAAATGTGAATTATTATACTTGATGGTGATGATTTACATTTTTATAGCTGTTGCAGAAAAGGAGAAAACACAGCTGAGACGTAGAAGTGAAAAGAAAAACGGGAAAATATCTGTTTAGATCTGATTAGCTGGCAGGGACAGAGGCTGACAAGTAGCAGAGACATTGCTGGTTCAGCTCCTGGTGCCTTCGGGAAGGTGTAATCCCAGCTGGGAGGCGACCGGCATCTGTCAGCTGCCTGGTATTAAATCTAAGGTATGAACAATCGCTGCCAAACAGCCCTAAAGCAAGGCATTGATGCTGCGTTGGGGCTGCTGCAATGCAAGAAACACTCCTGTCTCACGTGAGGAACACGTGTACGTACTGTAGAAATTCAAATCCAGATTGTCTCTTGGGAATCTGCCAAACTCTAATTGAAATTAGCCCAAACAGAGAGAAAGGCATTAACTTAACAGAGCTGTTTAACAGCTTGCTGAAGGAACGGAGCGTCAATGTGCAGGAAATGTGCAGCCATCTTGCAGTAAAATCACAGTAGGAGTCCATCAAGCAGCCGTAATGGCACAGTTCAGGGAAATAGCCTGAGAACTATTAGCAACAAAGGCAGAGAAGAGAGTGAGTGTAGAGAAGAGCCACTGTAGCTGCAGAGAGTCTGTTTCATCCAGTGCTCACATTTCATCCTGTCTAGATACTTTATAATATAATACAACAATGAATAAATTCAATTAAGATGTCTTAAAGGGATAGTTTGGATTATCTGAAGTGGGGTTGTATGAGGTATTTCTCCATAGTCAGTGTATTACCTTTAGTAGATGGTGGTCTGCCTATAAAAAAATATTTTTATTTACATTTTTACCACTTTACCTTGCCATCAGACAGTCCTTCCTGACAGGAAACTGCCATTACATAAGCTAAATATGTCTCTCTTAAAGTAACCAGAGTCCTACATCGCAGTACATTGTTTAGCTTCCTACACTGGTACCCCTGCTGCTTCTCCAAACTGGTGATGTGCTGACTGCCACTGACTGTAGGTAAAACACTGACTATGGATAAATACCTCATTCATTTGCACTTCAAATAATCAGAACTAGCCCATAAGTCGTTAAAATTCATTCTTACAACTCGTCTTACATCCCTTAATCAGCCCACTGTGTTTCAATGAGCCGAGCTGACTAACAAACAGCACTGATGTCATTTGCTATTTTAATTCTGATCAAGTATTAGTGATATTTCCATCTGACGCTAAATGATTTGGCATTTGTTTGTGGAGACCTGCTGAGAGTGTGAAAGGGATGATGAGTAATTCTGACAAATCTAACAGAGGGGGTGGGATGTACTGCGCAGTGTAGTTTTAAGATAATTCAGCTTTAGTCTTTCATATGAAAGGGGTGATGACAAAAGCAACGAGACACTTTGTCACAACACACACTTTAGCTCAGACAGTATTACTGACACTGAAATAGTAATTTGTTATCTACTGCGGAGAAGAATAATGTTACTGCACTGTGTTACAGATTTAAGTACTCTGTCAATAAAAGAATTCAGCAGCAAACATACAGCACAAATGGTTTCGTCAAACAACAGCCAATCATTTAGACATATGTCACTTTGACCTTCGAGGTATAATTCTTAAAGATTTCAGTCCTGATTGAGTTGAGTGTTTTAGTGAGACAGGGACCGGTTTTATCCAAACTATTTGTAATATATTACAAGATCTATTTATTTATCATTATGCAACGGGGTTGTATAAAAAAGATTTAGATGTAGTTCCCTCTTGCTACTCATAAAAAAAACATTCAAAATGATTTACAGTAGATTGGCTAAAGAGATAAAACTAAAAACAAACAACTTTTAATCATTAACTATTTATCTATTTTTAACCATAAACTATATTACTAATTACGTCCATCTGAAAGTAATAAGTTACTCTCAATGTGTTACACCACTTTCATTAAAATATACGCAGGAGTATGCATTATAAAACTGAAGAGGATAATGTTATGTAGTATCTGCGCTAGTGCCCTTATATTCTAACACTTACGGTAAAAAGTTTCAACCATTTCTGTGAACTGAAGGTTGTTTTTTTATGTTCTTTTTTGTTTGTTTGATTGTTTTTACAATACAGGCATAAATACAACATTGATGACCAATGACCAATTTAAAAAAAAACACTAAATAAATATAATAAAATAAAATTATATCTACATTTGGCAACCATGGCAGAGCAGTTGTAGTTTCTAGCATGGTTAAAATGTTGAGTATTTGTATTGGAGCTCATTATTACTATTTTATATTGTTTGGTAGTTTAAGCTACAGCATTGCATCATGGTCTAGAATTTTTCAGCAGAAAATCAGCCTGTTTTTAGCCTTGTGACGATGTATTTTCCTGCTAATCCAAGAGGGTTTTACTTCATTTAGCTTAAGAAGTAGGATAATTTTCTCAACCCATAAAGGAACATTTCATCTTTTTACATTCAAAATCACTGTGGCTGGAGATACATGGTTTTCACTGGATCTAAAAAGTAACTACGCTGTATATAGAGAACTATGAACAGATCGTAAATACAATGAATGGAAATTAAAAATCTAGCCATAATATTGAAATAGGAAAATAAAAATAATGCTACCATTCATCAAATGGTAAAATACATCATCCTGCCAAATGAAATCAAAAGAAGTTATGTGAAATATTGTATTACAGATGGCTGAAATAAAATCAATAAATGAAGCGAAGGAGACAAGATTTATACTCCCAATGCTTTTTGTCAAAGAGCAAAAATACTTCAGGAGTGTGCAGTCCAGTCTCCTTTAAAATGAGGTGCACATAAACGTCTCACGTCAGCTTCAGTGAGCTAAGAAAATAAAGTGTTCGAATAAGTTTAGAAAGAAACTTTAGTGCAGCAATAAAGAGTGGAGGAGAGAGAGAATGAGAGCAAAAAGGGCAGAAAGAGTGGGCCGGAGTGAGTTAGCCTGAGTTTAGTGGGAAGGTGACGGCTGCTCTCTTTCTGCTCAGGGAGAAAAGTGAGAAAGATAAGTGAGGTGGACACGGTTTGGTTTTCTGAGTGTGTGTGTTTGTGTGAGTGTGTAGCTCCAGAAAAACAGCTCTGGTGGTTTTCAGACAACAAGAGGGTGGACAAGTGTGAGTTTTGTTGTGAGAAAGGACATAAAAATGGCAACACTTTATAGTAAGTGTAGATGAATCATCATTAATTCATACATGTTCATGAACTATTTGGAATGTACAAGAATTAATAGCATCTTATGCATGAACAGTTGCATTAATCAGAGGTGGCAAAAGTACACTCATTCTGTACTCAGGTAGAAGGACAGAAACTGGTAAGACTGGTAAAAGCAGAAGTACTGATTCAACTTCTTTACTCAGGTAAAAGTGAAAAAGTGCAGGCTCTGAAAGTAAAAAGTCGCCGTCTGAAGGACATTTCTACTGACTAGACATCACCTTCTCTCTGCAGTCGAGTCTTCCTCTCTATTACTTATTTTTTAGTGTTGTTACATCTTTTTTGTTACGTTAGATTTTCGTCTTACTACGTCTTTTACGTGTTTTTTCATGTTGTTACACCTTTTTTTTTTTGTCTTGTTATCACGTTGTCATTTTTATTCACCTGTGCCCTCTGTACTCCTCAAGCATCAAATTCACAGAGCTCTGGGGTCAAGTTAGTAATAATAAACATGCGACATCAGTGTGTATCAACATAAAGGCACACAAAATACTGGGTGAATAGGTTTAGGCAACAAAACTATGTGGTTAAGTTTAGGGAAAGTACATGCTTGGTTCATATATGTATTTATGTAATCTTCTGTACTTAACATAAGATACATACATAAAATATTACAATCATCAAATGCATCTTATATAGTCATGCAAATAATGGTTACAGATGGTTTACAAACTAATTATTAACCATCAACAAAGTGTTACAGATATACAGTCTATTTTTCATGTAATAATTTCTCAGAGGTTTACAAATCATCCGGTTATCATTAACAAGTACTCAATTTAGTATATAAAATGTTATTACGTGTCAACAATAAACTGTTAGCTCACTAAGTTAATCTGAAAGTAATTGTATTTAGCTCTTATCAGCTATGATTCAATATATAAGTGTTAATTAACTAATTAATTAATTTTCCATTTCCATTTATTAATGATTGTTATTAAGAGTGCTACCATGTGTTATAACAGCTCAATAATGATTTATAAAGTGTTTACAATCTAATTATAAACCATTGTAAAGTGGGGAATTATTGTGTTTGAGTGTGTGTGTCCTTGTAACAGAAGTGCAGCTTCAAACAATCGTATATGAATCTTGAACACGTGTGTTTGTTTACCAGACGGATGACATTTGCGTCAAGGGAGCCTCATGATCAAATAAGCGTGTGTGTGAGTGTGTGTGTGTGTGTGTGTGTGTGTGTGTGTGTGTGTGTGTGTGTTTACCAGGAAGATGAAGTCAGGTCTCTTGTTGTTGAGGGAGATGGGCGATCGGCTGAGCGAGGTGGACGTGTCGTCAGAGCTCTGCGAGGACGGATGCCGGAACGTCTGACCGGTCAGCTTGGTGTCGTACAACTGCTCCTCAAAGTCTGCATGCACACACACACACATCACACACACACAACACACACACACACACACAAAGAATCCAGCAGCACAACAAGCACACAAACAGACATTAAGGAAAAAACAGAACAAGACTTTAAGTTAACTTTCTGCAGCACAGTGCACACAAACTCACACATGCACGCAAGAATAAATGTACACTGACACACACACACACCCAGAGACACACACTCACACACCAGATATCCTATTTGCATGGCCAAGAGCGGAGTTCTGGTTCGACTGCTGCTTTGCATCACCCTGCAGTTTCCCTCCTGTGACTCCAACTTCTGCTGTGGAGGAACCTTAAAGGACTCCTTAAGTTTGTTTTTAATCCTCTCATCAGTTGCGGGGCTTTCTCTCCTTTCATTCATCCCTTCTCTTCGCCTCTCCCTCTGTTTGTCTCCCCGTCTTGTCCTTCTTTCTCCTCTCGTCTTGGACTTTTTCTCTCATGCTGCTTCTTCTTCTCGATTTCTGACTGCTTCTCCCTCCTCTCTGGCAGCTTAGACGACTCTCCCTCAGGCCATTGTAAACAGATTCCTAACCCCCACCCCACCCCCCCTTCTTTCCACACACACACACACACACACACACACACACACACACACACACACACACACACGCATACTCCCCCTCACAGCCCCTCAGCCAATCCTTTACCCCAAAACACACTCCCAACCCACTCCCCACTCTCCACTCATCCCTAAAGTCCTCTAACACACACACACAGATATGCACACACACACACACACACACACACACGCACACACACTCCCAGCACCATCCCGCTGACAGCTTTAGAAGAACAGCAGAGTCAGTGAGGTATAGAGTTTTAGGTTGAACTTGCCTCCCCTGGACAATATGGATTCCTTCCTGGTGGCATGTGGTTGCGTAGCAACACAAGGAGACGGGTGACAACAAAGCTGACCAGGTTGATTTTAATAGTAAAAGTGCTTTAAAAGACAGATGCATAAGTTGTCTTTATCCACCAAGTGTGAAAACCTCTGTGGTGATGGAAAAGTGGCAATTTAACTTTTTTAATTTAAGGGAATTGATCAACCAATGAGAGGAGTTCACTAATTGCAGGGAACCAAGTCAATTAATTCAAGGGAACTAATTCCTCCTCTTACATCTGAAATGATTAGTTGCTTAAAAAGATTAATGGAAACAAATTTAAAGTTATTTTTGAAGGTAGAATAAATAGGATTTGTCATTAAGTGCTTGTAAATGATTTTTGAGGCTCTTGAGATTCCCTGGACGTCAAATTACAACAGTTTGAGTTGGTTAAGGGTCCTGATGAAGGCGCCACCAAAGACTTCTGTTTAATCATCTGTGATCATTTAGAGGAATTATTTTTGTATGAGTCTATGCATTGTCTTTTGGGAAAATCCTGCATAGTCTGGCTTTAAAAACAAAGTCTTCAAAGATAATAACTTAAATATTCGTGTGTTTTTCTGGGCCTGTAATTAGTAATGCCAAGAGGCCAGTTGAGGCTGCATTAAATCAAATAAATCTACAAAATAGGGGAAAGTGGTGTCTAGATTGTAAATTTTCAGGGAATATCTCCATTTTTCTCAGTCTTGCTGGTCATTGTGCAGTTAAATAAGACCTGCTGAATCATTTTAGTTCCTACTGGACTTACTGCAGCATCCATATGGTGAAGTACTAGAATTTACAGGGTGACTGCATCTGTTTTTAAACTCTGTTCGCTATAATGGACCTATGGCTCTGCTGCAGAGCCTCCACGCCTGGTAAACACATTTATAACTGACAGGTAGTTTACAGAAAGTTTGGCAGGTGTCAGACTTAAATGAGTGCAGGCAACGTGGGTGTGTTTTGGAGTCATGAATATCGAGTCATGAATAGAAATTAATATACAGCAGCACCAGCACCAAATACAAAAAGATAATGATGTGTTTTTGTATGAGGGCAGGCAGTCCACCCACCCACAGATTTTGTGCTGTTTTTTAATGGCATTTGGGATCATTGCCGTTGACGTTCTGCCTCTGCCAAACTAAAAACCGCCAGCGGCAGGAAAACGTCTATAGGAACTCACCCGAAGTGTAATTACGCCTCTAAAACTTAAAGAGAAAACACAGGACAGCCTGTGCACACACTGAAACTCTCACAACCTCCAGCACGGATTAAGATGATGTACTAATTTATGTTGGTTGTCATTTTCAGCTCAGCCACCCTGCATTTTGGAGGTTATTCAGGAAAGTGAGAGGATTTTAGAAACTTAACGATGGTAGACATCATTATACTGAGGGATGTAAAGCATGACAATGAAAAACTGGAGCAAAGAGGTTTTCACCAGACGAGGATTACACGTTGTAGGCTGTTCCTTGTTTTGTGTCCCGGAGGTGACACTGAAAACAATTTTCCACCATATGTTGACAGTTAAGTTTTATTCTCTCCGACTTTATGTGGGGAAACACAAACAGAAAGTGAGAGGATATGAGAGGGCAGGAAACTGATCCAACGGTGAAGGAGAAGACAAGATTCAGACAAGCTGCTGGGGAGGTCGAGACACAGCAGTAGAAGAAAAGTTGAGGACATTTTTAGGAACATGTACGTCAACAAGGCGCAGGATCTCGCTGAGCAACCTGCCTGTGCAAACTCTGACCAATTTAATCTGGTTGGAATTAAGGCTCCCACGCAGCAAACTTTCTCATTAATCCAAATGAGCATCATGCAAACTCCTGCTAACTCACAGTTAGTGTAACAGTGCTGCAACGTGACTCATATTAGCTGCTGTGCTCTGCTGCAGTGCATATACTGGCATTAGGTTATTTATAACTGGTTTGTGAAGTACAGTGACTAAAATGGCTTTATTAATGGTTAATAAACAATTTGCTGATGCTATATAGTCAGTTATAACTCATTATGTTCATTATCATTTGCAATATTTCATTTAATATCATATATTTAATCTTGTGACTCCTACTTTCATTATCTGGTACAATATAACTTTTTAATATTTCTCAATCAATGCAAATATTACTTTCAGTGTAATACTTTTCTATTTCTTAGCTTATTTAGAGAAATACTTCTTTGCATTTACTCTTTACATGCTTTATATTTTATATTTGTTATTATTCATGTGTTACTGTAATTTCTGTAGCAATCTGACACAAACATTTCCTTTGGGATAAATAAAGTTTTATCGTCTTATCTTATAAATAGGGTGCCCTGCCATTATTCTGAAATCCTGATAGTCTGGAAAATGTCCCATTGGAATGAAAGCCCATTTGTTGCAGTCTGTTATCCTGGAAAAAAAAAAACATTGCTCCAAATATAACAGCCAGATATAACTTACGTAACACATTTAAAGTGATAGTTCACACAAAACTGAATTTTCAGTTCTGTGTGAACTATCGTCTTTTCACCCTCACGTTGATTTGGTAAGGTTTAGGCACCAAAAATACTCAGTTGGGTTTAGGCAAAGATCATGGTTAGGGTTAAAATAACTGCCCTGGTCATGTGAGTTAAGTTGCATTACGTATGTGATGTAAGTTAAAGGGATAGTTCCCCCAAAAATGAAAATTCAGTCATTATCTACTCACCCTCATGCTGATTGAAGGTCAGGTTTAGTTTTTTAGTCCAGAAAACACTGCTGGAGTTTCACAGGAAAACAGCTGCACAGAATCTCCCAAACAATGAAAGTGAATGGTGAGAAGATAATGACTGAATTTTCATTTTTGGGTGAACTATCCCTTTAACTTACATCACGTACATAAAGTAACTTAACTGACATAACTAGGGTACTTACTTGACCAGTAACCATGATCTTTTCCTAAACCTTACTAAGTATTTTTGGTGCCCAAACTTTACAAAATTATGACTGTTTCACAACGTTAACGACATGTTTATTGTTGCTAAAGACGAAGGTCACTTGACCTTGACAGCCGGCGTTTTCATGACAAAATAAACTATTAAAGATATAAAGGACAAAAAAATGCTGAGGAGAGTGTGTATTATTTGGAGCAATGGGCCTTTGCTTTCGGTTTAATGAGACATTTTTTGAACTGTTGGTGTTTTAGAATAATGTCTGACTGTCAGAACAATGGACAGTCCCAAAAAAAAAAAGCAGAACAGCGTCTTCTTAGCTCTTTATTTTCATTTTGTGCGCCATCTTCTTCTTCCACTTTTTAAGTCCCCTCCTATCTGAAGGTCTGTGTTGCTGTTTATGTCATTTTTTGTTGTTGTTTTGTTGACTGTCTTTGTTTTGTGATGCGATTTTGTCTTTTATGTGCTGCAGAACAGGAACCTGCTGTAAACCAGTTTTAGCTGAGTCAGGCCCATTTAACTGTAACTGATTTTAGATGTTCTTTTAATCTTTTCGTGTATAATAATAAAACGAATGAAATTAAAGGAAATTAAGTATCTCCAAAGGACCATCAGACTTCTGACCTGGAAATAGTTTTTGTGTATCTGGACCAAAAATCATTAACCATTTATGAAAATGTCCATCTGCAGATTTGATGGGTTGTTATATAAACCCTTTAATTGATGACTTGCTGTATTAGAATTTATAACTGCAGATGACATATTAACTTCTTACTGCTGGTTTATTGAAGAGGGAGAAGCAGAAGATCTTTTGCTAATGACTTTGTGAACATTAATAACTGCAGAACTGATGGTTTATTGGAAAGTGATAAACTGGATGACCTTTCATAAAAGGAGCAGTTTGACATTTTGGGAAATACACTTATTGGCTGTCTTGCAGAGACAAAAATGAGGTGATCAATACCACTCTCACGTCTGTAAGCTTAAACCATGATGTAGTTAGGGAAAATAGAGCTTAACAGATAGCCTAGCTCATTCTGAAGGTAACAAAATCTGCTAATGCTAATCTCACAACCTGAAACTTTGTTCTTTTTTTAATAAGCTTAAAAAGTTTTTTTTTTTTTTTTTACCTTTAGTAAAGAGTTTATTAACCATCACTAAAGCCATTAGTTACAGCTTATAAATCCTTTCTAAAGGGTAACTTACCCAACAAGTTATGCATCTCTTTGAGGGGTCACAATCTATCTTTAACAACACTAGATTTAATTCACAAAGGTTCCTTTTCAAGAATTTGAGTTTAGCATCAAATTTATTTCTTTGAAACCAAACTTTTGCAATTAAAGTTTAGACATAAATATTAATGATGATGATGATAAACTAAGAAGTTTGTTCACTGCTTTTGCCAATTCCTCAGGAAGCTATTAGACGTTTCACTTTGTAAGCGCTTGCCTTAAGGAAACATCTCCCTGGCTATTTGTATTCATAGAGGCATATTACACACCCGGTGCTCATGATAGAGAACTGTCTATTTTGCAGTGTTAAAAATAATTGATTATAAACTGCCTGACTGCTGCATGCAGAAACAGCAGGATCAGCTGGTTAGTAAACAGTGAGCAGAAGCCAAAACTCGTCTCATCCAGACTGCAGCGGCCCAAAGAAATGAGGCGTCAGCAAGAGTCCGAAGACACAGGGGGGTATAAACAGACTGATGAGGAAGAAGAGGAAAAGGAAGTGAAGGAGAGGCAGTTGAAGATGATGATGATAATGCAGAGGAGGAAAAGGGCATATGGGGAGAGGAAGAGGAATTAGGGGAAGATAATGAGAGAAACAAGAAGCAGAGGAAACTTTAAGAAGCAGGGGACATATTACAGAACCTTCCCACTCTGCAGATCTAATCTTAACTGTTCGGTAACCATGGTGGTTATTAGGACCTGATTTAGGAAAAATCCTAACTTAACATCTAACGTGTATTACTGAAACATCCTAACTTATCAAAATTTTAAATAAACTCTGATAACTTCAGGATAACTTTTAAGCTGTTCTAACTTTCACTTTTTCACTTATTTTCCCTGTAATAGTCACGTTAGCTAATGGTAGTTTTTGCTAACGGTAGCTAATAGAAAAGTTTGCTAAGAGTAGCCTATCTAATAGTATTGTTGGCTAACGGTGGGGTTAGCTAACTTGATTAATCCATATGGCTGTTTTATTCCTTTTACATAATGACTGCTGGATGGATGCTATATTAGCCACTCTCTGTCTTTTATCTCCCAAGTTAGAATTCTTGTAATTTCCACAAAAAGAATATCTTTGAATTTCCTCGACAACCATTAAATCTTCACTTTTCGATCTGTAGTAGTAGTTAACTTACTAACTAGCTAACAGTAGCTAACAGTGCTGTTACCTACTGTTGGCTAGCACAGGAGCTTACACCATTAGGGTTAGCTAACATTAGCTAATGGTAATGTTAACTTGCAGTATATCAGAAGCATTAATTTACTAACTAACAGTACTGTTAGCTAACTAAAAACTACTGACCACTGACAGTAGTTAATAACACCATCAGGGTTTGCTAATGGTAGCTAACAGTAGTCTTAGCTAACTTGTTTAATCCGATTGGCTGCTCTTTTATTGCTTTTGGTGGCTGGATTTAGTGGAGACTGTGTCTGCTAACTTAGCCAATGTCTTTCTTTTATCTCCCAAGCTAGCAATGTAATTTTCCCAAAAAGGATATCTTTGCTTATCTTTTTCAACCATTAACTTAGTGTTCATTTTTCCATCTAGTAGCAGTAAACTTACTATCTCACCATCAGAAGCTAATGGTACTGTTCCCTAACAGTAGTGTTAGTTAGCTAACATTACATTAGGTACTGTTAGCTAGAACAGGAGTAAACATCATTAGTGTTAGCTAACATTAGCAAATGGTAATGTTAGCTAACAGTGCCTAACAGTAGTGTAACAGTGGTTAACTAACACTACTGTTAGCACAGTAGTTCGCGCTAACAATAGTCAAGTACTTTAACCTGTATGGGTGCTCTTCTATTGCTTTTACGCATTGGATGCTGAATACGTGGAGTCTTTGTTTGCGATCTCATTCCACTGTCTTTCTTTTATTTCCCAAGTTAGCATTGTTGAAATCTCCCAAATAGAACATCTTTAGCTTTCTCTACAGATGTTACGTTAGTAGTTAAGTGTGAATCATTATTTTTGCTCCATTTTTTTTGTGTGTTAAAAAACAAAACAAAACAAACAAAAAAATACACAACAACAACAAAAAAAACAATCATTAAGTTGTTTAGCATTGGATTTCTTGGACCATTAACTTGTCCAAATATTCACTTCTCCATTTGTAGTAGTAGTTAACTCACTAACTAGGTAACAGTAGCTAACGGTTCTGGTTGCTAACTGTAGCCCAAAGTACTGTTACCTAAGGGTAGTTTTAGTTAACTAACACTATGTTAACTACTGTTAGCTAGCACAGTAGTTAACACTGTTAGTGTTAGCTGTCAGCAGCTAATAGTAATGTAGCTAACATGTTTGATCCATGTGGCTGCTCTTTCATTTCTTTTACACCCTGGATTCTGGAGACTGTGTCTGTTATCTTAGTCCACGCTCTTTCTTTTATCTCCGGAGTTAGCATTGTTGTAAAGTTCCCAAAAAGAACATCTTTGGATTTCTCTATAGCTACCAAAACTCATCTGTCTGCTTCAATGTACGTTTCAGTACATTTCAGTGAGAAAAAACCCCAACATTGTTTAGCTCGGCAAGATGAGAAAACAGACATAAAGTTGCTAAGTATTTGGAATTCCCTGACCTAATATAAGATAGGATGAAATAAGATAAGATTGGATTCCTTAAGTTAGTTAGGATTTGCTACTGTGATACCAAATTGGGAAAAATCCTAGCTTGCACTCTTCTTATCTTAAGACAGGAAATTATAACGTGGCCCCAGAGGAAGAAAAATAAGAAAGGGCTTAAGGAGAGGAAGAAGAAGAGAAAATGAGAAGAAGCATGATGAAAAGGAAGGGTATGAAATAAGGGGACAACAATAAAGTGGATTAGGTGACAGATGAAGAAAAATGAAGGTAATAAAGGTAAAAAGAGACAAACTGCAAAGAGTGGAAGTGCAGAGAAATGAGAAAACAACAAAGCAATAACAAGGAGGAGGGCCATGGGAAGAAGCAGCAAATGATTAGGTAAAGGCAGAGGAAGTCATGTCAAAAAAAAAGATGAGGAGAAGCAGAGAAAAGGCAGCAGAGGAAGAAGTGGGCGGAGAAGAGGAACAGGTGTGGGACTACAGGAAGGTAAAAAAAGGAGGCAGTTCAAAAAGAAAAATTGGAGGGAATGGACAGAGGAATCAGAAATAAAAAAGTGAAGATGAGACCAAAAAAAGACAAAGTAGGTGTAGAAGAAGAAGAGGCTGGAAGAGGAGGAAGAGGAGGAGGAAGGGAATTCACACAACATAACGCCAATGAGGCCCAATCTGTCAAAACAGCACTAACAGGGAGGGAGAAGCTGGCAGAGTTGGACAACAGGTTTCTGAGTATTCTCACATCAAAAAGTGTTGAAGCTTTATTTGTTCCTGCAGCATTAAAGTAGAAGGTTAGTAGCCTCGAACAAGTTAAGGAATCTTTTTCTAAAATGGTTTATTCATGGTTAATAAATGATTTAAAGATTAGGGATAAGGTGTTTTTGAGGGGTGCCGTTGGCCTCCTAATCATTTAAAGTGATAGTTCAACTTAAAGTTTATTGAGTCTGTGTGAGTTGGAGCCGCAAGGTGATCAGTTTAGACTGGAACCAAGGGGAAACAGTTTGCGTGCCTGTCTCTTCAAACTTTCAAAACACACCTACCAGCACCCCTGAAGCTCACTAATTAACATGTTGTATCTTGGTCGTTTAATCAGTACACAAACAGTTAGGCCTACATAAAGACCTGAGTTTGTGGCCATAGAGGGAGTTACAAGCTGCGACCGCTGCATATTTTAAAGAGTATTCCTTTAAAGACGTACATACAAAGAAATAATAAGTTATTTTAAAGGAGGATACGAACTAGCCAAAAAACTGGCAACCCCAAATAACTTACTGAACTTATTAAATCCATCACAATAAACAAATGCTAGAAATAATCACAAAGCAATAACGAACCGGTCGATTGTCTACTCCAAGAGGGGAATGAATCCTTGCCCCAAGTGAGGGAGTTCAAGTATCTTGGGGTCTTGTTCTTGAATGAGGGGACAATGGAGTGTGAGATGGGCAGAGAATCGGAGCAACGCGAGCATTACTGCATTTGCTTTAGCTGAGCCAGAAGGCAAAGCTCTCGATCTACAGGTCAGTCTTCGTTCCTACTCTCACCTGTGGTCATGAGGGGTGGGTCATGACCAAAAGATGAGCTCGCAGATACAAACAGCCAAAAAGTTAGCAATAATGACTATGCAAAGTCGGGTAACCATCATCCACATGATAACTATAGACCCTTTTAGTGCAGATGTCATGAGTAAGTGTAGCTGGAGGCAAAACAAACGAAGAACTGGAGGCAAACATGAATCACCTCAGAGTAGTAGAATGCACAATCAAGCTAAAATGTCAGCCCACCTGAATCAAAGTACTTCATATAACAGATGCCAATGCAAGTTAAAAAAAAAAAGAAAAGGAAGACAACTATGGTTACGTGCAATAAGGTAAAAGCAAAATTTCAAGGAATTATTCATACACCAATTTTCCTCATTAAACAGAAAAAATACATCAACTTCTGAATTCAAGTTTCAAGCTTTGTGGAGGAGCACCGGTCCTTCTGCAGACCATTGACATGCAGATCTTGAGCAAAATAAAATGACAAAAACTTGTCCAATCCCCCAACGCTATAGCAGCTGTAGAAAGACGGTCAATTGATTGAGTGAGCATGTCCAGGTCAGCTCCCATTAGTAAATGTGAACTTTTTCAAGTTACAGTCACAGTCCTGGAAAGTGAGTGACTGGAAAGAAAATCTCAAGAGCTTGTCATTTCTTTAGCCATTGTGAATAAAACAAGCCAACAAAACTTGCTAGCTAGCGTAAGCTAATGTGTTTAGGGAATCATTTTGCCTCCACAAAAAAACATCAAACAGAAAAGATGTCTACAGGTATGTGACCTTTGCCATCATGATAACAATACATGTGGTTACTATTGTGAAATGGTTGCAGTTTGGTTAGGGTTAAGCAACAAAGCTTGTTGGTTAAGTTTAGGAAAAGATCAGGGTTTAGGTTCAAATATGAAAGTCACCTTGCATAAGTTAAAATGCACATAACAACAGCACATCAAAACATTATGCTAGAGGGGCGCCTCAAGAAATTGCACTAAAGGGGTGGCGACAGGATCATAGTTTGAAGAGTGAGAACAGGCTGTCTACTCCATCTCAATTAAGTGGCAGGTTTATAGTATAGTTACTAAGTACTGTGTGCGGTAGATTAAGCTTTTATATACAAAACATATGATCAGTTTTGTAAAAACAGGCTGACTTTTGACCAGTTAAAACAATGTACATACTGCTGACACAGTAATGCGTCAGGACTAGTAATAAGAAAATCATATAATACAGTGCTCTTGTGTTGCTAATATTATGTTGACCTTATATATAAGTAACATTTTGAATGAAGGACTTTTACAATCTGGTACTTTTACTCACATTGAGGATTCAGATTCTTCTTCCATCACTGCCAAGTTGTAAACTCAGCCACCTGCAGAATCATCCTGGTTGCAAATTTAACTACACATATAGTTCTACACCCGCTCTGCACCTGTGCACTGACCGGCAGAAGCTGATTCCTACACGCAGTAGCAGTAAAGCGGGAGCAGAGTGAGGGTAAACAGTTGTAGATCCACGCTTCAGATAGCAGCCAGGCTCCACTGAGTGCAGCTCAGATACATGACTGCAGGCTGAGAAAACCAGGGAGGGAGGAGGAGGGATGCTATTGGTGTGTGGGGTGTAAAGGTATGCCGGTCACTCCCACTAATGCACACACACACACACACACACACACACACACACACACACACACACACACACACAGTCCTACCCCACCCCCTTCCTGTGTGTCCAGACAAGCAGGCTGGGCACTCATGCATCACTAACCTGTATATTGTGTGTGTTTGTAAAGGTGTGCATGTGTTGTGAGTTGTGCGTGAAAATGCATTTACATATGGACATGTGTCAGAAGAAACTAACTTCAAGTGTCATTTAACTCAGTGTCTACATGCATGAATGTGCATGGTTGTGTATTGTGTGTGTACAGTGCGCCCATTCATAGATAAACCCAGCCACCCTCAACAATATGCACCCCGGTCGTGTCAAATTTGGGTCACCCTTTCTTCTCCCCTCCAGGAAGACGAAGGGGGGAAGACAAATTAACAATAACCCTCTTTCACCACAGCCGGAGTGTTTGTTTGTCTGTACACTACGTGCACGCTGCCACAGACGCATGTGTGTGTATGTGTGTGCGTTTGAGTGCACTTACATGTGCATGTCATGTCTTTGTCCTTGTGATTTAACATGCACAATTGATCAATCCATTACAGGGAGACGGATGAGGCTGGTGTGTGTTCAAGTGTGTGTACCATGAAAGTGGATGGTTGTGACCTAGAAGGACAGGCTTGGCGGTTAGCGGCCTAGTTTATGTTGGTCATTAGAAACCGCAAAGAGGGTTCTGATCCGATTATGGGGCTTTCTTTGTAGGCACAAATTTCTGGCTGCAATTCTTGTCAGTTATCCAAGGTATATTTGGGTAAAGTGCACAGAGTGATGACAATTTCTAAAGGTGGGGGAACACTCCTGTAGCAGGTTCTGTGGTTCAAACTTATGTAGGTTAAGTTGGAATTTAGTTTTTTATTAATTCTTCCACTGCAAGTCATATCTTTAGCTCATGCACAGCTTGTGGTGGCATCTGCCCTAGTGCTGTATTACTTGAGATCGGTCTTGAGAGCTGTTTTCACATTCACACATTCACAACAATGGATCTTACTTCGAGACCTTTCAAGACCACAACTGTGGAGATATCACTAAATTGTCTGTGCATTGTCTGATTTACTTGTTAACATCATTGCTGTGACTGGATGCAAAACTTCCAGCTTCAAATGCAACCAATAAATTGACTAATTTCTGATTTGAAATTTTTATTACTGGCTGTCATCCCTCCACACCTTCCTTCCACACACACTCCAAGAAAGTGAAGAATTTCTGCAGCTAGCTAAGTTTCCTTGTGATAAACAATGATGATAAAGGCCACAAAAGCTGTGTAGCTGTGTATATTAAGTTAAATTACATCAATGTTAACTAATATCAGCTCCGACATAAACACTACACACCACAAGGTCTTGACTTGGTCTTGGTCTTGGTCTTGGTCTTGGCTGGACTTTGTCTCTATCCCACAAAGTCCTGGGCTTGTCTCAGTCTCACACTGCCTTGATCTTGGTCTTGACTCGGTCTCTACCCCTCAAAGTCTTGGTTTTGTCTCGGTCTCGATACACTCTGGTCTTTGTATTGATTTTGGTCCAGTTTTGGTGGTTTTCACCACAATCCTGATCTGCCCAGTTCAGATATTTTGGCAGTGGTAGCAGCAGTAACTCTAAACTATAATTTAGTCTTTTTTACATTCAGCTCTCCGAGCTTGAGGAACTGTAGACATGTCTTTGTTACCACAAACCCTTGCATCTTGATCTCATTCCCTATCTGATTTAGATAAGTGTTTGAGACTGTGAACCAACTGTGATGCCATCCATTGATTTGTGGATTACCATTTTGAAGCCTCAAGTTTGGCATTATGGAGGCTGCCACACAGACTATGCCAGCATGGCAGTCTGCCTGGTAGAACACAAGAGGTGCTGGTCTAACGGTTAGTTTGTTTGGGTTGATGTGTGACTATGGTGTTTTACATGGTTACAAACAAACAGATTGAGGCAGTGGCAGACCAGCAAAACGCATGCTCACTTTAAATTAATGATTTCACCTATTGACTTTGGTTGGTTTGGAGAGAGCAATGTATAAATCAGCATTTACAGTCAGAAAAGGCTTGTCTGACGGCAAAGTAGAGCAGTTTGAATATTCTAAATATAGCGTATGCATAAACTGATATTGATTTTACGGTAGGTAAGACACAAGATTACAGCCTAACTTCCCAAATAATCTGGACTATCCCTTCGAAGTAGTCAAAATAATGCTCTGAAGCAGAATCAGCCCAACTTGGTTGGCTACCTGAAAACTGTTTCAACTTAAAGAAAATCAGAAAGTATTTAAAGTGTTATTTACACTGGACCAAACAATCAGAAGAAGCATATGTTTCATATATTAAATGTAAACAGTTTCAAATGTTCTTATAAGTGCATTATTATCCATTCAGCATATTCTTCTCTGCCACTAGCACGTCTACTAAGTGCTGATTGCTCAGGGACAATCTGACCCCGCCTCCTGTCAAGGTTTTCCTTCACATCATGATCCCAGAGTTTTCTAACTTCGAAAAAGATTCAAAGTGGTGACTTTTCAGTCACGATACTGCTCCACTCACCTTCAGGCTGCTGTCACCTCAGCCCTGTGTTTGATCAGCACCAGGATCGTTTGAGGTTTTGGCAGGTTGGCTTAAATGCAAATGTCCCTGGATCATAGCATTTGAGTGTGTCACCCTTCAGACTTTATTTGAAAAACTTCTCTAAAAGACCCCTCAGGAAAGAAACGAGACAGACGAGTTTGTCTTTCCTGATTCACAGCGATGTCACTCCAACGAAAACCTCCACAGAGTGGGAGCTGGATCAAGAGAAAGGAGTGCTGTCTCTCTATTTAGCCAAATTGACTCATTAAAAAGGCAATATTTTATGGTTCAAAAACAAACAGATTACCTGATTATAAAGGTCACTCGGTAATAAAAGTTCAGTCAACCTATAAATCCTCTGAAAAGGTTTCCCTTAACTGTCAAAAGCACTGCTCGAGGCTGAAATTCTCGATGACAACAAGGACTCGTTTCAGCTCTCTGTTCATAAGCCAAAATGTTAAATGCCTGTCTAAATTAAATGCTGTGTTAACAAACCCTTTGCATAAAATAATTGTAAAAGGCATTTAAATTGGTATGTTCAGTAATTTGTCATGTCAGTCGGGACTCAGTATTACTTTTAAAGCAATACATGAAGAAACAGGCATTTCAATGGGTGCTTGAGATCTGAAAAAGCAGCCTACCTCGGCAAGCAACTTTAAAATTGCCATGAAACCAGCGCTAACGAATTTTATGCGTTTCCTGTAAAAACGGGACGCACCATAAATCACTGAGGGTTGAGGCTGAGCAGCTGGAGGACAAACGCGGAAAAAGGAGAAAATATTTTCTTGATTAAAAAATGATCGAGTTTGTAAAGATGTTTTTTGTAAAAATTATAAGTTTTTGTACAGTGACCAGCCAGCCCCCAGAAGCACTCCACTATGGCAGCCAAAAACAGTTTTCGTTTTCCAGGAAATGACACATTCTAAAATACCTTTAAAAATACCCGAGAATACCTACAAAATGACTTTTTTTTGTTATTGGTGGGCCAGATACTGACGTATGTGAAATATAGCACACATAAATATCAAATTTGACTTTACGGGAACTTTAATCAAAACCATATTTATTGCTTGAATTTTTTTCCTGGTGCTCAAATGATATGTAGGCTATATTATGCAAGAGACAAATGTCAAATTTATTAGAGTCTCATTTTCAAAGTGGCTTCACATTATATAAACTCTTAGAAATAATGGTGCTAACTAGAACTGCAAAGTGTTCTTTGGCTTGTTCCCATAGAAGAACCCTTTTTGGTTCTTGGTAGAGCCATCTGTAAGGGTTACACTTGGAACGACTTCCATTTGAAATCATTAGAAATGAGCCAGTTTCCTTAGAAATTAGAGTTCTACCATGAACCCAACATAAAGGGTTTTACATAGAACCATCTGTGAGAGGGTTCACCCAGAATCTCCTGTGAAAGGTTTTACAGAGATCCCTTCTATCATGTAATGGTTCCAAGCAGAACCCTCCATAGGCCCCTTTCCACCAAAATAGCTCTGGTTCTTCAACGGGTTCCATTCTAGATCCTTGGAACCTTTGTGCTATCTGGTGAACCAGCCCGCATTTCCACCAGTTTTCAATGGAACCATTGTAATCAAGGATGTCTTCAACAGAGGGGACTGCACAATGCACAGCGACCTGTGAAATTTTGGGTTCCAAAACAGTTTATTTTTGGTGGAAATGCTCAGAACTGTTCAAAACTAGGTGCTTGAACTAAAACTGGTCTGGTTACTGACCCTTTCCACCTTCTAAGGTGAGCTAACAAGAACCCACCAACTGAGAACTTTTTTATATTCCAACGGTTTTATTTAGAACCCACCCAAGAGGTTCTGCCAAGAACCCTTTTATCTTGTGATACAAAGAACCCTTGGATTTCAACAATCATTGAAGATCACTTTCTTCCAAAAAGGCTTCTTTGGATGAAAAGGGTTCTTAATGAAACCCTTAGTCTTCCACAAGAACACTTGCACAAGACACTTGCACAAGACAAAACCTTTCTTCACAAAAGGGTTCTTCATGAGCAAGGCTTGGTGGAACTCAGCTTCAAGAACAACCCTTTCAGAACCCTTGTTTCTAAGAGTGTATGAGTTAAACTCTGCCTCTGAGATTATAAAATACTTTCTGCTGTATCAGCATTCTCCACTTGATCAATGCTGCACCTGTTCAGTAATGTGTATTGACCACAGCAGAACCTTATCAGCCTGTGTAGATAACAGCGAGCATTGACTCAGACCTTCTCTGACACAATTAAAGGGCCGCTGTGACATTTTGTAGTCAAGTTAGTGCAGGCAGGGAAACTTTATTGGACGGCTTGCATCGCAGCTGGCATCGACTCAGACGTCCTCTGACACAATTAAAGGGTTGCTGTGACATTTTAAAGTTTGGTGGGTTATATCACATCACCCTGCATTGTCCAGTGTGAGGAAAGGTTGCAGCATTGGCACTTTAAGTACTGAGGAGAGTGCTGCCACATAAGATAGATATGCAAGATAAAGGAAGCTATGATCGCAGAAAGAGAAAAAAAGGTAATAACGGAGAGCAAATAAAATTAGTGAGAGTGAATGTAAAGACTATTTATGGTGCTACTGCTAATGCTTGTGCTGCAGTCTGATTCTAGCCTTGAGTTATAAATAAAAAAGAGAGGTGAAAACACCACAGACAGCTAACTCTTATCTTGCTCTAAGCACTAATGATGCCATTGACCTCCACTGAAAAAATGTATTCCAGCCTGACGTGTGACACAACTTTGTTAGGAGAGTGTGTTAAAGCCGGTGTCGCAGCTTCCACAATCATAAAAACTCACATTTAAACAGTTTGTCCTGAGGCTCAAAGTAAACTGACACCATGAACTTTTCTGTACTTTTGGTTTGGGTCAGTTTTACGTGGTTGGTACTCCTTAATGCTACAGCAAACGATTAAATGACAAATTACATCATTTGTAACTGTCTTTTAGAATGACATTTTTTTTCTGATCTGAAACCCCTATCGGCTCTTTGTTTAAAAAAGCGTTTTCTGATGTGAGAACGCTGGGGAGTTGGGTCATTTCTGGCTGATTTATGGTCACTTTCACAGTTTTGAATAAATGAAACCTGTACTTTTGGAACTCCTTGGGCGTAACATAACTCAGGGGCTCGTCCAGGATAGCATAATTTATTTTAATCCAAAAAACAAGCATGCCTTCTTGATCCTCCCTATAGAATATGACCTGCCCACTGATGATGTCACAGTTCACACTTCAGGTCAAGGAAACCCTGCTATGTTTTGGTTCCAGCTGGGAGCCAACTTTTCAGGTTTGTTTTTGGTCAAAATGCTCCAAACGGTTCAAAATTAGATACACAAAGTGAAACAGAACCTGTTCAATGTTGGTGGAAAAGGGATAAAAGAAAGATGGAGTCTATTATAGCAACAGATCAATGCCCACACATCCCATACCACATACTTTTCACCATGTAGTGTATCTAAAAAACACCAGAATACCTACAACAAGTGTCACTCTTTCAAACATCCATCCATTCTGTAATGGATAACACTCACTCTAACATTCTTATCTCGGGCCCTCTGGCTACAGTGTGACCAGCACCAGCAGCAGTTTAGATGACAGTTAAGAGCTGTTGGCCGACACTGAGGCTGTCAAAGTGTGTGTGTACGTCTCAAAACCCCGTCCAAATGCTCTGGAGTGGTTCTCAGCTAGCTCTCAGTCTGTATATGCATTGAAGAAATCTGATTGGACAGATTAGGGTATTCCTATATAGCACTCCTGGCCATATTATACCTAGAAGCCTGGATACTGTAAGAATAATGCATATACAGGGATATGAATAACCAACCTTAATGTGCATGCAAACAATTTATGCATCTCTGTCTGCAGTTATAACTAATAGTTTTTATAATTTCTTGATACTGAAGCTCAAATTCTCATGACAGACCTCAGTTTCTCTTCCCTAGTTAGACCCGCCGACGTGCAAACTCGCCTGGCGCAGCTTTGAGTTAGTGGCTTCGCTCTTTTTACAAGACACTTCAGAGGAAAAACTACAGTGGTGGTGATCAAAAAAACCCTCTCATCATTCATCTTCCCACAAACTCTCCTCTAATCTTACAAACTACTGCTTGGCCAACTATTTTATCCACTTTTTGATCAGCGAACAGTGGACAAAATAAAATTGAACTGCTCCAACATTATCTCATTATGTTAACCTTGAAAAAGCGGGAAACATGAAGATGATTGGCCAACAACTTGTTAACAAGGTCCACAGTCCACTTTTGATTAGTCATCATTAGGAGAACAGTCAAATCAGCCGCTAATTAACCATCACAGGACTACTGGGTTCTGTGTCCGTGTCTTTTTGTGTTTAAACATTTGATGTTTAAATACCTATGAGAGAACACAAAGTCTAATACATTAGTATATGGTCTGAAAATAAAAACAGAAATGTTCTTTTATTTCTTCTATTTGTTGCACAATTGATTTAGAACTTTGCAAATGAACCTGAAATTATAAATACTCAAAATTAAGCCCTAATTGACCCTTCCAAGTCCCGCCTGTTTTTGCTCTGTACTCCATACAGTTGACAAACTTGAACTTGGTACCTGGAGGAACCAATTCAAATTTCTCCTTTCCTGCTTCTTGTTCTTAGACAAGCTAGGCTAGTCTATGTTGAAAAGAACACCAGATTTTGATGGTGGTCAAAAGATGTTGCTGTGGGACCTGTAAAAGAGACATATACGTATAGTCACATCCTAAGGTAGCTAATGCAAGCAAAACACTATCTAGCTACACAGCTAATCTACATCAATGATTAGCTAGCCAGTGCCATTTGGTAGCTAATATTATAGCAAAAGGTGAAGTAATGAGCTAGCTAATCTACATAAATGGTTTGCTAGCTCATAAGCTAACTTAAGATCTGACTATATATATGTCTCTTTTACAGGTCCCCATTACATATTATATATATATATATATATATATATATATATATATATATATATATATGCATATATATATATATGTACATATATATGATGACTGATGTTTTTATAGTTTTTATAGTAATGGGGGATGTCTTGTTTCTCACGTTTGACTGCAATGGAGCCATTTTTAAAAGCTTATAATTCAATTTTAAAGCAGGCCTGTATCATAATGCTGATAGTCAAAATTAAGCCCTAATCTCCCATATACCCTGCTGTATCCCATCTCAAAGACAAATTTACTTTCTGATCTTTTGTCATCACCATTTCTCACATTAGAAACTCACCACATGCTCTGGAAGAACTGAACAGCTCTCTCAATCTGTTTGTTCCATAAAGCAATCAGACAGTTTTCCCTCCAAATGTTACTAAATTTAGCTGCAGACATTAAAGTCAGAAGTTATGTGAATTTTAGACTCTGTGTAAAACTAGGCAGGGAATATTATTATATGCATGATACTACAATAAAAACTTAATTGTTATCATCATTATCGGTCCCAGTCAGAATGTGACATTAAAGTAGAAATATGTTGAATGCATCCAAATGAATAACGTATTAATAGTTAAGCTAATGTTTTCTTTAACAGTCTTTACCAAATAACTAAATGTAAACATTTTCCTGTGCCACGTTAATTCTATGTTCATATGCCAATTTATGTATTGGCACAATATGCTGCTATAAATCATGAAAACAAAGCCATGTAGTTGATCTTAAGCTGCCAAATCAAACCAATATAAAAGTGTCTTAGTTGGGAAGCAGGCCAGCACAAGCTGCCAGGAGAGCCTCACATTCTCTCTGACAGATTGTCTACAGCTCCAACGAAGTCCCACAAAAGGCCCACATCTGTTGTGATCCTGTTCTGCTGTGTTTTTGTGAAGGTTTGTTCTAACCTCTCTCTCCCTCTCCCTGCAGGGGGTGTGCCGGGGGGCGGGCCGATCCCTGGGAGCAGGGCTCCAGCACACCTGCAGCTAGTTCTGCCCAAATTACCTGGCTACTTAAGCCCCCTCCTCCCTGTCTCCTGTGCCGGATTGTTCCCTTTGCTTGTGCTCTCCGCTCTGGCTCTCAGTGATCGCCTACCTTTCGCCACGTGTAGTTCTCAGCGTCTTCCCCAAGTTTTGTGTGAGTTTTTTGGTGCCTCGTCACCGTTTTTCTGTTGTACTTTTGATCGTCGTTTTTCCCGGTGCCCGGTGATTTTCTGTTCTTCTCTTTTGTTGATACTTTTCCTCCTAGCGAGCGTTTTCAGTTGTTACTTTGTTTTGAGCATTTACCTCATGAACTTTCCTCTGAGAACTTTTTGGCAATAAATCATTTTGTTTGAACTCTGCAACTGGGTCCTGGTTCCTTGACTGGCACTTAACAACATCAATGGGAAATTTCATCAATTTAGTGTTAAAGGAAACAAAATGCTCGAAAATAACAGACAGGACTCGGACAGAGGAATTAGACAGCAGATTCTAACTTCTGCATCAAGTCATACACAAGTTATTATTCAAAAAGATTGCAGTAAAATTACTGTGCAAATACGTGTGACTATGTGCAAACACAATTACTTGCACTAAAGACAATGTCAGTGAAATATGTTAAGTGTTGAGGAGGTGGTAAAGTATGAATATCTGAGCGTTGCTTAATGGACTGTCATAAAATTACAGAGCAAGTATGTGCAAATAGCCAGCCTGGCTGTAATGGATGACACGAGCTAAACTTCAACTACAAAGTTCACTGTTAATGTGAAAGAATAATAGGAATATTTTGCTGTTGATTAATGTTGAAATAAAATAGTAAAAAAAAAAAATACACAATGCAAATGCATCTGCTGTAAATCTGTTCAGAAAAACACAGTAAATCTGTCTGCAGAGGAGGGAAAACCTTTCATAAATATGCAGGGCACTGGGCAGAGTCACTTAGGAGCAGGAGGAAATAAGTGAAGTGCAAATCTTACTATTATAAACCTGTACAGAATACAATGTATCTGCCTTCAGTGGAGTACAATACTGAGCTTTAAATATATAATTTATTACTGATGCCATGGAGCAGCATATGAATATTTCAGTACAGCAACCAAAAAAACTTTGATCACAAAATGTGCAGATCTTATTGTTGCAATTTTTAATGGAAACACTGAGCTTCAGCTGTAAGCTTAGTAACTGCAGTAAAGTTAGTCTGTTTTCTTCATATAGCACCAAATCAGAAAACACAACAATTCCCATCATGAGCAAGCACTTGGTGACAGTGGTGAGGAAAAACTCCCTTTTAACAGGCAGAAACCTCGAGCACAACCAGGCTCAAGGTGGGCAGCCATCCACCGTGAATGGTTGTATTTTAATATTTGACAGTGGTTTATTTGTCTAGCAAAATTAAACAGTCAATGTTCACTTGATTAAATAACTGTATTGATGAGAATAGATAGTTTACAAACTTTCCTGGGCAATAGTAAAATACATTAACAATGTAATTCTTTAATATTTAAACAAAATATTAGGTTTCAAGGCATTTTGAGACTGATTTGGAACATAATAAAAAGTGTAAATATATCTTACTTGGACTTTAAATTGTTCCGGCCTGGTTCTTTATGAACTTGGGGGCCTGCAGCCTATTATTACTAAATTGTGATTTATGCATCACTAAAATAATAGCAGTTGTACTACAACATAAGCTACAACATAATTGTAAGTAACACATTTGTTTGGTGTCTATTAAAAGGCAAAATCCACCAAAAGTAGACTGTCCTCTGAAGAAAATCAAGACCATCAGTCATTTGTTATGCCTAAAATATGACATATGACTATGTTTAAGTTAACCTGACAGGAAATAGCATTAGGTAGTTGTTGTTTTTTTTTCCCAAATCAAGAGATTTTCCCACCATTTGCACTTAAACCTCTCACAAACACCTGTGGCAGATAAGGAAGAGACCATGTGGTCCATGGACCTGCATTTGTAACTTCTTTATAGTCTTCCACCCAGGCAAAGCGCATTCACACATTATCTTGCCCAAGACTTGCTCAACAAGCAGACTCAAGGGAACCAGGGATCGAACCACCAATCTCCCTATTAGCAGACGACCCGCTCTACCCACCGAGCCACGGTTTTTTGGAAGTGTCACTGACAAACAGTGTCCTCCTGCTGATCAGATAACACTAATTGACCCTTCTTAAGTCCCACCTCTCTACAGCACTCAGCGCTGGAGAAAGGTCTGGCACCACACATCATGCTCATTCTACTACAGGGGGGAAAAAAGCTCGGCTGGTTTAAACCAATCGCAATCGTCTTATGCATCACTCACCCAAGGACGCAGTGACTGTACCCCTGTAAAATTGTGTTGAAGGGGAACTTGTTTTGGTGGAACATTTGCGCGTGGGGCAGCGAGCCCTGGCATTAACATGACAAAATCCCCGTATAAGGTAACAGCTGCTAGCTTGTTTACTTTTGAAAACATTAGTGACCAGGTGCTATTGCAGTCTTTAGTGTGTAGTTTTCTAGCATGAAAGTTGTCGTCCCCGTAGTGACAGGGACTTTGAAAACATAGATAGTGGATATAGCATATGGCACCTGAATCAGGCACCCAGCGGGAGGCTTAAACCCACAGTCTACATCCAGGTAGTCAGACTAACTATCTCCTTCCCTGTTTCCTCTACTACTTAAATATGCTTTGTGCTAGGCTCGTCTATGTTGAAAAAAAACAACTGAAGATTGATTTTTGAAGGCTGAAACATGTTGCCTGTGGGACTTGTAAAAGTCATACACATAGTCACATCTTAAGTTAGCTAATGTTAGCAAAACACTAGCTAACTAGCAAGCTAATCTACAAGCTAATGCACATTTGATAGCTAATGTTAACAAAATACTAGATCATTAGCTAGCTAAGACATTACGGGGGGACCTGTGAAAGCCATGGGCCTAGTCATATCTTATGTTAGCTAATAAACTTTATCTAATGGCTATAGTTAGCAAAATATTTGCTAAATAGCTAGCTAATCTTCCTCAATCCTTAGCTAGCTAGTAACTCGAGTTTTGCTTATATTAAGGTGTGACTTATCTGTTTTACAGGTCACCCAGCAACATCTTTAAAATGTGGTTCTCTTTTCAACATAGACAAGCCTTTAGCACACAGTATATCTAAGTATAGTAAACAGGAAATGAGAAAGTTGATCAAGGTTCTGCCAGGTAACAAGCTAGCTCAACTGTTAATGAGCATATTTTGTCATTTAGTTTGGAGGACTTGTTGAATGTAACTGGTTAAAATCAGAACAAGACTAATTACAACTGAAGATTCGGATATTAAATCAAATTTGCTCATTAAAGTAAATTTGCACACTTGAGGAATCCAATCAGGAATGAGCGAGTGTGTGTAATAAAACTCTGTATGCTAATCATTCTGTGGTCGGTGGTGTTGATGATGAGAGGGAACACTGGCCAGATTTCACTGCTGCCCACTTAGCAGCAACAGTGATATAAATCTCACACAAATCTCGCTGCAGGGGGGGAGCTGAATCTCGGCAGAAAACGCAGCAGATCCGTCTAACACCGGAGCACGACAGCCAGCTTCATGAATATGGAGGGCAGAGTGTTGAGGAGCGGGAAAGAGCATGAATATTTTACCGAGCCGAGGCCAGTAGAGGATGGAAAAGAGAGACAGAGGGAGAGAGTACAGCTGCTTCAGTGTTATATAACACACACACCCAAACAGATGGACACACACAACACAAACGGACACTGCTATACAAACTGCAAACACACACACACACACATGGACATACTGCTCATGACACACAGGCAGCAATGAACACATAAACACAAAGTGACACAAATGAACACAGACAACAGAAAAGATGAATGGACACACACACATTTGTTGCTGTTGTCCACCCACGACTGTATTCATCCATCTTATTTTTATCAAACACAAGATGCCAGCCGGTCTCAGACAATAACTGGCTTAATACACACATAAACACACACTCGGTATAAAGACCTAGCAGTGGAGAAAAAGGGAAAAGAGACAGAAGAAGATGTAGGAGGCGATATACTGTACTGTATAAGCTGGAGCTAAAGACTGTATATACACAGTGAGGGGAAATGAAGTGAAGAAAGAAAAACTCAATAAAAATACAACATGTCTCCATATAAACGGCTCTATTTAGTTGTTTTCTTGTGATTTGATTCAACGCATCGGTTTTGATCAACAAGTGATCTCGACAAAGTGATTTGAATTAAAGAATGAGTGTGGTTGTTTACTATATTTTTGTTAATGTCAACAAATCTCATGAAAGGACCAAAATCAAAGATGAACCGAGTGTCAGACGTCAGTCACTGGCTTCATGTCGCTTCCACTGAAAATGACTTGTAGCCTGATGCTTTGTTGCTGGTAGTCTGAACATAACATTAGGCCGGAGATATACTTGATTTTAACACATACATCATGGCTGTCTTGTTTGTCCTGCATCGTTTGGAGTGATGGTTGTGTACGTCCTCAGAAATTAATGCCACGCATACGTAAATGCATGGTTAAACAGCAAGTATCTCCAGCCTTAGAAGTAAAAGTGCAAGCTAGAAAATAGTCTGACTCACCAGATTCACATTGCATGCATAAGTCCTGCCATTGCTGTGATATTGCAGCGTACGCTATCTACGTTTTCAAAGTCTCCAGGAAACAAGAACAACCTCTGAGCTGCAACCAACATGCTGAAAACAGCAACATAGCATCCGGGATGCTAATAGTACAAACGTTAACAGGCTAACAGCTGTTACCTTTTCTTTTGCAGTGACTCGCCTTCCAATGTGCAAATGTTCCACCAAAACAAGTTCCCCCTCAGCACTGTTTTGCAGCAGTACCTTCACTGCAAGACGTTTGTGATTGGTTTAAAGAAATGCAAACAAGGCAGAACGCATTTTTCTCTTTTAGCAGAATGTGTATGTGTGGAGTCAGACCTTTCTCCAGTGCTGTGGAGAGAGTTCTGGCTATGCTAGAAAACTGGAACTAGAAAAGAGTTTTTTGGCTTTTCCCCGTGGAAAAACCCTTGTTTGTTCTTGATAGAACTTTCATAGAGGTTCCATTTGGAACCCTTTTAGCACATTTTACCTAGAACCCTACATAAAGAGGTGTACCTAGAACCATCCATGAAAGGTTCAACCCAGCCTGCCTATGTGTGGTTTTACAGAGAACCATTTTATGGTGTAATGGTTCCCCATTACATACTGATAGAGCCAACACTCACTGAGGGCTCTATCATGAACCTTCCAAGAAGATGTCATCAACAATGCAAAACAACCAGTAGGATAAGACATGCCCACTTTGGTTCCCAAGGAAAACTGCTACTTTTTGGTTCCAGCTGGGAACCAACTTTTTGGGTTTTGAACCAATTTATTTTGGATGGAAATGTTCAGAACAGTGCAAAACTGGGTGCTTGAACCAGAACGATGACGGTTCCATGTGGGTGGAAAAGGCCTACCAGAGGGTTCAACCAACAACCCAACATAAAGGGCTGTAAAGGCTCCCATGCGTCTTGCATGTTTTCAGTCTTAGAAATAAAAGTGCTAACTAGAACCATATAGCTTCTTTGACTTGTCCCCACAGGCAAGCCCTTTTTTGTTCTGCAGACCTTTTACAAAGGTTCTGCTTGAAACACTTTCAGCTGTTCTACCTAGAATCCATTATAAATGTTGAACCACCATTGAACCATCTTTGAAAGGTACCACCCCAAATCCCCTCTGGTGATTCATCCTCCACCTTGTAAAGGTGCTAACAAGAACCCACCCAGGATGTTTTACGAAGAAGCCTTTTATATTCCAGGGGTTGAATCTTAAACTCGCCCAGGGGTTTTATAAGGGTTTCACATACAACTCTCCTGTCTTCTGAGGGTTTCATGAAGAACCACATTGTGTTCTACAGATCAGGCAAAAAATTATTAAATCCCATAGATTATATCTCATGGTCATCCATCATTTTAATGAGCTAGGTTTCAGTTACTGTTGTTCAGTATTGGCAGTAGTACAATTCTTGAAGAACTCTTTCCTCCAAAGAGGATTCTTTGGATGAATTCTTAAAAAGGCGTTCTTCAGAGGCAAAGTATTGTGGGTAGGACCTCAGCCCTTCAGGAAGAATCCTTCTGGAACCCTCATTTCTTAGAATGACTGAGTATACAAGTTACCGCAAAGAGCCTTTAACTGACATCTACTTTAATACAGTTTCAGCACAGAAACTGAAAGTCTGCTCACTAGTTCATCTGCTCTCACTGACTGAGTTTTATGACAAGACATCAGACTGATATCTACCCCATGCTGGTTAGATTGCTGGCCTTATCTGCCCTGCTGCATGACAGGAACAGACTGAAAAAGCAGAATCTGAACACTGTTCAGTCACCTCTCAAGATATTATCTTGTCGGCAAATACAGCGAGCACAGAGTAGCGTGAAGAGCTGTAAGTGTCACTGCTCCCAACATGTTAGCCAGAGCCTTTTAGCATGTGACATGAGTCATTGTAGCGTCAGCCACAGTGTTCGGGACTACCGTGTCCAGTAGGTCATTTGAGGTGGATAAAGGGAAATGCCATCTACTTGGTTAGCAAAGTTACAAAAATACATCCCCCTTGTTAACCTGCCACATCCTCTCTCCATCCCAAAGTAGTGTTTTTAGTTGAATGTGTCTAATCTGGTTGATTTATTGTCTAACTGAGGTTTGGTTAGAATCTATGGCCCGGACCACTGTGGAAATGAAAGCTTTGTGAAAGTCAAGCCACATTTGTACTAGACTCAGTACTGTGATTGGCTAGTATTTGTTGCCTCAACAATCCTTGTGATTGCCTGAAAGCCTTTCTAACACTGTGAAAGGGTCTATTTTAAACATAAACAATGACTGCGTCGGCTTTTCAATGTTAAAAACCGCGGGTACTGAATAGATGGCTGGCTCTAACACACATTTAAGACCTTCTCATCATTTAAAAAATCATATTTGTTTATTGAAAGAGTTCAAAAAAGTTCAAAACATCTCTTAATTACCTTCATAAAGCAAAGAAATGAAAAATCCATCGATCCAAAACAAAAGTGCAGGAGTAGTGGTCAAAAGACTGCATCTAAACCACAGCTTCAGTTCCCAACATTTACTGAAAAACCACTCACGTTACCTGCACACAAACAGAAAAAGGTGGGGCGATACCTGACTTGCACACCAAGTATCCATAACATAAACTTACAATATACAATGCAAACAGTAACTAGCATAAACCAACCTAAAAAGAAAAATTCAACTATTTCTTTTAACAGTCACGACAATTATCTTTTTCTTTAACCTACACAAGTAGTTTTTCTGCTAAAGCCTAACCAAAAAAAAAAGAATAAAAACACCTGAAAATAATAAGTCAGCAAAAGTTGAGCACTACTGTACTAAATCAAGTGCGCATATGTGAGCATTTTGCAAATCTTGCGTTCCCTTTAAGACATGACCCCGACCACGGCTCTGAAATATCAATAGCTGTGTATTAATATATGGACATGGTGCTACATCAGTTTAAGCAGCAGCAGAAGACCAGTTACTCCTGTGCTGTCTGAGGTAAAATCACTGATTTTGCTAATGGAGTTTGGTTGGTTTAAGAGAAAGCAATATTTGGCTTATATAAAGCGCTGAAAACATTCTAAAGATAGCACACATTTACACTGACATTGATTTTTTTTAAGGTGGACCTTTTTTTTTAAATTGCTAAAATACATTTTGTTGACCCTGTCCACAGCAGTTCATTGCTTAGCTTCCATGCTAGTGCTCCCCTCTGCTTCTCCACACTGAGGGGGCGTGCCAACAACCATCTCCTGCAGGAAGTACACTGAATATGGATACTTCACGTCTTTAACTTTGTAGAGATATGGCCCAAAATATCCACATGAACTGTAAACGTTTATTCGTTCATTCACTCCCTCAGGTGTTTTTGCTCAAAGTTGTCATGCCGTTCAGCCCCTCCTTCTCGCGTTCATTCAACTAAAAACCCACTGTGATCGTTTTAATGGAAGAGCCGGGCAAAGGGCGAGACGGCATGAGTCACACTGAGAGAAACAGTACTACCTGAGAACAAATGGGAACCCTCGTTCCCTGGAGAGCTCATTTGCACACACACACACACACACTCACAGATTGAAGACTACAAACAAGAGATTAATGTTACAATGAGAATGACAGAGTTCCACCTTAAAAAAACAACAACCACTGAAATGTAAACAGCAGAAAATATAAACACACACACGCAGAAAATCACAAATACCACCTTTAATAACAACACTGCAAGGTGAATCCAACACATGAGCAGCCATAACACGCACACACACACACACAAACACACACACACACCCTTCAGTACAATATAAACACAACATAGTGAGGGGAATATTGAACACACACACACAGCATATCTGCATGCTAACACACACACACCTTTTAAGGCTGCCGACACACACCCATGTCAGTGCAGTCCAACGCCACATGTAAACACTTTCCCACCCACCTCCGCTTCAGCTTCCACGCCTTTCCCACCCACTCAAAACACACACACACACACACCCACACACACACTCCATCACTCCATCCTCTCCTCCTCTCCATCCTCTCCATCCTCCATCCTTACCTTGCAGCAGGCTCTGGAGGTTGAGCTGCGCCTGCTGGTGCAGCTCCTCGACACACTCCGGCCTGCTCCACGAGCCGAACACGTTCACGCTCTGTTGCCATGGAGACCTGAAGTGGGCCGCGCCGCCACCGCCGCTGATGCTGCTGCTGCCTCCTCCTCCTCCGCCGCTGATGCTGCTGCTGCTGTGGTTGCCGTCGCCGTGGCTGCTGCTGCTGCCGCCGCGCCTGCCGCCCTCCGCCTCTAGACCGCTGGTGGCTGGAGGAGGGAGAAAAAGAGAGGGAGGGAGGAAGAGGAGGAGAAAATGTTGAGAGGAAGTGATGGATGGAGGGAGGAGAGGAAGGGAAATAAGATTATTGTGGAAGAGAAAGAGAAGGAGGGTATGAGAGGAGAGGAAAGAAGGAAGGAAAGGTGGATAGAGAAAGGAAAAAAGGAGGGACGGGGAGAGGAAAAATTACACGTAAATAAAAATGTATGAATTTGCATAACTAATACCCAGAGACGCAGATTACATAACGCAGTGTGTTGTCAGGGAGAACAAGGACTGGGAAGGAAGGAAGGAAGGAAGGAAGGAGGAGGGAGGGATAGAGGGATTAGGCAGAAAACGAGGGACTGGAGGAGCAGATTTGGAGGAGAAACAGAGAGAGGGAGCGCTTAATTAGGAGGGGGAGGAAGATAGAGGGACAGGCACGGGCGGAGATAGAGGGGGGAGAAGGAGGGATTAGGGCAGGAAGGTATGAGAGAAAAAATGTGATTGTGGAATTAGGGAGAGAAGGAGGAGGAGGGACATTTAAAGGGAGGAGAGCGGAGGAATGAAGGCTGAGAAGGAGGGAGTTTAAAAGACAAAAAGAGCCTGAGCAGACAATCAAAACAAATTATGTCGAGCGATCGCGATCGGCCAGTGAGTGTCGACATGAATGAGGCGTCGCTGTGAGTCAGCGGTGATGAAATCTTTTGACACATCCAGCAGCTGATAAGATGTGACTAACAAACACAGGAAGTGCCAAATGTGACAGCGGCTGCCGTCCAACTGAGCCGACAGAAGAAGAAGAAGTGCAACAAACTTTGTGCGAGAACAAAGACGCTGCAGTTATTCATCACCATCAGGGTTGGAAGGGTCACTTTAAAAATGTGTTCTGATACAGTTGAAACATGTAGTCAGTAATGTAATCCAAGTATCGCAATATCAAAGTAATGTAACTTGATTACTTGTTACTTTTGGATTACCTCAATATAACATATGGTGAAAGCCCAATTTAGTGGTTTTAGGGCTGCAACTAACAATTATTTTCATCATCGATTAATAGGATGATTATTTTCAATTAATCAATAATCAATTAGTTGTTTGATCCATAAACTGTCAGAAAATGGTGAAAAATGTTACTCAAAGCTCAAGATGACGTCCTCAAATGTCTTGTTTTGTCCACAACTCAAAAATATTCAGAGTGGATAAAGAAACCAGAAAAATTCACATTTAAGAAGCTGAAATCTGATCATTTTTCTTTTTTAAAATTAAAAATGTCACAATTTTGTCACATGTAGAGAACATAGACGCACTGCAGTGCGCTCCACGTGTGTGGACCTATTTTTCAAGTCTATCTGTAATTATTATTTTCATTGTCAATTAATCTGTTGACAGTTTTCTCCATTAATCACTTAGTTATTTGGTCCATGAAATGTAAGAAAATTGTTTCACAAAACTCAAGGTGACATCCTCAAATGTCTTATTTTGGCCACAACTCAAAAATAGTCAGTTTACTATCAGAGAGAAACCAGAAAATATTCACACTTAAGAAGCTGAAATGAGAGAATTTCGACTTTTTTGATTTAAAAATGACTCAATCATCATTAATCATTAATTAATCCTATCACGGTCTTGTCACATGTGGAGCACACAGATGTATGATCAAATGATCACAGATCAAATGATAAATTATCAAAATAGTTGACAATTAATTCAACAGTCTTAATTCTTATATTTTTATTTTGCCTTTATTTTATCTGATTATATTATCACTTAGCCCTTTTTCTACCTGTACTGTTGAGCTGCTGTAAAATGTGAATTCTCCAGTGTGGGATTAATAAAGTTTATCTTTCTTATCTTATCTTGAATCTCACATACAGGAGCAGAAGGGAGAAAGTTGACTGAGGTACCCAAAGGGGCGGGACTTGGCAAGGCAACACAAAACACTGCATCTACAGCCAGTCTTTGTTTGTCCGTTCTGGATTACTAGAGTAGAACTGTGGCGTTGAAACAAGGCAGCCTCATGGAACAGGACCCGCTCCCTCTATAAACTCATTCTAAGGTAACGAAACACAACAAACACAGCAATTCTTATCTTCAGGTGATTATACAGTAATGGAAAAATAATTGTGAATATTGGACTTTTGGTTTTGGTCTGTGTGGTTTTAGTGATTTTACTTTTGTAAAAGGGTCTGAATACTAGTCAGTGTGCTCAATTACAACTTTCTGCTTTGTACTTCAAACAACATCCATATGACTGTTCTAAAGCAAAATAGTTAGACTGAATTATTTTGGTGCATAGGCGTTAAGATATCATTAAAAAGTTGGTACAAAGCAGAAAATAACAACCTCTGGATGTCCGCAACTTTACTTACTTACAACTAACTTTCTTGCGATAATGAGATTCCTGTAACAGAAATGTCAATCCCTGTTACAAAAACACAGTATATGTGTCCTGATGCACGGATCCTCAGCTGAACGCCAAATATTCTAAATATAAATGCAGACTCCAACACGTGTGTGGGAAGTATCTCTGAGGGGAGAAACTATTTCTTGATTTGAAAAGAAAAAAAAAAAAGAAGAGAGAAATGTTAAAAATTTAAAGAACAGTCAGTTCCCGGCAGACAGACGGACAGACGTACAGACAGTTATTCTGCAGCGAATCCACCGGCACTATCACGTCTTGTTTGCTCTGAAGCAGCCGTCTCCTCGCTCAAAAACCCGCCGTACTGTATGGAATCACAATTTCACCCTCCCAGCTACCGGCTTCATCTTCCTAAGCTGCTTTCACACAATCGGCTCCCACCAGAGAGAGCTACTGTTTATGATACAGAAGTGCACGTCAGTTAGCATCAGCGGCACAGAGGAGAACAAAGGCAATCATGCATGATTTATAACAGACTGTAGACCAGACATACATTCTCAACATGGAGCCCATGCTGTTTAACTTTCTATCACTCACAGCCTTAAATACAGTCATTTTTGAGTAAATCGACAGCCCTTTCTTTTGCTTTGTTTCTCTCTGAAGCTAATCTGTGTTTACTGGATGTATGCATTGTGTTTGTGGGTCTCGCTGCGAGCTAAATATCCCATTAGGGAACTTCAGTTTGAAGCTGAGGCTAACCCAGCAGATTATACTTTTTTTTTTCTCCCCAGTTTTCAGTCTGCAGTATTTCAAGCAGGGAAACAAACTTTTGCACCTACTCTGCTCTATTTGTTGAAACTATTTCTTCACATTCTGTATGCAAAATAACTTTCAACTTATATACAGTATTTTCCATTTACTTACATACAGGATTTAAATACATGTTTCTTACATAGAAATGCTTGAGGAAGGTCTGTATACACTCCCTATTTGATGTTGTCATGATATTACTTGGTAGTTACCAAGTAATGTATTTGAAATTTCTACGAAATTGCCCACAAATTGCTCCAAATTCATGGTAAGTATGTGATAATTCGCAAGTGTCATTTTCATGGAAGTAGGTGGTAACTGCCATTTTACATATTTGAACTTTCTTTGAAATTAACCACTAATTTACCCAAAATTACCTACAACTACATGAAAATGGTACTTGCTAATTAATTTCTAAGACATTTCAAATATATTATTGGTAATACACCACCACATGATTCCCTTTGCAATGGAAACTACACCAGTAAGTAGGATGAACCTTAGATACGACTGGGCAACAGGAAATATTTCAACTGCCACTCAGTTCATTGAACCCTTTGGCTAAGCTATGAGCCAGAAAGCTAATGTTATGCTCGCAAGAGAGATTTTACTTCCCACACCACTGGACTACAGACATGTATTTGTGTCGATCTATGTTGCACATGTGCACCATTTAAAACATGTTCTTATTTAAAGATGCTGAATTGTAACCAGGAGGCCAAAACATCAATAACTTTTTGGGAGTTTGGTTCTTTGATATCTTCAACATGCACAACAAACTTCCTGTCAGATCACAGAAATAGTTTCAGATACTTTGTACATTTTGTTCAGAGACAAATGGGTCAAACAACCAAAAAGTCAGAGCTGTCTCAAGTTTTCCAAAGGTTAAACTCTGATTATAGCTGCAGCAGAACAAGTTTCATAACCTTTGCAACCTGAAGCAGATGGAGAAAATGTGAAATACTCCAATAAACCACTGAGAGATTTTTTGTTCCTGCCACGTTTTAAGAAATGTTGCGTGGAGTTGAGTGCTCTCTGGGAACATCTTTTCAAAACACTGGATTCTTTTTCTTATTGTTTATGATAAAAAAGGATGCACTCTTAAGGTCTCTCGGAGTGAAGTAAGTATCTAAACAGAAGAAATAAGATGTTCCAGCTGTAGTAAATAAAAAGCACTTCAGGTTTTCTAGAGCTACATGAAAATAATGGAGGCTGATACTGCGTTCAGGTCTGAAGTAAAATGTTTCAATATCTGCAAAATGTCAACACATACTGGAGGTTGTTGAGTTAGACGCAGTTCCTTTTACAACTTTTTCATGGTGCTTGTTTATTATGAGATGGACAGTTAGAATCAATTAATGTCAAAATCATCTGTAACAAATGCCTGAGGGTGATCTTTAATTAGATTTTTGATATTATCTTGACAGAAAAGGTCAAAGGTGCTAACCAAGTGTGAACGGTGGCACCAAACTTCACAGTTAACGAGTTACAGTTAAAAACATCTTAAGAGCAAATTGCACAGCAGATCTGGACACATGTATGCAAACTAAAGGGCTTTTTAAAGGTACAATATGTAAGAATTGGCCACCCGTTGAATTATTATAGCAATATAGTGAAAATATCGCACCGTATACTAAACAAAATGGATGCAGTTATAAAAATTTGAGTTCTACAATTTCCAACAAAAATCCGCCAGATCCACCACAAAGTAGAGCACAGAGGAAACCCCATATGTCAGACATGCTTTTCATGAGTTAATAGAGCATTTTTAAAAATGATTTTAAAAAGATTCATAACTTTAAAACTGCCATATTTTAAGAACAACATAAAAAATGTAATAATATAATCCTGGTCAATGTAACTATTATTTAATTACACATTTTTTCAAATGTAATCAAATGTAATCTGGGCTATAACAGTTCCTTGTTTTTTGTAATCTCCATACATAATCCCAATTACATATAACCTGTTACAACCCAACCCTGCGTATCACCGGAGTAACTGCTAACTGTAGCTACCGTTAGCTAGTTAGGTCAGTTAGCTGTGCAGCTATTAGTCAGGAGCACCAGAGGTTGTTTACACTGCTAACAGAGGAGCTTTGAACTTGCAGGAAAAAGCAAGACCGAGACCGAACACAGCCTCTGAGACCGACAGAGGTCAGTTTGACAACAAGGAATACAGTACCGAGGTGATTTACACCAGCTACGACCAAGACTTTAGGCAGTGTCAGGAGAGGCGTGAACCGAGGGAGGAGCGTGAGGAAGATCGGGCATCAGTCAGCGCCCATCTGTGAAGCCCTGAGCGCGGATCATGCTGGGGTCATGATCCACGCTAAGACTAACTGTGTGTTGTTGGACTGAGGGCAGCCTGGATTGCCACTAGTTAACCACTAATTCACCTTTTAAAACAGAGGTACACTTGACCTTTCCTAAGTCCCGCCCCTTTTTGCTCTACGCTTCAATAACAGTTGAGCAAACTTGGTATCTGTCAACTTTCTCCTTTTCCTATAAAAATGACATATAGGGTCACATCATAAGTTAGCTAATTTTAGCTAGCTAATGATTGATGTAGATTAGCTAGTTAGTTTGCTAACATTAGCTAATTTAAGATAAATACATGTCCCTTTTGAGGTAACCTAGCAACATCTTTTAACCATCCTCAAAATTAGTTTTTCTTTTCAATATTGACAAGCTTTGTACAGTATGTAAGTACAGGGAAACATGACAAAGTTGGCCGAGGTACCAGGCTAACTCGATTGTGATTGGAGCACAGTGTGAAAAGGGAAAGTTTCCTTCAAACATTTAGAAATTAATGCATCTGTATGCTGGAGCACTAAAATCTTTGATGAAGTAAACATGTTTTTTTTAATTAAAGCATGAGACTTTTGTTAAAACCATGGATTGGAGGACACAAACCTGCTCTAGCTTCACAGTTGCTACATCAGAGAGTTTTTGAAGATGTGGGACTTAACAGTTAAATATATGATCTTGTGTGGGTGATAGTGTGCATCTGCATATTTGTGTGAGTTAGATAATATGTGCTTAAGTCACACAAGCCTCAGGAGTCTCTGAAAATGTGGCACAAATTACTGTTAATACACAATCTGGAGAGAGACAATGTTAACTACCTTAGTTACCATCATACCTTTGAGACATGGCTGTTTCTCTGACTGTGTGCTCAGAATCTCTCACTGTTCTCCCTGCACACCAACACAGCAAGGAGTCGTCATCTATCTAACAAGGTTTTTCACAGACTGGAAGCCTCGCAGGATTCAGGCTTAACTCCAAAACACACCACCACAGCTGCAGTGATCACACAGTGCCATTAGAAACCAACAGGACGTTCCACAAAGCCATAGTGTGAGTGCTAAAAACAAAATTAAATGGCAGGATGGACTTTGTGTCGTGCTGTTCCATGTCTCTGCCTCGACTGTAAGCTTCTCTTCATCAGCCACGACAGCCAAGACATAAGAAGCAGACAACCTGTCACTTGCCACACAGACCATAAAAGAAGACATCCTGCCACTTCATAAGAGAAAAAATCAAAGTACAGTGGCCATGATGTGCCAATCAGGGAGCAGGTTCACAGGAAATATGCTGCTTTTGAGGTTTGTTGGTGCTAGAAAATAGAACATTATAAACTTTCACTGATGTATGAAAACAAAATGGGCTTCATAACAATAAAGCAGTCTGGAAAACAGTCATGACATTTTGTTGAGCAATTCAGAACTGTTAGCTACCGTTCCAATCCATGTTAACATGACAAGTGTGTGGTTTAGTGCTTCTAACAGTTAACCATACTCGAAACATAGGAATATAGCTGAATTACAGTGTTAGACCTGTTTTTTTTTCTCAAGTTATCATGACAAATGTTTAAGTAAGATAAAAGTTTGTACCTTTCAATACACAAGAAAATAGCCGAGTCACGTCTAAACAGTATTTGCAGAAGCTTAAACAGTGAGCTAACATAGCTAGCAACTCACAGTCATTTGATAGATATTGTAAATTGCTTGAATTATTAAGTTAAATAAACATCACCAAAACCTGCTACATTTCTGTGCTATCACAGTGATAATAACCTGCAGGAAAACAATGGATTTACATTGTTTTGGTTGTGTTTTCACAGTCATGGCGTCTGAGGAGTTTTCAGGCCTCAAAATATCCTCAAACCTGGAGCTGAGTGCGCAGACTGTTTTGACAGATACAACAGACAGAGGAGTCTTCAGGGATACTTGTTTCCTTTGGAGGTTAACAATTAATTCTTGATTAAAAGTTGCACAGCTGCCGTACACACACACAGACCCACACATTTTTACTGTGTGCACATCCAGATCTCCTCAGCGGAGATGTCACTCTCTTTCCTTCCTCCCTTATGTAACCACGGTGACATGAAAAGGAAGCAAGATGGAGGGATTGGATGGAGGAGAGACACAAGCCTCTGGGCATCACTGGGCAGATTTAGGAAGAGAGAAAAAAAAAAACTCAATCTCCACAGTCCTTTTGAGGAAAGGGAAAAGATGGTTCTGGAGAGAAATGCACCGCAGTGACAGGATGGCTCGTGTTCAGAGAGAGAGTGTGAACATGAATGTCAAGCTGAAGATCACAGGTTCAATCCCCACAAAGTCGACACGCCTGTTCAAGATCAGGTCCTGTCAAGTTTCTCTTGAGCTAAATAGCAACACTCTGTAAATGAGATTCATGATTCCTGTTTTTATAAACAGGAAATTTTGTGTTCATTTTTTATTTTAAACATAAGTAAATATAAGTGATTTAATTACACAAATATATGAGTCAATACTGGAGTTTAAAATACCAGGCAATGCATGCTGTCTCTATGATTTTGCAAAGTTTAAATACAGATTATGTACTGTATAAGTGAACAGGAGTGCTTGAATGGTGTGATTCAGGTTAGCTATATTTATTCTAACAGACAAACAACATGTTAAGAACGATATGGAGAGATTTTTGACAAGTTGAAGAAAAGCAGGTGATGTTCATCAAGCAAACACTTCAAATCCTCATCTTAAGTTTACTGTCAACAGCAGAGGAGCCGCGTGTTGTTTAAAACTCAGTGCAGTTTGAGAAAAAGTTTGCGCTGCATTTGCACGACAGAAGCAAAAAACCACCACCAACAGATGGAGTTTCCATTCTTAATTCTGCCTACCTAAGTCTGATTGAGATGTAGGCAGCAGGTCAGAGGTCTGGAACCAAGCAGGGACCTAATGAGACACGTGTGAGATGAAGCAAATGTTCTTGGTGATATTATTTGAAGCAAATTGAACTTTTTCTGGTTTACAAAGGGAAGAGAACCACTTAGTGTAAAGGTATTCAGAGCATCACACAAATAAACTAAACAACTAAACAACTAAACACAATTCTTTGTAGTTTGCCGGGTTTGACATTAAGCATGGCCACAAAAGGTGTTTAATAGAGGGCACTAGGGTGCCGCCCCGCCTCTCCCCACATCCTAGAACTTAAGTGAAGAAGACTTAATCACTGTGTAAATATACACTGTATATTTATTAAATGAGCAAGAATAATATTGTGTAGTTAGTGAGTAAAATGTATAATCTGCAATAAAATGTGTTGTAAAAAATGCTCTTCATTGTCTGAAGCTACGGACAGGTCACATGTTTCCAGCTTGGGGTGCAATTTTTTGGCCCATCGACTCTCACTATAAGTTGTACCTGCACACAGGAGCTTGGTGGGGCTGCACATTACCTGCACTCAGCATGATATACACTCTGTTAACCTCTGGGTGGCAGCAGAGAGCAAGAGGCTCGATCTGCATCTGACAATTAATAGAGCAGAGTGAGATGTGTTGCTAGTTGGAGGAGTTTATTGCTTCAGCTGCTAGAATCGAGACATAAAATCCACGAGGTCACTACAAACAAGGTATTTTGAGAGGAGAACATTAGAAGAGGAGCTGAGAGTTTAAGAACTGGGACCTGATCAGCCTGACATCATAAACCAACAACAGTCAGAGGAAGATGATAAACTCTGACCAGGTGATCTTCAGACAAGTGAGGATAAAGCATTCAGATCCTTTACTTCAGTAAAAGCACTAATGCCAAACTGCTTCTTCTTCTGCTGCTCAATTCCACCAGTTCTCTTCTTCTTCGAGTGACACATTTTTGTCAGATGATGCGTCACAACGTCCCCCACCGCCTGAAACTACAATTGACTGAATATCTCATCGTTACCGGGGAAAGAGTTAAACTATTGCAAACCTCTTTTTCACCTCAGCCAAACGTCAAAGCCTTTTTGCCATATTTTGAGACTTTATCGAATTAACTGAATTAAAACTGGACATAAAAACTACTGGATGCAAACCTACCCAGTGACAAAATGTAACCTGGTGATGATGAGACAGTGGACCCACTGACCTCCTCTATCATCAACCACTGACAGAGAGGTGCGAGAGGATTCAACCACCCGGCGTTACTTCCAGCTGACACAGAGAAAACACAGGAGTGATACTTCTGCTGCGCCCACTCTCACACACACATGCAGAAAACTTTATACTGTATTGTGTCCATAAACAAGCACACATGCGCTCACGGTACACACAACTATGCAGAAAATACACAAAAAGCTTCTTAATACACCTACTCTACACACACTCACACACACAAATGCATTAGCGAGGTGTTGCGTGAAGTTATTTCTCTCTGAGGCCCATTACTAATTCATTCCCCTCTGTGTGAGTAGGAGTGTCAGCAGGGAGGACACAGATTTAGACAAGCTGTTATCACTGGACACACACACACACACACACATACATAGATGAATGGATAAACAGAAGTCACTGATATTTTGTCGTTTTATCACCCACGTACACGCACAGATTTGATAAAAATACATCTCTGGATCTTTCACACACTGGTGAGGAAATGTAGTGTGGTTGACAGACCAGGAGCTACTGACCTGTGTGTGTGTGTGTGTGTGTGTGTGTGTATTTGTGAATGGCAGCGCTCAGCAGCCTTGTTTATGTTGGTCTTAAATAACACTTTCACCGCCCACTGTAAAGCCAGGCTAAAACAAAGTGTGTGTGTGTGTGTGTAAGCGTGTATGTTTTCTCCCAGTCAGTAAAAGCCGTGCAGTAAACTGGATTTACTGACTTCACTGAGACCCAAACCGAACATTATCGTCCTTCTGGGCGTCGTTATCGAAATGAAGCAGGCGTCCTGCGCAGAGACATTATCCGTACTGACCTTTGTCATAATGACGGAATAACAACAAAGGTCGACGCAGATATTATATCTGACCTCGGAGTGTCTTTGCTGTCGAGGTAATAAAGCACCAGAGCTTAAAAACTGTGTGAAACTACAGGAAATATGTGTGAAAAATAAGATTTTACAGGTTTAAGTACCTCTAAACTTTACTTTTGTATCAACCAGTGTGTCTGGTTCCTCAAATTAAACTCTTCATTTATTATTTGCTCCACCTGTTTCTGCTAAAATTCATAATTTTTCCAACGATCTTTACACTACTACTACTAATTCAGTGTTTCTGCAGGTTTCAACAAGTTAAATCCAAGATCATTATGACTGGTTCCTGAGCCAGATGAATGCAACATTAACGGAAACAATATTAACTTATTACTTCTAGATTTACCAATGTTTTGCTGAGGAGACGCCACGTTAGCCCACACTCCACGTCACGAAAAACTAGCTGAGTGTGCTCCCATAAATTCTGACCAGGCTACAGTTTACATTAGTGGTTACTGGTTTTCTGTTGGTTTCATTTTATAGGTGTTAAAGCAGGATAAACACAAAGTTTTCCCTAATACACATTTTAAAAGCGAGAGAAAATTAATGCTACATTGACTTTATAAACCAATCAGGATTTAAGATCTGTGAAAATAGTTTTTTAAGATATTTTATGGCCTCCAAAATTATTTGAGCTGACCACAATCATTTTGCATAACTGTCAAAATTGTTTTTATTTACCTCTATAAAAATAGCTGGACAGACTAACAGAAATGTCGTATTAGCATCACTATATCCATGTTGTATTCCAGTGTTTGAGGTTTGACGGATGCTCTGACACCCGAGCAGAGAATTAGCACCACAAACTGTTTTTTCTCAAGGCGCTTAACTTCTAATATTTGCATCAAAAACACCAAAATAGCAAGCAACCTTTGGACGCCGCCAATCTGAGTCACAGCATTGTATGAAACGGTAAAAGTTGTATCATTTGCCACTTTTCGTGACTCTGCCCGTGCCAGAGCAGCCCACTCACCCTGGTGGCTAAATAAACAAATTGGCTGAGTGTGAATCAGAGGTGTTGCTGCAAGAAAGGTACACGGGAAGCCGGGGGTTTCTACCCGTGATGGACCAATGATGACGCACGGTGAGTTGAGACAGGACAAGTGTGAGGAATATGTCATATTAGATTTGTGATGCATGTTGGTAAGAAAACATTTAACTTTTAAGACCAATACCCCTTTTACTCATGACATCTGACTGGATCCATTATCTGTGTGATGACATCTGATCACAGCCCTTGTGTTTGGTCAAGTAAACACTGATGATGTTTGCCCTGTTTTAGTATATCATACAATGACGTTTTATCTCTGGTTTGGTCCAGCATTTATTGGTGTTTTAAGCCTTGCTTGGGTTCAACATTTACTGATATTATTTTATGCCTGTTTTGGTCCATTATTTACTGGTGTTTCAGCTCTGTTTTGGTCCAATATTAATGGTGACTTAGCCTTGGGTTGGTCCAGTATTTACTTGTGTTCAAGCCTTTGACTGATTCAGTATTTACTGGTATATTCAGCCCAAGAATGGTCCAGTATTTACTGGCATTTTAGCCCTAGATTGGTCAAGTATTTACTGGTGTCCTAGCCCTGGATTGGTCCAGTATTAGCTGGTATTGTAGCCATAGTTTCTTACAATATTTTCTCATATTTTAGTCCTAATTTGGTCCAGTATTTACTGGTGTTTTAGCCCTTTTGGTTGTTTGGTTCAATATTTACTGACTTTTCAAAATTTCTTGTTTGATCCAATATTTACTGGTTTTTGGTCTTGGTTTGGTTTGATTTTACCAACTTATGCTCTCCTCAGTTTCTTCCTTCCTTTCAGCCTCAAAGTAAAGAATCTCATTTATTTTTCTGTCAAATAAAGATCAAAGTCTTATGGGGATCCTGATATTATTAAAAAGTTTTAGCACCTCTTAAAGTGTATCCATATTCAAATTTGTTTGGGAGATTCACCTGGTTTTGGCAGATGCATGTGCATATAATAAAGCCAAGGGCTCTGCTTGACTCTTCTTTCTGAGGTGGATAAATTTTAGTTTCTAGTCAACTCTGCTGTCATTTTTCTTTCTTTTCTTTTCATTTTTTGACACTTTAAAGAGCTGGCTGCTTACAAGGCTGCACAAATCTCCTTCTAAAATCTACGGTGGCCCACAAGGGACAGTCATATTAATCCATAACTGTCTGACAATTCAAAGGCCACTCTTCCCTTATAATCTTTAATTTCATGGACTTTCTGTTAACTTTAAAGCACACTGTCCCCTGAGTAACCATGTGGAAAGTGTGAGACATTTCTTAGAGAAAACAGAGAAAGCGGTGTAAATATTCTTTTAAGATCTTTTCCAGGATGCTGCTGTGCAACTCAACGACAGAGGATGTCTGAAAGGACTTGGAGTCCCAGCTGTGGCAGATATCTGAGGGTTTTAAAGAGACTTTTGGCCAAACAAGACGAAGACTTCTAATTAATGTGCCTACTGGTCTGGACACAGGCGTGAATTTTCCCTCATAACACATCAGATTTACTCTAAGTGACTAAATTGGTGGAAAACTGAGTGCGTGCATGTGTGTGTATGGGTGTGTTTTTGCATGTGCAGCCCCTCACTGATGCAGCTTGTGTCCTCTCTGCAGCTCAGTGCTGCCCCCTGCAGGAGAAGCAGCTATAAAACACAGACAATGACAGTAAGGAAATCACAAACTGCAGCAATTATTGTTCCTATTCTATTCCTGCAGTTATTGAGTTTCATCTTCTGCTAAATCTACACTGAGCACTGAAGCACTGAAACATCACAAAGAGTTACTATGTTTTCATGTTCATCCAAATATTACATCCAGTGTATTTTCTTTTACAGGTGTTTATGTCTTAAGCCACTAATTGCAAACACACTTTGACACTCAGTCAAAGACTTTTAAGTTTTGACTCTGTACCAGATGTTTTCAATGACACATTAAAGAGCACAATCATGAACACACAATCACAATACACAGTCTCACAGTTACTGCTGCATCTATCTGAGGAATAACCAGGGCATCCAAAGCTTTCAGAAATACAACTTTATGAGCTTTTGCCTACTTGAAACTAGAGCTGAAAATCTAATGAAATCTATTGGAATCTGTAACTAATTTGTTAAGTGATAAATTGTTTGAATAGTCGCTGTGTTTTTCATTCATTCATTAAACCTTTAGCTCAGAAATGCATTGAGGTAGAGATCTCCTTTACAATGTAGCTGATGAAAAGCCAAAAAAGCTCCAAGACACTGGAAACATTAACAAGAAACTGAGATAAGTGTCGATAAAAAGTAAAAACAATAAAAGCCAAACTAATAAAACCTTAAGGATATAAAAACTATTAAAATTTAAAGCAAATGAATCAGCTACAACAAGAACAGCTGTGAAAATGTGATAAAGGATAAAACCGAGTTAAGCTTTAGATTGTTTTCTTTGCATCCTGTAATGTTTGACTGAATATCTTTGGATTTTGGACCAAACAAGAAATTTGAAGACGTCGACTTGGGCTCTGAGCCAGTGTGATGAACACTTATCAGTATTTTTGTACTGCTTGGCAGATTATCCAACAATAAAACAAATCATTAGTTGTAGCCCTACTTGAAATTTGATTTAAGGCTTGTTTTAACAGCAAAAAAGACTGTGTATCCAAAGCCTGGTATCTTATTTTCCTGTTCCACAGAACTCCAAGTATTAAAAACACATCAGGGAGCCACAGTGTTGCACAGGGTGACATGTTCCTTCATTACCATCAACACACACACTGTAGTTGATTCTGATTCAATTCCACAAACACCATCCTAATGCCGTAAATACTCACTAGAGAACCACATTTGTATTAATCCAACGTTTAAGTCCCCTAACAAATGCATTTTACTCATTTACTCATGATTTTAATTGGACTTGAGCCTTCTGATTTAAAAATACTTGCTATTTTCCCCAAACCCTCAGATTAAAAAGTCTGTTATTTAAAAAGCGTGAAGTCACAGATTTGCTGAATCAACTAACATTAACACTATTAATTCTCAGCAAGTCGACACTTAATTCCCCAGATCCACTTTGTTTGAACTGATCTGACAGCATCCGAACAACTTGCAGGAGAGAACCATGAAGAACTAACATTACATTACTGAACTCCACTTGGAAAAAATGATGCCAAAGATAATTTTGTTCATGCACAAAAACAGAGATGCAACAACGTCCGACTTCCTTCAACATTTGAAGTTGCACAAAGAATGGTTAGTCAAGGCTCTGTTGTTAAAACGGCGTCACATGTAATGAAGAGAACATTATGACTTGTTCAGGACTCAGGATTTGTCTGTCTCAACTTGAGACTTGACTGCAAAGACTTGAGACTCATTTGTGACTTGCAAAACAAAGACTTGGTCCCATCTCTGACATTTACTCCTGTTTGACTAACGTTTCTGTAAAAAAAAAAAAAGTGCAGAGCCCAGCTTTTAAAGACATTATAGAGTCTTTTTTTTAATGAAACTTCATTTATCTGACTCATTTTGACAGATTTATATCCTCAGTTGGCACAAATGACTCTGGGCTGAGAGCCAAAAACATGGTGAGGAAGTCAGGAAGTCTTGAGAGTCAGACTAATGCATTGTTGATTTTTGTTGTTTCATGTGATTTTTTTTGACAATATGAACAAAAATAATAACGTATTCTTTAATCTTTCATTATTTTAAGAAGGGCAGCTCAAAGCTGCTGAATCAATAAACATTTTCTGATTTAACAGCACAATCTGTGTGTTATTACATTTAATGTAACATGTCATCAAATATAGAACAAAGACAACAAAATCTGTCAACACAAATATGATTTTACTTGTGTTAGCTTGGAGCAAAAAGCACAATACTTGTAAATACATTATTGAAGTCCTTAAAATGCTTTTAAGGGACTTGAACATTAAGAATTTATGCATTTTTTTTAAGTCGTCTTACTCCTGATAAATGTTTTTGAGAGACAGTGTGTGTCTCCAGCATCTCAAGCTAATAAAGACAAATGCAATCAAACAAATACACTTCCTGCATCAATACACACACATTCACTAAGAGGCTGTATATTCCTGTCCTGTACAGTGAGGCCTGCTGTCTGCAGTTATTAGACCCTGAAAGTAATTTATAGTGACATGAGCCACAATTCATCCTCTCCCTCCCTGCTTTCACTCGTTTATTCCCCTCCTCCCTCTTTCTCTAAATCACTTTCCTTCTTCCCTCCTCTCTCTCTCTCTCCATGTCTCGCCTGATTTCATCCTTTATTCCCTAAATCACGCAGAGTTCCTCCTCTCCGTCTTTTCCTTCTCCTCGTTCTTCTGTCATCACTCACTTTATTCCCTGGAGCTTTCCCCATTCTCCACCTCTTTCTTCTCTGTCATATCTCTGTCATTACGCACACACAAAATGGGGGACAATCGAGAGGGTGGAGTAATGGAATTGAGTGTAATGAGGAGGTGTGTGTGTGTGTGTGTGTGTAATCAGAGGGCTAATCCACCTGGCTCAGCCACCATGGAGAATAAGCTCGACTGAACTGAACACAAACAACTCAATCAACAAGCCAAATGGTCATTTTGTGAGTCTGCATTTATATGTTTTGTATAGAGGTTTGTGTGTGTACATATCATGTTGTGGGGACATGAACCTGTTTCCCCACTCACATTGTGGGGACCCATCTTCCTTATGGGTTTAAAGTTCCCATGAAATGACCAGCGGATTGTTTATTACTTATGCATATTTTTTGTTGTCCTGCAAAAACAGGCAGCTAGTGAGGGGTTAGGAGAGCGGAGAGCATGGAATAGGCTACAGTACCAAGGTGGTTTTCTAGCAGAGTTTGGCTCCCAGGAACCTGTGCCTTTTAGCTAAGTTAGTTAGCAGCAAGTAAAACTATCTTTCCATCAGGACACTCGTCATGTTCACTGGAAGGTTGCTGAGCACAATTCTGTTGCAAGCTAAAGGCAGCCGACAGTCACTGTCAATTACTTTAGCAATAAGTAAGCTGCTAAAGCTATCTTTCCATCACGTAACTCGTAACATATATGACTTTGGTACTGTTTTCCCTGTCAGTCTTGGAGGCTGTGTTCATCCCAGTGACTGGTCATGTTCAATAGAGGCTGCTGAGCCCAGTTCTCTTGCCCCCTAATGGCAGTTAACAGTCACTAACTAGCTACATTAGCAATAAGTAAGCTGCTAAAGCTATCTTTCCATCAAGTAACCCCATAAACGACCTTGGAAGTGTATTCCCTGTCAGTCTCGGAGGCTTTGTTCACTGGGAGGCCACTGAGCCTGCTTCAGTTGCCCGCTAACAGCAGTAATCAGCTAATAGTTAGCTACTCTAGCAACAAGTAAGTTGCTGAAGCTTTCTATCCAACAGGAAACTATGATTAAATAACCAAGAGTCAAAGCTGAGCAGGTGGAGGACATCAGAGGGGAAAACAGCTTCACCCAAATCAGTGACAGAAGTTATAAAGTTGTGTTTTTGTACAGTGAGGCCTCTTCCCCCAAAACGCTCCAGTCCAGGCTAGACCATGGATGTATCCTCCTTACATGCTCCTCTGTGTCATTAAAACAAAGCGATTCATTGGACACAAATTTAGTTCATGCCCCTGAATGTAGGATGAGTTATCAACAGTTTCGTTTTACAGAAAAAAAAAAGCTCTGAAATACCATTAAAAATACCTGAGAATATCTATGAAGCCAGTTTTGTTGGGTCAGGGTTATAAATTCATGTGTAAATCTATATTTTGTTATGTTCTATATATGTTTGCTAACATATCCCAAAAAGAAATGGCACAAATCCACATAGGACCTACTGTTGTCATCATCTCTGCTGGATAAGTCTGTATTCATGTGTATTGTGTGTGTGTGTGTGTGTGTGTGTGTGTGTGTCAGTGGGCACTAATTGAAGAGCTGGATGCGTGCAGCCATGTTTGCTAACAGGAACAAAGATCCAATTTTATGCTAATTACTGACGCAGAGATTTGCGTCACTTTGATTGTGATGGTTAGTCGGATGAGGAGATAGTTAACATGACTCAATACTGGGAACACATACGCACACACACCACACACCACACACCACACACACAGCGTGGGTCCCTCTCCAAAGCTGCCACATGGAGACAATGTCTGTATTTTTGGAATTAATAACCGTTATTTTCAATACATGCTCTTATTATGCTACGGTTGCCGTGGATACAGCCAAATCAGCCTGGCGGGAAACTGCAGTGCCACAAGTGATTCACACACACACACACACACACAGACAAGCATGAATGACTAAGCATTTCAGTCAGTTCAATTCACACACTAATGATATATATCAGATTTACTCCAGTGTGTAAATCTATTATATACATTATCATTTTTACTTCCACATTTTATCATATTCATGCCAACAAAATTTCAACCTGAAATGTATTGTTTTAATTGTGTAAGACCTTCTGATGCAGCATTTAGACCTATAATTCTTCATTAAAAGCACACTTAATTAAGCAAAGTTCGGATTATTTGAACTGGGGTTGTACGAGGTACTTTCACGGTTCACAGCAGTACATTGCTTAGCTTACGTGCTGGTTCTCCTCTCTGCTTCTCCAAACTGGGGGCATCCAGAATGTGTAGGTTTACACTGACCATGCATAAGTAATTCAAACAATCTGAACTATCCCAGTTAACTGAACAGAAAGTGTGGGTCAAGGACAGACGACATGACTCATCAATATCCAGGATTTAATAAAAGCCTGATACACCTGGTCTACAACACTATGATATGCATTTTTTAACAGTATATTTTCGCTAGAAAATCGGCTGTTTTTCAGCCTGAGAAGCAGAGCTGTGGCTGTCTGATCAGGGCCGCTGATGTTCACAGTCCAACTGATCAATATCAGTTTAAATTTCCTCACACAACTCCACCTGATTGTGAACTACTCCATTTTACTCCACGTCTCCCAATTTTTGAAAACTGATAAGATTTTCTTCCGTTGCCAACACTGTGACACACAGGTCTTATTAATTACCACAAAATGCAAATATAATGTGATCGATCAGTCATTGTCACATCAGCTGAATGTATCTCGCCCTGCGATCAATCTGCTTAATAATGTGGGTGTGTGCAGCCTTCAGTGTGTGATATATAATCTGCTCTGTTTGTTTGAAGGCTGAAGTTGCCAAACCACTTTCAAACCACTAACAGTGCTTATCCTTTTATATAAACTAACTCATTTAGAGTGGAGCCTGCAGAAACACTTCTTTCAGAAACATGCGTGTGGTGATATCACACACACCTACAGCAGTGACGTGCAGGCCATACACAGGTATATGGAGTATAACCACTTATTTTTCAGTCAGCACTGTCGTCTGAATCTCCTCTGATGCACATCATTCATTAGTGTGCTGCAAGGAATTTTGTTTTCCTAGGATGACGAAGGCATGACCCGCCCTGCTCTGCCTCTGACTGGCTAGTATTCTATTCCTTTGTTGGTTGGGCTGGTTCAGTTTAGGCATGAGAAGGAAGGGTGTAGGATTTAGTAGAGATGGGAGGCACATGTCCCAACCAATATCCAGGGACTACTGAATTGTCATTAGCAATAATTTTAAACAAACAATTAAAATATAACTAATTTAAAACAAATTTCCAGCATTTCTACACACCTAATTGCATTAAATACTTTGCATTGAAGGTAGAGTCAGTAGGATTTGTCCAAGCTAGTAGATAGCTGTTTGTTGTTTGTTATTTCATTCCCAGAACATCAAATACTGATGTTTTAGGTCAGTAAAGAATCCTGAGCAAAGCAAAATAATGAGAAATACAGGCACAGAGCAGGTTGTCTGCAGATACAGACAACACCACACACACTTCTAGTGGACCACAGGTGATGTTTGGAAGGGATTACGTTTATATGAGTCTATATCTTGCGTTTTTAGTAATATGGTGCATATTATACCTTTAATCAAGATCTGTAGTGTGTTTACCCCCCCACTACATCCCAAATAATAAAAATCAAAAGAACATCAGCCTAATAGCCACAGTTAAAAGAGCAGGCTCTTTGATTGTTTCCATTTTCTGTGTATTTTTAAAGTTAAATGCATCAATCTGTTGCAAATTTAGAGCAACATTAAAATAAAAATTAAATAGGTAAATTTTGTCATATTGTATACATCTGTGCTCTAGTAAGGACTTTAATAATTTTGTGGTTGTGTATGAATGGTGATGATACCGCAAAAAAGTGACACCCACAAGCATGTTAAACGAGACCAGGCGCGGTTCTACAAGGGTGCAAAATCATGCATTATTTTGTATTATTTCAGTGTAGCAAAACTATAACTTTGCTCCCTCTAATCAATAGTGGGGATGTATTGGCTGCACTTGCTCCTTTGTTTAGGTGCAGATGGTCTCACATGTCACTGCCATTTATCCTTTGCTAGATGGGCTGCTTAAAAAAAAAAACGGGAGCACAAATTAAGAGCGTGCTCACTTTTCCAGGCACCAATACACCACTGACATACAGTATGTGTCATGCAAACTATGTGAGTTTGATGCCTCTGGTCATTTCCAGGTAAACACAACAACAACGCAAACAAGAGATGATGAAGCACTGCAAAAAAGTGCTGAAAATGCTTCAAAACCAATTCTGGAGGTAGAAAATCATTTTTCATAAAGACTCCTAATATACAGCGTGAATATAACATTTCTTCACCAGCTGTCACAATGAATCCCAGAACAACAGTTTACAGATTAGAGGATGTGCAAGTTTGAAATGTCAGTCAAACTCACCACTAACTTAACTCCTGTTCCCCTGAGCAAGGCATTAACAGCATGAGGGGACTATTTAATGGATGTCGTCGCGCTCGGCCGCCTCAGAGGATGAAAAAGTGCAACTATATAAATGCAAAGCAAGCTGTTGTGTATTCCACATGCATTACGTTCCTGCATAAATAACAGTTTAAATACAGGCTGCTAACAGTAAACAAATCCAGCCTGGTTAAATTTGCTGATATTCCAAGAATATGATGTGGAATATCTAATAACCACAATGATCTAATGTGCAACACTGCCAATGAATGAGTCATTATTAGATCCACCTTAAAAAGGGAAAGAGGATGATTTCAGACAGTCAAATGTTCAAGTTAAAGAGCCGTTTTCCCAAAGCAGGATTCCTAATCTTTGATGTCATTCATTTTCTGCAGCCGCACCACTGGCTGTGTACGAGCATCTGACTTAATGTTATTTGAGCTTTATCTTAATTTGTACTCGTTTCTCAACTACAAAATCCCTTCAGATCTCCTTAAAACTCTCCTTCAGTGATAATCTCACATCATTTACGTTAAAACGAGGTCAGCAGCAGCTCGACTCGCGGATACTTTGTGCTTTACAGGCATGTAGGCTGTTTGAAGGTGTTTAACAACAACAAATTAGTAACACATCCATACTGAGGCACTGCTATGATTACCATAAACAAATGAGATGATCACAAATAAGGCTCGCAGCGCCTTCACAGCACATTTTGCACTTTTAGCCAACAGGCCAGACGGGGAGGGAAATCTGCTGGATTAAGATTTGTTCTTTAACTGTGGTAAATTATTGTCACTTATTTATGGTTATTAGTGCCCATCCAATATACAGTTTATATTTTCTGCTCAAAATTTACTGCCATCTTATATTTACATCAAGTCTCATTGTAAAGGTTTTTGCTAAACTGTAAAATGTCAGACTCTTAATGAAAATCTTTACCTCATGTACCTTTTCACT